>CM031233.1:128891334-129538098 GCA_018340775.1 Taxus wallichiana var. yunnanensis | reverse complement strand
TTGATATAATTTTTGTATGACTGATTTTAGGAAATTATGATGTTTATCTCTCTTCCTTTTCTTTTATTAGAAGTACTTTGATATTTGGAATGATTCTAAAAATATAAATTAGTTATAAATGTTCATGTGTTGGAAATTGAATGAAAATTTGATAATGTATGTGATTATGCTATGATGTATATAAAGGAAAATGAAATCCAAACCTTCTCTCTCTTCCACTTCCTCTCTCTAGAGATAATTATGAAAATATTGATTGGTTTTGAAAATACAAATGGTTAAAATGTATATGAGTTGAAATGAAATGAAAATCGGGTACGAGATGCTATGGTGATTTGAAAAGAAAATGAATCCTAGATTTTATTCATCCTTTCCTTACTCTTCTATCTCTCTCTCCCTGTCTCTATCTCTCTCTATTTTCTGTTCGATTATTTGAACCGATGGATGCATGAAATTTATGCTTGAGTTAAGGGATTTTTATACTCAATCCTAGGAATGACACAATGTTGGTCAGGTACTTCGAATAAGAGGAATTTTCTCGGATGTGATATGTTGTAATTAATGAGTTGTCATTGTAATGTTATATTCACCTTACAATACATGTATTACCATGAATAATGACATTTATTGTTGAAGAATTGTTCTATGTATATTTTGAAAAGAGAATGCCAATGTGGCTATATTTTATAGTGTTGAATTGGATGTGGAGTTGTACTCAATGTTGTACCTATGCTATAAAGATATCAAACTAATATTTTTCTATATTAAGTATTGGTTTATTTCCTTAACAACCACAATGCTAGGTAGAATCTCCTCTCATCAAAAATAATGAAAAAAAAAAGAACGAGCTATATTTCCTATTATACTTCCTCTTCCCATTTGAATCTTTTCCATGGTATAAAACATTGATCATGTTAATAAAATACTCTGACCTCATTAATCATCTCCTTGTTTCATACCTAAGACATCTTATTAAGTACCTTTTTACCTGAATATTTGATGATGTGGTGACTTTACGCTGTGAAACCTAACATATTGGGATGAATGAGGTGATCATGTCTTGTTGTTGTAGGTATGAACATCTAATGAATAATTTTAACCTCCTATCGCATAATTTTTCTTCTTACCCTAGTGGGTGGCCAAAGACTTGCAAGATAGTTGGTGGTTGTACCTACGATTGATCCCTTGTGAGATCTAAGTTATGTGAGTGGAGACTACTTTTTGATTTAATTGCGTATTTACCCAACAATTGAAATATGTCCTTAGGAAAATTTTGTAATGCTTAAGATTATTTGGGATACCTCTCTTAAAATATACACTCATTACTTACATGTCTAAGAGAAATGAAATGAGTTGTCTTGCACAAGGTCGTAGTCCTTGTAGTCTTAAATCCCTAAGTGTTATGTAAGTGTTATAGGAATAAATTTGTTCCAAAATGATTTTATACAAGAACAAAGTAATCTGTGTAGATGTAGTTAGTAAGAAAAAGGTAAATAAGATTAATCAATGAAATTCCCGATATGAAAGTGGTACATCTTTGAGTGATGTAAAAACAACTACAATGTTAAATGTGATCATCAAATGAATGTAATTAAAGTGGAGGTCCATGAAATATACAAAAACCTAATAAATAAAAAAACTAAATATTATGCACGATCACATGCTTTTCTTGCATAAATTATGAATCAAACAACGATGCTAGTGAAATAATAAAATGTAACCTTGAGAATGGGATTCTGCAATGTACCCATGGTCTTTTGAGTTAAGGATATTGCAATCTATTTGGACTTGTAAAATTTAGTAGAACCCTTGGCATAGTTAGGAATACAATAAATCTAGGATTACTTAAAAGTAGAATTTATGGCCGATACATGTAATTAACTCGTTGCTACTGAGATTTAACCCTTAAGATGATGAAATAAAAGTAGTTTGAAATGTGAAATTCATCACTTAGATTCAAGGAAAAATATTTATAAGGGGAAACATAGGTGTAATGTACCCTTCCATGCGCAATATGATTGTGAAAATATGAATTCCTAATTGTTGCAATGGATTGTGAATCAAGAATGATAAACTTCTTTAGTTAACCTACATGGTTGTAATAACTTGAAGATTAAAATAATGTATTTTTAGTATTAAACAATGTTATGAAATGAACTCGAGATGAGTTTTCTATTGATCTAGTAACCTTCTTTTTTCTTCTTCTGAATTTTTATCCTTGTAATGAGAGCATTTTTCCAAACCATGTAAACACTGATCTTTCTAACAAATCCTTAAGTCAAATATTAGAAGGTGCATGTGTATATACGTTCCTAATCACAATCAAGCTATATAAAGTTATTTCCATAAGAGAAACGAGAAAATTCTAAAGGAACCTCTATAGGTGAAATGTTAAACAAAACATGTAGCCTAGTTGTAAAGGAATGAAGGGTCCCATGTTATTTGATCTTTAGATAATAATATTCAACTAATCATTTTTTGGGAATTTTTTTTAACATAAGAATTGAATATTAGGAGACTCATAGTTGTTTAAAATGAATTTATTTAATAAATGAGCTATGGATAACTAATGGAATTGGAGAAAGGAACCAACCATGCATTCTCTGTTAAAGACTAATGTGCTGCAAAATAAAGTAATTGAAGTTTTAAAAATAGGAAATTTTAAACCTTATGTGTTTAATTTTGTTGAAAACTATTAGGTCATACAATGGAAACCTAAATGTAATGAATATGTAAACCATGAAAATCCATGTCGTGGAGTATGCCTATCCCATGTTTCTTACTGTTATTGGGTCATTGTCTTGGTTTACGTTGTTTGAGTAAGATATTGATGTGTACACTATGTTATCCTATTGTATTCATGGGTTCATTTTTTTGTAAGTTTCCTATGTGATGTTGAGTTTCTTTATTTGGATCCCATGTGGTCTTGTGTAGCATGTAGTGAAAGTAAAAAAATGATTCGATAATTTACTATTGTATTTTGGTGTTGAAAATGTGGGCATTATGAAGCATAACTATGATTAGTTACAATATAGTGGAGCAATATAAATTACAAGGAACACAAAAGGGAAATAGGAAATGGGTGAGTTTCCATTTTAGATAGCTCATTGATATGTATATTATGGGTATCATATTTGGAGTAATGATAAATCGTATTGTTAGTCTTATTGAAATACCCTCCTATTGGGTCAAAGGATTTATGAAAATGTAACTTCCACACAAGTATATTTGAAAATACATGAGTATGGTCCTAGTTACTAAGCCACTTTCTGCCTTCCATATAAACCCCTCATACTACAAAAAAAATAAAATTCTATAAGGTAAAAATGTAAACATTAAATCTTTGTCTCGCAACAATATAATACAAAGACATTAAAGTGGAGGCATATCACCTAATAGGAAGAAGATGTTTCCCATCCATTTCTTCCATAGGACCACATGGTGTTGCAACTAGAATCGATGGTGGATGTGCTACCAACATCCCACTACAAATGTTTCATTATGACCTTTATAAATAGTGTCTCGATTCTTCCTCACTCCACCATTTGTAACCTCATCAAATCCTCTAAATAACATAGCATATGCACATCCATCCAAAATGAAAGTGGAATTTTGTGTTTACGCCATCCATAAAGGGTGAAGCATATGTAACAAAATGATTTGAAATCTATCAATGCTTCCATATCGATAGAATAGCCCAAAAAGGATGTTTTATATTTATTTCCTGAAAATATTGTGGCTATTAAGGGAATTTTTAATACACTTAGATATCTAATAGAATAACATATTTTCTTTAGCAGCTGATGGTAAAAATAGATATCTCGTATAAAAATAAAACACAATAAGTTGATGATAGGTTTTCTACAGTAATAAAAATGAAAAATAGAGGGAGGGGAATGGATCTAACATTTTCAAAACCCTAGTTTCTATCAAAATAGCATCAAAAGGTTAAGAACATCACATTAAGGTTTCATTTTTTTATTTTCACTGAAAAATATTGTGGGTATTAATGACAATTTTAAAACGATTGAAGTTCTAAAAGAATAACGTATTTTGTTGTGGCTTGGATAGTAAAATATCGAGATGTATATAAACAAAAAAAATAAGGAGATGATATATTTTCTATAGTAATAGAGGATGATGAAACAAAGGGAGGGAAACATACTTGTTTCAAAGAATACTCACAAATGAATTTGATGTTCTCGAAACCCCCATTTTATATCAAAATAAATCACAAATGATGTGAATACAGTCCACTAAAAAAATAGCGGCAGCCCCGACATCATTGTTGAATATCCGAAGGAAATAATAAATGAATACAAGAGAGCAGAGGATAAAAAGTAGATGTTTTGGTCCAGTGTGAATAAAAAAGTGAAAATATTATTAAGAATAGAAAATTTCAAAAGGGGGATTAATTTCATCTCTAATTTATGTCTCAAAATGATCCCTTCTGGGTAGTAGTGAGGGTTGTGTTTTGTTCTAAAAACCATTTCATGTTTAGGTTGTTGGTTTTCCCTGTAAAACCATCTCTATGTGCAAGTTGTTGGCTTTCCTTAAAAACCATCCTTGTTGAGGTTATTGGCTATTATGAAAAACCATCCTTGTTGGTTGGTGGTTGTCCAAGAAATCCATTCTTGAAGGTTTTCCAATCCATTTTGAAAAAAATCTAGATCATGAGCACGCAGAGATGACAAGATGTAGAGGAAGTGCGATTATTTTCTACCATGTTTGCACTAAGGGGGAATATTAGGAAAAATTTTTTAGTGCATTATTTGTGATCATAATAAATGTAAGGGTTTAAGTTTATTATGAATATTGTTAGTTTGTAAGATTATTGTATTGTTGTAACAATACACTAATATAGAATGTTTGTGGTTATAAGAGTTATTATAGGACTCCCGATAATAGGTGCAATCATCTCCTATAAATATGTAAGTCATCCAGATGAATTAAATTAATTAGCATTTTGTTTTATTCTAAATCTGATCATACCATTTCAATAATATTTGTTCATTCTTTTCATCTTTGTGGGCAGTCTTATCATAATAATTTACCTTCATAACCCTATATAAAAAGATAATATCATTCCACTTACCCACTTGGAAAGCATATAGCTAAAATCACTCTACACACTCTTTCATGATACATATAAAAGGAACTCAAGACTCCCGAAATCTTCCTAAAGATGATGCACATCCATTAGGGAAACCACTACTACAGTTTCAAGCACTCAACTAGGTCAAGGAGTCTAGCTTCCCTCACTTCAAAGCACATCAAGATATCTAACAAGAGTACAATCTTGTCAAGCATGTTCAAAGTGGTTCAAGTTGCCAACTAGTTGCATTGATATAGATATTACAAGGTAGGTAGAGAATTACGTATGGTTTGAGGCCTCTAAAGAGTAATGCCAAGGTGTAAGTAGTGCATGATTCATGACTTGAACCCAAACACTAACCTTGTTATAGGGTCTCCTATATATGGTTAGGGTTTGAGTTTTTATCATCTGATTACAAATGGTTTACGAAGTCGATCCTCAAGTTTTTACAATGAAACACTTTTTGCAGGCTATCAAAGGATAGAGAAATTTGCAAACCCCACATTATGTAGGTCCAAGGTTGTATACTAGGTCCTGGACCATAAAACCATTCATGGCATACTTTTACGGTCCTGAACTAGGTAATCTCTCGAGTTATAGTTTTTGTAATGAAGCATTTTCAGCCTATGCACTCTCAGCTTTTCTAGTCTATGCACCCATATCTCTCTCATGTACAGTCTTATGTAGCTAAGTACATATTTTATCATGTGTCATCTAGCTTGCAGTAGCATATTATAATCACTAGTTGCAAGTACCAATATGTTATTATGATATCCTAGATTTAATTTTAGAAGTTAATTAATCATAAAAACTTTCAAGTTCAAACCTTACATTTTGTTTTATTGTTGTGCATTCCATAATATATATAGATATCATCAAATCTTAAAAGAGTGTAAACAATGTCACACCTTATTATTAATAGGCTGACATTGCTTTGGGGATGGCCTAACTATAAGACGCTCTTAAAATGCCCTAATTTTAGGATTGTGAGCAAGATTTACAAAACCGTAAATTTGATGATCAAATTCTCAAATAGATTCAACTGCAACATATTTATAAGAACCATATAATTTTGATTAATGAAGAATATAGTTTCAAGGATTGAAAAATATTTTGAGAATTTAAACCAATTTCATTATTAGATATGTTGTTTCTAAATTGTCCATCCCACTAGAAAATTCTAATTTTATTGTCTATTTTACAATAATGATTATATTTATGTAGAATATTTGTTTGTTTTACTTTATAGGATTTAATTTGATTTTGCTCTTAATATTGGTCCCTTTATAATTAATTGCACTTTTAATTTGGATAAATTCAATGCATTTATCTTGTAAAACCACTTTCATCTTCAGATTATGAAGCAAGTTGTTTAAATTGTATTGACTTAATAATTGTATTAAAAAAGGCGCCACTCTCAACGGTGTCAGACATACGTCGGTATCATTGACACATTCATGGTAAAATAATGCAAACCCTAATATTAAAAAGTTGAGGTTAGGTTATTGTGGTCCAACCGTGAAAAATTTTGTGGTCGCAATTGTTTAATTTGGGAAACTGCTGTGGAATCTCTTGACTGATTAAAAAATGTAGGCATGTGTGGATGGGATTACTGGATTTGCCTCACCTTCAAACACGTGAAATATGGATTGCATCACCTAGCTTTTGGCACCTTTCCTTTTCTCTTTTGATCGGTTCTTCCTTACTGTTCATTGCTTGGTATAAAATTACAAGCACAACTCCATATCTCCAATTATATGTAATTGGAAATACCCAAGATCTTACATTCAGCATTATTGTGCTTAATTTGGAGCAGTTTGTAAGGTATAAAGTTGTTGAGAGAAAGGTTGTAGGTTTAAGATTTGGAAAGTACCAGTCCAAGTTATGGAGTTTAGCCCCTTAACGACGGGCATAACACTAAAAGCTGTCCAGAGAGCGATGATGGGAAGGATAAGAATAAGAGAAAGGGCAGCTTGTGCTCCTGCTTGGAAGGAATTGCAAATGTTCTCTCTCTCTATTTGGTATGGGAAAAGATTTTCCATGGACAACCAACAAGTGAATGGTGGTTTCAATTGCTACTTTATCTTCCTTCATTTGCTTTGTTTAACTGTTTTTTTATGTTTTGTTTTTGTTTGTGGGCTGTGGGGAGCCAGAAGGACTGAATGAGAGCGGATCGCAGCCAATGAACAAAAGAGGAACTCAATCAGCTATTTCAGTAAGCATTAGATTATTAAATCACCTGTTATATCTTGATGATAAATCACAGAGTGTAATCCTAAATTTACATTGAAGATAAGATTAGATCTTTAATAAATGACACATTAGTTAGTGAAATAACAAGCGTGAATTTGGAAATTAATTGTGTTAGGTTGTATTGAGAAAGATCTTAAACACCAGGTGGGATTTGGACGGGATATAATCAGAAGAAAGTGCTGATTTCTTTTTGAAAGATTTAATGCTTAATGGCGCTTCTTTTGTATTGCAGAGAGCTTCGACTGCAAAGGGGATAGCACTTAAGGCTCCCACACCACCCAAATCTCCCGATCCCAACAAAGGAAATGATCCACCGCATTATTAGGAATCAGATTTATTGCTATGCTTGATCTGGTTGCAACACAGTAACCATATGTTATCCTTGTTAACGCTCTAATTTTGAAATAAATTCTTGTTTTTTGCCATGCGTACATCAGAAATAATTTCATGAAATGTCAGTCTTTTCGTTAGAACAAAGGCAGAGAACATGATTTCTGACTCTTTTTCGACACCGGAATATGGTAGTTTGTTTCAAAATTGTTAAAATATGGTGGTTATTGTAATAACGTATCAATGGTTAGACGACCAAGATTAAATGATATGTAACCTATATTTTTATCACCAAATACAGAGAGTTCAATACTAGTCGCACATTACCAAACTGCAAAATATTATATAATTATACATAGATTCTTGAAACCATGTGACACTTTATGAATACTTTTATTAAGTTGACTTGATCATAAGAACAATTTATGAATGTAGTTTTATAACACAAACGATGGGTGAATTGCCGTCTCGTTTTGAGTTTATCACAATTTCACATATAATTTTCATGTGTGTTCTTCCAGATAGATAAAAAGAAAAATATTAAAAGTTTCAAATTTCATATTTTATTTTAGATAATTTTAAGATATTAAATTGGACTCTCCATAATTTTATAGAAACCAATAGTTAAGAAGTGTAATCACATCCATTCTTAATTTGATATAATGTGGAACTCTAAAATTTTAGTTTAAACATCAGAGAAGGTATATATCAAACATGTTAGCTAAATAATATTTTAAATTTAAATAGATAGCATAAAAAATTAATGTACAAGACAATACAAGGTTAAGATAACGGATTAAATTAGCAATTGCACAACTAAATTGTCTTCCAAAGAATAATATAATAGATCAATTCAAATTCTCATAAAAATGTTATATTACATAAAATATTTTGTAGATAATTCACATGGCAGCAATTGCAACATGGTCTTCTCATACTATAAATATAATAATTATTCAAGTACTATATGCATCTAATTGTGTTCTTCTTTTAAAAAATAAAGAGATAGATTTGAGAAGGAAAACATTTTCAAATGCCAACTTTATTTTAGATAGCCTTAAGATATAAAATTGAACTCTCCACAAATTTAAGAAGCTAATAGCTAACAAAACTAGTGACTCTCAATCTTAATCAAATGTAGTGTAAGAATTCTTAATTTTGTTCAAAGGATGTATATGTCAACATCTTTAGCAAAATCAAAGCATATCTATAACATATTTTTTCAAATAATCCTTTAAATTAAAATAGATCATACAACTCAATTATTTTCCACCGAGAGTATATAAGATTAATATACTAGACAATAAAAATATAATATAATAAATCGAATACTAATTACAAAATTGAATCATTTGATAGACCAATATAACTTCATATCAAGATTTTTGTATGAACTAAAACATTGCATAATTAAAATATCTCTTAAATTGGAGAACTTATAGATATTAAATACCATATGTGGTGGGTCCTACCCTCTCTTAACAACATTACCTTCATAAAAAAAGAAAACTTTAAGCGCACAAGAGTGTAGAAGAAGTAGGACACAACATCCAAAGATATCATAGAGTAATTAGGCTTTATTATTTAGTATGATTTGCCACATTAAAGTGAAAATGACCGACTCATCCTTTAACATTTTGATTTATGAAGTCAATACTCCTACTAAATCTTTAGATCTTGTGCTCCACTTTTTTATACCCATGTGTGCTTAGAATTTGTTAATGAATTTAATGTTGTTAAGAGAGACGACGAAGTTTATATAGGAACTGTAAATTGGTTATTGGGTCCATTTTTCTCCATAAATCACGATTTATGTATGTTTAGTACTTATTTATATGGATTGTGTGATTAGTGGGAGAGTGGAGCCCACCATTATGTGCATGCCGATTATGTCCAAGAATATTGATGTATATTGTTAATGATTCTTTTTCTAGCCAAGTTTTATGATGCCATCAATTCCATAGCTTTATGCTATGTTTGGAACACTTATAGGATAATTTATTCAACTACGTGCACGTCTTTCCATCCTTTTGACCACTTTTAAGATAAAATATAGTGATTTACCATCAAAAATACATTAAATTATCTTGTATGATTCTTACAACATATAAAAATGTCACAATATTCTTGAACTAGATCATACAAAATTATTTGTCACCACACCATTTAACAATTTATGTCACCCCTAGGGAATAAAACATATTGTGAACCCATTCGATAAAGATAGCAGAGCTCAGAAATTTTATGGTGCTTCACTTGTCTAGAACTGATGCTCATTGTGTGTCCCTCTTTTTCACACAATTGGTAGATGAATTGTATTAATCTACGAAAAGTAAAATCTAATATCCTTTCAAAACCTTCATAAAAGCATTTTCAAATGAAAGGAGAAGAATTTACGTGTGTTCTTGAGGCTAGAATACCCTAGGATTCTAGACTCTTAGCTATTAAACCAGTCTAAGTAATTAAATACATATCATTTATATGGAATCAAGCCTCAACTAATTTTCCTAAGTGTTGTTTTCCATGTGTGTAAAGCTAACCAACAATAGTGGGTTGCCCTTTGTCTCTTAACACCGAGATAGAGAGATAAACGCATAGTATAGAATGTAAGTGACACAACTATGTGATCTAACCCTTGTGTTGATTGAAACCCATGTGGAATGCTTGGAGTGTTTTTTCTCTTGCTTAGGACATGGCTCTATAATCTATGTAGGCTTGTGGATGGGTAGAAATTTACACCTTGACCTTGTTGAGTGTTTTAGAATTATAAAGGGACTAACCTAGATGATGTGGATATGAGTTGGAAATATTTAGGAACCCGTTGAATACCAATGGAATGATTTTTGTAATAGAGCTTGTAATAATGTGAGGAGCTATAAAAATTGATAAGGGATTTTTATATAATATTAAGTAGGTGAGATATTGTGATAAGAATGACCATTAGACTATTAAATGACCCAAGGAATGATTTGTGATTGAAGGAAGGGTTGGTTATTTAGAAGTGCAAGGATAGTACATGTCATCTAAGAATAGACACCACCTTTTGACACTTCTATATGGTTTTTGGATAGGAGAGATACTTTCCTAAAATGAAAGTTGTGTAATGATTAGGAGATGTCTTATAACTCTTTAATTGAATAACATTTCCATATTTGTTGATGGAGGATGCAGGTATAATGATTAGAAAGTTATATAATGACTAGAGAGATAAGGAGATTGGATTTTAAATGTGATAATTTGTCTTGAAAAGGATAAAATGTCACACTTGGAATTGCACAAGGAAAAATTACTAGATTTTAGTGTCTATATTTCCCTATTTAATTGTGTAATTTAAAGTTACATGTTTTAAGGAAAACATACATGAGTGTGCACACAAACTTATACTTCACTCAAATAAGAATTCATGACGTGTTGTTGTTGGCACGCATTATGATGAAAGTAAAAGCATCAAGTTTAGTCAATATCTATTATAGAAAATAAAGTATAACGCCCTAAAAATGAACACCGCACTCACGCGACAACGATGAAGACGACACCGCAAAACAACAAACATCCCGAAAATGTGACAATTTTTTTTTAAGAGTATTTTACTTGAGTTGTTTCCACATGGCTCGATGAGTTTAGCTTATACGTGCACCACCAATCAAGGTCAAAAGTCAAACCACTCCTAGCGAGCTGATCAAATAAATTCGGTGAGCTTTATTGGAGACCAAGCTATTCCACACAACTCGGCGAGTTATTAATTACATCGGGCGAGTTCGAAAACAGGCTTGAAAACCACCACGGTCACGATGATGCTTCAAGGTCAGAGATATTTGAATTTATCTCATTCGACGTTTCACCAAAGGAAAGGAGGGTCGTCTTTCGAGTTGCTTTGTCTAATGTCTGGTGATATCGCAATGGCAGTGTTTTCAATGTTAACCTTAGAGTAAGGTATAATTTGTTACGAAATGAAAATACTATCCACTCGATTTTTATTTTTGTTTTATTATCCATTTTCATTACGTTGTCTCATGAATTTAATACATTCCATTATGTTATATATATATATATATATATATATATATCAAGGAAAATCATACAATAAGATATATACTTCGACATTATATTACTACATTGTATGTCTTTATGTGTTTAGTTGTACATAGCACCTTATTTATATCCAGTTTGCTTATTATATGAAGGTTGTATTATGTGTCACTAATATTTTTTTAATAGTGGTTAACACTTAGACTAGCCTATACAGCCACACGTGTTTCTTAAATAGAATAAACATATACATATAAAAAGGAATGAAGGACCAAGTCTTTGTCACGTCTAACTTTTCAAACAAAGTTTAAATTTTATGGTTGGGGCGGCCACCCAACCCTATCAACCATAAAAACTTTCCTCCCGCCGCATCAAGCATTCATTCACCAAGATTTTGCAAATCTTGAGCCTCTGTCCAGCCGCCTACAACATGAAACACGTTATCTTGCACAAGGATACACTGTACAGTCGCCATCACGTTTTTCTACTGCCCCGTGCGTGTGAAGACTGGTTTCCTCCCTTTTCTTTTTTTTGCAGTCGTTTTTTATTGCTTTCTCCTTGCAATTTTTGCAAAACTAGAATCATATTAGTCATCCTGCTATTGTTTTATCTCTCCTGAGCCGCGCAGGTGAAGCCAAAGGCCAGGGAAGAGGCGTGAAAGGTGTTTTAGTCGGCCTGGCTGCGTGGACAGGGGAGATGGAAGCAGAAACTGATGCCACGGCCAGAGTGGACAGAAAAAGGTGGAATCAACAAGTTACAGGCGACAGGTTTGTTTGCATCGGCCCTGGCCTGTACAACAACGCCCAGGCAGCAGCATGGTGGCCCCTTGG
This sequence comes from Taxus wallichiana var. yunnanensis, assembly GCA_018340775.1. Classification (NCBI taxonomy): domain Eukaryota; kingdom Viridiplantae; phylum Streptophyta; class Pinopsida; order Cupressales; family Taxaceae; genus Taxus; species Taxus wallichiana. The sequence continues at coordinate 129,525,564 of CM031233.1, read as the reverse complement.
GTGATTCCAACCAGCAGGTCGACCAACTACGTTGCTAACTGTTCAGTATCGAATGCATTCTTCAAATTCGGAATTCTCCTTGGAGTTATTCGCCTCAAAAATGCCTAAGGAATGAGCGTGTTCCCGGGGATCTGAAGAAGCTTATAACAACGGTTTCCTACAAGAGGTCTTGCCAGTCTAAAAGGTGGAGCTCGTGGGGAGAACAGGCCAAGATACCACAAATGCCCTCCCCTTTCAACGCCTACACCAAGCAGTTGTCCAACTACGTTGTTATCTGCTCAGTATTGTCTGCATTCTCAAACTCGGGGTTCTCCTTCGTGAGATTTTATCAAAATCGATTGGGGACAGAGAAAAGGTTTCTCGGGGACCCGATGAAAATTTATTACGTTGATTCTCTATTGAAACTCGCTAGATAGAGAGTATACAGTCCGTGGGAAAAAAATAAAATCTCATAAAGGTGGGTCTGTTTCATGCCAGAATATTCATGAAGCACAATTTGTTTGTTATTATGAGCACACTTCTTACGTAGGTTTAAGTATGCATTTTATTGATACTATTAATTGGTTGTGGTTTAGTTGCAAATATGTTAATGATAGTATGCTTTTTGTTAATATATACAAAAGAAAATAATTAATAGTACACTGATATTGTTATAATCTGATATTAATAAGTTCATTAGCTTGGGCATTACTTGGATGTCAATTATATTGAAAGTATTAGTTTCCTAATAGATGAGAGGTGGGTAAGAAACTAACTGAGCTTAGAATTTTTGTGTTAAAACCTCCTTCTACATATTTTAATAGGGATATTTGTATGAAATATCAAGCGGATTTGATCTCCTTTTACAATTTGCAAATATATTTACAATGGTATCTTAAATGAAGAAGCATAATAGAGCTAGAGCCTAGATGATTTCATGGTTATATTGAAGGCTATTTAAAAACTTAAGTCCTTTCTCCAATAATACAAGAAGGGAAATACACTAACATTCCACTTTTCAATACATCTCCTTTTAAACAACAAAATGAGATCTAACATGTATATTCTTTTGTAATTTCTTTCCAACATTCCACAAAAGAATTCAACAACGTTTCCAATAAATTTTAGAGCAAGGAATACTATCATTTCAATGCAACTTTTCCTTCAAATCTTATTACAACATACCCTACTTCATGTGGAACAAATTTACAATAATGGAAGCTAGAGGAAACAAGGCAATATTACATTTTTTTTTTCTCCACTCAAGGTGGGTAAATACATGATGTTTTAACATTGTCAACAACAAGGTTCTTGTGCTCCAAGGTGTTCTTCATCCATACTCCAAGTTCCAAGTATTTCAAATCACAACCAAGATAGGGGGAGAGGCAACACTCTCCTCCCAACCAAAACTCAATGGAGAAAAGAAGCAATCTCCTCCATTGACCCCTGAGCCCCAAACACAACACAATGAAGGGTGGTCTCCAACTCAAGGCAACAATACTTACTTCCAAAATACAATTTTCTTCACAACATTCAAGGTATAAGAGAAGAAACAAAAGGAAACACAAACAACACAATACTTTTCACAACAAGGCTTTCATCCAAGCCAACAAGAGAAGGAACTATGGGAAAGTTTTCCTTATGCCTCCCCATTGAGATGAGATTCCCATCCAAAACCCTCCACAATAAAACTCAAGCCCCTATGACTCTTATGCCTCCCTCAAGTACCCCTTTTTCCTCCCATACTCTTATGCCTCCCTCCTCTTATGGCTCCCTCAAGAACAAGGTAAGAATGTAAACATTCTCACCCAAGATGGGCATCCCTCTCAAACTCCCTCCACAATATCCTAATCTACTCTTATGCCTCCCTCATGAGTATTCCCATAGACCTCTCCTATACTACACAATAAGCATTCTATCCATTTTTCACAATACACCAAAGTAAACATGCATTATTCACAAATTTAGCATAGAAGCAACAATAATATGAAAGAAAAACAAAGGAGAAGGTTTCCTACCTCTCCATTGGAGAAGCCTAAACCAAGAAATTTGTCCAAGCTCCCTCCAAAACAATCCAAGCATGCAAGTCCAAGCACTCTCTTTTTCTCTTTCTCCCAATTCTTTTCTCTCCCCAAAAATAATAAAAGAGAACTCTTCAACAAAACAAAAACAAAACTCCAACCCCCTCCACAAGAGAGGAAGTTTCAATAAATAGACAAAAGGAAAGAGTGGGGGTGATGTGGCTCCTTGTAGGATGCCACATCACACATCCTCAAGACCACCTCCCTTTAGTCAACTCAAATCCCAAAACACCATAAATGGGTGGTTGGGTTGAATGACATCTTTAATCCAAATCCATCCCTTCCTCATGTGTCCTAAGGCACAATTAAATGCAAAAGAAGACAAGTGCACTCCAAAGTCACATTTCCCTTCCCAAAACAATAATTAATCCCCTTTTTGGATTCCCAACCCATAGATATGGTTGGTAAGGGGTTTTGGGAAGTGTGGGACAAGTTTAACTTGTCCCACAAGTCCCCCAAAATTGCCCTCAATCTCAAATTCGAGATTCAAAGAATTTGGAGTGGTCAACACTCAAAACCAAGCATTCAATACATGAGGAAACACAAGGCTCAAGGAGCCAACCATCAAAATTAATTACATCCACTAGACTTCCCTCCAAAACTTAAAATTTAAAGCAAGATGTTAATTTAATCCTAAACATACTTAACAAAAGTAATTTAACAAAAAGACAACACAAAAGAATTCACCTACTAAAGCAAGTTAAAACAAGTAATTAAAATTCTTACCCCCTTGGTCACATTAGAAAATTTCCCCCTCATGGAAATTTTCTCAACACATAAAAGAACAAAGGTAACACAATACAATTTACTAGTTGCCTTGACGACCAATTGTTGTAACCACCCGACATCCTATTGTGTTTGGTTCCCAATCCCCCTCATGGTTGTGATCATGCCGTGTTTCCTGCAAAATGCAAAATACCTCCTTCGGCCTTGTGGCCATGTCAAAATATCTAAAATAACCATATGCATGAAATTCATTAACATCTATACGTAATTCAATCAATCATTATTTCTAGGTCTAAATCACAACTTAATTATGCATTTCATCATTATCCAAAATTATAGTAATGTAAATTCAACAACTACATTCTACTCATCATGGCGAAGAAATCCAATGTTAGAACACATGCAATATATCCATATAAAAATAATATCGGTATCCAATAGTCTGTCCATGAGTCAGTGTAGATCATACTGAAAACAAAATCCAATCATAATCCAAATGCATCTAGTCACAAAACATCATGCTAATCAACATAAGTATAAATCATGTCCATATCCAAAGTCTGCATAACTCAAAATGATAATCAACTAAGTGTCGTAGGGAAGTGGGCATTACAAGTATAAATATAAATATAGATAGTACATTATTACTTTGAAAATTCTAAAAGTATGTAAAGGAAACACAAAACATGGATGGAGTACAAATAGTTTTTAGGGAGGGGGAAAACTCATTGTTTCCATGCCTTGGAGAGTTGGAGTATTCTTTGGATTATGTCAAAGCATGTAGTTACTATTCCTTAATGTTGTGTCATGAGATATAGTAAAGAAGAAAGGACTATAATAAAAAGGACCCATGTACTTAGATTTCTTATGCATTTGAGAGTGTGAAGAGAGAGGACGAAATTTCAATCTAGAAAGCTCACATATTTTCTTTAACACTTTAATTTTATAAGAATCTATTGAGATAAGGGTAAAGATTAGTTTATGAAGCTCACATTTGTACTTCAACATTTTCCACTTAACCCACTAACTACAATATAGGTCTAATTATTTATAATATAACTTACATGGAATTACCCATGTTGTTCCCTTGTAAGGTGCTACTATGCCTAAACTTATAAGTGGAACTAGATAATACATTTTGAAGAGATCAAGGCAAACCACCTAACTATATTTGAATTTTTTGTTATAAATGGGGAATGAAGTACTCATTCCCATATATCCTTATCTTAATTATGTGATCCATATTTGTACCAAAATATAAATCCTAAATATGTCTCATTAGAATATGTAAAAGCTTGAATTTTGACTTAACCTTCTATTTGTCCAACAATGTATATAGAGGTTAGGACCTTACCATGGTATTGAATATGTTGTATAATATTAAATATGTATGAATTATACCACTTTTCATTATTTATGGCATTTTTCTTAGCATATGAACCATATAGAAATATATTCACGTATTTTACAAATTTTTGCATTTGTAGAAATACCTTGTAAAATTTCCCTTATTTTGAGGTGCATACGATAGAAAACTTGAGTGTAGAGAATTACAAGAGGATGAAGAAGGCTGACTTGGTGGCCATAATTGCAAATTTATAATCGTGATATGATTTTTGTATGGTGGGAACCATGTTACGAAGCATTAAAAACATGTAATAAGAAACAAATAAGAATAAATTTGTGAAAAACTAGTAACAATAGATAATGTACTACTACATAGTGAAATAAATATGTAATCAACATAGAAATCATGTCATGAAAAATAGCAATGTAATAATCGGTGCAAGCTAGAAACAATAGAATAATAGAAAAAACTAGTGTGTAATCATGCAAACAAAAATGTAAAACCATATTTATATATAAGAATGGATTTATAAACATGGGACACCCATGGTGTCATAAATCAATCCTAGTAGAATGAATTATGTGCCACAATAATAGAAATAACTACATGTATGCAAAATAGGCATGAATCCGCAAACATGGGTTACCCACTATGTCATATGACAAGAAAGGCCCATATGATGTATAAAGAAATTATTCATAGCATCATAATAAGTGAATTCAATGTAGTAAGAAATGAAGTAATGAATCAGTATTGAAACATAGTGATAACAATATAAAAGCATGGGAAACAACTAGTATTAGTGATAATAGAAATAACAATGACAAGTTAGCATTACACAAGATACATTTCTTATCTCTAATGATTACATATATAACAATATAAACAATATATGTAAATAAGCATGATGAGAAATGTATAAAGTAACATTTAATGAAATTAAAAACAAAAAATAAAGTTTGGAGTGGTTCCCAAAAGAGTGTAATGTAAGGAACCGAGATAGATCCTATCTTTGTGTAACAATAAATGAGTATCCTTGATCAAACTCAAGATACCTTGTCAATGCATGTCTGTATAAAATAATTATCATATGTATCAAATAAATTATAACAAACAAGATGCATAAGGTAATAGGCTAGCTAAGCATAACACTATAGTTTTTCTAGTACTTGAATGTTTTTGTATTATATGATTATTTAAATGTTTTTGAAAATAACTATATATAAGAAATGAGTATAACATATGAGCTAGAAAATAAGGTTCTCACTGAAGAGGTATGTCATGTGCGCAGCGGTTAGAGGGGATGAGACACCCCTAAGAAAAATATTAGGCTAAGGATGTGTTGGCATGCAAAATATGTAGGAATTTTAGTTAAAAACCCTATTTACAATTTTCCCCCTTTTCGGTCAAAATTGTCAAATTGCCTATTTTAAAAAGTCAATGTATGCGAAAGGTTTCAAAAGCCTTGGATAATTTCAAGATCTTAGATTGTATTCAATGGAAAGGTATCATAGTTTTCTCCTTAGCATTATGATTTAGAAGATTTTGTGCAGGTATTGTAGTGGTATTGAGAATTTTTCTCTCCAAACACTTTTGGAGGAAATGGGTTTGTGTGCTTTATTGATAGGTCAACTTAGAAAAGGTTTCAAGAACTCTGGGTGGTACAATGAGCTAAAATACTAGTCATTAGAATTATTACAGAGTCTATTACATCGTGAATTGGATAATATAAAGCTTTGGAAGTGATTCACTAAAATTAAATATAATGTAAGGACACTACTTATCAGATAAAATAAAAATAATATATAATATTTAGCTAAAGGCGTACAAAAAAGAGTTATTTATAGATTTGTAGAATGAGTTATATTCCCTCAATAGGTATGAACTAATTATGATATGGAGACTTATCTTAAAGAATGCATTCACTCCAAGTATTACACAAGGGTTTCAATCAACAAAAAGGTTTAGGTCACATATCCTAGTCATGCCACATCTTAGTACTACCATACTAGGTAGATTTTATATTAGACACATTTATCGACTATATATTTGTCAAGAGATACAATGGCACTGTAGGGGTTGGTTAATTATACACACTTGTACAAAAACCTATGAGAACAACATGAGACATGATTCTACATTAAGAATATATTGGTTGGAAATTTTGTTGTTGAAGTCAATCAATAGTTCAGGGGACAATAGTCCCTCCTCTTTATGGGGAGGTTCCTTATTTCACCAAAAACTTGAGAATCTAAATATATACAAATATACAATCTAATCAAACATGAATGAGGATATTGGTGCAGTGAATGGTTCCATATTCTAAATATTCTGAATATATAAGAAAAACCAGAAATAGGGCTTTAGAGGAATAAACAACAACTTATATAGGAAAAAGTATAAATCATGAAATCAAAGCTCACACTCAATCATTTATCAAGGATACAAGTATCCTCCTTGGTTGTGCAAGATTACCCACTACTGTAAAGGAAATAAGTGAAGAAGGAAGCACATTCAGATATAGAGACTACAAAGTCATATCTTACTAATGCATGAAACATATATTAAAACATGTGAGCCAATACACATGAAAACCCATAAAATATAAATGTGGATAGACACAAATTTCTTCACATCACATTCTATGAATTGAACACAAAGTTTCACAATTCACATATATTAATCTTCACATTCAAAAATTGTAGGAAAAGAAAATAGAAAAAAACACGAGATAGGAGGAAAAAGAAGTGTTGTCTTCTCGCATCGATCTAAATTCCGTATGTAAATTTACATTCTAGAGAACCAATATCCAACCACTTTACAAATGAGAAAAAATCCTTATATAGACTAAGGGGAGGATGTAACTAACTTTATAACTAATTGTATTTTAATTAAGTGCTAACACTTAATTAGTTCATTACATAAGTTGGATTTATTTTACAATTCCATTATAAAAATAACAAAGCCAACCTAAAAATATAACAATTAGGTAGAAAATTCTATGAACAAGAGGAAGGAACACTAGAAAGTGGCACAACTAGCACCTTCATCTCTCCCTTAGGAGGTTGTGACACTTTCTTAACTATAAGAGAAAATTATTTAGTTTTTTCTTGATTTTTTACTTGCTTCACCTCTTTCTCGTGTACTTTATCGATATTTTCTACCTCGTTGGACTTATCTTTTTTTATATACACCTTGGTTGTTGAATACAAGGGTGAAGAAGAGGGATTCAATTGTGCTCAGACTTCTTGAAGAGGAGTGGAGGATTATTTGTGTGAGGTGGAAGCTTCCTGAGGAGAGGATTACTTCATTTCTTCATTGTATTCTTTCATTCTCCCATTGAACCATTGTTTTGGCCTTATTAGAACAAGGTTATCTAACTCATAAGGATGATATATCTCGCTTTTCGAGAAATCGATGGTTGGGATTGGCATATGTCAAATGGATCCGAGATGTTCCACATCATAAAAATCACATTCATTATCCTCAAGGCCTTCAGGAACATGGTACATGTTAATATTCTTGATTTGTTTGAGAAAGGATCCCAAAATACATTTTCCTTACCTCATACTCATCTACACAATCTTCCCAGTAGTCCTCAATTTGCAGAAATTGATAGTAAGTCATTCTTAGATGCTTGGAGATGAATCCCTTACTATCAAATGATGACCTCCGTGATGAGTAAGAAGCTGAAATCAAATATTTTCCTCTCCATATTTTGAGCTTCCAAGGAATGTTTACATGTGCGAGTTACACAAGAAGATAGGTAATTGGATACCTATGATATTCTTGTCCTTAAATGTTCATGCAACACATTCAATTAACTTCGACCTCCACTACCACCAACTTATCATTACAATACATAGGTAATTTGTTAGGTACACCTTCAAAACTAGCTAACTTGATATATGAAAACTTTGTGAACTAGATGAAGAGGTTGCCATAGGTGGAAATCAATTGCCTTGCTTCTATAGATAGCATATTAGCTGTATTCCCTTCCAATAGTCTGAATATGAACATTATGAAGGCATCGTTGACTATTCTATGATGATTCTTTTTTTTCATAAGTCATTTGAGGGTAGAAATAATAAACAGGTGCATTCTTTTATCATCTTTTGATGACAACCCTACCCATACCCTATAGGATGAAATGGTATACATGAGGTAGGATGTCATATGGAAGGTTCTGATTTGTTTGTACATTCATCAAATTCTCACTCAAATTTTCATAGATGATCTCTCCCCAATTCAAACTTTGTTTTCCCTCACAAATGATGTTAATATACACACACATCCAAAATTGAAATTCATTGGTAGAAGGTATGCCCATCAATCTTTCCAGCAGGGTGATCATATCTGATAGTTCCTCCTTAAAATCTGATCTATATAAGATCTTAGGAAATTTGGAAGCTCCTCTCTTTTGGGCCTTAAGTGAGTATTTTCCCATCATTCTCTTATACCTATATTTTTCCGATCAAAGAGGTTTTTAGCTTGAGCCTTTGTCAAGGTATTAGAGTTCTAAAAGTAGAAATCCCGAGGATGCATTATGTAATTGACATCAAGTTTAGAAACAATTTGGCCTTGAGGGTCTTCAAATTAATTGGTTTCTAGGTAAAAAAATGAAGCACATGCTAGGACAATGTCAAGATATTGAACAGAGAGAGGGAAACCAACAAAAAAGGAAATTCCACTATTTTTAATGCATTGGGACATGATGGTGGGAGTATCTTCAGAAATGAGAGCCCAAAAATCATCCAAATTCAAATATCTGACATCACTATCACATATATTGGGCACACAAGTCTCAAAAGAATAAATATGATCATACCCCCTATATTGGAACTTCATGGTGAGGATGTGGGATAAAAATCAAGAAAAATGGAGGCTCAACAATGTTCTTTCAAGATATTTTTAGAGGGAAGTCAAGAAACATAAACCACTACTAAATTTAATCAAGAAGGCATGAAATGACTCACCTCTAGAATGAAAATAATGGTGCCTCGACAACATTCCCGACTCACTTCAAAAATTTTAAATTTGACCGAAAATGAGAAAATTATGACCCAAAATGCCTTTCTAGGGTACAAGAGCAAGGTGAGTAGTAGACTATGAAAACTCAATTTATAATAGTGAAAGTGATTAAGGAAAGGCTCAAAATTTCCTTTTATAGTAGAACAACTTGAAAATAGGCTTGATTTGGGAGCTTAGTGCAATGTGGAAGTTGACGGGCTTTGGAGAACTTATTTAACCAATTTCCCTTACAAAGTGGGTATGACATGAATAAGGGAAACAAGAGGCCCAAAGGAACAAGTTCCTTGTGTTCCACTAAGTTCGCATCATCCACGTTATAAAGAAATTAAATGAAAAGAAGAAAGTGTGAGCTTGCAGGAATGGGGTGTCACAAGGAAAAATTCTATCCGATTGAAGAAACTCCACACATATAAGGGAAGCAAGGCTTATAGGTAGGAAGCAAGGCTTGCAAGTAGAAAGAAAGTGCAGGGAAAAACACAATGAGGAGAACAAGGGCTTAGTGAGAAAAAGTTCCAAACTTCTCTTCTTTATCTGAAATTAAAAGGAAAACCAAGCCATGCAGAGAAAGAATATGCATGAGGAAGTGAAATCCCGAAGGCCTAAGTTACACAAGTTCCACGAGATTCGACAAATCCAAAACAATGTATTTCCTAGAAATAAAATTATTGTGGGGAATCAAGGCTTATGGAGAAATGGAGCTCGAAAGGAACTAGTTCTCAGTAGGGAGACATAAAAGCTGCATAACACTATACTTAATAGATTGCAGGTAACACGGATATGTAAGGAACTGAGTCTTGAAGAAACTTGTTACTCAAGTTCCTCAAAAACCCACAATTACCGCACGACACTAGATAAACAAAAATTACCCAAAATAAACTAACTGTCAAACTTTTCACTCCGTAGACTTCACAAAGGCAAACAAATTAGGGCAAAGGGGTCACTCAACCAAAAATACAAAACTTTAAGAAAATTGCACATTTTTTGGTGGGTGACAACAATACATGTAGTACAACACTATGATTGCGTCAATAATTTAGATTCTAACTACCTGTGGTGGTCCAAGATCACACACAACCATATGTTTTTATTTTTACATTTTCTAATTATCTAATTAAATATTTTGCATGTTGTTAACATTTTTAATTTGTTACGACCATTACATTTGATCTTGATATTGTGAGAATAAGATTGACAGTAATAAGAATAAGTTTCATAAAAATTTGTACCAGAAACTTATAGAGCTTCACCATCTGTTGGTAAAATACTATGAATTCCTTATCCTAGAGTGTAAAATCCTCGTAGATCATATAAATCACATATGGTCATGAATATGTAAGTTCTTCAATTTTATAATATCTTGTGTAAGATACATTGTCCCAGCTTTCTCTGTTTCACTACCTATTAGACTCGAGATATATCACAAATATTCCTAAACAAGATAAGTCACTCTACCCTCTTGTATTTTGAGCTTGAGTGAATTGTCTATTATCATTTTATTAGTTCATTTAAAGATTGAATGTATTGTTTTGGTCATGTATAATGGATGTTAGAAGCTAATTAAATCATAATATAGTCTACATGTTAAAACTCTTTACATGACTTGTTCTATCCTAGTAGCACCTTATGGGTGCATGACAATTTCCATTCATTACAAGGTATATTTAGTTTCAAATTTGAAACAAATTAGGCCTAGATCCATCTAAAATGGTGTGGTCTATGGGTTTATTATAAAGCATTAATGAAAAATTGAGAAATTTATGGACTACTCTTTCCTCTTATATCACTATATTTCAAATATAGAAAGTGTAAAATATAAACTGCAAACTTTGTTTAATTCCGTTTCCTTATTTATCAAAAAAATATCAAATTGGTAAGGAATTGAAGTATATGGGATATTCATAGTCCAAATATTTTCTCTTATCTACTACCTCTTATGGCACAATATTCGAGACTAATCACCCCTAATCCTTCAATATCTACAAAAGAATATTTTAATTCTCAAAGACATGAAAACAATAAGAGCTTCTCCCTACACAAAACAAATAGGTTAATTCCATCCATGCTTTTTATCTCCTTTGCATAATTTTTAAATTGTTTAATGTTTAAATAATTATATATATTTTTGAGTAAGAGTTTATTTTCCATTATAACAATTGACTATGTTGGTGTTAATGACTTGTTTTGTCATCATTCAACTACTTGTCCACCATTGATGGTTAGTCATCTCACTTAATGAGAATATGTAATAGTGGAATAGGTCAATAGGGTTAGTTAGGGTTGTGTACATGTGTCATGCACATGAGTTACATAGAACTCCTTTATGTACCTTTTTTTTATATATGAGCATGTAGGACACACCGTTGTCTTTTTGTAGTTGATTCTCGTTTGTGATTTGATCTCTTGATTACTACGTGAAGTGCAACATTGATCGATGTGCATGGGGTTCTATCTTGATCCTCATAGAACAATACGATATGGTATGAGAGAGGATGTTTGGTAAACATGTGTGCACTCATTTGAATTTGGTTGTTGTTTACTTTGTTTTTGGTTTTTGTACTTCTGTGATGACAGTTTTTGTTAGTTTGGAACTTTAATTAATTTTGAAGCTCATTTTAATTCATTTAGTAGTTTAATTTATTAGTTTTTTCTAACGTTATTGTTATTTTTTCCTTGTATTTTTTTTTTCAAATTCAGCTAATCGGGAATTTTCAATGTTCAATCTATAGAATTATTGAGATATGTTTTCTATTAACAGTTCTTGGAGTGTGCTTCACCCTCCTAGAATTTTTTTACCTTCCATGATCATTTTCAGCATCTTGGAGGTCCCCAAGACTCATTTTGAGCCCATTTTCTCATTCTAATCACCCTTATTATTTCTTGCAGACTAGTGAGTGTGACCACTAAAGTATTGCAGAAGGGCGTTTATCTCCGCAAAGTGAGATGCTTTTTCTCACACTAGACTTTGTCTTTCTCCTTGTTCATTTATTATGCCTTTGTTGTGCTTTTTCACGTGTTGTTCCCGATTCGACCGAGACTTATTGTGGCCTCCACTCTTGCGTAATTCATCACCTACTGCAAGGTGAGTGGTCAACTGTCTCATGTCGCATGAACACACCTTATTGTAATCAACACACTACTTATAAAGTTCCGCAAATAGGGGGTTATCATTATTCTTGGGTGTTGTATTACATGTAGACACATTCTCGGTTGAGTCTGATGTCTTGTAACCTTGTGTGTATTCTTGCACCCTTCTTTTCTTATATTCTACATTTATTACTCTTTTTTATTTACACTATGGATATTTATTTTCCCAAATATACAAAGAAAATTTTAACCTCTTAAATAATGATGCTAAATAAAATAACTATACATGAATAGATCCCATAATATATTATTTGTTTCGAGATGAAAATAATACTAATTTTTGGAATAATTAAAACAAAAAACAATAAATTGATCTAAGGAAATAATTTCCTTTATCCCATGAAAACTTTCTACTAGTAAATTTGTTTCCTATAACTTGATAAGAAGACGAATGATGGGTACGATATGATTTTATGAAAGACATCAATTCATTCCTTTGTTTGTAGAAATTTACTTTTAAGATGAATATAAGCTCTCTAATTATATACTTACGGTGTAATTAGCCATAAAATATAATAATTGTGAGGATATGACAGATAGAAACAAAGAAAAAAAAAGAAAGTGTGATGAAGTCTATAATGACCGTAAAAATGAATTTCTAGGAACATGTTAAAACCTAACACTTATCCCGAAAATTGCAACTAATTTTTCTCTCGATAGATAAAAGTTAAAAGGTTACATGGGTGGTAACCCCTAGGGTACATTTAATCTAGTTTACACAAAAAACTCAACTTTACAATTAATAGGTCAGGTCTAGTTAAATGTTTAAATCTTTAATTTATTTTACCTCTAAGTTTGATTAATTAAAATTCATTTAGTAAGGTCCGCTAATTTAGTTTACCTAGTTAAGTGTTTTCTCCTCTTTAGTTAATTTTCAATCCTAATATGGTTAACCTCATGCTTAATTATTTTAGTTTCATTATCCTAATAGCTTAAAGTCATTTTTATTAAATTCCTAAAACATACTAAGAATTAATAAAGACTTTGCACCCTAAGGCAATTAAATGGCCCCATTCACCCATCTACACATACCCTTGAGGATTTAATTTAAACATTTAAAAATACATTCCTACCAAACAAAAGTAGGGTTGATCCTCCACCCTTAGATCAATTCAATTGTGGCCACTAGATCCTAGGGTTCCAAACTAACCCTAAATATCCTTATGAATTTTTATTTAATCTCTTTCTTTACCCAAATCTCCTCATTTGGTCACTTTTCCTTTGTTAAATTTGCAGGTTGGAGAGAAGGAAGCCATGGGAGCAAGAGAGGAAGAACTATGGATTATTCTACAAGGAGATCAAGCTTAGATTAGTTTAGTTGTAGTTTTATCATTGCAATTTATTTCATTCAAGGATTGAAGGGGTTTTTCCTTTCAAAAATGGTTTTATTTTAAGCCATTAGTATTTGGGGTTCTCTATTTCGGGAAAACCCTACCCCCATTAATATAAATGAAAAAGAGTGGTTTTAATTTACCATTTGTAGATGTATTTACTTTAAACAATAATATTTAGCCATTATTTATTTTCTAGAAGTATCCTTGGTAATTTTACAAGCTTAAAATTTTGATTAGGCCAAGCTAAAATTTGTACGGTTGTGGAATTGGGGATTTCCATAAAAGTGATAGAACTGCCACCCGAGTAGGCCAGCGGTCTTGGCGAATGCCTCCCTACACGGGTGACAAACCATGAACCGCCACCTTACAGAGCGGTGGTCCCGAGACCAATGACATTCCCGAGCAAAGTGGTTATGAGACCGCTACTCGCACAAGGTGGTAGTCTTGTTCCTTAGAACATAACCTAAAACTCCGAAGTTTTCTCAAAACAATAAAGTTACTAGGGTACTCAAATGGTCATTCTGAACTTAATTTTACATGTCTAAGTTATTCATTTGCAAGGTTTAAATTCATTTACTCATTTCTATGGTAACAATTTACTCAATTTAAACATTTCCTATTTTGATAATAACAACATCTACAAGAGTCATTTCCATTTTATTTAACAAACTTTCTTTCAACAATGTAAGGAATGAACAAGATAGTATAACTTCTTCTTTTTCATGTTTTTCAATTAACACAATGGAATATACTATTTATTTCCTCTTTCAACTACAAGTTTCAACCATTCTCACAACCAATTTTAACAAGGTTTTTTTAATAAGTTTTGAAATGAAAGTTACTAACTTTTCAATAAAATCTATACACTTTTGTGAGAAATAAAACAACTACCATGAGATAAGATGATTCCCTTTTATAGCTTCTTTTCTATTTCAACAATACTAGCTTTACAAACACATTTCTTTCTTTCCCCTTTTCAACATACAACTACAACAATGAAGGTAAACTTCCTCTTCCCACAATACAAATTTCAACTAAAATTTTACACATGATTTCCATTTTGATTCTTTTCTTTCCATACTACAATTTTAAAGAGAAAAGAAGTTTTACAACTCTTCAATGAGATTCCTTCAAATAATATTACAACTTACAAAACAACATTTCCTTTAAGGCAAAACACAATATTACAAATCTTCCACCTATAGTGGGAATAACAATGAGGTTTCTCACAAGAAGGAATTTCTTAAGGACTCCAACAAAAGCTCCAAGCTTCACATCACCAACAAGATAGCTCCTTCATGATTTTCTTGATCCACAACAAAAATGGGGGGAGAGGCAACACTCTCCACCCAACCAAAATATCCAATGAGGAGAAGCCATCCTCCTCATTGCCCCTGAGCCCCAACCACATAGCAATGAAAGGTGGATCCAACACATGGCAACAACAAGCTTCCACAACACAAAACCATTCCAAAACAAAACCAACTCAAACTACAAACACAAGAAGGAAAAAAAAATATACAAGGCTTCAAGTATGAAAAGCCAAAGGAGAAAGAACCTATGGGAAGGTCACTTATGCCTCCCAATGGGAAATGGGTGCCCACCTTAAAACCTCCAATACATATCTCAAAATCCCTACAGACTCTTATTCCTCCGTAAAGTACATCTTGTTCCTCCCCAATACTCGTATGCCTCCCTCATAAAATAATCAAGTAAGAAATACAAGCATTCTTTGTCCAAGTTGGGTAACCCAACCCAAAATCCCTCAAAAAATGAAATAAACTCTTATTCATCCCTACATGAAATCTCCCCATAGTCCCCTCCTATACCACACTTCGAAAATCTACCCAAGCACCCAAAAATTATAACAAGACACTCAAAACAAAGAACATATGCATACAAAATAAAAGAAAGCATTTATTAAGATTTTAGATCCCACATTTCCATGGTAGAGCTTGATACAAGAGCCACACACACCAAGCTACTTCAAGCCCAAAAAATCACCAAGAAGCTCCAACAAATCCACATGCACTCCAAAATCCTTTAACTCCTAAAAATTCAAGAGCACACAAGAATGAAGTAACCCCTAAACAAGAAAAATAACTTGAATAAATAGAAAAGGGAGAGATGAGGGTGAGGTAGATCCATGTAGGATGACACATCACTCATCCTCAACTCCACCTCACAAGTAAAACCTCAACCCCAATGCACAATAAATTAGTGGGTGACTGAAATGAAAAATTACTTACACACACAATCCAAGCCCACACCCCTTCAAGGAAAAACTTAAAGACCCATGTAAGAAAAGTGCAATGAATGTCATATTTTTACTAACAAAACACTTAATGGGGTCTATTTTTGACCCCCAATCCATAGGTATTGTTGGCATAGCAATTTAAGAGGTGTGGGACAAGTGTAACTTGTCCCACAAGCCTTCAAAATTGGCCCTTAAGGCCAAATTCGAATTTCCATGAAGGGGTAGATTGTCTGATAACTTTCAAGATCACAATCACTACACTTACAACAAAAATCCAAGAGCCATCTAGTCTAATAAATGCATTCCTTTTTTATTCAATTAAAATTAATTTAGCAAAAGGTTAATTTATTAATATAGACACAAATCAAGTAATTAATTAAAGGAGATTACATCAATATAAATCACATACTAAAATCAATAAAGGGAACTAAATAAAAGACAACACATAACCCCTTGGCCACAATTGGAGGTGATCCCACCCATGGTAACCTCCTAACAACAATTCAAACACACATACACAAAAATACATGTTGCCATGGTGACCCTTGTTGAATTCACCTAGCATTCCAATGTGGTTGGTATCCAATCCCCCCGTTGTTTGTTGTGAATATATATTTACCTACAAAACACATAATACACCTTCACCTCATGGCCACATTAAAAATCTAAGATAAAATATGCAATATAACTCCACAATCATCTACATATGCATCAAATCATCATCTAGGCAATTACGACATCATTTACAATTTCTAACAACATCTCTATTCTACATTTCATCCATGTAAAAATGATCACAACATTAGTTCAATCATCAAGGCCTACTCAGTGACAAATATATCGCATGTCGAAATATATATATATATATATATATATATAACCATGTCAATAACATATCATCATCAATATCAAAATGTCTCTAGAAGTCCACACACATCATACTAAGAATTGAAAACCAACAATAGTCTCAGTATCTCTAACATCTAACATCATGTTAAGTCAGAATAATACAAAATGTCCATAAGCATAGTCAATAGTATCAAAATCAATAGTAATAGTTTCTTAGGGAAGTGGGCATTACATCCCCTCCTCTTAGACTCGAATTTCTCCCGGAAGTCACCGGAACAGTGTGAAACCGAACTCATAGAAATGTAGCATCCTCCCATGTAGTAGTAGTCTCGTCATTCTGTCCCACTCGACCGAACTCCGGTCAATCTCTACCTCAAAGGCCTATGGTCCTTCACTCTCTAATGTGTATGGGATACACCATTACCTATCCCTTATCCTGCACCTGCAATGTGGTCCAATCTAATACGAGAAGGATAAGAAATATATGTCCTAAGCACAAAAACATGAAAAACATCATGCACCGAGACAAGTTAGGTGTCAATGGTAGATGATTGGCCAAGGGACCAATATGCTCTAAGATCTCAAAAGGGCCCACAAACCTAGGATAAATCTTAGAACCTTTTCCATAATAGATAGGGATTTTATGCGGTTTGACATGAAAAAACACCTTCGTGCCCATGTCATAACTACGAACTATCCACTATTGATCCGCATACTTCTTATGTCTGTCTTGCGCCTCCTACAATCTCTTCCTAATCAAAACAACCTACTGCTCCATGTTCGAATAAGGCTGGCCCAAGAGAAACATTGTCCTCTAACCTATCCCAACTCATAATTGTCTTGCACTCCCTGTCATATAATGCCCAAAAAGGAGCCATGCCTATTAACTCAGGAAACTATTATTGTAGGAAAACTCCACCAAGTACAAATACTCCTCCCATCTTGACCGGTGAATCATAATGTACATCCTAAGCATGTCCCGTAAGATCTAATTCTCACCTTTCATCTGTCCATCTTTCTTAGGGTGATATGCTATGCTGAAATTGATCCTTGTCTCGAGAGCATGTTGTTTGGTGGTCCAAAAGTGGGAAGTGTACAAAGGATCACAAACACAAATGATCTTCCGTGGAATCTGTGTAATTTGAAAATCTCATCAAGATATAACCGTGCCACTACACTAGCCTGTGTAGATGGTCTTCACTAGAGAAAAATGAGCCATCTTTGTTAATTTATTCACCGTGACCATGATGGTGTTGTGGTGGCATCTTGATGTCAATAACCCAACAATGAAGTCCATTAAAATGGTGTCCCATTTTCATTCCGGTATAGCGTGAGGAAAGATAAGGCCAACGGGATGCGATGCTTGGCCTTCACCCTCCGACACTCTAAAAAAATGTGACACAAACTGAGCCATGTCTCTCTGAAGTCCTCTTCAATGGTACAACCTCTCAAGGTGGCATGCATATTCTTCACCCCAAGATTTTTTGAATAAGGTGCACGGTGAGCCTCTAACAAAATGTCTTATCTCAAGCTTCCATCTCTAGGGACATATATCCAACCTTTGTGTCTGAGAAGACCATCTTCCTCTAATGAAAATCCATCAAATCTCCCTCAAGGGGTCTCTGGGACTCAATCTCTGCTCCGGCTGCAAGGTAGAAAGCTGTCATGAGGAAGCTGCTACAAAATCTTGCTCCACAAATTTGTACCCACTAAAGTATCCATAGCCACATGTGTCTGTCTACTCAAGGAATCTTTAACCACATTATCCTTCCCTTTCACATGCTCTATCTCCATATCGTACTCATAAAGTAAATCCATCCAACGCCACTGACGAGCATTGAGATTGGGCTACATGAAGAGGTGGTGAAGACTCAAGTGATCAGTCCTAAGTGTAAATCTCCAACCAAGAAGGAAGTGTCTCCACTGCGCATCAAGGCTCAAAACTATTGCAAGCATAAGATCATGAGTCAGATAATTGAGCTCATAATCCTTGATTTTTCGAGACTCAAAAGCAACCACCCTTCCCTCATGAATCAACACACCTCCAAGTCATGCAAAAGAAGCATCTCAGTACAAACATAGAACTCGTCCACGGGATATAAAAATACTAGAATAGGTGTTGTTGTGAGGTATTCCTTCAATGTACCTGAATTCCTTCTCACATCTCTCTCGACCATACAAACTTATTCCCTTTCCGTTGAAGGGAAGTGATGGGGTGTGCAATCCGAGAAAAGTTTAAAAAATCTCCTCTAATATCCTACCAAACCCATAAAGCTGCACACCTCGGTCACACTAGTGGGTGTTGGCCAATCCATGATAGCCTAAATTTTGGAAGGATCGACGTGATACGTTCCCTAGAAATGGTGTGACCCAAATCTGTATCTTTGTATGAAAGAGCACACACTTCTCAAGGTTCCCATAAAGATGTTTCTCACGAAGACACTGAATAACCTGATGAAGGTGCTCCTCATGCTCCTCACGTGTGTGTGAGTAAATCGGGATGTCTTCAATGAAGATGAGGACAAAGTGATCCAAAATGTCCTGAATACTCCATTCATCAAGCTCATGAACACTACGGGGAATTCGTTAGACCAAAAGGCACCACTGAACTCGTAGTGGCCACATCTCATACGGAAGGTGGTCTTATGAATATCTACCTCTGTGATTCTCAACCGATGATACCCTCACTTAAGATCTATCTTAGAGAAAATTGTAGCCCCCTTCATCGATCAAATAAATCATTAATGCATGGAAGGCGGTAACGATTCTTGATCTCGTTACTTTATTTAGTTGATGGTAATCAATACACAATAGTAGGGATCCATCCTTTCTTCTTCATGAAAATCATTGGTGCACCCCCAAGGGGATACACAAGGAAGGATTAGGCCATTCTATAGAAGGCCCTCAAGCTGTAACTTGAACTCACATAGCTCGGGGTATTCATCGATAAGGTGCTCGAGAGATAGGCTCTGTGTCGGAACTAGATCTATGTGAAAATCTATCTCACGTGGGGAGGTCACCCTGGTAGCTCCCTTGGAAAAAAATAGAAAACTCTCTCAAAATGCAATGGTCAAGGTCCACTAGACTCATCCTCGATCTATCACTAATCGTAATAATGCACATCCGACAAAATCCTTGCACACGTTGCTTAAGTTGTATAATGAGATGATACAAATAGAAACAAGCCTCCTAACTCCCACTATCATCGACTCAACTCCTAGATCATATGTACAAGCAATAATCTTAGGGTAATATTCCACTCTAGCTCTATGTGCGAGATAACAGGTGCATGCCCAAGATGACACCATAAGAACCCGGTGGATGGATACAAACATCCGAGGTAGTGGTAAAGGATCCCAAATCCAATAAACACTCCTTAACTAAGAAGTATATAGAAAGTTTTTCTCGAAGCCATCTCAACATCCCAACTATGACCCTCGCCTAACTACCACCAGCCTCTACAATGATCTACTAAGGATGGTGCAATAAAAGAATTAGATGAACCGAGAATCAAACAATATAGAGGTGGAAATACCATAAATCCTACTGCCGTCTCTATCATAGTACTCTTGTGCTCATCTTGGTGGTTCTTGATCACTACATAGATCTAATGGCTTCATCCCATGTCACCAACATTAGGCTCTAGGATCTGCATCTTACCCTTGTTGCTAGGGTTCTATAGGCACTCTCTCCAATGATTCCTAGCCACATCATAACCATGAACCGGTCCCCTCCGGTGGGATGTTTCTCTAGATGGTACTCTAGAGGTCTATGCTATGGATCTTGATGACCCGGCTATGGACTATTAAGGTATCTTCGATGAGATCCTGCACGACTCAACTCTCGGTGCACCCTGTGTCCGATAGAACCCCTAAGAGGAGTTCCCATACTCCACCCCATCTATGTGTCAAATCTCCGAGGAGGTGCGTAAGGTGGGTGGGTCTACTCCGAGGTGGTAACTATGGTGGCCTAAATGAAGAATATACTAAACCCTATCCACCATGAGGAGGAGGAATTGACTCCCTCAACTTGTCATCCCGCATCTACTAGATGCAGCTATGAACTTTGTCTCTATCCTATTGTGTCTTCCCTTGTGTCTCCTCTGTAATATAGGCCTTCTCCACGGCCTCTGCTAATGTCTATGGGTAGTGAATGTGCACCACACCACCCAAATCCAAGTTTAGGCCCCATGATGAACATGTGAATCCATACCTACTCATCCTACATATAGTCGACATACTAGAGTAGGTCTAGAAATCGACTCTCATACTCGACTACAGTCATAGATGCCTGACGGAGGTCATGAAACTCGTCTATCCACTGCTAAATAAACCTCCTGGGTAAATACCTATACCTCAAACACTCCTAAAATAAATCCCAGTAACTATCCTTAAGTCAACATGGAGCTTCCACTCCTCGTTCCTCCACCGAGAATCTTGCACCATCCCTCGAAGATGGATCGTAACACGAAATTTCAGGTTACTACTACAAGGGAAAAGATTGAAGCATCCACTCAAGCTCACCAATCAGGCCTCTTCCGAAAACCACTTGTATCTCCAAAATAGTGATATGGTCGTAGCTTCAAGATCTCCTCGATATGGTCTCGTACTGACATCTAACAACCCCTAGGTCTCTCTCGCATGCTCCTCTCATTATCTAGGGCTCGAGATCTCTCCCTATATCTTGAAATCATGCCTTCATGCCCCTCTCTCGTGGCGACTCTTCCCTAGCTAAATCAACATGGAAGTTCTATACCCTATACTCCTCGTGGTGTTGAGGAGATGTATTATCCTCAACCGATGTCTCCACATCATGTCTAACAAGTCGTCCTCCTAAGGACCCTCTCGTGTAAAGAACATTGACTTGCTAAAGCATCCGCATAATATGAGGTAGAATGGCCACTACCGCCTACTCGGAGGTGATATATCTAGGTCTATGTGAAAGGACTCTTCGTCCGGTATGTGCCTCTTGCAGACCAAGGTGAGAGTTAGTTATTCATTCTAGGTCTCTTTTTAGTTTTCTATGTTTTCTAAATTATACAATTATCAGATAGTGTGATTTTCTAGGTTTAAAAGAAGAATTTTGCACCGAGGTTAAATGTTCATGTCTCATGTTTTCTAGTGTACCCAAGATTCCAAGCTTTGAACCCATGGATCTAATACCAAGTGTGATGCTCGCGTAAACAACGTTCTAGGAACACGCTAAAACCTAACACTTATCTCGAAAATTGTGACTAATTTTTTTTTGTGATAGATAAAAGATAAAAGGTTATAAGGGTGTTAACCCTAGGGTACATTTAATCTAATTTACACCAACAAACTCAACTTTACAATTAATAGGCTAAGTCTAGTTAAATGATTAAATATTTAATTTACTTTACCTCTAAGGTCAATTAATTAAAATTCATTTAGTAAGGTGCCCTAATTTAATTTACTTGGTTAAGTGTTTTCTCCTCTTTAGTTAATTTCCAATCCTAATATGGTTAACCTCATGCTTAATTATTTTAGTTTCATTATCCTAATAGCTTAAAGTCCTTTTTATTAAATTCCTAAAACATACTAAGAATTAATAAATACTTTTCACCCTAAGGCAATTAAATGGCCCCATTCACCCATCTACACATACCCTTAAGGATTTAATTTAAACATTTAAAAAAATACATTCCTACCAAAAAAAGTAGGGTTGATCCTCCACCCTTAGATCAATTCAATTGTGGCCACTAGATCCTAGGGTTCCAAACTAACCCTAAATATCCTTATGAATTTTTATTTAATCTCTTTCTTTACCTAAGTCTCCTCATTTGGTCACTTTTCTTTTGTTAAATTTGTAGGTTGGAGAGAAGGAAGCCATGGGAGCAAGAGAGGAAGAACTATGGAGGATTCTACAAGGAGATCAAGCTTAGATTAGTTTAGTTGTAGTTTTATCATTGTAATTTATTTCATTCAAGGATTGAAGGGGGTTTTCCTTTCCAAACTGGTTTTATTTCAAGCCATTTGTATTTGGGGTTCTCTATTTGGGGCAAACCCTACCCCCATTAATATAAATGAAAAAGAGTGGTTTTAATTTACCATTTGTAGATGTATTTTCTTTAAACAATAAGATTTAGCCATTATTTATTTGTTGGAAGTCTCCTTGGTAATTTTACAAGATTAAAATTTTGATTAGGCCAAGTTAAATTTCATACAGTCATGGATATGAGGATTTCCATCGAAATGATGTGAGAACCAATGCCTAGTGTAGGACGGTTATCCCGGGACCACCACCCTACCTAGGCCGACAAACCATGAATCACCACCTTACAGATTGGTGGTTCCGAGAACACCGCTTTTCTGAGTGGCAGTTATGAGACCGTTGCTTTGCACAGGGCGGCGGTCCTATTCCTTAGGAATAGAACCTAAAACTATGAGTTTTCTTAAAAAACAAAAGTTACTAGGGTACTCAAATGGTCATTCTGAACTTAATTTTACATGTCTAAGTTATTCATTTGCAAGGTTTAAATTCATTTACTCATTTCTATGGTAATAATTTACTCAATTTAAACATTTCCTATTTCTCTAATAACAACAACATCTACAAGAGTCAGTTCCATTTTATCTAAATTTCTTTCAACAATGTAAGGGAATGAACAAGATAGTCTAACTTCTTCTTTTGCATGTTTTTAATTAACACAATGGAATATACTATTTCTTTCCTCTTTCAACTACAAGTTTCAACCATTCTCACAACCAATTTTAACAAGGTTTTTAATAAGTTTTGAAATGAAAGTTACTAACTTTTCAATAAAATCTATACACTTTTGTGAGAAATAAAACAACTACCATGAGATAAGATGATTCCATTTTATAGCTTCTTTTCTATTTCAACAATACTAGCTTTACAAACACATTTCTTTCTTTCCCTTTTCAACATACAACTACAACAATGAAGGTAAACTTCCTCTTTCCACAATAAAACTATCAACTAAACTTTTAGGATGCCACATCACTCATCCTCAACTCCACCTCACAAGTCAAACCTCAACCCCAATGCACAATAAATTAGGGGGTGAGTGAAATGATAAATTACTTACACACATAATCCAAGCCCACACCTCCTAAGGAAAAACTTAAAGACCCATGTAATAAAAGTACAATATGTTGGTGCTTAATTTGGTCTCGCCTGTTTGTCCTTGAAATTATCCAATTTGCGGGCTTTGTCGTCTTTTGTATCTCCTGTATTGATGCATGAATTTTTTTCCTCCATTTGGTTTCCATGATCAGTCCCTTCCTTGGTCGAGGATCACTTAAAAGTCTAGAATTTGTTTTTGTTCCTTTGTATATGTGAAAGGAATTTCTAACTTCAGGTGAAAACTCGGGTTTTTTCCTATCCTTCCATTTTCCACAATCACATTTTGTTACCACTTTAATTTTTGTCGTAAATATATATGGAAACGTGATTGGATGTGGCTCATAATATAATATTTGGGCATTATATCATTTCTAAATTCTATGTATTGAAAGAAAAATTCATTTCGTGGGTCAAACGGTGATTTTCCTACATTTTACGAGTTGATGGTGTGTTTTTCCCCGTCAAATTTACATCTCAGCATCTATGGAAACGTGGCCCTTTTTGGTTGGATGCGGCTTGGCAGTGGGAACTTTGAAAACTCTAAGGCTCACTTCAACTCAAAACTTGTCAATGTGGAGGGCCGACGCTCATCTAAAAAATTGCCTTTTGGTTTGACCTTGGAGTTGCGCCACGAACACACGTGGAGGTTCCACTACCTTGCCCAGACTTAGACATTTTTTCCATGTGGCCGATTTAGTTTTGATGGACGATGGACACGTGGAGGGCTGGTGCTCATTTGAAGATCCACCTCAGGGTCCCACCTTAAAAATTGTGACAGGGAGACATGTGGAGGCTTCTCGCTAGCTCCGCTCTATACTTAAACTTTTCAAAGAAATTTTAAAATGCATGGGACATATGGAGGGACCATGTCACTTTGGGGACGGACCCCTAAATTTTATTTTAAATAAGTGCCGGGAGGACACTTGGAAGCTTCGCTCACTTGTGCCCTTGCTTGGAATTTTCAATAGCCAAGGAAAATTGTCTCAGACCCTAGACACATGGTGCCTTCCATTGATCCTTCAAATTTTTTAACAACTCCCAGACTGAGACACATGGTGAGACCGCGCTTGTTTGGGGTCTCCACTTTTGGGACCATCTCAAAGTGCGCCATTGAGACACGTGGAGGCTTTTTTGGTTCCTTTTTACCGATACTTTTTAGAGGCCAAAAGGTGTTTTTCTTGGGCCTAGGGCATGTGGAAGGCCCGTGCTTGTTTGGAAACTTTCCTTGTACTTATCCTTTGCAGTTGCACCAAGGAAACACGTGGATGGCTATAATATAAAGTAGAGAAGGGGAAAAATCAATGGTTGCTATGCATTTCACCTATTTTTCTGCCATTTTTGCTCCAAGACTCCTAGAGATGCGAATACACACTGTTTTTCATCATTTTTTATGAAATTACTTGTTTTTTTGTCAACAAAGTGCCATTGAGTGGATTCATAACTTAATTTTTTAGTCCAAGGATTGTTAAGATTGATATTTTCAAGTTGGAATTTCTCGAGCACTTGCAAAAATGTGAATTACCAGAGAAGATGGATGTGGGGCAGAATTGCAGAGGAAAGAGAGGGAAAAGGATGAAATGATGAAGGTTATAGGTGAAAAAGATGAAAAATGTGTTTCCTCGACGGAAAAAGGATTACTGTGAGATACAACTCGTACTGTAACCTCTAGAAAATGATTAAAATGGGGATTTCTTACATGAAAGAATCAGAATGATTAGAAGGAATTCCAAAACGTTGTGGCATGGCATCCTAGTCATTAGTTGAGAGTCTTAGAAATGTTATCATTTGATAATTGGTCCAATTGGAAGCTTTTGGATGTGAATTTGTTAAACGTCACTTTTTGAGGAAAATTTGCAACAAGCAAAGGTCCCTTGAATATTATTCTTTTTTGGGGGGAAAATTTAGGATGAGTGAGTGAGTGAAATGTATAAATGTAATGAAAATACTCTTGAAAATGGTCGTGGGTTGAATTCTTAAGAGAAAATTTGAGAAAATACGTCTTCCTGAGAGACTAATCTGAGATAACCTGCTAATTTCTTCCATGTTAAATTTTCTATCATGTCAAGTTGGTTGCAAATGTATAGCCATTAACGAGGCTGAGATTGTTATGGAATCTTTCCCCTTTTGATGAATCTAAGAAATTTTGAAATTAATTTGTCTCAATCTTTGAGCAATTAGTGTATCCGCTTTGTTTGAGAATGTCGTAAGTAGTATTTCTTCTTCCTATTACAATCTTACATTGAAATCTTTGTGAAATCACACATGATCTCGTCCCTATGACAATTTAGTGGAATTTGTAATTTCATTTCAAGAAGAGCCTTCATCCTTTGATGAGATAAACAAATTTAAAATACTTCACTGTCATTTGTTGATAAAGATTGTTTGTAAGTATTTGGGTGTACCTTAGGCATGATTGATAAGATATTTTGGTGTTTAATTGAGTATTTTAACTCGAGCCTTCATGTTAGATTCTCAAATATTGTGTGAAAACATGCTAATTTGGGCCTCCATTGAAGCACACCTTCTGGTTGAAGGAACGTCTTAACTATTCGAAGATTTTTATTGTTGAGTTGTCCATTGTTGTGAAGTTTCTCAGAGATCTAGTATAATCAACTTTATCTTGCTTAATATCCAACCAAAATCATTCAAAAACCATGAATCCATCCTAAACTACCCATGTTTTCCCTGTATATCCACAAAGGAACAAAATCTATTTAGTAAAATATGTAGAACAATTAGGATCCCATAATGTCTTGAGTAACCTTAGCCTTGTTTTGAAAGTATCTCCATCTTTGAGAAGTGACAACTCTTGCGAGTTAAATTATGGAGTATTGACCATACTTTCCAAAGGTTTTCTTCATAAAATTTGTGCAAAAGAATGATATCTCCATCTCCTTCATCAAACAGAGGTTACACTACAGGTCCTCTCACCTTGGTCAAAAGGCACAACCTAAAGTAGTGAGGATAGGTCAAATCCTCTTGAAGGTGCTATCCATCTCTCCACAAATATGAGTGACAAAGGGCCAGTTAGATCTCATCCTCAACTACAAAATGACATACATCATGATCTATCTATCTCTAAGCTCCGTGCCAAATCTGTGATGCTTCTCATCTTGAAAGGGAGAACAAATTTGGATACCAACACTCGTGGTGTCATTACAGAGGAATCTCTAAAGTATTTTACAAATGTAATACGTATTGAGACCACAGTAATGTTTCTTACATGATCTAAGTGCAAATACATTGCTGAAACATCATTATCTGTTCAGATCTGTAAGAATTGTTCAAAGTTGTAAGTTTTGAGTGCAATATTTCCAGCTTATACAGTTATTACACTAAAGTTTGTATCATCATTGATAAATTTGGGTAGAAGAAGAGTAGATCTTGTAAGCTTTGCATGAATATAGTATTGATAGACATTTTATAGGTCTTTCATAGTGCATTTTCACAAACTAAGGTGAAAATCCTTAGTGGTGACTCCGTGTTGTTTAAATTCTTAATAAATACCAGTGTCTTAACATATATCAAGTAAGATTTTTCATTAATCTCTACAAAGTTTGGAGGAAGAATATCTGTCTTCACCAGGGACCCTAGTAGAAGGTTGTTTGAAGAGTTTGAAAAGTCTAATTCATAAGGAAGAAGAATTTGGAAGGTTGTTGGAGATCAAGCATCAAGAAAAGAGATATCCATTGGTGAAACCGATCATCCTGTGATTGAAGATTGAAATAATTTCTCAAGTGGTTTTGAATCGGGAGTCTCTTTGTTGAATTGAATTCTCCATCTAGAGAGGGTCCTTATTTTGTATTTGAAAATTTTTCGTCTCAATCTTCCCCTGGCATTTTCCAAATATGATAGAGTTTTCTAAGAAACAGATCCTTTAGAGGGAAGTCATTCCGAGAATTGTATCCATGTACTACACAAAATTCTCACTCCTCGTCAGTTTGCATCTCCTCCAAGGTCACCTCCTCAAAATAATATGGCTCGGCCTCCACCCGATCTCCATTTGTTGTTAATACTTTTTTCCCATCAATTTTAGAGGTATGGCCAGTTATTCAAATGTTGTGCGGCACAAGATGTAAGAAATAAATTGCCTAAGTTTTAAGGAAATAATGCAATCACCGGTGATCAACACTTGAAGCTCTTTGTCAATATGATGGAGGACTTTGAAATAGAATTTGAGGATGTATACATTAAATTTTTTATCCATACTCTAGAAGAAGATGCGGGGAATAGTATAATTATTTTTCGAGATAATTCCATTAATTATTGGGACAGAGATGAAGAATGCTTTTACAATGTAGTATGGTGATAAAATAGACCCTAGGTTTCTTTTATTAGAATTTGGAAATATAAAAATAATCCTAATGAATCAATGCACGATTTCAATACAAGATTTAATAAAAAAATTGAGAAGACTACCCGTTAATTTGAGGCCATGTAATGAATCATGTCGATAAAGTATTATGATGCATTTGATAAAAAGTTTCTTACTATTTGAGGATAAGAACCTTGGAACTTTGAGGCGAGGCATTTACCATGGCTCTGCAAATTGAGAATAACATTAAAATAGTTGGATAACCTCCTAAGAGGGAGGGTGTTAAATTGATCAACCCAGAGAAGCCTCAATCAAGTAAGGTTGTGGATCACGAGGAAGTTGTAAAGACTTTGACTGGAGCTATCAAAGAAACCTCTTACAAGCCAGCTGGGTGAGAAGGGAGGTGGAAAAGGTTCTCAAGGTCAACATAGGAAACAAGGACAAGACAAATTTGTAAATCATCCTAGAAATGACCAGAGTCTGATGATAGAGGTAAAGGACCCATGGGAGCTAGACAACCCCAAGCTAGGGAAAATAGAGTAGTGTTTGATCCTCTAAATGCCAGAGTTTCTATTGTTGAAGAGATAAATGAAATTGATTGGTGTGACAAATGTTTCTTACCCCACCCGCCATGTGAAGTAGATCAGCAAGTTGAAGAAGCTGATGATGATGATAACACTAATGATGATGCATGCATGGTGGACTGCTCTACAATCTCACAACAAGGAGAAAATTCAAGCTGAAGTAATAAGTGCAAGAACTACTACTGATTTTTGGGATTGCATTCATGAGGTACCTCTTCTTTCTCCCTCTCATACTCTTTAGAAATAGATATGGTACAATATTTTGAGCTTCCTAATAATGATTTTGAGTACCTAAGATCTCTAATGATTAAGAAGTATGATGGAGGAATCCCATCAAAAGAGGATAGAAAATGTTAATGAATGTTGTTGTTACCCAAGAAAAGAGTATAACACAAGAAGTAAAGTTTTTAAAGGGGCAGGGCCTCAAGCCAAACTAATTCACCAATATCCCAAAAGAAACTCCAAAGAAAGATGCATCTTGTAGAGGCCTTTTTGTCTCATGTAGAACTGGTGTTCCCACCCATGCCCAAAATGTGAAAAATCTTCTACCATCGGATGAGTTTGTCAATATTTTTCGAAATGATGCTTTGCCCAAAACATTCCTTATGACATTTCCCAATTCTTGAGTCAAATTGATATTTTTGTTCCAATTTTTAAACTTCTTAGGATTGCTAAGCACACGAACAGGATTTTGAGTATCTAAGATTTGAAGAAGATAGGAGTACCCAAGGTAGAAATACAAATAATTTAAACATTCCTCCTCTAATCATTGCAGAGACCTAGAAATACCACCAACATTGGAGGAGATAGGTGAACCACCTGAAGTTTACTTGGGAAGATCTTTTGTCGACTCTCAATTAAATGTTGATCCATTTTTACAACATTGATTATTAAGGACAAACTCACTGCACAATTATATGTTCGATTCTTAAGCATCATGCAATGTTATGCCTCTAGAGATCATGAATGAATTGAACATTAAAGTGACAATAGCTTATGGAAAGTGTACCTGCAATGGATTCTAGAGAGGTGTCGGTTATAGGATGTGTAAAAGGTTTGGTGGTACAACTTGCACGGCTTATCTGGGTAAAAACTTGAAACACGATGTTGTTATTGTTGATTGCGTTGCCAAATGGGTCATGTTGTTATCAAGAAAGCGGGCTGCAAGCATTAGTGGAAGTGTTCATATGGATATGACTTTTTCACCATTCCAATTGAAGGCAGCCTTGTAAAGCTATATGGAGAGAAGAAGATGGTGCACCACATTAAAGATCCCAACAATGCTTCTTATGAAGTGTTGTATGCTAATGTAGATGCTAATAACTTTGTTGGATTTGTTGATGGCAAAGAGCACAAGATTGATTAATTTAAATGTATTAAACAAGTACGTTTTCCTTGGACCTTGTTATTTGATGGAGCTTGTTCCAAGTTTTTAAATGGTGTCTTTGGCATTGTTCGATTTCTCTAGGGTAAAAAATTCCCAAAGGACTAGTGAGTCTAGAAGATCTGTTTGAAAAACATTATAGGTTCATCAAATCTGAAGCTTGTCAAGGCACTCGACAATCTACATTGAGCATGAGAAGGTCAATATTGGAAGAAATGATGAACCCAAGGTGGTGAATATTAGAAAATGCTGCACTCAAGAAGAGAAGAAGAAAGTAGTAAACCTATTAAATAAGTATGTTGATGTTCTTGCCTATTCATATGATGATCTTAAGGCTTTTCAACCAAAGGAGATGCAACACTATATCCTCTCAAAACCAGAGATCCATTCTTTCAACCTCAAGAAAAAGCAAGTACAATCCTAAGGTTGTTAATAATATTTTTCAAGAGATCCGAAGTTACTAAAAGCCAAGATTATTTTCTCTATACATCATTCAACATGGATTGCCAACATTGTTCCTGTCAGAAGAAAGAATGGTGAGATTCGCATCTGTGTAGACTTCAGGAATTTGAATTAGGCCTCTCTAAAAGAAAACTATCCACTCCCCATGATGGATCACATTTTGCAAGGTGTCTCGGGATCCGAGATGTTGTCTATGATAGATGGATTCTCTAGATACAATCAAGTTGAAGTTAGTACCCCAGATCAGCACAAGACTACTTTTACTACCCTTGGGGCACCTTTTCCTAAAAGAGAATGTCATTTGATCTTATCAATGTTGGTGCCACTTTTAAGAGGGAAATGGATTTAGCTTTTGGTGGTCTAAAGGGAAAGTGTATTGTTCGTACCTTGATGATTTGACTATTTTTTCCAAAACAAGGAAGATCATCTTCAAGATCTCGGGAAACAGATTCTTCAAAAATGTAAAGAACATGGAGTTTCTCTCAATCCTAAGAAGTCTGTCTTTTATGTTACTGAAGGAAATTTGTTGGGGCATATTTTCTCCAAAGAAGGAATCAAGATAGATCTAGAAATATTTCAAGCAATCCAGCAGATTCCTCTTCCCATAAGTAAAAAGGGTGTTCACTCTTTCTTTGGCAAGATAAATTTCCTAAGGAGATTCATTCCAGATTTTACAGAAATGACTATGAGTGTTTCTCACATGATGAAAGGAAAGAAAAATTTTTGTTGGACTTGAAGGTAAAAAATAATTTGAAGGTATCAAGATAGGCATTGCTAGAACCCCCATCTTAGCATGTCTTGATTTCAAAGGATTTTATCAGCTATTACTATGTTGTAGAGAGTACCTTGGTTGTTTTCCTAAATCAACAAAATTATGAGGATCATGAACTTCCAATTACCTTCATGAGATATGTTCTAGAAGCTCATGAATTGAAATATAATATGATGGAGAAACATTCTTTTGAAATGGTCAAAGTCATCAAGTAGTTTCATTTTTATATTATTAATTCTCACTCTGTTGTGCTTGTACCGATACAACAATCAAGTCTATTCTTACACAATAGGAGTTTGGAACTAAGATATGAAATTAGGTAGAAAAAGTCAAGGAATATGACCTTAATATCAAGCCAACTAAGCTATTCCGAGGCAAAGCCTTGTGTGAGCTTATTGTTGAAGGAGGCGATGAATTGTCTAAAGAAGCGAGTTGATGTTCATGTTGTCCTCTTCCTCGGTTCAATAGATGGATGGTAGGTTGGTATTGCACATTTTATTGATTATGGAAAGTTTCCATCCCACTTGAATGCCAAGGAAAATATATCTATTAAGCTAAGGTCTACAAAATATGTATTCTAGGAAAATTCTTTATTCAAGTGAGGCATAATGGAAGATTCCTTTAATGTGTGGACAAAGAGCAATGAAGAAGTTGTTTTCTACTTTTTATAATCAAGATTGTGGAGGGAATTTATCTTCTACTATCACTTCCCATAAAATCCTTTGTGTAGGGTACTATTGGCCTACATTGTTCATAGATGCATCAAAATGGGTAGGTAAGTGTGAAGCATGTTAGAATTTTATTGGCAAACCTAAGTTGGCTGCTTTACCACTCAAACTAGTAGTGATTGATGAGCCTTTTCAACAAAGTGGGGATTGGATTTCATTGGAACTCTTAACCCACATTCTAGTGCTAGACATACTTACATGCTAACAGCTACTGATTACTTCACAAAGTGGGTAGAGGATATTCTTTTCAAAAGCACTACTTCGAGGTGGTGTGTAATTTCATCAAGGGGAACAACTTGATAAGGTTTGGGGTACTAGACAAAATTGTGACTGATAATGCTTCAATTTGTTCTTCTTCTGAGATGATGGATTTTTGCTATGGCTATGGAATTTCCCTTGCTCAATCTTTATATTATCATCCTCAAGGGAATGGAAAAGCAAAATCAACAAATAAGAATCTGGTAACCATCGTTCGGAATCTTGTTAATGACTTGCAAAGGAATTGGCACAAAGAAGCTCTATGATTCTCTCTAGGTAGATATCATTACACCCAAAAGAGCAATTGGGATGTCTCCATTTTAGGTGGTGTATGGTGTTGAAGCTCAACTACCAATAATAATGGAATTACTAGCCTTGCACTTAATGAAGGCTATTGAGGATTCAAGTTTCATCAATTCCTTGGACAAGAGGATCATGTATCTTTAGAAGCTAGATGAAGATAGGATGCAGGTTTTTGATAGGATCTCAGCTCATCAACTGAAGGTGAAA
The DNA here is from genome assembly GCA_018340775.1 of Taxus wallichiana var. yunnanensis. NCBI lineage: Eukaryota > Viridiplantae > Streptophyta > Pinopsida > Cupressales > Taxaceae > Taxus > Taxus wallichiana. The sequence goes on along the minus strand of CM031233.1, from coordinate 129,492,695 downwards.
GATTTGTTTGATAAGAAGGATAGGCCTAGAGATTTTCAAGTGGGAGACATTGTTCTGTTGTGGGACAAAAGACATGAACCTTGAGGAAGCCATGGTAAGTTTGATTCTCTTTGGCTTGGACCTTTCAAAATCAGACACTTTTCTAGAGAAAATTATTTCTACTTGGATTATATGGATGGATCTTCTCTCCCACTTCCTTATAGTGGGAAATATTTGAAGTTGTTCAATTCCTAGGTGATTAGGTAGTCCTGCTTTTTTATATACTATGTGCGGTGTTTTGTTTTTCCTTTTTGGTTTATTTCCCTTCTCTCGTGTGTTGTCTTACGTATTACTTTTCCTTTGAATCTATTTTCCCAGCGGATATGGAACTCGGTCTATTTTCCTATATTTTTTCTATGGTTCTTGATCTTTCCTCATTTCTCTCCCGGTACCATGTCATCCCCAGAAAAGAGCTAGTTGTTGTCACCCTCAAAATTCCCCTCATTTTTCAAGTCAAGTTTCAAAAATTTGAGTTGGTGCTTGTTATCCCAATTTTACCCCCTTGAAAAAATTGATCAAACATGACCCTACACAGAAGAAAATTAGAAGGGGTGGTTCAGTCATGCGAGCCCACATTCCAAATCCAACAATGAAGGGGTAGGTTCAGGTGAAGGAGGCCAATGACATCAAAGGAGATTAGAGCACGTAGGAGAAGATTGAAGAAAGGGCTCGAAGTTTTGGATTCACATGTGAGTCGACTTGGGGCAAAGAAATAGACCCGCGGAAGGTGCCATGTGCCTCATTGGTGAAAATTGAAAAGATGTGACCCAAAGAAAAACCCCAAAATTGTGTCAACCCTCCACGTGTCTAAGGTTTGGAAAAGGGACAGAGCCGGCCATTTAATCAACTAAGTATAAGAGGGTTGGCGAAAGCCTCCACATGCCTCATTGGCACAACTTCGAAGTGAGACCCAAGGGACATACCCCAAATGAGTGTCAGCCCTCCATGTGGTTAGAGCCTTAAAAAGTTAAATCGACCATTGAAAATTCTAAGGCTAGCGGATGGCGCCACGTGTCTCATGGCGCACCTTCAAGGGTTAAAGCCAAAGGTAGTTCCCTAAACAAGCGCCAACTCTCCACGTGTCTAGGGTCCAACAGAAGTCAAAAGGGGAAGAACCGACCGTTGAATCGGCTAAGTATAAAGAGAACCAGTGGAAAGTTCCACATGTCCCTTTGGTGTTCTTTCAGCGAATGAAAAATTAGCACCCAAACTTGTGCCAACTCTCCACGTGCCTCTTTGGTGCACTTTTGGTATGGTGAGAAAACGTCAAGACCCAAAATGTGTGTAGGACTTCCACATGGTTAGAGTTTGAAAAGACAAAGCTAACCATTGAATCGACTAAGTATAAAGAGTTGATGGAATCCTCCACATGTCCCAATAAGGCACCTCAAAAGCTCAAGTTCAAAGCAGCATCCTAAGCGAGCACAAACTCTCCATGTACCTCATTAGCGCAACTTGAAAGGTGCAACCCAAAGAGAGACCTTGATCTAGTACCAACCCTCCATGTGTCCTGTGTCCAAAAAGGAGACAGAGATAACTATTGAAAATTCCAGAGTCTCGAGAGCCTCCAAGCATCTAATCGATGCTCTTTCAAAAGTAAAGTTAGGGTAAAGTTCCAACGTGTGCAGACCCTCCACGTGTCTCGGGCCATTAAGGCACTTTGAAAAAAATTTAATTCCAAAAGGGAAAATTTCAAATGTTAAGCCCACGTCCAAAGTCAAAGAGGGAAGGCAGATCGTTGGAGCACTTTGAATGTTTTTCCTTTATTGCCAAAGGGAGTAAAGGTACAAAAATGATTTGAAACTCCCACTGCCGTGTATTGAATATCCATTGAAAATTCAAAGCGGAGAGGCGGGTTGTCGGGACACTTTGGGAATTTTGGTTTTGTTTCCATAAAAGGCATAAAGTGATAAAGTGAACCGCAGCCCGCTCATGCTAAGGGATAAATTTAAATGTTGAGCTCGCATTGGAAAGTCAAAATGAGGAAGCAAGTCGGCAGAGAAATTTGGGATTTTGAACCTTGTTTCCAAAAGAAGTAATATTATAAAGTGAGTCACAACTCGTTACAGCTCGAGTAAAGCCATGTGTCGAACTCTATCAAAAGTGAAGTTACGGGCATATGGGGTTTGAGGGAAACTTTTTCACTTTGCATCTTTTGTGCTAAAGGCACAATTTCAATTTCAGGCCCGTGGATCCATTTTGTGAAAATTGCATTTTTGCCATTTTTGTACGGATTCGATTCAAATATTCAAATGAGCATAAATTTCTCTCCAGTGCTCAAAATTCAACAAATTTTATACTGTTGGAAAGATCTTGGTCTCCTCTACGCCATGGAAGTATAAAATATATTTTTAATAGGATTTGATTGTTGCATAAATATGGAAAATGTCTTTCACACCATTAATACGTTATTTGATCCAATCTTCCATCCTTCCTTCTCCAACATGCCAAACAGACATGGAGAACTGATTGGATATCTTGATTTGGGTGAAAATATGGAAAAAATATTTTGTGCCATTAATATGTGATCGACTGCTTCAACTAGATTATAGGCACATTAGAGACATGTAAAACCAAATTTGACATGATTATAGGGAGATTTACAGGGGCATTGATGGTGGTGGTTGAGATTCCAAATCGACGTCTTTCCTTATCTTCTTCTCCTCTCTTTTCTTCATATATAAATGTAAGATATTTTCTCATTGTAAAGGGTTAGACTATGATACTTTTGAAGTGTAAATATAATCGAAAGCATTCAATGTAGAAGAATTTCCCCTTTCTCTCTATCTTCATCTATTTCTCTTCTTGCTTTCCGAAATCTTTGGATCATTTATCTTACGTAATAAGAAACTTTGTGTTCTTATTAATATGATTTCTAGAAATTTGTGTCTATGGAATGATATCTTATGCTGTGAATGTGAATTATTTTGTTTTGTATCACCTTTTCTTAGTGCATATAGGGTTATAATTTGCTATCTATATTTCCTAAAAGTATTGTTATATTCTACTCTTTCCTTTATTCAATTTCTTCCATTTGTTTGTATTGATAAGATATTTTGGTAAAAAATCATTTCAAGATATCAGAAGTCCAGCCTTAAGATGAAAGTTGTACATTTATATATAAGATTTGTTTCTTAATTTCAATAAGCAAACCTCTCCCATAAAGAGGAGGGACTTGTTTTCCCTTGGTGTGGTTTTGTTAAAGTACCATTTTAAAACCCAATGACGCACAAGTTGGATCAGGGCCAATATAGATAGGTACCACATGATGATAAATGTAACCTAATGATGTGTTTAGGAAGGAGAAAATATGCCCCAAAGTGTAAGATGGCCAAGAAACACATGATAGAAAGGAAGCAAAATTTTGTTTTGTTGTTAGAAGGAAATTTTTTCCCTCAAACATAGTAAAATGTAAATCTTATACACATGGATGTTATGAAGCGAAGTAGAAGAACAAAAATGTTATAAATGTAGTTTCAAAATCCTCACACTAAAATGGTGATCATCCCAAGGCATAAATCTTGAGACAAGACATTTGCTAAAGCAAGATTCCGAATAAAGTCTAAACAAAGATAATTGGAAACATACTAATCATGTTTTCTCATAGAGATCTAGAGTGTGCACTTGGAATTTATTACCTCTTGAAGGGAAAATTTGTTAGACAATAGATGAAAAAAACCTAGCCAATGTGTACGAATGATTTATTTTAATAGGTGATAGATGATTTTTGAATGAAGAGAGGAAGGATAGTCTTCCATTGCTCTTCTACCAGCCATGCGTCCATATCCCTGAAGGTGGTGTATTTGATTCTAATCCCAACATTTCTTTTCTGCCATTCAGAGTCCATAGCCTCCATAGAGATTATTGGAAATACCTAAAGAGAGAGTTATATGTCAAATTTATTTTTCTTTTAGCCTTTGCTTTCGACTTTGATTTTGATTGATTCTTTTGTTTTCTAAAAATTATTTTGTCTCTCTTGATTTGACAAGGGGTTAAGGACCACTAATGGCTTGATGGAAGGATGTGGAAGTGATTGTGATGACAGCATTGGATAGTGTTGACAAATATTTCAAAATTTCCTCAAAACAAGTTTTTTAGATGTAGATAGTGATAGGATCTCTATGAGGTCATTCATTCATTAATTTACCAAGGTAATGAAAGACCAAGGTCAAACAGATACCATGGGGATAACTATAAAAAAATGTGTACGAATAGACTAACCAAAATATCATCGAAGGGATGAAAATGGTGGATGACCTATAGAGGGATAGTAAGAAAGGGAAGAAATGATAGCCATTTGTATGCAATACACTGATTTCAATGTTTAATCTTCATATCTTTGTTTTTAGTGTTTTCTCATTTTTTTCTATGTTTGTCTTTTTTTCTAAAATTGGAACTCATAAGGTCATTTGGTGTGATAAGATCCAACAACAATTCTCGTAACTTACTTGATAAGAGAGATTAGGTAATTTTTCGTATCAAGAGTTAAGTTATCTCTAATCTCGATGATCATGGTGAGCTTATAATCAACACATGACTACGTTTATCTTGAAATATGGATTTTCCATGCGGGTGTTTTAGTTCCCTATCCTTACGTTTCGTACTTTCGACATACTTGATGGTTTCATTGGTGTGTGTTTTTGAATTATGTTTGATGTTTAACCTTAAGATTATTTGAGTTGTCTGGCGCTTTGGAGCTCTTTTTTTTTTATCTTAGTTTGGTAAAGATACTGTTTGGGTTTCTTATAATCTAGTACATGAGTTATGCCGCCTGTGAAGTGGGAGAAGAATGTGGATGAAAAGGATATGGTCCAAGAATTGAAGAGGATGGGATACTAGAAGGCTATCCGCAGATAGAAGATGGAAGGTGACTAGGATGTGGCCCTAATATGGAGAGCAAGGACTTCCCAAAGGGGGACCATAGAAAGAAATCAAAGGGTTTTTGTGATGTAGCTTGAGAATAGAATATGATGGGATGCTCGGTGGTAGCCCACATAAAAAGAAGATAATGAGATACCTAGTGATGACCCCATGTGTGATTGGGATTGAGGAATAGTGATAAATAAAGGAGGAGATAGGTCATGAATCAACACTTGGATCTAGGAATTTCATAATGAGATGAGGCTGTGGAAGATGGATGAAGAAGAGGAGGATTAAGTTCAATGATATCAGGTTCTTCCTTATTCTTCGTCATACGTAAGCACATTGAATTCAAAATTGAGTCCTAGTTCATTATCCTTGATATGAATGCTATTGTGTAGCTCCAGGAATTTGTTGATCATTTCGTCATCTTGTAATAAATCAATTGGTATTGTTTGTAGTCCTTCAACTATAGAAGGTGGATTTGTCTCCAAGGATCTAGGATGGTTATCCTGCTTGATTTTAAATTGGGATATTTTCCCAAACTTCACCTCCCATGCAAAGAAATAGTAAAAGTAGTGAAGAAGGCTCTTTACTAAGGACTAAACATTTATGGATCAATGTGAGCCTACATAGCTTGATTGTAATGAGATAATCATATCATCTACATGACATTTGTATGTTTCATGAGAAAGACTACACACCTCATTAGATGGGTCAATATACCCAATGAGTGAATCGAAAGGATTATTGTCTCAAGTATATACATAGCTAGTATTTCTATAGTCATTCAAGGACTGGCCTTGATATTTCTTCATGTTTCCTTTTTATCATGATTGGGAAAATTTTGTTTGAATATTCCTATCTTTTCATTGGGAACTTTTCTTGACTCAGGTGAATCCACCTCATTTTTTCCCTTCCTTAGTAAGGTCCTAAATGAAATGTCGTAACTTCGACATCATTTTGTCTCATGTTCCTGACATGATGAAAGTTACGATATTTGTGTTCTTTGAACCATATTGGTTTAGGTACATCATTTGGATAAGGCATCTTTCATAGCGGTTAGATAATGCACCATGTTTATAAAATCCAAATATTTATGGATGATAGATAAAGAATTAGTTAAAGGTGTAAACATGTGTTTTTGGACTACTTTTTGACGAGGTCCTTGTGTAAGTTTTAAAAGTAGAACAAAATTTATTGCAAAATTGAGGTATTTTCAATTTGTGGGGAGTAAAATAGTTAGTGCAATATTAGGAATAAGATTGCTTTGACTTGAACTATAGGTGTCTATACATGTGATTAATTTCCACTATCAAATCAAAATCCACAACCCACACCTACCCCTTTTCGATGATTTTGAATAATGATGTCATCACAATTGTTGATGGGGATAACTTCACATTTCGTTGGAAGCTCTGGATGCCATTTCCACTCCACATCTTGATGTATCTAAATGGTACATGATAAAACTACAAACACATTTTCACTTCCGCAATATTTTTCTACCACTCCTTACATTCATAAATATACCTTTAAATTGTTTCGCAACGTATTGAACAATACCCTCGTCTCCTTTAAAGTATTTCCAACGCGTCATGTTGTTTTAGATTTGAGTTTCACATTGTTTCTACTTTAAATTTTCATTGTCCCCTCACTTTTTCACCCTCTAACCCCTTCATCTTCACCCCACTTCCTCTCCAAAATATCCCCTTCGGCGTTTCCATGGTACATGTCACATACGATTGCTAGTAATAAATTGAATAAATATATGATTATATATTTATACATAGAAATAAAAACGGAAGTTATTTTAAAAGTTTGAAAGATAACAAGTGTGAATTGGTAAATAAGTGTGCGGGATATCTTTGCAAGTAAATAATAAGTGTTAATGGGTTGGTAACTATAATATTAATATATTGATCTATATTATTTTTTAGCTTTTACTAATATTTTTAATTTTTAAATGTATTTTTACTTTTACATGTATTTTTACTTTTAGGTTAGTTTTATTTTAGTTTTTAATTTTTGTGTATTTTTAGTTTATACAAGTTTTATTTTAGTTTTTACATTTATATGTATCTAATAAATGAAACATATAAATCTATGTTTTATATTTGTAATTAAAATTTAATAAATTCTATTCTATATTTGAAATTTAAAGAAAAAATGTTAAAATTAGAAGCTCTTGGTGGAAGAATTCAAATCCTAGTCACATGTTCATAAATGACCCCTCGAGATAGTGTTTTAGATTCGAGTCTAAGAAAGATGTTGATTTAGACTCGAGAATGAGGAAGTTCTTCCTCCTAGTCAGAAGGATCCATTACAACAATATCTTAAGAGTTTCTGATTTGGGGATTCGAAAAGGGAACAAGTTCCCTTACTCTTTCTTCATTAGGGATCCAAAATTCTAAGGAACATTTTGACATCGTGATTCCCATTCATAACAATAAAAATGAAAATCCAAGTACTGAAGAGGAATGGATGGTTGTGAAAAGGAAAAAGAAATGGAATAATTCTCCCATTTGGATGCACTTAAGATTTCAAGCGAAGGGGTCAAGAATGAGGTTTTGGTCTCTTTTTTGAGTTTGGTTTGGTTGTGTTGCTAGTTTAGAAGTGTTTCTCTTTTGTTTCTTCGTGTCGTTGGTAGAGGCAGTCTTAGTCGTTCCTCATTACATCATATTTGTCTACATTTATTTGTTGGTTTAGAAGTGTTTCTTTTTTATTTCTCTATTCTCTTTGGGAGAGATAGTCTCAATTGCTCCTCATTACAACATCTTTGTCTATATTTATTATATAGGGTAGGGTCTACTTAACCCTCTTTTATCTTTTATTAAAAAAAACTACCATAGATATCTTAAGTACATCTATCTAAAATGTCTATATTGGAATTCCCACATAATTTAGATAGACACCTCAAGATTGATATCTCTCAAGATCTTTTAGATAGATGTAATTAAAATATATATACCAATTATAAATAATAATAAATAATATTAAAAAACACCAAAAAAACAAAAAATAAGAGAAGATTATTCAATTAGGAATGACTTAACTACAATAGAATCCATTACTATTGTTTACTACCCTTATATAGATACCCTACTAATGCTAGAAAAACAACCCATACCAACTATACTAATATTATGAAGCATTGAAAATAATTTTTCGAAAGGATATTGATGATGTTGGCTGCAAGTCAACCATTCATAAATGTTCATGGGAGTCTTGCCTTAGTGATTCAAAGTGATTGATTTTATACATGAGACATGACACATGTTAATGTTGTTGATGAGACATAGGGTTCATAATATCAAAATTTTAAAATCGGTTCGTTAAAAATCTCATGAACTACACATAAGTAAAGGCTCATGTTTCTTATCATTCAAGTTATAGTGTATGAGCATCCAAATTTATTTGGAATCTTGCATCATCATCCAAATTCACTTATGATCTTACATCACCAAAATAAAAATAAAAATATAAAAATAAAAAGTTAGAAGAATAAAATATTGCACAATCTTTTATTGTATTGTATGACCTTATGCAATCTTGTGTATTATGTCATTTAGATTTAAGAAAGACAAAAATAGTTAAAAACTAGAAGAATAAAATACTATAGAATATTTTATTGCGATTGCATGACCTTATGCAATCTCTTGTGTATTATGTTACTTGGATTAAAAAGACAAAAATAGTAAAAGATAGAAGACTAAAATACTCCACAATCTTTTATTATATTACATGGCTTTATGCAATCTCCTATATTTTGTTATTTGGATTACGTAAAGACAAAAATAGTTAAAATCTAGAAGAATTCTGTAACTTGAATTAAAGAAAGACAAAAATAGGTAAAAGCTAGACAATCTTTTATTGCATTACATGACCTCATGCAATCTCCTGTATTCTGTTATTTGGATTATAGAGAGAAAAATAGTTCAAATCTAGAAGAATTCTGTAACTTGAATTAAAGAAAGACAAAAATACGTAGAAGTTAGAAAATCTTTTATTACATTACATGACCTTAAGCAATCTCCTGTATTATGTTATTTGGATTACAGAAAGGTTTAATGTAACATGGTGAATTGCATTTGGGATATTTTTCATAAAGAACCATGTGCAAATTACACATGTAAACAATACACTTTTGTGCTCTATGGATTTCATTTTCTTTCATGTATGTAGATTTCATTTTAACATCTGGATCATGATATATTTTATATAACTGATTGACCATTTTGTATTTTGATCAAACGAAAATTCTTTCATTCCCCATTTGTTAGCGGAATCGATTGGATTAACAATGAACCAATTGAAAAATAAAATCTTCTCACAGATAAGTTCATTTGAAAAGTTGTTTACTTATCTGCCTTGAGATTCTGTAAATAGGAGGAATGATGTTTTTATCCAATTCACATTGAGACGAGATAAAGAGTTTTATATACTAAATATTAAGGATATCTTTCCAAATTAAAACATCACAACCAAGTAAGCAACTTAAACTTAACTAGAGTGGGGGATCGTAAATTTCGCCATCAGCACAGGAACATTTCCAAAGAACATGTTAAGGATCGACACTCGAGGCCACAAGATGACATGGATGGCACGGCGTGCATTCTTTGATATTTTTAGCATGGCATTCCTTGCACGCTAGCCTATGACATGATGGACGAAGGCTTCCAATAAGCTACACACACAAAGAAATACATCAACTTCTCTGTGATTTTCCATAAAAAAATTCTTGCATGCAATTAATGGTGGTGAATGTATAGAGTTTAAACAATCGCGAGAAAGACAGACCTATTTTCTTAAGTTGAGCTTATGTTGATCCTTTTAAAGCCTCCAAAGACGTCCGCCTTCACTCCTTCAGTCAAAACACATTGTCAAATTCATTATTAATATTTATCACATACCGTGCTAGAAAGCAAATGAAAATAAAATAAAAGAGGGAAATTGTCTCCCATGTTCACCACCTTCCGAATCTGCATTAACTGTAACAGTCAGAAATAGAAATAGGAGAAGTGCAGAGATGGCTATAAGCCTGGAAGTGGCCATAACGAATTACAACTTAATTGTATGAACACGATGGAGAAGAATAATTGATGAGAAGTTTGGGGTCAAAAATGTTATATATAGGTCTATGGAGCATTTTAGAAAGCCTAAAAAGATGCATAAGGATTGAGTAAAAGAAAAATCTGAAAAAGAAATGATTGTGCCCTTTCTAATATTGCGGAACGAAGCCTGTTTTTTCCTTTTTTAACCTCTTAAATATATGGGAATATATTAAAATCCTGATTTAAAACAAAAATAAAACAATATTCCAATTTTCACATATTTCAAAAGACAAGTATTACACTTCCTTTACACACATTTTTTTCTTTTCAAACAAAGATTACAACTCATAACTAGATGATTAAATTCAATACAGCGATAAAATTTTAGGAAGCTTATGCAATCCTTTATTTATTCCAAAGACAACTTTACAACTTCCTTCTTTTATTCTTTCCAGAATCATATATTATATACAGGGTAGAATGATACATTTTCTTCTCACGTGTTTCATTTTTCCACTTTCCAAACAGGGATTTCATAGTGCATGTTAAACAGAGATTTCCAATGGAATAATATCATATGGAAAAGATAAAACTACAAACATCAATTCAAATGAAACTCTTACAACTTCCTTTCCATTCGATTTCAAAATATAGCATACAAAATACATTTCATTCTTTCACATTCTTTCCAAAAAAAAAAAACCAGAGTATAACTCTTTTACATTTCAAATTTCAACTTTCATTGTCAATGCAAAGTATCCTCCCATTACAATTAATATACTGAGATCATCCACTTCAAAGTGGGAAAGTGCTATAATAAGATTTCATTTCACAAGGGACTATCAAACTATCTTTTTTTATTTAACTCAGCTCCAAAACAACAACATGCAAATTTCTCATTATTCCAATTTGATCACAACAAGATTAAAGGAAAGGAAACACTCTCCACCCAACAAAGAAATCCAATAAAAAGGAGAAGCCATCCTTTTCATCGCCCCCAAGCCCCAACCATAATGCAATAAAAGATGTGATCCAACTAATGAGAACAACAGGCTTTCACAAAACATGCAAACAACATTTTCACGATAAAATACTCTGTCCAAAATAGAATGTCATTTGCAACTACATTAAAACATGACAAATAATACTAAGGCTTCATCAAGCAAGCCAAAGGAGAAAGAAACTATGGGGGATGCTTCTTATGCCTCCCAAAAAGGGAAATGGGTATCACCACTTGAATTATAAACCACCAAAATATAGTATATATCAAAACCCTAACATTCCTTATGCCTCCCCAAGTACCCTATATTCCTCACATTTCCTTATGCCTCCCTAACCTCTTATGAAACCCCATAATGAGTAAATAAATGCAAGCTATTTCTTTATAAGGTGGAAACCAAATCTCAACTCCCTCCACCCTTATACCTCCCTTCAACACACTTGTGCCTCCCACAAAATAAACCACATAGTCTTCTCCTACACCATTCCTAGGCCATCTACCGAACAACCCCCAAACATGCCAAAACATTCACACATTAACATTTTCATAAACAAAAGAAGCATTTCAAGAGCTAAGCTCCTACCTCCCCATGATGGGGTTGTTCCAAGTTTCAAAACAAAAAGCTTTATCCCAATTCAAGTAATCCAAAACAGCCAAGCACAAGCATGCAACAATCTTCCAAAACTTCTTCAAAGCAAGAGCTCCAAACAACAAAATAATTTTCCCCTAGAATGAAGTCTCCAAAGTAAAGCAACCCAAAACAAGGCAAGGGGTTCAAATTTTATAAAAGAGGGAAGAGAAGAGGATGAGGTGGATCCATGTAGGATACCACATCACACATCCTAAACCCCTACCCCCAAAGACCACTTCATTCTCCAATGCACAATAAAAAGGTGGGTGAAAAATATGACAGTTACTTATACACTCAAATCCAACCCACAACCCAAAGGACTGAAATTAAATCATGTAAGAAAAGTGTAATTAAAACCTACAATTTGCCTTCTAAAAAGGCATTATAAAATTCAAATTTCAACTCTCCAACTATAGGTATGGTTGGTAAATAAATTTAAGAGGTATGAGACAAGTTTAACTTGTCCCACAAGCCTGTAAAATTAGCCTCCAAGGACAAATTTGAATTTCCAAGAAGGTGGAGTGTTTCACACTCAAAATCAGTTCACACATCACTTACAAATTACTTACACATTATTAACTCATTCTTACAACACTTTAAAGCATAGCCAACAACCATCACTACTAGAAGTAGGCTTATTTATCCACATTGTTATCCACAATAAATTCACTTTGTGGAAAAATTGTGAATTATTAACATTAAATAGATAAGTTCTATAAAATGTATTGTGTATTTTCCACAATTTTTTCAAATTCAAACTTGTGAAATATTTATATTTTTAAAATCTCTTTGTGGAAAAATCACAATTTACCCTCATGTTTAGAAAACCAAGTACAATTTTGAAAATAGAAATACGAGATAAAATCCATAAATCAAATATATATTGTCTTGCAATGTGATTTTATCACAATATTACTAAGGTTTTAAAAAATACAAATTATACACTATCTTTAGATTGTATCTTATTCAAAAATATATTAAAAAAATCTGGATAATTTAATACACTATTTAAAATTAGTTTTTCATAATCTACAATGCTATTTTTGTATTATATCTTTAAATTTCCATCCAATTGTTACCGTTCAAATAAAATTGAGGAAAAACTACATTCTAAAATATTGAGTTTGTATTATCCACTTTGTGAAATATATACATTGTGAGCAATTAAAAATTTCTATTTTATAATACACACTAAAAAAATATACTAAGTTCTATTTGTGGATTATCTACACTCCTCAAATTTAATCATAGATAATAAAGAACAAAGTAAAATTATTCAATCGTGGATAATATATATCATCTCCAGTTTTGGATAATTCTCATCATTTGAAATAGTCAATAACAAATTGCCACATTTCCCACAACTATAATGGGTTATACCAAAATAATATTTAACCCCATTTCCACCATTCACAAGGATTGAGGAAGACTATTTTTGAACCGTTGATAAAACAATGTGATCTAAGGGTAGGAATGCAAGCCGTATTACATGGTTTTTTAGTATTAGTTTTCCACGAGTGTTGGGATCGAAACCGAAAGGTGTAAGTGTTTGCCAAGTGTATTTTACCACCCGATTCATGCATCGGCTTATTTATGTTACCAAAATTTTTAGATCTCAGTACCTGAAAGTGAATGATCAAAGGGAGAATGAGATGAGATTTGGCGTGGCAAAGGGATGATGTTTTCAATCATGAAGATTGTATTTTTTTGCGTAGAAACACCAAAAATAGAAAAGTAAGCACTTCTCCTATTAACCTATTGTCTCTTTGTAATGCTATGACAGATAAAAGTGATGCAGATCGGGAACCATGTTATCATGGAAGGGAAGAAGTCAGAGAGGCGAAACATGGTTACTAGTTGAGAAAACATTCATAATAAAGTTATGAGTCGAAGTACTTGGCAACATAGTGTAGAAGTTCCCAACTTCCATGATATTTGAGTAACATGATTGTAAAGGGAGCTTTCAAATCTACACATGCATGATAGAATAAAAGTGGTGTTTTAGTTTATCGAAAAAATAAATCCAATGCATTTAAATTAAGGTTTTTTAATAGGCTATAAAAATATAATTTATAAATGCATCATGGTAATTTTTTTCATAATATACTTGTCTATGTTCTGTTTCTTGATAAAGAAATTCAAAGAAGGTAAGGATCTGTAATACCAACACAAATGGAGATTTAATGAGAGAAATATTCAGCGAATGTAATACCAACACTCTTATGAGATGAACATTTATCAACCTAAAGCAAAAACCCGTACAACTAGTATTGTTTATCCTCAAGTTAGATTGTAAATGTGTGTTTATGAGTTATGTTCCTACCCAATTTTATAGATATTAACTTGAAATATATTTTTAAATTTATGGATATTAACTTTATAAATATTTTTATTCAATATTTGTGTAAATATCAAATCTTCAAAAAAATATTATTAAAATAGTATATTTAAATATTTATTTAGAAAAAAATTAATGCATGTTTTCAAAATATATTTATCTTTAAATCTAAATATTTTATCGATAAAAAATCACACGTGTTTATATCTTTACATGGAGTGTATAAACAAATATACTACTAAAAAAATGAAGGGTCATTTTGAAAAGTTCAATCTATTACCATATTTTATTACTCTAAAATATTATTGTTAGAGCACGTAGGAATTTAAAAAAATCCTATTAAAATTGCTTTTACATTTTTAATTATTATTTTACTAAATATAATAATTTTACTTTATTCAGAGTAAATTAGTATATATATATATAATACTAGTAGGATTATTTAAATATATAAAGTTAATATTTATATAATTGAATTTGATCTTATGATTTAATTATTGTATGTAAAAATAGAATTTTTACAATAATGATAAAAAATTGGAGCTTTCAAAACTATTAAAAAAGTAACATTTTTAATAAAGAACATGTAAAACTCAATAAATAATTGAAATAAGAATACTTTCAATAAATTGGGACATGAAGAACTTTAATTATTATTGTGTTATATATAATTATTTTAAAATTATACGTCCAAAATATTTAAATTGTGAAAATTGTCACAATTTTCACAATTATAGAAATGTAACAATATTAGAATTGTGACAAATGTCACAATAAAAAATTGTCAAATATTCACAATAGTTTTCATTGTGGATTTTCTCACAAATTTTGTCACATTTAATATTTTCACAAAAAAATTGTAGGTGGAGTCCACAAAATTGGATTCACAATTTTGAATAAGATATCCACAAGAAAATTGTAGAAAATTTGTGGATACATAACCCATTTTCTTGTAGTGCATATGAATTACTATCTTATAACATATTTTATTTAATTAATATTAACAATATGCTTACCCACAATATTAATACAACATTTAATAAATAAAGAAAGGGACAAATGCATCACAAAATAAACACATGTAACATTAAAAAAAATGGTCAAATAAATAAATACACATAACCCCTTGGTCACATTTAAAGGTGATCCCCCCATGGAAATCCGTAATACACACAAACAAATACTAGTTGCCATGGTGACCTTGTTGAATTCATCTAGAATTCCAATGTGGTTGGTCTCCAATCCCCTAATGTTTGTTGTGATATTTTAACCTGCAAAAAAAAAATACCTCCTTTGGCCTCATGGCCATATAAGAACATCCAAAATAATATAAATATAACTCCCAAAATCATCCAGATATATGAATCACAACAACATCCAAGCAATCTAACCATATCATTTACAGTTTTATCAACAACTATATCATCATCCAATAATTTCCATTTCTAGGTCTACTCACAATATTTAAATATCGCATGTGCGAACAACATCCATTATATAACCATGTCAAACAAGTATATCATCATCAACATATAAAATGTCTCTAATAATCACCATGCACCATAATTGAATCCGATCAACAATAATCCCTTATCTAACATCTAACATCTAACATCATACTATAATAAAGTCCATAATCATGTCCATAATATAATTAACAAGTATCATGATTAGTATAAAAGGGTGTCAAAGGGAAGTGGGCACTACATCCCCTCAACTTAGACTCGGCTTCCCCGGAAGTCACCGAAACAAATGTGGAAACTGAATTCGTAGCAAAGTAAAGCATCCTCCCATGTAGTTGTAGTCTCATCATATCTATCCCACTGCACCCGAACCTGATCAACCTCTCTACCTTGAAGGCCCAGGGTCCTACAATCTAGGATGCAAACGGGCTCCTCCATCACCTACCCCTAATTCTGTACCTACAATGATGTCCAATCTAACACATGAGAAGGATATGTAACATATCTCATAAGAACTGAAACATGAAACACATCATGTATGTGAGACAAGCTTGGTGGCAATGTTAAGCGTTAGGCCCGTAAGGCCGATACGCTCCAAGATCTCAAAAGGACCCACGAATCTAGGAGCTAACTTAGAAATTTTCCATAATGGATAGGTCTCTTGTGTGGCTTGACATGAACGAACACATCCATTCCCACATCAAAACTATGGTCCGTACTATGCTGATCTCGCATACTTCTTCCGCCTTTCCTGTGGCTCCCGTAATCTCTGCCTCGTCAAAACCACTGTTGCTCCATGTCCCGTAACAAAGTTGGTCCAAGACAAACCCTGTCCTCTAACCTGTCTCAACTAAGAGGTGTCCTACACTCTCTACCATACAAATCCTAAAAGGAGCCATACCTATAGAACTCTAAAAACTATTATTGTAGGAAAACTCCACCAAGTACAGGTATTCCTCCCATCTAGACTTCTGATCCATCACATACATCTTGAGCATATCCTCTAAGATTAGATTCACCCACTCGGTTTGTCCATCCTGTCTCGGGGTGATATGTTGTGCTAAACTTGATTTTCATCCCAAGGCGTGCTACATGGTAGTCCAAAATGGGAAGTATACAAAGGATCGTGGTCACAGATGATCTTCCGAGGAATCTGTGCAACCCGATAATCTCGTCGAATATACCGTACCCGCACTAGTTGTATAAGTGGTCTTCACCAGAGAAAAGTGAGCCACTTTTGTCAATTTATCAACCGTTACCATGATGGCATCGTGGTGATATCTTGACATCGGTAGCCAAACAGTTGAAGTCAATGAAAATGGTGTCCCATTTCCACTCCTATATAGCATGATGAAAGAGAAGGCGGATGGATGTTGATGCTCGACCTTCACTTTCTAGCACTTTAAACATTGTGACATGAATTGGACCACATCTCTACGAAGTCCTCTCCAATGATATAACTCTCTCAAAGTAGCGTGCATCTTCTTCATCCTAGGATGGGTTTAATAGGGTGCATGATGTGCCTCTTTCAATATGTCCTTCCTCAATTCTTTGTCTCTGGGAACATATATCCAACCTCTATGTCCTGGGAAGGCCATCGCCTCTAGTGAGAAACCATCAAACTTCCTCTCGAGGGGTCTCGAGACTCAATCTCTGCTCCAAGCGTAATGTAGAAACTATCAAGAGGAATTTGTTGAAGAATCCTACTCCACAAATCTATGCTCATTAAGGTGGCCATAGCCACATGTCTCCATCTTACGAGAGCATCTACCACCACATTCTCTATCTCCATATCATACTCACAAAGCAACTCCATCCAACGTCGTTGACGAGCATTGAGATTGGGCTATGTGAAGAGGTGGCAAAGACTCAAGTGATCTGTCTTGAGTGTGAATCTCCAACCAAGAAGAAAGTGCCTCCATCAAACTAAAGCGTGCACAACTGCCACAAGCTCAAGATCATGAGTTGGATAATTAATCTCATAATATTTGAGTTTACGAGACTCAAAAGCCACTACTATGCCCTCCTACATCAACACACCACCAAACCCTGCTAAAGAAGCATCCGTGCAAATGAAAAACTCACCTATCGATCCAACACTACAAGAATAGGTGTTGTAGTGAGACATTCCTTCAATGTACTAAAGGCCTGCTCGCACATTTCTCGACAAAACAAACTTCTTCCTTTTCCGTTGAAGGAAGTGATGGGGTGCACAATCTGAGAGAATTCTGAACAAATTTCTGTACTAACGTCTTGCTAGTCCCATGAAGATATGTACCTTAGTCATAGTAGTGGGTTGGCTAATCCATAATAGCTCTAATCTTGGAAGGATTGACGGTGATACCTTCCCTAGAAATTATATGACGTAAATACCGCACCTTTGTCGAAATAATGCACACTTCTAAGATTCTCAAAATTTGCTTGCTACTCTTGAAGACAGAAGAACACTGGTAAAGGTGCTTCTCATGCTCCTCAAACGTACATGAGTAAATAAAAATGTCATCAAGGAAGATGAGAATGATGCTATCTAAGAAAGTCTGGAATACCCCATTCATCAAACTCATAAATATTGCGGGGGCATTAGTCAAACCAAAAGGTACCACTGTGAACTCATAGTGGCCATATCTCGTATGGAAGGCGGTCTTATGAATGTCCACCTCTAAAATCCTCAGCTAATGGTAACTTGACTTAAGGTCTATCTTAGAGAAAATTTTGGCTCCCTTCATTTGATCAAATAAATCATCAATGTGTGGAAGGGGATAACGATTCTTGATCATTACCTTATTCAGCTAGCAGTAATCAATACACAACCGCAAGGATCCATCCTTCTTCTTTACAAAGATCACCAATGCACCCCAAGGGGATACACTAGGATGAATTAGGCCCTTCTCCAGAAGGCCCTCAAGCTGCAACTTGAGCTCACAGAGCTCAGGGGTAGTCATCTTATAAGGTGCTCATGAGATAGGCTCTGCTCCTAGAATTAGATCTATATGAAAATCAATCTCACATGGGGGTGGTAACCCCGGTAGCTCCCTTGGAAAGACATATGCAAACTCTCTAAAAATGGGATGATAATCTAGAAACGGTCCACCTGGACCCATCCTACGATCTATCACCGATTATGTAACAACATACATCTGACAACCTCATCGCACACACTACTTAAGCTACATAATGGAGATGGTGTGAATAGAAATGGGTCTCTTGACCCCTGATATCACCAACTCAACTCCCAAATCATCTGCACAAGATATAATCTTGTGGTAACAATCCATCCTGGCCCTGTGAGTAGACAACTAGTCCATGCCCAAGATGACTCCATAAGAGCCCAACGGAAGGATACGAAGATTTGAGGTAGTGGTGAAAGGTCCCAAATCCACCACACACTCCTTAACTAAGGAGTCTACAAAGATCTTGGCTCCAAAATCCATCTCAACATCCCAACTATGACCCTGCCTAACTGCCACCAGCTTGCATCACTCTACTAAAGATGGTGCAATAAAAGAATCGAGAAGAACCGAGGAATGGAGGTAGGAATATCACCAATGTTACTACTGCAGTCTCAATAAGCTGTCTTCGTGATGATCTTCCTGGCAGCGGTTCTTGACCGCTATGTACATCCTATGACTGTGCCCCATATCACCAATAGTAGGCTTTGAGATCTATGTCTTACCCTTGTTATTAGGGTTCTATGGGCAGTCTCTCCAAAAATGTCTAGTAACACCACACCCAAAACAACCGCCTGATCCTCTCCCTGTGTAGCAACTCCGGTCGATGTCATGGAGATCGTGGTGTGTATTCTGATGATCCTACTATGGTTTACTAAGATCTTTTAGCGAGCTCCTGCTGAGTGAGCTCTCTAGGCACCATGTGTCCTGATGGGACCCCTAGGGGGCCCCATACTCCGACATCTCTCGTGCATCAAACCTCGGTGGAGGTCTATAAGATGGGCGGGACTACATTTGTTGCTTGCTCTTGTTATGGTCTAAAAGATAACTATGTTAAACCTTGTCCACCACAAGGAGGAGGTATTGACCCCTCGATTTGCTATCGTACATTTGTGTATACAGCTCCGGACTTGGTCTCTAGCACATTGGGGCTTTCCCGAGTCTCCTCTGCTATATAGGCCTTCTCGACGGCCTCAGCTAATGTTTGTGGACAATGGATCCACACTGCACCTCCAATGTCTAGGTTCAGGCCCTGGATGAACCTGTGGATCTGCACCTGCTCATCTGCATGTAATCAACATGGAGTAGACCCGAAATATACTCTCATACTCAACCACTATAAGAGATGCCTATCGGAGGACATGGAACTCATCTATTCATTTTTGTATGAATCTCTATGACTAATATCTTCTCTGGAAACGCTCCTCAAATATCTCCCAGGTAACTATCTCAGAATCAACATAGAGCTTTTGCTCCTCTGTCCACCACCAAACACCAGCTCCATCCCTTAGTAGATGGATCGCAACACGAGATTTTGTGTTGCTAGAATAAGGAGAGATCTTAAAGCATCCGCTCAAGCTCACTAACTATGCCTCTGCCTAAAATCCACCTGTGTCACCAGAATAATGTGATGGTTAAAGCTTTAGGATCTCCCTGATGTGATCTATACCGTGATCGACTACCTTTAGGCTTCTCTACATGCACATCCCTAAGCCTAGGGCTTCAAGATCTCTCTCTATGCCGCAAAAATTGGTCTCCCTGTCCTCTCTGTGGTGACTCTACCCTGGCTAACCCTGTATGGAAGTTCTCTCCTCCATGCTAGTCGTTGGGTCAAGGTGATACATGACCCTCAATGGAAGTGACTCTATCATGTCTGGCTGCATGTCCTCCTACTAATCCTCCGTGTAGAGCGGCATTAACATCCTAAAGAGTCTACAAAATATGTGGTAGGATGGCTGCTACAACATGATTTGGTGGTGGTATGCCTAGGTCTATGTGAAAAGGCTCCTCATCTTGTTTGTGCCTCCTGCACAGAGCAAGATGAGAGTTAGTTCCTTATTCTAGGTTTTACTTAGTTTCCATGTTTACTAAAATATGTAATTTCTAAACTAAGTTGTCTTCTAGATTTAAAAGTGTGCTAGGTTTAAGGTTCATGTCTCAAGTTTTCTAGTGTGCCCAATGGCCCAAGATTTTGAACCACTTCTATGATACCAAGTGTGATTCCCATTAAAAACAACCCACTTGAGACCCAAGAACAACCTAGGATCGAGTTAATAAAATTATAGAATATATTTTTTAGAAGAGTCTACAACCAGGTTACAAGACAATAGTTATCATTAACAAGTTCCAAATCAATTCTAATCCACTAGAATGTACTTCTCTTTTGTTAACATATATTAGAGGTCACAAGGTCAAAAATTTAGGGTTAGAAGGTTCAATTAGGTTCAGAGGGTAATTCCTCACCATACCCACTCTCTAACAGGATTAAAGGTTCAACTAATTTTTCTCAAAATTAATGCATTCAAAATTTCCCTAAATCATTCCCATTGGATAGGAAATTTTCTCACCTTTCCAATGATATAAAGAATTCCTCCTAACTCCTCATATTTTTCAAGTTATGGGCCGATGGGCCTTGGGGTGAAAATTTTCCCCAAGAGTGGGCTGCGGGCCCAGGGGAGAAAATTTTCCCAAAGGGTGGGTGCAAGGTTGTGGGAGACTTTTGGAAAACTTTCTACATGGGGAACAAAACCACCTTTGCACCCATGCTCTCGTGGGTCTGTAAGGGATACGTAGCGCCTCCTAAGCCACGTGGGGAAAAGCAGGGTGTGGGAACATTTAGAAAATTTTCCATGGGGGTGAGAAGCCCACTTTGCACCCATACTCCCGTGAGTCCACAAGGGACACATGGCACATCCTAAGCCAACGCGTGAAAAGTGGGGTGATGGGGAGAAAAATTTGCATAACGCTCTTGAAGGGAAAAGGGATCACACTCACCCACGCCTCTGCCGACGCCTTATGATGCCATGTGGCAACTCCGATTGCCACGGGTTGGCGGGGAAAACTTGAAAAAAAATCACAAAATTTTTCTAAAATGCCAAAGGAAAAAGGAACCCGCTCCTCCATCGAAGCCTCGCGATGCCGTGTGGTAGCTCATGATTGGATGCGGTCGGCGGGCAACGAGGAAAAGTTGGAAAATTTTCACAAAATATTTGAAGTGCTAAGTTAAAAAGTGATCCGCCCCTCGCCAACACCTTGTGGTGCCACGTGGAATCCTCTCGATTGGTTTTGAGGTGGTGGGGAAAATTTAGAAAATTTTCCAAAAATATTTTGAAGCTCTAAGGAAAATTTAGGCCGTGAGCCCGCCAAGGAAAATTTTCCCAAAAAAATTTTGACGTCAAGGGAAGAAAAACTTCAGAAGGCCATAACTTTTGATAGAGAGCTCGGTTTTGAGAAAATAAGAACTTTTTGGAAGTCTCTCAATGTCCTCTTTGCATAGGATTTATTAAATTTTGATTTTGGTAAAGTTTAAGGGGTCAATTTTGTGAAAACAATTTGTAGGATTTTACAGTTAGAATTGGTAAATTTTAACTTATAAATTTTTGTTCAATTTGTTCTTGTTCCTCTTTTAACATGTCAAATAGACATGGATAATTGTTCTTAGGTGGATTCACGATATGTTTTTGAGGTAGATCTATGTGATTGAATTCCAATTTGAAATTTTATAATTTTGGAAGCAAAGCATTTGTGAAAGCTTTGAACTCGAGTTTTCCATTTTTGGAAGATTTCCTTTAAGTATATTTGTCTAATTGGATTCATTTAGGGAAAACTACTTCATTTTAATCATTTAGTTTGTTATTTCATTGTTGCAGGTTCAGTCTGTGCATTTTGGATTAAATAATTGCCAGTTTTAAAATACAAGACAAAGATCAAATTTTTAAAGGGTTTATTTGTCATTTTCTTCTTCCAAGTATTATAATATGTTCCAATCCTAATCTAATACATTTAGTTGATTCAAAAACTAAAATACATCTCTGACTTCCAATTTTCACATATTTCAAAAGACAGAGTATTACACTTCCTTACACGCATTTCTTCCTTTCAAACAGAGATTACAACTCACAACTAGATGATTAAATTCAATACAATGATACAATTTGAGGAAGGTTATGCAATCCTTTATTTATTCCAAAGACAACTTTACAACTTCCTTCTTTTATTCTTTCCAGAATCATATATTATATACAGGGCAGAATGATACATTTTCTTCTCATGTGTTTCATTTTTCCACTTTCCAAACAGGGATTTCATAGTGCATGCTAAACAAATATTTCCAATGGAATAATATCATATGGACAAGACAAAACCACATCCATTAATTCAAATTAAACTGTTACAACTTCCTTTCCATTCAATTTAAAAATACAACATGCAAAATACATTTCATTCTTTCACATTCTTTCCAAAAAAATAGAAACAGAGTATAACTCTTTTACATTTGAATTTCAACTTTCATTGTC
Organism: Taxus wallichiana var. yunnanensis; assembly: GCA_018340775.1. Classification (NCBI taxonomy): domain Eukaryota; kingdom Viridiplantae; phylum Streptophyta; class Pinopsida; order Cupressales; family Taxaceae; genus Taxus; species Taxus wallichiana. The sequence goes on along the minus strand of CM031233.1, from coordinate 129,469,845 downwards.
AATACAAAGTATCCTTCCATTACAATTAATATACAGATCATCCACTTCAAAGTGGGAAAGGGCTATAATAAGATTTCATTTCACAAGGGACTATCAAATTGTCTTTTTTTTAACTCAGCTCCAGAACAACAACATGCAAATTTCTCATTCTTCTAATTTGATTACAACAAGAGTAGGGAAAGGCAACGCTCTACAACTAACCAAGACATCCAATGAAAATGAGATGTCATCCTTCTTCATTGGCCACCAAGCCTCAACCATAATGCAAAAAAATGTGATCGAACTCATGGAGACAATGAGGCTTTAACAAAACATGCAAGCAACATTTTCACAATAAAAAAAGTCCAAAATAGAATGTAGTTTGAAACAATATTAAAACATGACAAACAATACTAAGGCTTCATCAAGCAATCCAAATGAGCAAGAAACTATGGGGATGCTTCTTATGCCTCCTAAAAGGGAAATGGGTATCACCACCTGAATTACAAACTACCAAAATATAGCATATATCAAAACCCTAACATTCCTTATGCCTCCCCAAGTACCCCTTATTCCTCACATTTCCTTATGCCTCCCCAACCTCTTATGACACCCCATAACGAGTAAATAAATGCAAGCTATTTTCGTATAAGGTGGAAACAAAATCCCAACTCCCTCCACCCTTATACCTCCCTAAAAACACTTGTGCCTCCCACAAAATAAACCCCATACTCTTCTCCTACACCATTCCTAGGCCATCTACCCAACAACCCACAAACATGCCAAAACATTCACACATTAACATTTTCATAAACAAAAAGAATCATTTCAAGAGCCAAGCTCCTACCTCTCCATGATGGAGTTGTTCCAAGTTCCAAAACAACAAGCTTTATCCCAAGGCAAGTAATCCAAAACAACCAAGCACAAGCATGCAACAATCTTCCAAAAACTTCCTCAAAGCAAGAGCTCCAAAAAAACAAAAGAATTTTCCCCAAGAATGAAGTCTCCAAAGTGAAATAACCCAAAAAAGGCAAGGAGTTAAAATTTTATAGAAGAGAGAAGAGAAAAGGATGAGGTAGATCCATGTAGGATGCCACATCAAACATCCTCAACCCCAACCCCAAAGTCAACTTCATTCTCCAATTCACAATAAATAGGTGGTTGAATAATATGACAGTTACTTACACACTCAAATTCAACCCACACCCCAAAGGACTGAAATTAAATCATGTAAGAAAAGTTTAATTAAAACCTACAATTTGCCTTCTAAAAGGCATTATAAAAGTTAAATTTCAACTCTCCAACCATAGGTATGGTTGGTAAATAAATTTAAGAGGTATGGGATAAGTTTAACTTGTCCCACAAGCCTCTAAAATCAGCCTCCAAGGAAAAATTCAAATTTCCAAGAAGGTGGAGTGTTTCACACTCAAAAGGTAACTTGCACATCACTTACACATCTCTTACAACACTTTGTAATTCAAGGCCAATGACTTTATTAATTACTTTCTGATGATATCTTTTAATTAATTAATATTAACAACATGCTTACCCACAATATTAATACAACATTTAATAAATAAAGAAAGGGGCAAATGCATCACAAAATAAACACATGCAACATTAAACAAAAGGGTCAAATAAATAAATACACATAACCCCTTGGTCACATTTAAAGGTGATCCCCCCCATGGAAATCCCTAACACACACAAACATGCACAAAAAATACTAGTTGTCATGGTGACCTTGTTGAATTCATCTAGAATTCCAATGTGGTTGGTCTCCAATCCCGATGTTTGTTGTGATATTTTAACCTGTAAAACACAAATACCTCCTTCATCCTCATGGCCATATCAGAACATCCAAAATAATATAAATATAACTCCCAAAATCATCCAGATATATGAATCACAACAACATCAAAGCAATATAACAATATCATTTATAGTTTTATTGGCAACTACATCATCATCCAATAATTTCCATTTCTAGGTCTACTCACAATATCCAAATATCACATGTCGAGAAAATATCCATTATATAACCATGTCAAACAATATATCATCATCAACATATAAAATGTCTCTAACAATCATCATACATCATAATTGAATCAAGTCAACAATAATCCTGATCTAACATCGAACATCATACTATACTAAAGTCCATAAGCATGTCTATAATATAATCGGTAGTATCATGATTAGTATAAAAAAAAGGTGTCAAAGGGAAGTGGGCACTACATGTCCGAGGCTTTTCAAGTGAGTAGAATTTTTGATAGGGCATTACAATCCTTTATAAGAAACACCATCCATATATTCATTAACAACGTTACTGCGGCGATTCCAAATACCCTCCTCCCGAAACCCCTTAACAAGAATGGGAACGGATCTTCAACGTTAACTACAAAGGGCGTTTTGTCTTTGCAGAAAACCACCAACATGTTCGTCAAAGGAAGCAGTTTCATAATTAACCGTGAAAATAGCCAATGTCATAGGAAACACAATATATTATCACAAGTATTGACACCTTTTTGATACTAATCATGATAATCATTGCTGATTATATTATGGACTTGATTATGGACCTTATTATATTATGATGATAGATGTTAGATCATGGATTATTGTTGACTTGATTCAGATTATGATGCATGATGAATATTAGAGGCATTTTAGATATTGATGATGATATACTATTTGACATAGTTATATTATGGATGTCATTCGAACATGTGATATTTAGATATTGTGATTAGACCTAGAAATGAAAATTATTGGATGATGATGTAGTTGTGGATAAAACTATAAATGATATTGTTATATTGCTTTGATGTTGTTGTGATTCACATATCTAAATTATTTTCAGGGATATATTTATATTATTTTGGATGTTTTGATATGGCCATGAGGCCAAAGGAGGTATTTGTGTTTTGTATTTTAAAATATCACAACAAACATTAGGGGATTGGAGATAAACCCCATTGGAATTCTAGATGAATTCAACAAGGTCACCATGGAAACTTGTTTTGTTTGTGTGTGGTTGTTTTATTAGGGGTACCCATGGGGGAACCACCTTTAAATGTGACCAAGGGGTTGTGTATTTCAAATTATTTGACCCTTTTGTTTAATGGTGCATGTGTTTATTTTGTGATGCATTTGCCCCTTTCTTTATTTATTAAATGTTGTATTGATATTGTGGGTAAGCATGTTGTTAATAGTAATTAATTAAAATATATCATGAGAGAGTAATTAATAGAGTTGTTGGCCTTGAATTAAAGTGTTGTAAGAGATGTGTAAGTGATGTGTAAGTTAAATTTTGAGTGTGAAACACTTCACCTTCTTGGAAATTCGAATTTTTCCTTGGAGGCTGATTTGTGAGGCTTGTGGGAAAAGTTAAAATTGTCCCATACATCTTAAATTTATTTACCAACCATACCTATGGTTGGAGAGTTTAAATTTGACTTTTGTAATACTTTTTGAGAAGGCAATTTGTAGGTTTTAATTGCACTTTTATTACATGATTTAAGTTTAGTCCTTTGGGGTGTGGGTTGGATTTGAGTATGTAAGTAAAGCTGTCATATTATTCACCCACCTATTTATTTTGCATTGGAGAATGAAGTTAAATTTCGGGTTGGGGTTGAGGATGTGTGATGTGGCATCCTACATGGATCCACCTCATCCTCTTCTCTTCCCTCTTCTATAAAATTTAAATTCCTTACCTTGTTTTGGGTTGCTTCACTTTGGAGACTTCATTCTTGAGTGAATTCTTTTGCTATTTTTCTTGGAGCTCTTTCTTTGAAGAATTTTTGGAAGCTTTTTGCATGATTGTGCTTGGCTTATTTGGATTGCTTGCATTGGGATAAATCTTTCTGTTTTGAAACTTGGAACAAATCCATCATGGAGATGTAGGGAGCTCATATCTTGAAATGCTCTTATTTTATTAATGTATATGTTAATGTATGAATGTTTTGGCATGTTTGTGGGTTGTTGGGTAGATGGCATAGGAATGGTGTAGGAGAAGACTATGAGGTTTATTTTGTGGGAGGAACAAGTGTGTTTTAGGGAGGTATAAGGGTGGAAGGAGTTGGGATTTTGGTTCCAACTTACAAAGAAATAGTTTGCATCTATTTACTCCTTATGGGGTTCCATAAGAGGCTGGTGAGGCATAAGGAAATGTGATGAATAAGGGTACTTTAGGGAGTCATAAGGAATGTCGGGGCTATGATATACTATATTTTGGCAGGTTGTAATTCAGGTGGTGATACCTATTTCCCCTTTTGGGATGCATAAGAAGCATCCCCATAGTTTCTTGCTCATTTGGCTTGCTTGAGGAAGCGTTAGTATTGTTTGTCATGCTTTAATGTAGTTATAAACTACATTATGTTTTGGGACTGTGTTTTTATTGTGAAAGTGATTCTTGTGTATTTGTGGAAGCCTATTTTTGCCATGAGTTGGATAACATCTTTTATTGCATTGTGGTTAGGGCTGGGGGCCAATGAAGAAGGATGGCTTATCCTTTTCATTGAATGTATTGGGGGTGGAAAGCATTGTCTTTCCCCTACTCTTTTGTTATCAAATTGGAAGAATGAGAAATCTACATGTTCTTTGTTATGAGATAAGATAAAGAAAGTTTGACAGTCCTTGTGTAATGAAATGTTATTGTAATCTTTCCCACTTGAAGTGGATGAACTTGTATATGTTTGTAATGGAAAGATGTTATAGTGGTTATAGAAGTGTAAATTAGAATGTGAAAGAATGATATGTATTTTGTATGTTGTATTTTGAAATCAAATGGAAGGAAAGTTGTAAGAGTATCATTTAAATTAATGGAAGTGGTTTTGTCTTGTCCATATGATATTATTTCATTGGAAATATATGTTTATAATACACTATGAGATCCTTGTTTGGAAAGTGGAAAAGTGAACTAGTGAGAAGAAAATGTATTATTTTCCTGTATATAATATATGATTTTGGAAAGCATTAAAGAAGGAAGTTGTAAATTTTTCTATTAGAATAAATAAAGGATTGCATAACCTTCCTCAAATTATATCATTGTATAGAATTTAATCATCTAGATGTGAGTTGTAATCTATATTTGAAAGGAAGAAATGTGTATAAATGAAGTGTAATACGTCTTTTGGAATATGTGAAAATTTGAAATTAAAGATGTATTTTAGTTTTGAACAGTTGAATTGAATCAATTAAATGTATTAGATTAGGATTGGAACATATTATAATACTTGGAAGAAGAAAATGACAAATAAACCCTTTAGAAATTTGATCTTTGTTTTGTATTTTTCAAACCATTAATTATTTAATCCAAAATACACATCTTTGAACTCCGCAACAATGAAATAAAAAACTAAATGATTAAATTGAAGTATTTTTCCTAAATGAATCTGATTAGACAAAAATAATTAAAGAAAATCTTTCAAAACCTAGAAACCAGAGCTCAAAGCTTTCACAGTCATTTTGTTGTCACAATTGTAAAATTTCGAATTAGAATTCAATCAAATAGATCTACCTCACAAAATTATTCAAAATCCACCTAAGAAAAATTCTCCATGTCTATTTGACATGTTGAGAGAGGGACAAGAACAAATTGAACAAATTTAATAAGTTCATTTTTACCAGTTTGCACTATAAAAGCATGCAGAACGTTTTCATGAAATTGACCCCTTAAACTTTATCAAAATCAAAAATTAATGATCCTTGAGCAAAGAGGATGTTGATAGCTTTCAGAAAGTCATACTTTTCCCAAAAATGAGCTCTCTATCAAAAATTATGGCCTTCAAGTTTTTATTCACTTGGTATAAAAAAAAACAATTGGCAAAAATTTCCTTAGCGAGGCCGCGTGTCCGAATTTTTAGGAAAATTCTCCAAATTTTCCCCCACTTTGTCCCATTGAACTACAACCAATCGAGAGGTTTCCAAGTGGAACCATGAGGTGTCGGACGGAGGATGGATCCTTTTTAACTTAGCGCTTCAAAAATTTTGGGTAAATTTTCAAAATTTTCGCGTCACCCCACCGTCCATAGCTTGATTAGGAGCGGCACGTGGCATCGTGAGGTTCCGGCAGAGGTGCAGTGAATGTTACCCTCTTTTCCCTTCGGGGTGTTACACAAATTTTCTCCCCGCCACCCTATTTTCCTGTGTTGGCTTAGGAGATGCCACATGTCCCTTGTGAACTCGCGGGAGCGCGCGGGCAAAGTTGGCTTCTCGTCCGCGTAGGAAATTTTTCCAAAATGTTTCCTGCCGCCCCACTTTTCACACGTGGCTTAGGATGCGCCATGTGTCCCTTACGAAATCACGGGTGCAATGTTGGTTTTTCACCCCATGTGGAAAAATTTCCAAAATGTCTCCCGCTGCCCTTGAGACCCACTCGTGTGGCAAATTTTCTCTCCTGGCCCCGTAGGCCCGCTCTTGGGGAAAATTTTCACCCCAAGGCCCACCGGCCCATAACTCAAGAAATATGAGAAGTTAGGAGGACTTATTTATATCACTGGAAAGGTGAGGAAATTTCTATCCAATGGGAATAATTTAGGGAAATTTTGAATGCATTAATTTTGAGAAAAACCAAGTTGAATCTTTAAGCTGTTAGAGAGTGGGTATGGTGAGGAATTACCCTCTGACCCTAATTGAACCTTCTAACCCTAAATTTTTGACCTTATGACCTCTAACAATTGTGTTTGAAAGAAAAGTATACTCTTGTGGATTAGAATTGATCTGGAACTTGTTAGTGACAATTGTTGTCTTGTAACCTGGTTGTAGACTCTTTTAAACAAAAAAAATTATTCCATAATTTTCCTAACTAATCCTAGGTTGTTCTTGGGTCTCAAGTGGGTTGTTTTTAGCGAGACATCACTATAAACATGGAGGCCTCGCCACATTTTCTTTTGAAGTTTCCCCTGACGAGACACATGGAGGCCTCTGCAGGATTTTGAATTTTCAATGGATGACCTTACCTTTTGGACATTGGGACTATGGAGGGCTCATGCATGTTTGGGAATACCTTTTTGGGTTCACCTCTTGAAAGAGTGCCAAGAGACATGTGGCTCCTTTCACGGATTTCCTTTGTTTCTTTTATGTTTTGGCTAAGTACCTTTTATTTGGCGGGGCCATATGCCTAACCCTAGACACATGGAGGCTCGAGTGCTTGTTTGGGACTCCGGCCTCTGGAGTTGATTCTTTGAATTTGCGCGAGTCGACATGTGGTACCTTCCGTTGGCTCTGCGCCAATTTAGACTTCTCGGTGGCCAATTCTACCTTTTCGGGGTCTAGACACGTGGAGGCTTGGTGCTTGTTTGAACCTCCACCTTGGATCAGTTCCTTTTGAATTTGTGTTGATGAGACATTTGGAGGCTTCATCTTTGGTTTCGGGGGTCCGCCTCCAGCATTTTAATCTCGAAGTTACACTAATGAGACACGTGGAGGCTTCCACTAGCCTTCCATAATTATTGATTGTACAACTAGTTATGTCCCATTTTTTTACTCTAACCACGTGGTGAGCCGCACTCATTTGGGAACCCACTCTTTGGACCTAGCCTTGGTGTTGTGCCAATGAGACATGTGGAGGATTCCGTGGACACTCTTATACTTAATCGATTAAACGACCGGCTCTATCACTTTTCCATACCTTGGAGACATGCGGGGCTTGCACAAATTTGGGATCTCTCTTTGGGACGCACCTTTTGATTTTGCACCAATGAGGTATGTGGTGCCTCTCGTGAGTCTGTTTCTTTGTGTGTGGTGAAAAGACCTCTGTGGACTCGCGGACTTGCACTTGAAAACCGAGGCATTTTTGAAAAGTGCAAAATTTCTGAAATTCCTCATAGACTGCCAAATTGCATTTACACTTGGGAAAAATTTCCTCCTCGGCCCATGCAACTTCTCATTTGGTGAAAATAAATCCAGGGCCCACCGGCCCGCGTTTTCCACTTATCAAAATTAATCCTTCCCAAGATTGCATGGGCCAACAATTATAATGTGTGCCTTTTGCAAAAGTGTAAAAATTTGAAAATATCTCCACGCCCTGCTGGTCCACAATTTTCCCATTGGCGAAAAACTTCCCCGAGCCTACCACCCGTTTTTGGCAAAAATCCTTCCCAGGCCTTCTAGCCCGCCATTTTCAAAATATGAGGAGTTAGAAGGACTTCTTTATATTTATGGAAAGGGGAAGAAATTTCCTATCTGATGAAAATGCTTTAGGGGACCTTAAGTGCTTAAAATATGTAAAAATTCAGATTGAAGCACAAAAGGGGAAAATGGTGTCAATTGACCAAAAATAAGTGTGAGCTTATTTTGGTCAATGATGTCCATAAGTTTTGAAAGCATTGTATCTTCTTTTTTAAATTTCTCTTATATGCTTCAATTTTCTTACAAAGAGATATCTAAAAACATATAATATATAATTTAATGTGGCCTTTAATTTAAAATAACACATCACAATGACAATATAGTTCAACAATAGTTATCAATTTTGACTCATGGATATTTGAAACTCTTAATTGTTTAGTAAGGCCGAAAGTTCAAGGTTTATATATCATTCCTTTTGATGGAGAAAATCATTGAACGGAAATAACATAATTGTATGTAGGAACAATATATATCATATTTTTGAACTATGAATTATATATGAACATAGTTGCGGTTGTAACTTTATATTTAGTGCCATCGTTATGTACATGTAAAAATATACTTATCCCCACAACCAATGAACCATTATCTTAGTAAGAGGTCCACATCAATCGTGGCATCATTATGGCATCATTGTGGAATCACTAATATAAACATAAGTATCATGATATATTAGGGTTTAAAACGTTATCAAAAACCAAAATAACAAACCCACGTTGGATACACTTCATATGTCTCAAATACTTATCGGATTCTAAAGGAACAACATTTAATATGTTTCTTAAGTGAATCTTTGAATTGCTTCTACGACTCTAAAATAATCATTCATCTAAATATACAATGTATAGAACTATAATTTCAACTCACTTTTCCATGCCCATAACTTATTTTCCATGGACCTTATGATTAACAAAATTTCAAATGACGAAAGTCAAATATAAAAAAACTCAATTCAATTTTTAACCAATAAACCATATCTCACCAAAGAAAATTAATCAAATATATTTAATAACTAAAATAGTGCATCAATGTTTTTTTAAAAATCAGTGAACTATTTCTCCATGTCATATAAATATATCATTATTAATGAGAAACTCTTTCCAATTTTTTAAAGGTTTCCTTAATGAATTGGGACATATGTTAGTACCATGTGTAGTAGCGGGAATTGTAATGGTTTACGCATCAAAACCCATCCAAACACTCCCTCAAATTCCATGCATGTTTATCTTTTGGCATGATTCCTTCCACATAATTACATATTTGAGTATTATTTAGAGTGCAGCTTCCATATGCTCCGTAGAGACCATTCAGGGCATATAGATCTTTACATTTCAACCATAACATGTACGAATCAAAGTATAGTTCATTTCCTTGTAACATGTCCATTACAAATCAGGAGAGTATGTTTAAGATTGCAGGCATGCTGGTATAAATGATAGATGATCTAGAGTTAAAGTTTTCCATACTAAATTTATAGATATATTTATTAGCCATTAAAGGAATCTAATCAACGAAAAATTGTGCATTGTCACTTCCATTTCCATTTCAATAATACAAAATAGAGGAAAATGTGTTCATCAAATTGCATGGGATGTTAAAATATGCATGCATTTTTTATGTCACATGTCTCATAATCAGAATGCCAAGTATTAAAAGTCCACATAAAAATAATTTACATCTGAAGCACTAATTGTGCACATGTAAGTAATACATACGATATTCAAATAGTCCATGTGAAATCTCTACTATATAGTTTAACTCATATACCGAATATTTCTTGGGGAGGATTAATCTCTTCCATGGAAATGATGTGCCCTGTGCATGTTGTGAACAAGGAAAAGTTAGAAAAGCTATGAAATGAGGCAAGAACACTTAAGAAGCCCCAAAAGCTTTCAACAACTTAACTATGAACCATCAAGATAAGATATAAACAATAGCTATTCCTATGCATGCATTATAACTTTGAAATAAAACCAAACTAACATGTATATTACTCTCTACTCTTTGAATGCTATTAAAACATGAACCTATGAAGATCCTAGCAATCAAATATGATTGTTTGATATGGTTCTCAAGATTTCAAGAATGGAATTTCACCATTAATGGAGGAAGAAAGAGTTGAGAATGCAATGATAAAGATGATAGCTCAATAAAAATGAAGAAACGCTCTAATCCTAGATGGCTATAGTTTATGCTAGAAGGAGGAAAGTATTCTTAGAAAATGACTTGGGGTAGGGGTCTATTTATAGTTTTCCCATTCTGAACATGGAATGATTTGGGTGCATGTGGAACAAAAGGCAAGTCCAAAAAGTACTTTATGGTTTACAAGAGGTTAAACATGCCTTAGGTATTTAATCTTGGTTTACAAGTAATTAATCCTATTTATCAAGGGATTAGTAACCTAAGAGAGTTGTTAGGGTTCCACTTAATAAAATGTGATGGATTGATAGCTTTAGAAGCTTGTAAAAGTGGTTTAGAAGGAGATATGAAGGAGGACCGAGGTTTAGCTAATAAGAGGGTATATTAGCATGATTAGTCATTTATAAGAGGAATACGACCAAAAGAATGGCATAAAAGGAGAGTTAGATAGGCCTAATTGATGAGGTATCATCAATTTGTAGGGAGTAGAATAGTTAGTGCAATATTAGGAATAATATTGCTTTGAATGAACTATAGGTGTCTACATTTTCCCCTCTTTGGGTTGGTGTATGCTACATCACTACAAAAAAGTATACAAACAAAAATAAATACAATTTTGTGAAGGAGTGGAAGAAAAATTAGTAGGATGAAGGATGCCCCCTTGAGTGTCGATGGGGTGATGGAAAAATTCCATCGACCATTGAAAAGAAAAAGAAGAAGATAGAAGGAGGAGGGACAAGATGCCCCAAGTGAGATAGTAGAATAGGAAGAAAGAATAAAAGGCATATAAAAGAAAAAAATAGGATGAAGAAAGGGAATTGGGCAAAAATCCATTCATTTCCTTGTAAACAATTTTATTTTCATCATATTGCTAGTGATCTTCATCATCATCCGTTATTAAAAATATAAGCATACGAAAAAAAGTGTAGAATGACTTAAAAATCCATAACATGAACAACTATACATTGCTAAAATATCAACTCGATGCAACATACAATATGCAATGCAATACAAGATGTAAACAAGATGATATAATAGGGAAAAAGTATAAACACACATACTCGGACCAACCATGTTCAAGATAGTTGCACAAATGTTTTGTTATCCAACTTTAGGTCCCAAATGTTCGTGAAAATGAAAAGCGATAAAATTGGTGTCCCAAGAAAGAATACATGTGAGGGTAATTGATGGAGGAATCTTGGTTCCAATGAAAATATTTTTCTAGTACGAAATAGTACCAGGCAACTCATTGTGCCCCAAAGTACAGACAAAGCAAGCAATATAGCTTTGTAAATGGTTGTAGATCCAGATGATCCATGAGTCGTTATTTCAAAAACAAGTAAAAAACAAGCAAGATAGAAAATGTATACCATGCATGTGACACAAATCTCGTTGTGTGTATGAGCCTTTTACAAATTTTTACAAATGTTTGAATTTTTAGGATTTTGTTGGTTTTTTGAAAAATTTGTGATTTTTGTAATTGTTAATGTTTTGATGGGTTAGATGAATTTTGGAATAGGATAGATCATCTGAAAGTAAGAAAAATTTCCCAAGGAGAAGAAATAGGTGCAATGTTACAAAACTTATGCCCGACGGGTTGAAACGGGTCAAAAATAATCATCATGACAAGTAATAGAAGAAGGTAGAATGATCATGATGATGAAATGATGCATTGCAGCCATCCCCATTGGTCGGAATGCATCGTCACGAAGAAATTCATTTGATAGCGAACCTTTGCTAATTTACTATTTACCTTGTTCTAACCCCGAGGAGAGATGACACAAATTTAGAGGCACACGAGGCGGGAAGAAACATTTCGTGAGTATGTGTGGCTATAGGGAGATGTACCTTACATGTGTAACCAATCCTTTCTCGATCAAATTCATCATTTAATATCATTTATCGGGGTATTTAGGGGGTTAAATGCATCCGTGTGCCCTATAGGTGTCTAGGGGTAGTCGAGTGCATGCAAGTTAGCGCTGGGATAATGGGTGCATTTACGTGCATGGATGGGAATAGAAGTGCATGCATCAGAAATGGAAAAGTAGGTGCATTTGCACGTGCATACCAAAAGGGCTACACAAGCGTCATGAGACGCATGAGGCATATGCAAGAGGGGGAACTAGGTTGGGTACACATATGGTATTATGTGTGCATAGGTGTCCAAGTGTGGATGCGGTGTCATTATGTACGCACATGTGCCAACAAGGGTGCATATGTACAACCAGGCGGAACACATGTATTGAACTCGTGTTCTTGAACATTTAGAAGAAAAATTGAAATTTGTTGGGAGGAATGTAGAAGAACATTGGGAATGATAGAAGAAATTAGAGGTGAAAATAGGCCAAGTGCTAGCTGATGTGAGATAGAAGAAAAATATAACAAGTGTTATGTTTGATTTTGCAGAGACAACTACATGTGTTGCAGGTGCGGGAGCAACATAGCCGATTGGCCAACCTTGATGCTACCCTCTCGTGACGTGATAGGAAGTATTTGGATATTACCTTGTACATGGTTAGGCTTACCTATGTAGCATAGATGCAAGCGATCACTATAGATCACAACCTCATTACAACTTTATCCGAGTGGTGGAATAGAGAGAGTTAGTATTTCGGGCTTCCTACTAAAGTGAGAAGACGGTCACTCTTGAGGATGTGTTGAGGATATTATAAGTCCCAGTCATGGGGGTTTGATTGAGTATGAGACTCGATGAGACACATATTCGGATAGCCTTATTCAACTCTTTGGCGTAGATGACATACCTCAATGAGGTATGACAGTTCATATGCATTAGTATATTTGAGATATGAGATTACATCAAGTGTCGGTTTATCTCCTTGCTCTTCTTAGTGGCATATTGTTTATCGACAAGACAAACACATCAATCCCATTAGGTTTGATTACTATGATCCGAGCTCTACTTAGGGAGAGCACTATTGTTGGGATCGGTGCGGATGGGTGCACTTATACTGAGATCTTCACTTGATTACATACTACCGTCAGAAGATGGTAGGTGCATAAACACTTTTACAGATGTGTACTTGGGACTATATTATTATTGGTCACCTTGTAGGAGTGATACGATCTTCATCTCTAGATGAGCCCTCATTTTTGGTTGCACTCTGTTGGTGACGATGTTTGAGGTCATATGGGAGACAATAATTTTTATCGCCGAGCCTTTGATGATATTTAGCAGCACATGATTGTGTGGAGGCCTTATAGGGCATATCAGTGGCCAGAGGATGCAGTGGAGCTCAGTCTCTCCATGGTAGAGAATTTTATTATGGGCAGCAATGGATACATCAAAGAGTATTATAGGATTGATCAGTTCCCAAGATAATTTTGGGACGTTAAGGATGTGTTTGTACCTAAGATTTGGTAGGGAACTGGGGTAGGGATACCTTTGATATTCTTCCACAGATTAGGTCGTAGCAGGCTAGAGCCAGTTTTGATTAGATGGTTTCGCTAGTATGAGTTCCAGTTTTCTAGATTATTGATCTTGGAGCTATAGCAACCTATGTACCATGGTATGCTATAGTTTTTCCTCGTGTTTGACCATTCTCGTAGGAAACATGGGACGCAGGATTAGGCCACCTCTAGAGGAAAGGATTGATAGTGATGATATTGATTCAAATGATGAGTATGGATCGATGGAGATGTTGGTTATGGCGGTGGTGGGCGAGGTCCACCAATTTTTCCATAGGGACGGTAGATGCAACCGAGACAGAGACAGTTCATATAGTTTCTCATATACAAATTCCTCGAGTGGGCATAGTAGTAGAATATAAGAACCATTATAACAAGTTTCTCCTTAGAGAGTAGTGCCATAGGGTCCTCAACAACATGGTACATAGTAGGGGCCAACCCTGATCCCACCACATAGCCTAGGGGATGGAAGAGGAGGTAGGGGAGATGGAGGATGTGTTTCCGCATGGTTCTAGAAGATCCAACAAAAGGCAGCCCGGATGGCATAGATTAGATGCCTATTACAACAATCTATGGACTAGGTTTAGTAGTTGACTATGTAGAGAGACCGAGGCCTAGGCATAGGTTTGTAATATTACTATGGAGAGAGATTGGTTGACTACAGAGTGCACACATGCTCAGTCAATATAGCGAGAGTTACAAGAGAGCATGATTCTCTATTATGGGAATCCTCAAGAATGGGGATGCAAGAAATGTTATCAAATGTTATGAGAGCTAGCATTGAGGTCTCCTATTACAAGGTTGCATACTAGTAATCCATTCTAGATAGGTAGAGGGTCACACCATTTGATTAGCTAAATTTTAGTAGCTCTATATTTAGTTCTCATAAGACCTCTCAATCAGCCCGATTAGTGAAGTAGCCTATAATACAACAGAGTGTAGCAACTTTTGTAGGACCATCACATCACCATCAACCTCATCGTAAGAGCCCTAGGATGAGCAAGTCTAGAAGAGGGAAAGATTCGTGGTGGACTCTTCTTTATTTATCATGTATTTATAGATGTAAGTATTAGATGTATGCCTCTTATGAAGGATCATTTTTTATCGATTGTACATGTACTCATTTTGATTATGCGTCTTATGAAGGCACATTTTTCATCCATGCCCATGATGGCATAATTTGTATCCAAATGTTTATATAGACATATTGTACATGGACATTTGATGTTCACATGTCATATGATTATGATGATGATTATGGGCATTTATATGAGATAGCATGTTTTATGATATCACATGTCTTGAGATGAAATGTCATGTCCCTCTATTTAATCACATTTTTTATGGAGTAACAATAGATTATATCATGTTTATGTGATACTTATAATCATCCACATTTTTATTATGGTCTATGTTCAAGAGGGGGATAAAATGAGGTCCCTCTTGACCCTCTTGGCGATATTATATGGATATAGCTTAGCATACATGTTTAATTTTCATGTTCATGATTATGAAGCTTAGCTTTTATTGATATATATATGTGATGAGAGATGATAGATGATAGATGATATGATGTTATCATGATAAAAACCGTACAACACAAATAATTAATACAATTCAATCAAATTTAACTAATAACACAAATATATACAAGTATGCAAGATAAAATTAACTCAATACAATGCACAACATATTAAGTAAAACTCAACCTAAGTAAGCAAATGAATTCAATATAAAAATCACACAACATGAAAAGATAATACAATCGAAACTCTAGAAACCAACAACTAAAAGTAATCAAACCAATACTTTGTTTTTGTAGGACAAATTTTTGAAACGTTTTATATTGTTTTTGGTGTCATCTCAAAGATAACTTTCAAGGCTACTGTTCACATTGTTTTCATGGTTATTTTTTCCTAAAAGGTTTTTTTCAATGTTTAGGGTTATTCAAAAATATTTGAATATTTTTTATGTTTTCTTGAAAGGTTTACTAAAACTATGTACAACAAACGAAGAAGTGTGGATGCCCCTAGCAATACATAGGATGTACAAGGGCAAAATGCCACATATATATTCAAGATGGTGAAAATGTGAAGGATGCCCCGGTGTTAGACGGTAATATACAAAGGTAGACTTTTCATGTGCATAAGTTGGATCAGGTCCAATATAAATAGGTACAACATGATGATAAATGTAACCCAATGACATGTTTAGGAAGGAGCAAGGATGCCCCCAACATAAGTTTGCCAAGAAACACATGATAGAAAGGAATTAGAATTTTGTTTTATTCTTAAAAGGAACAAAGTTTCCCTCAAACATAGTAAAATGGAAATATTATAACATGGATGTTATGAATGTAGTTTTAAAAGCCTCACACTAAAATGGTGATTATCCCAAGGCATAAATCATGAGACAAGACATACGCTAAAACAAGATTATGAAAAAGATCTAAAAAGACACTTGGTAATATACTAATCATGTTTTCTCATAGAGATGCAATGTGTGCACGTGGAATTTATTACCTCTTGAAGGGAATATTTGATAGAAAATAGATGAAAATAACCTAGCCAATGTGTAGGAATGATTTATTTTGATAGGTGATAGATGATTTACGAATGAAGAGAGGAAGGATAACCATACATTTATCTCATTACCATAACTCCATCTTGTTGGATGTTACTTATGAACAAGGACCGTACTCCATCCTAGAAGATCTGTCCAAAAGGCCTACAAATATTACATATGGTCAACTCTTGGCTATGTCTTCGAGAAGATGCGGGAGTTGCGAAATGGACTCAATGATTCGACGAAGGAAGGAGGTTGAGGTCCCTGTTTTAGAGGCAGAGGCGGATCCCTACGCTCCAAAAGTTGAGGTATTATGTAATGGTATTTCAATTCATGATGTCTTAGTTGATGGAGGTGCTGTAGTTAATGTAATGACCGATTCTCGTAATGAATATGTTGGGTTTAAAATTTATTGCCCCTCAACACTTATGTTAAGGTCATTAAATAAGGAAAAACTAAACCGAGAAGGTGTAGTTTCAAATGTGGCAATATCTCATTATGGGTGTTTTATGTGTGGTAGACTTTCAAGTGATGAAAAATGGCACACATTGCGTACCCAATGTTGTTGGGAAGACCATGACTAAGGAGAGTTCATGCAAGAAACTATTGGAATGAAGGCTTCATGACACTTGGATGTGGTAGAGAGAGGGTGAAGATAAACATGATCCCTCGGCATCATAAGGTAGAACCTATGGATTCAAGTGATGAAACTGATGATTGGACATCCTCTAATTACTCTAGTACCAGTGAAGTGGACACAGAAGATGAAGAAAGTGAGGTTGATGTTTCGGTCATGGATATCCTTCTAGTCACATTGACTCATGAACCCATAAAATTATCTGAAGAAGAAATTGATGATCATCTCCAACAAATAAAGATTGGTGATGTTGTGATGGAGAGTGAGAAGGAATGCTACCTCCAGCTCTTTCGAAGGTACATACACCTATTCACTTTTGATTACAAGGAACTCCGTCAAGTAAGTTGGGTAGAACATTCTATTGAGCTGGTAGATGGTGCTAAGCCCATAAAGCAAATGCCATATAGAATGAATCCTAATTTTTCTAAGACTGTAAAATAAGAAATAGATAAGTTGCTTGATGCGGGATTGATTTGTTGTGGAGAATTCGAATGGGTTTCACCCATTTTGATTCAATAAAAAAAGAATGGGAAGCTATGCATTTGTGTTGATTATAGGAAGCTCAATAAGGCAACAAAGAAGGATCATTACCCTCTTCCATTCTCAGATCAGATCTTGGATGAAGTAGCTAGCCAGGAGTGCTATAGTTTTGTTGATGGATATAGAAGATACAACCAAGTTCGTATAGTGGAGAAAAATCAGTTGAAGACCACATTCACCACTCCTATGGGAACGTTTTCTTATAGAGTTATGCCTTTTGGGTTGTGTAATACTCCAGCAACATTCTAACGTTTGATGAATAGGGTGTTTGAACCCTACATTGGGAACTTCATCAGAGTATTTTTGGATGATTTTTACATCTATGGGAGCTAGATGGACCACTTGCACCAAATGGAGACAACATTTCAAAGGATAGATGAAGCACAAGCCTCACTAAACCCTACAAAGTGTGTCTTTGGATGTTCTAAAGGCATTTTGTTAGGGCATGTTGTATCCATATATGGTATTGACCACTCGATCCCGATAAAGAATCAAAAATCAAAGAGTTACCATTTCCTATGAATAGAAGTAAGTTGAGATCATTTTTAGGCCATGTGGGTTACTATAGAAGATTCATCAAGAATTTCTCAAAAATTACATAGCCACTAACCCAATTCTTGAAGAAGGATGTTACTTATGAACCAGGAAATAAGGCGCATGAAGCTTTTGAACAACTGAAGGAAGCCCTGACGTCTTCACCTATTTTAAAGAATCTAGATTGGAGAAAGCCATTCATTGTGTATACTAATGCCTCAGATGTAGCACTAGGAAGTACTCTAAGCCAAAAGGATGAAAATGGGAATGATCATCCAGTTTACTTTGGGAGTAGACAAATGAGCGTCTTTGAGGTAAATTATCGTAATGCGAAAAAGAGGCTCTAGCTATCATTTTTACCATAAAGAAGTTTAGAAATTACTTGTTATGGCCGAAATTTATAGTTATGTGAGATCATCGGGATCTAAAATATATTGTAAATAAGCCTAACCCATCAAGGAGGATAGCAAGATGGATAATTTTGCTACAAGAATTTGAATTTGATATTATAGATAGGCCAAGAAAGAAGCATGTCAATGCAAATGCACTCTCTCGAGCCTATGATGGTTTAGGTTCATCTTGTGATGATGATGATTTCCCAGATACAACATTGTTATCTCTTGACAGAATCCCTAGTGAATACATAGATATTTGGAATTATCTGAATGAATTCAAGTTTCTGATGGTGCCCGGCAGAAAGAATAAGAGGAAGATTACTCAAGCTAGTCTTCCATATTCTATTCTGTATGGAGTATTATTTCGAATAGGACACGATGGACAGTACATAAGGGCGAGTTGGATGTGATCAAGGAAGGAGCTGATAGAAGAATTCCACAATGGTACATGTTGAGGGAACTTCTCTGGACAACTTACAGCAAGAAGGATCTTGGATGCAGGTTATCACTGGCCCACTCTTTTTAAAGATTGTTATAATTATTGTAAGACATGTGATATTTGTCAAACACATGGTAACCATAAGACTTCATCAGCTCCATTATGCCCTATTCTTCCACTTGGTCCCTTTGAAAAGTGGGGAATAGACATTGTAGGTCCACTTCCAACTACCCCACACCAAAATAAGTATACCGTAGTTGCCACACATTATTTAACCAAGTGGGTTAAAGCTAGGCCATTGAAAACAACTTCCATGGATGAAGTGATAAGGTTCATATATGAACGCATTGTCACCAGATTTGGTTGTCCATTAGAAATTGTAATAGATCAAGGAAGCCACTTCATTAATGAGGTGGTAGAAGCCCTAGTCAATAAGTTTTCTATTAAGCACGGAAAGCAACAACATACAAGCCAAGCACAAATGGACAGTGGAATGAACAAATTTTGTGTTGTATATGGACATGACTTATACTTACGTTGATTAGTAGGATGTTTTGTGAGTAGATGCATTTGGGTTATGATTAGATTTTGTTTTAGTATGATCTACACTAACTCATGGACAGACTATTGGATACCGATATTATTTTTATATGGATATATTGCATGTGTTCTAACATTGGATTTCTTCGCCATGATAAGTAGAATGTAGTTGTTGAATTTACATTACTATAATTTTGGATAATGATGAAATGCATAATTAAGTTGTGATTTAGACCTAGAAATAATGATTGATTGAATTACGTATAGATGTTAATAAATTTCATGCATATGGTTATTTTGGATATTTTGACATGGCCGCAAGGCCGAAGGAGGTATTTTGTATTTTGCAGAAACACAACATGATCACAACCATGAGGGGGATTGGGAACCAAACACAACAGGATGTCGGGTGGTTACAACATTTGGTCATCAAGGCAACTAGTGAATTGTATTGTGTTACCTTTGTTCTTTTATGTGTTAAGAAAAATTTCCATGAGGGGGAAATTTTCTAATGTGACCAAGGGGTAAGAATTTTAATTACTTGTTTTAACTTACTTTAGTAGGTGATTTTATTTGTGATATTTTTTAAAATTTCTTTTGCTAAGTATGTTTAGATTAATGTAACATCTTGTTTTAATTTTTAAGTTTTGGAGGGAAGTCTAGTGGGTGTAATTAATTTTGATGGTTGGCTCCTTGAGCCTTGTGTTTCCTCTTGTATTGAATGCTTGTTTTGAGTGTTGACCACTCCAAATCTTTTGAATCTCGAATTTGAGATTAGGGCAATTTTGGGGGACTTGTGGGACAAGTTGAACTTGTCCCACACTTCCCAAAACCCCTTACCAACCATATCTATGGGTTGGGAATCCAAAAAGGGGATTATTTATTGTTTTGGGAAGGGAAATGTGACTTTGGAGTGCACTTGTCTTCTTTTGCATTTAATTGTGCCTTAAGACACATGGGAAGGGATGGATGTGGAAAAGAGATGTCATTCAACCCAACCACCCATTTATGGTGTTTTGGGATTTGAGTTGACTAAAGGGAGGTGGTCTTGAGGATGTGTGATGTGGCATCCTACAAGGAGCCACATCACCCTCACTCTTCCTTTTGTCTATTTATGGAAACTTCCTCTCTTGTTGAGGGGGTTGGAGGTTTTTTTGTTGAAGAGTTCTTTTTGTTATTTTGGGAGAGGAAAGAATTGGGAGAAAAGAAAAAGAAGGAGCTTGGACTTGCATGCTTGGATTGTTTTGGAGGGAGCTTGGACAAAGCTTCTTGGTTTAGGCTTCTCCAATGGAGAGGTAGGAAACCTTCTCCTTTTTGCTTTCTTATTGTTGTTGCTTCTATGCTAAATTTGTGAATAATGTATGTTTACTTTTGTGTATTGTGAAAATGGATAGAATGCTTAATGTGTAGTGTAGGAGAGGTCTATGGGAAAACTCATGAGGGAGGCATAAGAGTAGAATAGGATATTGTGGAGGGAGTTTGAGAGGGATGCCCATCTTGGGTAAGAATGTTCACATTCTTACCTTGTTCTTGAGGGAGCCATAAGAGGAGGGAGGCATAAGAGTATGGGAGGAAAAAGGGGTACTTGAGGGAGGCATAAGAGTCATAGGGGCTTGAGTTTTATTGTGGAGGGTTTTGGATGGGCATCTCATCTCAATTGGGAGGCATAAGGAAAACTTTCCCATAGTTCCTTCTCTTGTTGGCTTGGATGAAAGCCTTGTTGTGAAATGTTTGGTGTTATTTGTGTGTCTCTTTGTTTCTTCTATTTTAGCCTTGAATGTTGTGAAGAAATTGTATTGTGGAAGCAAGTATTGTTGCCTTGAGTTGGAGACCACCCTTCATTGTGTTGTGTTTGGGGCTCGGGGGTCAATGGAGGAGATTGCTTCTCTTCTCCATTGAGTTTTGGTTGGGAGGAGAGTGTTGCCTCTCCCCCTATCTTGGTTGTGATTTGAAATACTTGGAACTTGGAGCATGGATGAAGAACACCTTGGAGCACAAGAACCTTGTTGTTGAAAATGTAAAATATCATGTGTTTTCCCACCTTGAGTGGAAAAAATGTAATATTATTTTCATTTCTTTAGCTTCCATTATTGCAAATTTGTTTCCACATGAAGTAGGATATGTTGTAAAAAATTTGGAAGGAAAAGTTAATTGAAATGATTGTAAATTTCTTACTCTAAAATTTATTTAAAAAAATATTGTTGAATTCTTTTGTTGGAAGGTTGGAAAGAAATTATTGAAAAGATATACATGTGTAGATCTCTTTTGTAGTATGAATGGAGAGTATTAAGTTTTGTGAATGTTAGTGTAAAATGCCAATAGAAAAATACATGTTATAATGCTCTTCTTCATTTAAGAATTTCTTGTGAAGGCAAATCGTATCAAAATGAAGGATTTGATGAAAACCCATTTATGTTTATTAACAATAAGAAAGGAATTTTAATGCTTTTCCAAAAGGAAGAAAGCACATTTCAAAAAGTCGAAACATGGTTTTAATGTTATTCCAATATGTTAAATCAATTGTGAATATCCTTAATACTTGAATATATATACCCATGTATTATAATGAAAAATCAATGTATACTTCCTTTAACAAAGTGAAAATGTATATGAAATGTAAAATCTCAAAACTATATAGCAATGTTTACAAATATTTTAAACGTTTTTTTTTACAGATTAAGACACTGCGAGTGGTCTTAGCTTCACAAATATCAAGCTGCATGGCAGGCCTCGCAACTGCCCAAACAAATGTAAAGTTAGTCTCAAAATCAAGACCAGTCAATCACCCTTAAATCGTGTCTAAGAGAATAATACTAATATAAAAAAAAATGATGATACGTTTTAAAGAGATATGCCCGATAGACAACTTGATACACAAAGCTCGATCATGTCACAGAGAATATTTAAATTACAATTCAAGTGCTTGCAAAAGCGAGTTTTGTGGTCATCTATTTAAGAGTGTTGCAATAGACAAGCAATTAGTTAGTTGTATAAGAGATCCATAGTTGAGGATAATACATGGCCCCGCACAGGCTTTGACACAAAAACACTTTCACCTGTCCCTAATCGATTTGATTTTCCTTTGGGGTCGCCTCCTCTGTCCCACAATCTTTTTGATAAAAATATCTTGAAGGTGAAACCCGATTTTGAGGATGCATTCAATCATCACGCGCCGATAACAACATAGTTGGATGCACCTTTCCGGTGCACCTCCACTATCTCGATCCCACGCGCTGAGGACCCTTTTTATTTGCCTCCTTGTACGCATGGCCAGGGTTGAGAAACTAAAAAATGCCTTCGAGATAAAGCCCGTATCTTCTTCATTTAATCTCCTCACTGTATCCACGCGCGGCGTAGCAGATCACATTGAGAAAGGTGTATCCATGTGAAGTCAAGATTTCCAAAATGTTGTCAAAGGATTAATTAGAAGTGAAGCGTCGCTTACAGCAAGGTGCAAAAGAAGGTATAATGGTGGAAGGTGGTTGTGAGGAGATCCACCGCCCCCAACCAAAGAGATTTAAACATGGTTGAAATATTTCCCCGATTTGACCCTTGATCATTTATTTTCAAATTTCAAAATGTAGGTAGAATCTTATAGACTGATTTGTGTTTAAATTTGTTAATATATCTATATATATACCACCTATATTAAAAGTGTCTAATCCCTTTTAAGAGATATCTAAGAAACCAAACCACTTAGTATATCAGGGAGTCTTTTCTAACATTAACGAAAAACCATAAAATGCCCAAACTAGTCTTGATCCAACTTAGCCATTCATTGCATTTCACTACAGTCAAGAATTCAAATGAGAAATTAAATTTAACTTAAGAGACAATCGTAGTATTTTCCTTTTCTTGAATATCACATAAGTTCCTATAAGCCCTTTTTTGAACCTTGGAAAATAAGTATCATTATACAAATTACAATTTATTTAAAACTCACACTCTTGAATTACTTCATCGATGTGTAACTGTGTTTGGCCACTTCATATTGTAGCCTTCAAATTTTCCTACTACCACTTAGGATATGGTCAAATAAGGTTTCACCATCACTACCGATAATGGATCTTTTATTAGAAGTGTACTTATTAGGATAACACATAATAATATACATATCTAAAAAGAAATTTTGCACAACTAACTTTCTTAGGTCATTGGTTCATATATTTGTTATTGTGACTAGACGTTAGCTACCATCCCAATCATGTTACACAACACCCTTACCCCAACATCTTTTTGTTCACTATAGAAATAAGATTCCCTAATGTGATTAAGTATGTCAATAAAAAAATTCAGAGGGTATGGGGTCTTTGGGAAGAGCTTTTTGGTACGAAAATAGTTACCATACACATGATGGTATCATCATAGTGTGCAAATTCGAGAATGGGGACAATAGGGTCATGAGATGGACTGGATATAATTAAAGAGGGATTTATTTGATATCTAACTGTTATATCATGAGACGAATACAACAAATATTGAAGTAAATCTCTAGTGAATGGAATTGTGACAATCATGTAGTTCTAGTTTTGCGATCGAAATACAAAGTAAAAGATTGAAGCTTATCAGTTCCCAAGATCAAGCAGGCCACAAAACTTGTAGATAAAATAAATCAAACAAGAACCACTACCTTGCAAAAAAAAAAAATTGTCGCATTTTCGGGTTGCATGGTTGTGGCGCATCGCCGTCGTCATCGTGAGCGTGGCGTCGTCTTTTTGCGACGTTACATTTTGGTATCGAGCGTGGGTTCAAGTCGGGACCCTTGGGCACACGCAGAAAACGTGAAATAGGAACACTTAACTTAGTACAGAACATTATTCTTTTAAAATATAAAACCATAATGTTGATAATTATAGTAAACAACAAATTTTGAAAACTAGCACAAGACCTAGAACGATGAACTAACTCTCGCCTTGATCTGTGCAGGAGGCGCGGATTGGGCGAGGGGTCTCTTCACATAGACCTAGACATACCACCGCCAGAGCAGCAGCCGTAGCAGCATCCCTTCCGCCTCGATCTTGAGACACTCCAGGATGTCAATGCCGCTATACGCGGAGAGCCCTTGGGAGGACGACTTGCTAGACATAGTTTGGAGCCATCAGTAGATGCCCAGGCATCCCCTCGACACAGCGAGGAGCACAGAGCAGAGAATTTCCGTGCAGAGTCGGCTAGGGCAGAGTCACCACAGAGAGGACATGGGGACAGGATCTCAGGACATAGGGACAGGTCTCGGAGCCCTAGACAGAGGGAGGAGCATACAGAGAGATCTAGGATTCGTCATACATCAGCTGCAGACCATATCAGGGAGATCCTGAAGCTACGACCATCTCACTATTCGGGTGATACAGGTGGTTTTCAGGCAGAGGCCTGGTTGGTGAGCTTGAGCGGATGCTTCAAGCTCTGTCCTTGTAGTAGCAACACGAAAGCTCGTGTTGCGATCCATCTTCTGAAGGATGGAGCAGGAGTCTGGTGGAGGACCGAGGAGCAGAAGCTCCATGTCGACTCAGAGACGATTACCTGGGAGTTGTTTGAGGAGCGTTTCAGGAGCAGGTATTTACCCAGGAGATTTATTCAGCAGCGCATAGACGAGTTTCATGACCTCCGTCAGGCATCGATGACAGTAGCTGAGTATGAGAGTCGATTTCTGGACCTACTCCAGTACGTCGACTATATGCAGGATGAGCAGGTACGGATTCACAGGTTCATCTGGGGCCTGAACTTGGATCTAGGTGGCGCAGTGTGCATTCACTGCCCACAGACGTTAGCAGAGGCCGTGGAAAAGGCCTATATTGCAGAGGAGACACGGGGAAGACACAACAGGCTAGAGACAGAGTTCGGAGCCGAATCCAGCAGATGCAGGATAGTAGGTCGAAGGGGTCAGTTCCTCCTCCACGGGGTGGACAAAGTTCAGGGCAAGCTTCATTTAGGCCACCACCGCAAGAAAGCAGCAGCAGCAGACCCGCCCACCTTACCGACCTCCTCAGAGATTTGATGCACAGAGAGGACGTAGTATGGGGCCTCCTCCTAGGGGTCCCATCAGGACACAGGGTGCACCGAGAGCTCAGTCAGTAGGAGCTCATCAGCAGAGACCTCAGCAGTCCATAGCCGGATCATCAGGATCTGTATCTCAGTCATCTAGAGTACCAGCTGGAGCTGCTTCCCACTGGAGAGGACCAGCAAATTTGTTATGGTCATGTGTGTTGTTGGACATCTTTGGAGAGATTTCCCACATAACCCTACCAAGGGTAAGACACAGAGCTCAGAGCCTACTATTGGAGATATGGCACGGAGTCATCGGATCTACGCAGTGGTCGAGAACCGCCAGGCTGAGCATCAGAGTACTGTGATTGAGACGACAGGTAGTATTGGTGGTATTTCCACCTCTATATTATTTGATTCTGGTTCTTCTGATTCTTTTATTGCACCATCCTTAGTAGAGCGTTGTAGGCTAGTGGCAGTTAGGCAGGGCCGTAGTTGGGACGTTGAGATGGCTTCTGGAGCCAAGATTTCTGTAGACTCCTTAGTCAAGGAGTGTGTAGTGGATTTGGGACCCTTCACCACTACTTCTGATCTTCGGATCCTTCCATTAGGATCTTATGGCATCATTTTAGGCATGGATTGGTTGTCCGCTCACAGAGCTAGAGTGGATTGTTACCATAAGACTATTGCTTGCATAGATGATCTTGGAGTAGAGTTAGTGATATAGGAGTTAGAGGCCGTATCCATTCGCACCATCTCCGCTATGCAGCCTTAAGCGGTGTGCGCGACAGGGTTGTCGATGTTGCTATTACACGTCAATGATGATCGAGGATGAGTCGAGAGGACCTTCCTCGATGATCATCCCATCTTATCAGAGTTCGCCGATGTGTTTCCAGGGGAGCTACCGGGATTACCTCCCCCACGTGAGATCGACTTCCATATAGATCTAGTTCCGGGCGCAGAGCCTATCTCACGAGCACCTTATCGGATGACTACTCCTGAGTTATGTGAGCTCAAGTTGCAGCTTGAGGGCCTTCTGGAGAAAGGCCTAATCCATCCTAGTGTATCCCCTTGGGGTGCACCGATTATCTTCGTGAAGAAGAAAGGATGGATCTCTTTCGGTTGTGTATGACTATCGTCACCTGAATAAAGTAACGATCAAGAATCGTTACCCCTTCCACGCATTGATGATTTGTTTGATCGATGAAGGGGGCTACAGTTTTTCTAAGATAGATCTTAAGTCGATACCATCACTCAGATCATGGAGACAGATATTCACAAGACAAGCCTTTCCGCACGAGATATGGCCACTACGAGTTCACAAAGTGGTACCTTTCGGTTTGACGAATGCCCGCAGTTGTTTATGAGTTTGATGAATGGGGTATTCAGACCTTCCTTGATCGCTTCGTGCTCATCTTCCTTGATGACATTCTCGATTTACTCACGCACACGTGAGGAGCACGAGGAGCACCTTCGCCAGTTCTTCAAAGTTGTCTTCGCGAAGCAAAGCGCTTTACGGGAACTGGAGAAGTGTGTTCTTTCAGCCTGAGGTGCAGATTTGGGCCACGTTATTTCTGGGGAAGGTATCGCAGTCGATCCTTCCAAGATTCGAGCCATCATGGATTGGCCAACACCCACTAGTGTGACCGAGGTGCGTAGTTTCATGGGTCTAGCAGGATACTACAGGAGGTTTGTTCAGGATTTTTCCGGATTGCGCACCCCATCACTTCTCTTCAGCGGAAAGGGAAGAAGTTTGTATGGACAGATAGATGTGAGTAGGCCTTCAGTACACTGAAGGAGTGCCTTACGAGAGCACCTATTCTTGCAGTGCCAGATCCTCATGGAGAGTTTTTCGTATGCATGATGCTTCCTCGGGCAGTGACTTGGAGGAGTGTTAATGCAGGAGGGTAGAGTAGTTGCCTTTGAGTCCCGCAAACTCAAGGATTATGAGCTCAATTATCCGACCCATGACCTTGAGCTTGCAGCAGTGGTACATGCCT
Source organism: Taxus wallichiana var. yunnanensis (assembly GCA_018340775.1). Lineage (NCBI taxonomy): Eukaryota > Viridiplantae > Streptophyta > Pinopsida > Cupressales > Taxaceae > Taxus > Taxus wallichiana. Next base: position 129,442,536 of record CM031233.1, on the reverse strand, counting down.
TAGTGCGGTGGAGACATTTTCTTCTTGGCCGGAGATTTACACTCGTGATCGATCACTTGAGTCTTCGCCACCTCTTCACGCAGCCCAATCTCAACGCTCGTCGCTGGCGTTGGATGGAGTTACTCGTGAGTATGACATGGAGATAGAGCATGTGAAAGGGAAAGGAGAATGTGGTAGCAGATGCCTTGAGTAGATGGAGACATGTGGCTATGGCCACCTCTGGGCACAGATTCATGAGTAGGATCTTGCAGCAGCCTTCCTCAGATAGTTTCTACCTGCAGCCCAGAGCAGAGTAGATTGAGTCTCGTAGACCCTCGAGGGAGATTTGATGGATTTTCATTAGAGGCAGATGGTCTTCTGCATACAGAGGTCGAATTTATGTTCCTAGAGATGGAGGCTTGAGACATGACATTTTGACAGAGGCTCATCGTGCACCTTACTCAGCCCATCCGGGGTGAAGAAGATGCACGCCACCCGAGACAAAGCTTGTATTTTTGGAGAGGACTTTGAGAGACATAGCCTCATTTGTATCCCGCTGTTTAGAGTGCCGAGGGTGAAGGCCGAGCATCAAGCATCCAACCGGCCTCTCTATCCTCACGCCATACCTGAGTGGAAGTGGGACACCATTTCTATGGATTTATTGTTGGGTTGCCGACGTCGAGATACCACCACGACGCCATCATGGTCACGGTGGATAAATTGACGAAGGTAGCTCACTTTTCCAAGTGAAGACCACCTATACAGCAAGTGAAGTGTTGTGGCACGAGTATATCTTGATGAGATTGTCGATTACATGGGATTCTCATGGAAGATCATTTCATGATCGCGACCCTTTATACACTTCCCATTTCGACCACCATGCAAAGATGCCCTGGACGAGGATTAATTTCAGCACATGCCTTATCACCCTGAGACCGATGGACAGACAGAGAGGGTGAATCAGATTTTGGAGGACATGCTCAGGATGTACGTGATGGATCATCATCGAGATGGGAGGAGTATCTTGTATTTGGTGGAGTTTGCCTACAATAATAGTTTCCAAAGTTCTATAGGCATGGCTCCTTTTCAAGCATTATATGGTAGAGAGTGCAGGACACCTCTTAGCTGGGATAGGATTGAGGATAGGGTTTCTCTTGGGCCAGCATTATTACAGACATGGAGCAAAGAGGTTCTTTGATCGAGCAGAGATCGGCAGGAGGCGCAGGATAGACAGAAGAAGTATGCAGACCAGCATAGGACAGATCGCAGTTTTGAGGTAGGCACGAAGGTGTTTCTTCGTGTCAGACCGCATAAGAGCCCTATCCGTTATGGAAAAGGTTCTAAGCTTGCTCCTAGATTTGTGGGTCCCTTTGAGATCTTGGAGTGCCTGGTCCCTTAGCCTATCGTCTAGCACTGCCACCTAGCTTATCGCGCGTCCATGATGTATTTCACGTTTCTGTGCTTAGGAGATATGTTTCTGATCCTTCTCATGTGCTAGATTGGACTGCATTGCAGGTGCAGGATCAGGGGCAGGTGATGGTGGAGCCCGTGCGCATTTTAGATCGCAGGACCCTGGGCCTTCGTGGCAGAGAGATTGATCAGGTTCGGGTCCAATGGGACAGGTACGATGAGACTGCTGCTACTTGGGAGGATGCTACATCATTACGAGCTCTGGGCCACACTTATTTCAGTGACTTCCAGGAGGAAGTCTAGTCTAAGGGGAGGGGGATGTAATGCCCACTTCCCTATGACACTTAGTTGATTATCATTTTGAATTATGCAGACTTTTGGATATGGACATGACTTATACTTACGTTGATTAGTAGGATGTTTTGTGAGTAGATGCATTTGGGTTATGATTAGATTTTGTTTCAGTATGATCTACACTGACTCATGGACAGACTATTGGATACCGATATTATTTTTATATGGATATATTGCATGTGTTCTAACATTGGATTTCTTCGCCATGATAAGTAGAATGTAGTTGTTGAATTTACATTACTATAATTTTGGATAATGATGAAATGCATAATTAAGTTGTGATTTAGACCTAGAAATAATGATTGATTGAATTACGTATAGATGTTAATAAATTTCATGCATATGGTTATTTTGGATATTTTGACATGGCCGCAAGGCCGAAGGAGGTATTTTACATTTTGCAGGAAACACAACATGATCACAACCATGAGGGGGATTGGGAACCAAACACAACAGGATGTCGGGTGGTTACAACATTTGGTCATCAAGGCAACTAGTAAATTGTATTGTGTTACCTTTGTTCTTTTATGTGTTAAGAAAAATTTCCATGAGGGGGAAATTTTCTAATGTGACCAAGGGGGTAAGAATTTTAATTACTTGTTTTAACTTACTTTAGTAGGTGATTTTATTTGTGATATCTTTTTTTTTAAAATTTCTTTTGCTAAGTGTGTTTAGATTAATTTAACATCTTGTTTTAATTTTTAAGTTTTGGAGGGAAGTCTAGTGGGTGTAATTAATTTTGATGGTTGGCTCCTTGAGCCTTGTGTTTCCTCTTGTATTGAATGCTTGTTTTGAGTGTTGACCACTCCAAATCTTTTGAATCTCGAATTTGAGATTTAGGGCAATTTTGGGGGACTTGTGGGACAAGTTGAACTTGTCCCACACTTCCCAAAACCCCTTACCAACCATATCTATGGGTTGGGAATCCAAAAAGGGGATTATTTATTGTTTTGGGAAGGGAAATGTGACTTTGGAGTGCACTTGTCTTCTTTTTGCATTTAATTGTGCCTTAAGACACATGGGAAGGGATGGATGTGGAAAAGAGATGTCATTCAACCCAACCACCCATTTATGGTGTTTTGGGATTTGAGTTGACTAAAGGGAGGTGGTCTTGAGGATGTGTGATGTGGCATCCTACAAGGAGCCACATCACCCTCACTCTTCCTTTTGTCTATTTATGGAAACTTCCTCTCTTGTTGAGGGGGTTGGAGGTTTTTGTTGAAGAGTTTTTTTGTTATTTTTTTTGGGAGAGGAAAGAATTGGGAGAAAGAGAAAAGAAGGAGCTTGGACTTGCATGCTTGGATTGTTTTGGAGGGAGCTTGGACAAAGCTTCTTGGTTTAGGCTTCTCCAATGGAGAGGTAGGAAACCTTCTCCTTTTTTGCTTTCATATTGTTGTTGCTTCTATGCTAAATTTGTGAATAATGTATGTTTACTTTTGTGTATTGTGAAAATGGATAGAATGCTTAATGTGTAGTGTAGGAGAGGTCTATGGGAAAACTCATGAGGGAGGCATAAGAGTAGAATAGGATATTGTGGAGGGAGTTTGAGAGGGATGCCCATCTTGGGTAAGAATGTTCACATTCTTACCTTGTCCTTGAGGGAGCCATAAGAGGAGGGAGGCATAAGAGTATGGGAGGAAAAAGGGGTACTTGAGGGAGGCATAAGAGTCATAGGGGCTTGAGTTTTATTGTGGAGGGTTTGGATGGGCATCTCATCTCAATTGGGAGGCATAAGGAAAACTTTCCCATAGTTCCTTCTCTTGTTGGCTTGGATGAAAGCCTTGTTGTGAAATGTTTGGTGTTATTTGTGTGTCTCTTTGTTTCTTCTATTTTAGCTTTGAATGTTGTGAAGAAATTGTATGTGGAAGCAAGTATTGTTGCCTTGAGTTGAGACCACCCTTCATTGTGTTGTGTTTGGGGCTCGGGGTCAATGGAGGAGATTGCTTCTCTTCTCCATTGAGTTTTGGTTGGGAGGAGAGTGTTGCTTCTCCCCTATCTTGGTTGTGATTTGAAATACTTGGAACTTGGAGCATGGATGAAGAACACCTTGGAGCACAAGAACCTTGTTGTTGACAATGTATAAATTATTTTTTTGTAAAATTTACCCACCTTGTGGAGGAAAAATGTAATATGCCTTGTTTTGCTTTTTTCATTCCATTATTGCAAATTTGTTTCCACATGAATCTATATTTGTAAAAAGTTAGGTTAAAATGTTGTAGATCTTGTTTAAAACTTAATGAAAATATTGTAATGGACTCTTTGTGGAATGTTAAAATTTGCAATTGAAATGATAGATTATTTTTTCTTGAAAAAAAAAAATTTGATAAGAAATATTATGTTGTATATCTTCTTTTAAAAGTATGAATGGAAAGAGTCAAGTTTTGTTGAATTTGGGAAGAAATTAAAAGTAGATTACACATGTTGATCTCATTTTCTTATTAAACAAAGATGTATTAAAAGTGGAATGTTGAATTCTTTTTTGTAAAACTTGAAAAATGTTAAATCAATTTTTTCAAAACCCATGTTATGTTTATTAAATGGTTTTTTAATGCAAAATTCTAAACTTAATGAAAGCACCACTAAAAGTTTATGGTCATTTATGGATTTTAAAGCCAACAAATAGTAAATCCATTGAACATAAATACTTCATAATATACCCATGTATTATAATAATAAAATCATGTAATACTTAACTTAAATGAAATGTATATTTTAAAATCTCAAAACTTATCGCAATGACCATATAAATATTTTAAATGTTTTTTTACAGATTAGGACACTGCGAGTGGTCTTAGCTTCACAAATATCAAGCTGCATGGCAGCCTACAACCGCCCAAACAAATGTAAAGTTAGTCTCAAAATCAAGACCAGTCAATCACCCTTAAATCATGTCTAAGAGAATAACTGCTAATATAAAAAAATGATGATACGTTTCAGTAGATATGCCTGATAGACAACTTGATACACAAAGCACTGACTGTCACAGAGAATATTTAAATTGTTGCAATGCTTGCAAAAGTGAGTTTTGTGGTCGTCTATTTAAGAGTGTTGCAATAGACAAGCAATTCCATGTTTAAGAGATCCATGATGGCAGATAATCACATGGATCTATTTTTACCAAAACACTTTCATTTTCCCCAAAAATCGCCTCGACCTTTGATTTTCCTTTGGGGTGCCTCCTCTATCCCACAATCTTTTGATAAAAATATCTTGAAGGTGAAAGTTTTGAGGATGCATTCACCTCAGATAACAACATAGTTGGATGACTTGCTTCATTGGCGCCTCCACCTTCCTATCCCACGCGCACGCGACGAGGATTTTTTTGCCTCCCCAGCATGCACGGCCCCGGGCGAGGAGAATCGATAAAATGCCTTCCAGATAATGCCGTAGCTTCTTCATATTACTCCTTCACTGTATCCACCCCAATCATGGCGGTGACTGGGATTTTGGCGTTGTATCCATGTGCAAAATGATCACGATTTCCAATCTAAAGGATTAATTGGAAGTGGCAGAAGCATACACGCAAGGTGAAAGGAGAAGGTATTAATGGTGGACAGGTGGTTGTTGAGATCCACCGCCCCCAACCAAAGAGATTTAAACATGGTTGAAATATTTCCCCCCCGATTTGACCCTTGATCATTTATTTTCAAATTTCAAAATGTAGGTAGAATCTTATAGACTGATTTGTGTTTAAATTTGTTAATATATCTATATATATACCACCTATATTAAAAGTGTCTAATCCCTTTTAAGAGATATCTAAGAAACCAAATCACTTAGTATATCAGGGAGTCTTTTCTAACATAAACGAAAAACCATAAAAATGCCCAAACTATTCATGATCCAACTTAGCCATTCATTGCATTTCACTACAGTCAAGAATTCAAATTAGAAATTAAATTTAACTTAAGAAACAATCGTAGTATTTTCCTTGTCTGAATATCACATAAGTTCCTATAAGCCTTTTTTTGAACCTTGGAGGATAAGTATCATTATACAAATTACAATTTATTTAAAACTCACACTCTTGAATTACTTCATCAATGTGTAACTATGTTTGGCCACTTCATATCAGAGCCTTCAAATTTTCCTACTACCACTTAAGATATGGTCAAATAAGGTTTCACCATCACCTACCGATAATGGATCTTTTATTAGAAGTGTACTTATTAGGATAACACATAATAATATACATATCTAAAAGAAATTTAAAACAACTAACTTTCTTAGGTCATTGGTTCATATATTTGTTATTGTGACTAGACATTCTTTGCTACCATCCCAATCATGTTACACAACACCCTTACCCCAACATCTTTTTGTTCACTATAGAAATAAGATTCCCTAATGTGATTAAGTATGTCAATAAAAATTCAGAGGGTATGGGGTCTTTGGGAAGAGCTTTCTTGGTACGAAAATAGTTACCATACACATGATGGTATCATCATAGTGTGCAAATTCGAGAATGGGGACAATAGGGTCATGAGATGGACTGGATATAATTAAAGAGGGATTTATTTGATATCTAACTGTTATATCATGAGACGAATACAACAAATATTGAAGTAAATCTCTAGTGAATGGAATTGCGACAATCATGTAGTTCTAGTTTTGCGACCGAAATACAAAGTAAAAGATTGAAGCTTATCAGTTCCCAAGATCAAGCAGGCCACAAAACTTGTAGATAAAATAAATCAAACAAGAACTACTACCTTGCAAAAAAAAAAAAAAAAATTGTCGCATTTTTGGGTTGCATGGTTGTGGCGCGCCGTCGTCGTCGGGAACGTGGCATTGCGTCTTTTAGCGACGTTACGCATGAAGGAATACTTTGATCAAAAGATCTGTTGGTCTCCATTTCATGTGAATGACTTAGTCCTAGTATATGATTCGAGATACAAAAAAGAAGACAGACAAAATTTCTTCCAAAATTGATGGGGCCCTACAAAATAAAGCAAAGTGCATGAAAATGGTACATATTAGTGAAGGAATTGGATGGAACTCCCATTATGAAATGGGTCAACCACGACAAGTTAAAAATTTTCCAAGCATGCGGAATAGTCTACTCAGGACGGAGTAGAATCTAGGAAGGGGAAGATGTCGACACTAAAATTTTCCTCCATAATTTCTATTTCATTAATGTATGTATTAGGAATAGGATGTTGATAAGTATAATTAGTAGTAGCGTCCGATAGAAGATAACGTCACTGCCGGTACGATGTCGCCAATAATGTATAGTACGGTAATAGTCAAAAGTATAATAGGAATGTTGTGGTAAAAAGTAAATATTTGTCGTAAGTGGTCCGGTAATGTTAAAATGTCAAAGTTGGGGTAAGTAGAGAAGCAGGGTCTACATGATTAGGAATTAGAAATATTATATTGGTAATAAGGACAAGGAGTGAGGTCATAAATATTTTGTTTATTTTATTTGTAAAAAGTCTAAAAATGTGGAACCCATGTGAACGATAAGGTTTATCTTATCTTAAAAGATAAGATTACATGCTGAATAAGAGTTAAGGTATGGAATATGATTGGCTGGAAGAGATTTTCTATCCTATCTTAGAGATAGGGTGGATAAGCCTAAATTCCTATAAATAAAGAGACCACCCCCTCATTTAGCATAGAAGGAAGTAGTGAGAAATATTGTATGAGTGAGTGTGTAAAGGAATCCATCATTTTGAAGGTGTGTTAAAGAAGCCAATAAGATGTGTAATTGTGAAGTTTCTCTCATAGTTATTGTTGGAAGGCAAGTGAAGTCATTAACACTTGAAATACCTCATGGGTGAGATTGTAATAATTTCATGTTGATATTATAATTTACACTTATATTTCAGATTTATCATCATTTCTTCTTATCATAGTCTATGGTATTCTTGTGTTATGTTTGTTGTTGCGTTTCCGATTCCATCCACTAAACTAAAATTTGTGCATTAGTAAATAATCATAGCATAAGGAGTTCCCGGTGGTGAATTATCATAGTGTCGATTGGTGTTGATAGATCTAACAACAATGCCTGCAACTTCCTTGATAAGGAGATTAGTTGATTTTTCTTATCTAGAGTTAAGTTATCTCTAATCTCAATGATTGTGGTGAGCTCATACTCAACACATTACTATGTTTTATCTTGAAATATGGATTTTCCATGTGGGACATTAAGTTTCCTATCTGTAGGTTTCGCACTTTGTGAAATACTTGATGGTTACATTGGTGTGTGTTTTTAATTACGTTTTATGTTTAACATTAAGATTATTTGTGTTTTAGGAGATTTGGAGATCTTTGGATTTTTGATCTTAGTTTAATAAAGAAACTATTTCGGTTTCTTATAATCTAGTACATGAGTTGTCCGGTCTTGAGGACGTGGGAGCACAATGCGGATGAAAATGATATGGTCCAAGAATTGAAGAGGATGGGATAATAGAAGGCCAGCCTACAAATAGTATATGGAAAGTGACTAGGATGTGGACCTAATATGGAGAGCAAGAACTTCCTGAAGTTGAGCCATATAAATAAATCGAGGGTTTTTATGATGTATCTCAAGAATAGAAGATGATGGGCTGCTCGGCGGTAGCCCACATAAAAAGAAGATAATAAGATACCTAAAGTGAAGACCCGGTGTGATTGGGATTGAGGAATCATGCTAAATAATGGAGGATTGGGTGATGACAAGATAGGTCATGAATCAACATTGGATCTAGGCATTTCATCATTCGAAGAGGACTGTGAAGATGGATGAAGAAGAGGAGGATTAAGTTCAATGATCTCGGGTTCTTCATCTATACTTTGACAAAAGAAATAAATTTCTTCTTCCCCATATGTAAGCGCATTGAAGTTAAAATTGAGTCCTAGTTCATTATCCTTGATAGGAATGCTATTGTGTAGCTCCAAGAATTTGTTGATTGTTTTGTCATCTTGTAATAAATCAATTAGTATTTTTGTAGTCCTTCAACTATAGAAGGTGGATTTGTCTCCAAATATCTAGGACACCTATCCTACATGCTTTTAAATTGGAATATTTTCCCAAACTTTGCCTCTCATGCAAAAAAGGGTAAAAATCTTGAAGAATGCTCTTTACTAATAGGACTCAACATTTCGGATCAATGCGATCTGCACTGCATAGTTTCATTTTTCAATGAGATGATCATATCGTCTACAGGAAATTCATATGTTTCTAAGAAAGACTATACACCTCATTATATGGGTCAATATACCCAATGAGTGAATCAAAAGGATTATTGGGTGAACTATATACATAGCTAGTATTTCTATAGTCATTCAAGGAGTCGGCCTTGATACGTATTCTTGTTTCATTTTTATCATGATTGGGAAAAGTTTGTTTGAATATTCCCATCTTTTCATTAGGACCTTTATCATGACTTAGGTGAATCCACCTCATTCTTTCCTTCATCAATAAGGTCCTGAATGAAATGTTGTAACTTCAAACATATGTTGGTCTTATTTCCCTTGACACGGTGAAAGTTTTAGTATTCATGTTCTTTGATCCATATTATTTTAGGTGTGTCATCTGGATAAGGTCTTGTTGTAGTTAGAGACTACACCATGTTTACAACATGCAACTATTTATGGATGGAAGATAAAGAATTAGTTAACAGTGTAAACATACATTTCTAGACTACTTTTGGATGAGGTCCTTGTGTAATTTTTAAAATAAGAACAAAATTTAGTGCAAAATTGAGGTATTGTCAATTTGCAAGGAGTAGAATAGTTAGTGCAATATTAGGAATAAGATTGCTTCAAATGAGCTATACGTGTCTACACATGTGATTAATTTCCACTTTGTGTAAACAAAATCCACAACCCGCACTGCCCCTTTTTTGATGATATTTGAATAACAATGTCATGACAATTGTTGATGGGGAGAACTTCACATGACATCGGCACCTTTGGATGACGCTTCCACTTTGAATCTTGATGTCTCTAAATAGTGAGATAAAACTAAAAACACATTTTCACTTCCACAATATTTTTCTACTACTCACATTCAAAAATATACCTTCAAATTTTTTCGTGGCGTATTAAACAATACCCTCGTCTCCTTCAAATAATTTCAAATGTCATATTGTTTGACGTTTCAATTTCAAATTGTTTCTACTTTATATTTTCATTGTCCCATCACTTTTTCACCCTCTAACCCCTTAATCTTCACTTGACTTACTCTCCAAAATATCCCCTTTGGTGTTTCCATAGACGTTTCATGTACGATTGCTAGTAATAAATAAAATAAATATATGATTATGTATTTATACATGGAACTAAAAATGTAAGTTATTTTAAAAGTGTGAAAGATAACAAGTGTGAATTGGTAAATAAGTGTGTTGGGATATGTTTGCAAGTAAATAACAAGTGTTAATGGGTTGGTAACTATAATATTATTATATTGATCTATATTATTTTTTAGCTTTTACTAATATTTTTAATTTTTAAATATATTTTTACTTTTAAATGTATATTTACTTTTAGGTTAGTTTTATTTTAGTTTTTACATTAATATGTATCTAATAAATAAAATATATAAATCTATGTTTTATATTTGTAATTAAAATTTAATAAATTCTATTCTATATTTAAAATTTAAATAAAACATGTTAAAATAGAAGCTCTTGGTTCAAGAATTCAAATCCTTGCCACATGTTCATAAATGACCCCTTAGATAGTGTTTTAGATTCTGAGTCTAAGAAAGATGTTGATTTAGACTCCAATAATGAGAAAGTTCTTCCTCCTAGTCATAAGGATCCATTGTGAACAAGATCTTCATAGTTACGTGGATTTAGGGGATTTGAAAAAGGGAACAAGTTCCCTTCCTCTTTCCTCAGTAGGGATCCAAAATTATAAGGAGAATTTTGAAGTTGTGATTTCCATTCATAACACTAAAAATGAAAATCTAAATACCGAAAAGGAATGGATGGTTGTGAAAGCGAAAAAGAAAAGTATTAATTCTACCGTTCGGATGCACTTAAAACTTCAATGTAAGGGGTCAAAAGATTGAGGTTTTGGTCTTTTCTTAGTTTGGTCTGGTTGTGTTGTTGGTTTAGAAGTGTTTTTTTTTTTCTTTGTGTCGTTGGTAGAGGCGGTCTCGGTTTTCCTCATTACATCATATTTATCTACATTTAATTGTTGGTTTAGAAGTGTTTCTTTTTTGTTTCTCTGTGTCATTGGTATAGGTAGTCTCAGTTGTTCCTCATTACAACACCTTTGTCTATATCTTTTACCATTTAAAAAAACTAACATAAATATCTTTAAAAATACCTATATTGAAATTCCCACATAAGTTAAATAGACACCTCAAGATTGATATCTCTCAATGTCTTTTAGATAGATATATTTAAGATATATATACCAATTATAAATAATAACAAATAATATTTAAAAAACCACCAAAGAGCAAAACAATAAGAAATGATTATTCAATTAGGAATGACTTTACTACTATAGAATCCATTACTATTGTTTACTACCCTTATATAGATACCCTACTAATGTTGGAAAAAAACCCATGCCAACTCTACTAATATTATGAAGTATTGAAATTATTAGGTTTGAGAATTGCATGGAAATATGGTATAAAGGTTATCATTGTCAAAGGAGATTCAAAACTAATTGTCAAGCAGATTAGAAAACTATATGCTACTAAAAATCAGAGAATGAAACAATATAAGCATGCGATCTAGGATTTGATTGAAATGTTTGACTCATTTAATATTGTGCACCATGAAAGAAAGTTTAATTTTTTTGTAGATAATTTAACTTGATGCTAGGATCCATATTTGGAAATTGTAAAGTATCTCCATTTTGTGAGTATGATCTTGGAATACTAACCAGGCCATCTGTCCATATGAAAAGGCTAAAATTGACAAGTGTTCGATGATGCCGGGTGAAACAGTTTCTTGAACCAAGGTGAGTTTGCTGACCAAAATATAGATTGGGAACCAATGGTGTGTGTGCTGAAGAAAGGAAAATTTATTTGGCAAAGACATCATCCGGTGAAGAAAAACATGATTCCTAGAGTGCTGGTATCACTTGAATCAAACTTTGATAATTCTTATTACATTATTAAAAGAAGTATGTCGATTTCAAGAGATGTGGAAGAGCACAACATGGGCACAAAGGAAAAACCATGTAAAATTTGATTAAGAAGAAATCTAAGAAAGGAAGAGAAATAATCGTATGTTCAATTGTTGAAGAAATATCAAGACTTCCTAACTTGGTCTTACTCTAAGTTAAAGGAATACAAGGAAGATTTGTTCCAACATGAAATTCCTCTTGAATCTAATGCCAAGCCTTTCAGGAAAAAATAGAGGCTGATCAATCCACTCCTTTCTTTGAAGATGCAAGAAGAATTGAATAAGTTGAGGGATGGAGGGATCATTCAGCACACAAGGTACTCATCTTGGGTTACAAATTTAGTGCCTATCAGAAAAAATAATGGTGATATAAGGGTGTGCGTAAATTTTAGGAACTTGAATAATTCATCATTGAAAGATAACTACACTCTTCCAAACATGGAGAATATGATACGGTTGGTAACTAGTATTGAATTGTTATCCACTTTGGATGGTTTCTCTGGCTATAATCAAGTTATTGTGAAGGAGTTAGAAAGAATAGAAACTACCTTTAGCACTCCCTGGGAACTTATGTATATGTCGGGATGCATTTTGGCTCAATGAATGTTGGAGAAACTTTCTAAAGAGCAATAGATGTAGTGTTTGCTAGATATATTAATGATTTCATTGTTGTTTATCAAGATGATGTAAGCTGTGTTTTCCATAAAAATAAATGATCACTTACAACACTTGGAGAGAATGTTGTTAAGGTGTAGAGAGTATGTCATATTATTGAATCCCAAGAAATTCTATTTGGAGTGCAAAAGGAAAAGCTTCTTGGTCACATTGTATCAAAGGAAGGGGTCATGATTGATCCCAAGAGAATGGAAGCCATCACAAAGGTTCCAATTCTAAGAACTAAGAAGGAGTTCAATCCTTATTTAGAAAAATAAAGTTTATCGGGAAGATTTGTGTCTAACTGCTTTGAGTGACCATCCCCATTACTAGTATGCTAAAGAAGGACCAAGTTATCAAATGGGAAGAAGATTCCATTTAACCATTCAATGGGATCGAAGAAGCATTAAAGCATGCCCTATTTTGGAAGCTCCAAATTACAAGAAGCATTTTCAAATGTTTTCTTTTTCTTCATGAAAACACCATTGCATCTATCTTGTTACGGAAGAATGATGAAGGGGCTGAGAAACCAATTATCTTTTTAGTAAAGCATTGCAAGGAGCTGAGTTGAATTACACCATCGTGGAGAAGAAAGCATTTTCCTTGGTGAAAAAAAAAATGTTTTAGACCTTACATATTGAGGTCTAAAGTTGTTGCTTATGTTGCCCACACCATGGTGAAAGATATCTTATCGAGAGATGGAGGTCTCAAGTAAAGATGCAGATGTGTAAACAAGTTGTAGGAATATGACATGGATATCCAAACCATGAAATTGATAAGAGGTTTGGGCCTACAGCTAATCTTATGGGTGTTAGCAACTTGCAAACCATTAAGGTGAATGAAGTAGAAGAAGAAAGGGTGGATGTCCTTGAAAAGTTGGTAAGATATGAATGGTACAAAGATATAATATTTTATCTCGGACATCTATGATTCCCTGAACATTTGAGTAAAATAAAAAAGAGATCTTATGTTAGCCACTCAAAAATATTTCATTATTGATTTTGGGTTAGCTTGAAAGAACCTAGAGGGAGTGCTCTTAAGATGCATTGATGAGGATGTAGCCCCAAAGGTAATTTCTGATCTCCATGGAGGAGTTTGTGGGGACATTTTCTTTGGAAGAGTTACAACATATAAAATCTTGAGGGATGGTTATTGGTGGCCAACTCTCCTCAAAGATAAAACTCTATTGGTTAGGAAATGTGAAATTTTCCAGAATTTTTACGGAATAATAAAAGCTTCGAGGATCCCTTCCTTTGCAACTGTGTCATTTGAAGCCCCATTTAAGCGATGAGAATGGATTTCATTGGCAAAATTTCAGATCCTTCCAATGCTGGTCATAAATGGATTCTTGTAGCCACCGATTATTTCACTAAGTGGGTTGAAGCAATCCCCACCAAGAAAGAAACACACCAAGTTATCATGGACTTCATCTTGAATCAAATCATATACAAATTTAGAGTGCCGATTAAGATTATTATTGATAATGCCATGAGTTTGAGTCGAACCTTTGGTGGAAATGTACAAAAGTATGGAATCAATTTGACATATGCTTCTAACTACAATCCCCAAGGAAATGGACAAGCTCAGTACAACAATAAAAACTCGTTGAAGATCATTAGAAGAACATTGGAGATGAAAAAAATAAGTGGGGTGAGCAAATGAAGTGTTATTGTTTGAATTTTGAGAATCACTATCAAAAGAGCTCCGGTAAGAGCCCATTTGAGTTGGTATATGGAACTCAAGCTTTGTTGCCCCTTCATTTACAATTCTCTTCATTTCAGTTTGTTCAACAAATTGAAGATCAAGAAGTTAGTCTATACAATGCTTAGATCAATCTGATTATTGAGTTAGATGAAGAGAGAAGGGCATCCCATCAGCGTGACATGTGAAGTTCAAAGAAAAGTTGAAGAAGTTATTTGACAAGAAGGTGACTCAAGAGCTTTTAGCATTGGGGATCTTGTGCTTTATTACGGGATATGAGACATAAAGATAAGGGCAAGCATGGTAAATTTGATGCATTGTGGATGGACCCTTATTCAATTGACATTCGAATTGGTGAAAATACCTTCTTCCTAAAAGACTTAGATGGGGACATGCTTGAATTGTTTGTTAATGGAAGACATTTGAAACATTTCCTTGATTGATTTCTCATAATCAAGGTATACTCCATTGTATAATGTATAGTATTTTGGTATCTTTCTGCTTTCATGTTTTTCTATTTTTGTTTGTCCTGGTCCTTGGTGGCCATTTAGTTGGTATCTCGGTTTGTCCTTGGGGAGTTGGTTATTATTTCTCCACTCTGCAATATATTTTTGACTCCATTACCCAATGGTTTGTTTTTGGCACTTGGTCTACTATTTGTTCTTGTGGCACTCACAGGGAGTGCCCATCCCTAAGTCAGAGCCGATGTTGGTGCTTAATTTGGTCTCGCCCCATTTTTCCTTGAAATTATCCAATTTGCGGAGCTCTGTTTTCTTTTCTATCTCCCGTATTGATGCATGAAAACTCTATCCTCCATTTGGTTGCCATGATCAGTACCTTCCTTGTTCGAGGATCACTTAAAGTCTAGAATTGGTTTTTCGTTCCTCTATCCATGTGAAAGGAATCTATAACTTGGGTGAAAACTCGGAGTTTTCTCCTTTCCTTCTATTTTCCACAATCATGTTTTGTTATACCTATCATTTTTGTCCTAAATATCTATGGAAACGTGATTGGGTGCAGCTTGGAAGATCATATTTGGGCCTTATATCATTTCCAAATTATCATCTTGAAAGAAAGATTCATTTCCGGGCTCAAATGGTGATTTTCCTGCATTTTACAATTTAACGGGTGTGTTTTTCCCCATCAAATTTACATCTCAGCATCTGTGGAAACGTGGCCCTTTCTCGGTTAGATGTGGATCAGCTATGCGATTTGAAAACTCTAAGGCTCGCTTCAACTCAAAACTTGTCCATGTGGAGGGCCGATGCTCATCTGAAAATTCACCTTTTGGTTTGACCTTGGAGTTGCATTGGGGAGACACGTGGAGGTTTCCACTACCTTTCCCTAGACTTAGACATTTTTTTCATCTTTGCCAGGTAGAGTTTTGGAGGAACATGGACACCTGAGGGCCAACGCTCATTTGAGGATCCGCCTAAGAGTCCCACCTTAAAAATTACGACGGGGAGACATGTGGAGGCTTCCACCAGCTCTGCTATGTACTTAAAATTTTCAAAGAAATTTTAAAAGGCCTAGAAACATTAAGGGACCATGCTTGTTTGGGACCGACCCCTAAATTTCATTTTGAAGAAGTGCCGGGAGGAAAATTGGAGGCTTCCGCTCACTCTACCCTTACTTGGACTTTTCAATGGCCAAGTAAAATTGTCTCAAACCATAGACACATGGAACCTTCCGCTGATCCTTTAAATTTTTAACAACTCGGGTAAGTGCAGGAAGTTGATGGACAAATATAGGGTCATCTGTGGACATCATATTGCAAAAAACAGCAAAATCTCAACTTGTAGGGATTATTAGCTATACACGCACTCTAAATTAGAAAAATTTATATAAATATGAATCGTAGCATTTGGAATCTAGTTTCTAAAATACTAATTTTTGTAAAAACGGACAAGTTTAGCTATATTAAACACTTAAAATTATATGACTTAGTTTTTTTTTTTGAAAAAACTTATAAGATTGTAGTCCATTTGCCCGCATTTTGGATGACCAAATCTTGTTATTTTTTTTTTCCTTTGGTGAAACGTTAGATGTAGTTGTCTATCTTGGGATGGATTTTATTTTGTATTTTTTTTAGCAATATTTTTTTTATGATTTTTTCCGTGAAAGTGGTATGAAAATATTTAGAAAATGGAGCGCTTTCCGTTTGCCCGCCATAACTATATCAAAAAATATCGAAATCAATTTTTTTTTTTAACATGTATAGAATTTGTCCATGCTTGGGATGGTATAAGTTTTATCATATTTTGATAAGCGAAACAAAAGTTACAGTCTTAAATGTAGACATGAACATTCACGGGAAAAAATGTCTTAAAGACCTATTGTTAGTAAAAATTATAAAATGATATTTATCTTATTCTATTCACTTTAAAAACAATATTTCTATGAAGCTAAGAGTCTCCCTACATGATGGCACCATTTTTGTGAAATGTTTTCAGTTTTTAGCACGGTTCAAGTCTTTGGAAAGAGCAGATTTGAGGTTTTTGACCTTTTACACTTCATAATGACCTTCCATAGCTTTGGTTGGTGAAAAACAAATATTTTCGAGCCTTAGGTTCGGAAGAGATAGATCCATGATCGTGGTTTTTAAACATAAAGTGTGATCGTGCTTTATAAAGCGTGATCACAGCTTTATAAAGCGCCATCGCGGTTTATAAAGCGTGATCACGGTTTATAAATCATATTTACACACATCCCAATACTTGAATTACCATGTGATTTTTACTCTCGACCTTACCGTGCAATTCTTTGTGAAATTTGTCTTTTTCGCACGTTTTTCTTATCATCGGAAGCAAAACATCATGGGAGACAAAAACGAAGTCAAAAAGGAAGTCATTAAGTAAAAAAGCACCAAACGAATTAGAGGCCAACAAAATTCAAAATGCTTTGATCGAATGCGAAACTTCGTGAATCTAGAAGTGGTTCATCTTCAATCCCAACTATTGTAAGCAATGAAGAACTAGGTAATGTTTCTCATCAATGTTGAAGTTGAATTAAATACTCATGATGAAGAAGTTTTTCTTCGTCAATGTTGAAGAAGAATTAAATACTCATGATGTAGCAAATGTTGAAATTGAAGGAGACTATAAAAATGTAAATAAAGAAATTAATGTTGAAAGCGTAGACAAGCAAAATTTGACAAAAACACCTCCTAGGATTTTACGTAAGAAACCTAATTTTTATTGAAATTGATGAAAACATTTTGAAACCAATGTCTGACAAACTTTCTGAACAACAAATCAGAAGAAAAGCCACTGAAATTTGGGATAATCATTTTAAAATTTTAAATGATTCCCAAAGATGTCAGTTGTTGGTTAGTTTGATGAAATTGATTAAAATGAGACCTACATTAAACACCTTAGGATTGACAACATCTAATATACGTGGACAAACCTCTACAATTATTGAAAACCTTCATGATGCATATCACACTATTGGTGTCAAGAGACGCACTAGGGATAGTAATATTGTGCGTCGTGTACTTGCTACTAGTGTTGTAAGTGAATCAATAAAAACAACGTTTGATTATGCAAACAAGTCGAATGTTGCAAGTTAATCGAAAAACTCTAATGAAAGCAATTGAAAGACGTAATATCCTTCAATCACTCAATAATGCTGATTTTTGGGCATTTTCTACTAGAGCACCGCATAAGGACAAAAATAATTCTGATGCTATAAGAGAAGTTATTAAATTTTGGCATGATAACACTAGAGTTTCACCTAATACAAGAGATGTTATAAAACGGAGAGTTGGTTCTACTAATCGTGAACCACATCCAAAGCATTTCTTAGGTATGACTCAAACTCAATTTTTTGTAAGTTTGAACAAGAGAATCCAGAAATTAAAATTAGTCAACGTTTTTTGAAATGTCGAAACCATTCTATGTGAAAATCAACCATGCTCGCACCACTTGTTGTTGTAGGCAACATGTTGAATTTGCGATGCATTATGCTAAATTTTACGTATTCATTCTAATTTTCATTCGAAACTATGTTATCGAATGTGGTGTTCAAGTTCCACCAATATCTTCCAGGATTTCATTCCTACTATATTTTGTGAAAAAGAAGTTGGACAATTTTTTTATAGTCGAGGATTGTTTAGATGGAAGTTGTAGGACATGCGGCGGATTACCTAAATTGGAAAGTTGCATCCATGAGAAAATTGAAGGTACAATAGGACATAATTTAGTTGAATTTGATAAATATAAATCACTTACATACCAGTTGAAAGATGGAAAAGAGTCAAAACGGTGTGAGCTAGTTACAGAAAAAATGCCCATTTTTCAATTTATGAGAAAATTTAAGGATGAAATTGTTTATGAGTATGCGAGGCATACACATAGAGCTCGATGGTTGGATGAACAATTCAAGCTATGCAAAGACACATTTCCTATTGGTACTATTGTTTCAGTGGTCGATTTTGCAGAGAATTACACATTACAACCACAAATGGAGGTTCAATCGCAATATTACAACTCAGTACAAGTTGTCATTTTTGTGCATATAGCATTTCTACATTCTCATGACAGTACAGAGAATGATCGAAAAATCTTAAGAGAGTACCACTTTTATATCAGTGATGATCGTACTCATTCTACTAAATTTGTGCAAGGGTGTTTCCAATTATTTTATGGAAACTTGTTTGATAGGGACATCCACTTCAAACAACATTATATATGGTCAGATAATTACACGTCTCAGTTTAAGAATGCACGAATGTTTTATTGGATGAGTAGAATGCACGTCAAGATGGGTGTGCAACATATTTAGAGTTTCACTGAGGCTGGACATGGAAAAGGAGAGCATGACGGTGCAGGGGCATGTGTGAAAAGAGCTCTTGCAAGAGAAGAGTTGAAGTACAAAGATGGTGTTGAATTAAAAGATGCAAAGAGCATAGTGGAATGGTGTACTGACAACATGGCCCGAGGTTCTCAAGAAAATTCCACAGTTTGCAGATATTTTTGGTTGATAGAGGAAAAACATATTGCTAACTACGAGGATTGTATGACACTCACTGGGTCCAAGTGATATGCACTCATTTTGTAGCTGAGGACGCTACTTTATGGGCCGTATGGATAAGAAATTTGACATGCTTTTGTGCATCTTGTATCGAATTTGTCAACTTTGAGTGTGATTCACAAGAATGGGTGGAAGGATGGATTTGTAGGCCTCTAACTCCGCTTCCTAGTTATCAACCTCCACAAGTATTACGACTTGTTTTACGAGATAAAGTTACAACATCCAAGGAATTTGATGAAATTTCAATTTTGGTGCGACAAGAAAGGTATGAATATGGTTATATGTATTTAATTTTTGTAAATTGAGTTATATGTCCATTGAAATTTTAATATGTAATTTAAATTTGATTTGTTCAACTTTGCTTGGTTATTTTTTTGTAGGACATGTGTTTGCAGTAATTGCGACAGAAGACAATGAAGAAGGAACAAACTATTTCTTATGTCATTGCATCGAGGAAAGAAAGAAGTTGACTTCTCCTATTATAGATGGCGAAGATATTGAGTATCCTATAGGGTCAGTGGTAGTTATTGGAACTTGGCTTCGATGGTATCCATTAAAAAACTCCTCTGTTTGGGTGTTTGAAGACTTTGAGACACACAGGAAAATACTCTTATATTCACATCTAGTTCTAGCGACAAATATTCAGCTGTATAGATATCGAGGAAGGCCTAATAACAAGATTCTTTGGAAGGTTCGAGTCGAGATCGATGAAGCAATCTTGTCTGCTATTGAGTAGATCCGATCCCGATGGTTCCTTGGAATGAATTTACAATGCGAGCATGTCAGTATATATATAATTTCTTTTCAATTTATATATGTATAAATTTTTAGAAATTAAAGATCTAGATTTGAGTTTGAATATATATTTTATTTTGAATTTGTGTATTTTGCATGTACATTATATCTATCTATAGTATATATGGTTTTGATTTGAAACTTAAATTTCTTTGACTAACACTTTTATTTAGGTTAGTGGTGCCATAAAAGCTTTCACCTTCACGTGGTTGGCACTGTTAGTAGAGAATTTTAAATTCTTGAAGCTAAGAGAAGCTTTCATTGTTTGAAAAAGTTGTAAATTTTGAAAAAGTCAAGTAAATTTTGAAAATGTTGTAAATTTTGAAAATGTTGTAAATTTTGAAAATGTTGTAAATTTTGAAAATGTTGTAAATTTTGAAAACGACTCCTCCCCAAGTGTTTACAAGACCATACTTACGCGTGTGCACCGATATGAGAAGGAAAAAACTGAGAGAGGCTATTATAGAGGGTCCCTACGCCGAGGTGTCGGATCAGACGAGGCCTCTCTAGGTGCCACAGAGTCCGAGTAGTCACCGTCGAAGTTGAACGATATTTTAGTCTTAGGGCTCTTAAGGGATCGCGCCGAACGAAGTAGCCGAAAGCAACGACCATTTTCGTGCGAAACACCACCACCTCTAGCGTTCACCTAGCCACACTGGATGTGTCGGCCTGATCTGCTTGGTGCCATGACCCACCGTTTGCAAAATATAGCGTTTGACAACCTTACACTGGCTCCAATTGCACTATTTCGCGCGTTTGCAAATAGTAGGACAACGAGAGCACCGAAATGAGAAGGAAAAAACCGAGAGAGGCTATTGTAGAGGGTACCTACGCCGAGGTGTTGGATTAGACGAGGCCTCTCTAGGTGCCACAGAGTCCGAGTAGTCACCCGTCGAAGTTGAACGATATTTTGGTCTCATGGCTCTTAAGGGACTGCGCCCAAACGAAGTAGCCCGGAAGCAATGACCGTTTCACGCACCAAAACACCACCTCCTCTAGCATTCACCTAGACACCCGAATGTGTCGGGCGTGTCTGTTCGGTGCCACGACGCACCGTTTGCAAAATATAGCGTTTGAAAACCTTATACTTTGGCTCTAACCGCACTATTTCGCGCGTTTACAAACATGTAGGACAGCGAGAGCACCGAAATGAGAAGGAAAAAAACTGAGAGAGGATATTGTAGAGGGTCCCTAAACCAAGGTGTCGGATTAGAAGAGACCTCTCTAGGTGCCTGAGTCCGAGTAGTCACCCATCAAAGTTAAATGATATTTTGGTCTCAGGGCTCTTAAGGGACTGCGCCGAGCGAAGTAGCCGAAAGCAATGACTATTTCGCGCACCGAAACACCGCCTCCTCTAGCATTCACTGGACACCTGTATGTGTCGCGCATAGTCCGTTGGTGCCACGTCCCATCATTTACAAAATATAGCGTTTGTGACCTTACATTGCTCTGAATCGCACTATTTCATGCGTTTGCAAACAGTAGGACAACGAGAGCACCGAAATGAGAAGGAAAAAAGCAAGAGAGGCTATCGTAGAGGGTCCCTACTGCGAGGTTTTAGATTAGACGAGGCCTCTCTAGCTACCACAGAGTCCGAGTAGTCACCCGTCGAAGTTAAATGATATTTTGGTCTCAGGGCTCTTAAGGGACTGCGCCCTAGAACAAAGTAGCCCGGAAGCAATGACCATTTCACACACCAAAACACCACCTCCTCTAGCATTCACCTAGCCACCTAGACATGTCGGTGCAGTCCATTCGATGCCATGACCCACCATTTGCAAAATATAGTGTTTGATAACCTTACACTGGCTCTAACTGCACTATTTCGCGTGTTTGCAACAAGAGGACAATGAGAGCACCAAAATGAAAGGAAAAAACCGAGAGACGTTATTGTAGAGGGTCCCTACATCAAGGTGTTGGATTAGACGAGGCCTCTCTAGGTGTCATAGAGTCGAGTAGTCACCGTCAAATTTAAACGATATTTTGGTCTCAGGGCTCTTAAGGGACTGCGCCGAACGAAGTAGCCCGAAAGCAACGACCATTTCGCACACCGAAACACCACCTCCTCTAGCATTCACCTAGCCACCTAGATGTGTCGATGCAGTCCGTTGGTGCCACGACCCACCGTTTGTAAAATATAGCGTTTGACAACCTTACACTGGCTCCAACTACACTATTTCGCGCGTTTGCAAACAGTAGGACAGCGAGAGCACCGAAATGAGAAGGAAAAAACTGAGAGAGGCTATTGTAGAGGGTCCCTACGCCAAGGTGTCAGATCAGACGAGGCCTCTCTAGGTGCCACAGAGTCCGAGTAGTCACCTGTCGAAGTTAAATGATATTTTGGTCTCAGGGCTCTTAAGGGACTGCGCCCGAACGAAGTAGCCTGAAAGCAACGACCGTTTCGCGCACCGAAACACCACCTCCTCTAGCATTCACCTGGCCACCCGGACATGTCGGCGCAGTCCGTTCGGTGCCATGACCCACCATTTGCAAAATATAGTGTTTCCTTATTTATTTAAATTAAATTACAATGACTTGGTTGTTATGTTATCTCTTGTTGTCAACAAGTGTCCTTGGTAGGATGATATATAGGGCTCATGAATCTTATTTTATGCCTTATCCTTAACACTTGGTTTTGTTATAATATTATGTTTAATATTGTTCTACTGTTTTCTTTTCCTTTCTCTTCTTTCTCTCTTTCTATGAAGACCATCGGTTGTGGTACCTCTTGATTGACTCTCGACCTCCTGTGAAACCATAATTATCTTCTCTTCATCCTTTCTTCTTTCCTTTTCCTCTCTCTCTCTCTCTCTCTCTCTCTCTCTCTCTCTCTCTCTCTCTCTTGTACCTCATTAGCTCTATCAACCTTTGAATCACATTTCCTGCTAGTTCTTCTTCTTCTTCACCATATATCAAGTCGATTCATGAGGCCTAATAACCTTCAATTACCTTTCTCTACGTTTCTTCATCTTTTCTATTTTTCACATATGTTCTTGAACTCTCTTATCCTTTCATGTAATTGCTTTAGTCTAGCATCTTATCTCTCTGATACTAACTTCTCCATCCAATGTGGCATTTTGTAACCATGACCTCACTCTTTACTTCACCCATCATTTTCATCTATCTCTTTGTCTCTCTTCTTGGACCACTGTATCAACCTTATCTCAAATCCTTTTAGCTAATCTTCCTTGATCTTCAAGTTATGATATACCACATGTTGCAGTTCAAAAAATTTATAACATATGTATTCAATGGTTTCTATGTTTCCCTAAAAACTCAACTCTGTCTTTTGATCAAGTTCAAACAACTCCTTTTCACTAGTTAACATGTACTCCAAATTTAATATTATCCCTTATCCTCTATATGGTTTCTTACTGATATTATTTATCTAACTCTAATGTAGATACTATGAGCGTAATCAAAATGATCAACTACCATCTTCAACTGCCAAGTTCAATATCCATGTTGGAAGGTACTTACAACTTCTTCACAGTTTTGGAACTCAAAATACATGAAGCAATCAGCTAAAACAAATGTACAAATACATTTGAAAATAACTTCTAGGTTGTGATGCAAATACAAATACAGTACAAGCTTATGATGCAAATAAAAATAATATAAAGATATGTAGCCACATATCATTCAAATTTAACAATATTTCAGGATTATTATGAGTTACAAAAGAACAGATGCTGACTAGGATTGGAAAATCAATACAGTTACTTCAAGGATTAACTCATATGTACACAAAAGTTACAAACAATGCAGACCCAATTTTGGGTATACCTGTAATATTATCAAGATGATAAATTGATGAATTCCATATTAACTTCAAGGATTAACTCATATTGCACACTTTTCCAAATACAACAGGATGATAAATTGATGAATTCCATTAAATATATAAGCTTTAGTTACTAATACTTAAGTTGGCAATAGAGCTAACAATATTGTTTTAGTTTGAAAAATAAAAATTCAAAATGCCCATGGTGAAATATACCACAAATAATAATAAGAAAGATACTAGAAAATATATAACTAGAAGTAATACACTAAATCCACCTCAAGATTTAAAAGACCTGAAATAGTTCAAATTTATAGCCTCGGAAACAAAACCGTAGCAGAGATATCCATAGGAGTTCCATATATGGAGGAATCGCTTTTATCAACAAACAAAAACTATGATCTATGTATACTTTTGAACACTAAATTTTATTTAATAAACAATACAAATATTATTAACCTAGTTTGGGTATCAGATAAATTCACAGATAGAGAATACTCGGGGCATCTACAAGTTCCAACGAGAGATCAAAACCCACTTTCTCAGAGTTAGCAATAATACCAAAATAACCAAAATAAATATGATTTAACCAAACACACACACACACACACACACACACACACACACACACACACACACATAAGAATCAAACAAAGTGTGCTCCAGTACGCGCACGTCTCTGAAAATATATATGTACATAAGTTCATAATGTATGTATACATCTCGAACTAAGCACTTGTCATAATGTACATATGGGACCACATGTGGTCAGAAAAGGCTATATATAGTACAATGGAATTTTGTGAATCTACTCATGACCACATATGTACATCTAGGTGTCCACTATAAATCTACTCATGAAACATCCTCCCTCTCTTCGCCTGCTAGAAGTAGCACGTCCACGACCTAGGGATGTAGTGGAGGAGATGCCACTCGGATTTCATCCGTGTGGTCCTAGGTGTCTCTAAGCATGCCTACAACCTAACTTTGCACATTCATAAACAACAAGTTTTTAACACCCAAAATTTTAAAATACATTCAAAATTTAGAAAATTGTACAATTTAGTTAAAATTCATGTGAAATCTTACATGCAATGTCATGATCCTATTAATTTGTTGTTGATGCATCGCAGGGGACAACAATAGTCTCACGAGGGTAAGCTACATACAAATAATTAATTTTCAAATTAAATATTTCACATATATACCTACAAAATTTGATATTGTAGATTTAAGTTTAATAAGAAATAATGAAGGTCTTCAAAATTTAACAAATTTAAAAATTGTGTAGCTCGGTTAGTGGATCTACTGAGATGCTATGGCAGTATCTCTACAAGAAGCCTCACATCTGCACGCATATATGGAGGAGTCTCTCTACAGCGGTCATAAGCTATACAAAAAAATGTACAAATCAATATTAAAATCTACTTAAGAGCTTAGCACTCCTATCAAAACCTATTGAAAAAATAATAGTAAAGGAACTCAAAGGTCCCTACACTCTAAACATATCTTTTCACATTCATCAAGGAAACACAGATCTATATATAGGTACATGAAACATTTACAAGCACTCATTCCACATGTTGAGCTTTTAAGAAGGTAAAAAAACTATACAAAGGAGGGAAATTATACATTCATTCCCGTCCCTACTATACAATCTCACCAAAGGTGGTACTTTCAAGACATGTAAAACCAATATATGATTACATTGTATAGCTAGTTATATCAAATGAATTGGCATTTCCTACTAAATAATATATAGGTTGAGTATAAGAAAGTGAAACTCATGTACACAGAGGTCCAAAGCATGCAATCCGTGCGTGAACTTCCAGTAATTAGAAACAAAGTGTAAAGAGATTTACTAACCTGCGTAAAACTCATGTGAGGCGTGCCAGTAGCCTCAGTTCCCTGAGCAGATGATGACCCGTAGGCTCCTGTGTATATAAAAGAAAAATATTAATACATGTACAACATACACGTGAAACAAATTATAATAATAATCTAGTGCAATTAAATGATTTATTAAAAATGTAAGTTTGTACAACTTGAAACTTACGTTTGAAACACGCCAGCCGCAGTAGCTAGCATGTCGACACTGGATGTTTCCTTCACCGGCTCTTGCTATTTAAAATAAAATTAAAAAAATAGTTTTTTACATGTATGTACATGACGTACAATCATATATATATATATATATATCTCAAACATGTGAATTAAACTATTATATATATATATATATATTATTTAAATTTATTTAAAATTTACCTATGAAAGACCAATATCAGTGGCTCCAGTTCCAAAAATACTCCCCTGACATCTCATCTATAGAAAAGAAATCTTGTGAACCAGCAAATGATTTCTCACTGCGAGTGCATACGGCACCACATGATCCACGGTGGTGTGGTGCACTAGAAGCCGGCGCCTCCACCAACATCATCGGATGCAACTGGGTGCTATCTTTAGGTGAGAGTGTCGGTGAGCTCCTCAATGCATGCATGATGTATCAATCTCCATAACCTCCTTCTTTGTAGGAGGGATAATCGCGAAGGTAGTGGGGTTTTGGGGCATGGGGGATCCTAGGCTAACCTACGCATGCACCAGATCTGCTGTGCAGAGCCACTTCCTCGACCAAAAAAGTCGAGAAAAGTCAAAATAATTGGGACCTCATTGAGCACAAACTCACAATATAATTTCTTCAAAAAAATAAAGAGGAACCTCATTGTTGTTGCATGGTGGATAGTCAAAACCGTCCACCTTCGGTCCCAAAATTTTTTTGATTCTATCATCATGGCACCAATGGATTGGGAACCATTTGCAAGTAACTGTAGGGGGCATTGGTTCTAGGGTCGGTAAATAATGCACAAATTCGGTCTTTTCCAATTTTTTTGTCTTTGACAGCCGCATGGGATAGTTTATCCGCATACCACCGCCTACAGTCACTTCTAAAGGTGTTCCATCTATGTATTTGGTTGGTTGTAGACTCGACTTCGCCAATCAATGTTTGCAATGTATTGGCTAAAGTCATGCGGGATGGATTTGTAGCATGATTTTGTCTTATATTTTGAATTAGGTTCTCAATGGCAATTTTATTTTCTTGGATTCTTCCAATGATATTATCTTGCGTTCTTGCTGGCTCAGTGGGGACAGAAGGAGCCACAGGAGGCGGATCTATGTTTGGAGGAGGGTTTTGAGGAATGTTCGGAGGGTTTTGAGGAATGTTTTGACGGTTTGCATGATTTCAAGCTTGCCAACCAACTGATAAAACAAGAAAATTGTATACATAAACAAACATTTCAAAAAACCCATGAAAATGCAAAAAAAAACCTAAAATAAAAAAAAACCTAAAATGCAAAAAAATGATTACAATCGGGGACTTACCTCCTTGTCTTGGTGGCATGGTTGAATATATCGCTATCCAGAAGTCCGATGAGCAATTTTGAGATGGTATTGAAAGCGCGAGTGAAAAACGTTTAGGAAAAGTCGCGGTTCGAAATGAAAAATGAGTAAAATAACGAGTCGCGGGACTGTTAAATTTTGTCTCAGAGTTCTGCGATCACGGTTTTAGGTTTGGTAATTACCGAACCTAGAATAAAGGAACCGCGATCACGGTTTTAGAACCGTGATCACGGTTCCTTTATTTCAGGTTTTTATGTCCACGGAATTGTCCACCAACTTCGTGCACTTACCCCTCTATTAGACCGAGACACATGGTGAGCCCATGATTTTTGGGGTCGATGCCTTTGGGGACCATCTCAAAGTTCACCATTGAGACACATGGAGACTTACGCGAGATCCTTTTTACCGATACCTTTTTAGAGGCCAAAAGCATTTTTCTTGGGCGTAGGGCATGTGGAAGGACCACGCTTGTTTGAAAACTTTCCCCTAAACTTATCCTTTGCATTGCGCTAGGAAAACACATGGATGGCTATAATATAAAGTAAAGAAGGGAAAAATCAATGTTTACTATGCATTTCACCTATTTTTCTGCCATTTTTTCTCCAAGAATCCTGGAGATGTGAATACACACTATTTTTCATCATTTTTGATGAAATTCCTTGTCATTTTTGTTTGTAAAGTGTCATTGAGTGGATTCAGAACTTAATTTGTGAGTCCAAGGATTGTTAAGGTTGATATTCGAAGTTGGAATTGCTCGAGCACTTACAAAAACAGAATTACCGAGAAGATGGATGCAGAGAAGAATTGTAGAGGATGGAGAGGGAAAAGGATGAAATGATGAAGGTTATAGGAGAAAAAGATGAAAAAGGTGTTTCATCGATGGCAAAAAGGATTACCCGTGAGATCCGGTTATGCTGAGTAACCTCTGGAAAATGATTAAAATGGGGATTTATTGCATGATAGAATCAAAATGATTAGAAGGACTGCCAAAAAGTTGTGGCATGGCATCCTAGTCATTATATGAGAGTCTCAAAAATGTGATCATTTCATAATTGCTCCACCCGGTAGCTTTCGGATGTGTATTTGTTAAATGTTGCTTTCTTAGGCAAATTGCAACGAGCAAAGGTCCCTCGGATATTATTCTTTCTTGGGGGAAATTTGGGATGAGTGAGTGAGTGAAATGTATAAATGCAATGAGAATACTCTTGCAAATGGTTGGGGTTGAATTCTTAAGAGAAAATTTGAGAAAAGTTGTCTTAGGAGAGACCAACTGAGATAACCTATTAATTTCTTCTATGTTATATTTTCTATCATGTTAAGTTAAGTTGGTTGTAGATGTATAGCCATTGATTTGAGCATTGAGATTGTTCTCGAAGTTTTCCCCTTATGATGAATCTAAGCAATTTTGAAATTAATTTGTGTCAATATTGGATCAATTAGTGTCTACTTTTTTTTTTAGAATATTTGTAAGTAGTTTTTTTAGTTCCTATTACAATCTTACATTGAAATATTTGTGAAATCACATAGATCTCATCCTTATGAACATTTAGTGGCATTTACAATTTCATTTCAAGAAGAGCCTTCATCATGTGATGAGATAAATAAATTTAAAATCAATTCACTTTGTCATTTGTTGATAAATATTGTTTGTAAGTCTTTGGGCGTACCTTAGGCGTGATTGATCGTGAGATTTTGGTGTTTAATATAGTCTTTTAACTCAATCCTTCGTGTTAGATTCTCAAATATTGTGTGAAAATGTGCTGATATGGGCCTCCCGGCGAAGTACACCTTCTTGGTTGAAGAAACATATTAACTATTATGAAGCTTTCTGTTGTTGAGTTGTTAATTATTGCGAAGTTTCTCAAAGATCCGTATAATAAACTTTATCCTGCTTTTAATCTCCTACCAAAATCATTCAAAACCAAGGATCTATCTTAAACTACCCCTGTTTTCCATGTATATCCACAAAGGAACAAAATCTATTTACTAAAATATGTAGAACAATAAGGATTTAATAAGGTCTTTAGTAACCTTAGCCTTGTTTTGAAAGTATCTCCATCTTTTAGAA
This sequence comes from Taxus wallichiana var. yunnanensis, assembly GCA_018340775.1. NCBI lineage: Eukaryota > Viridiplantae > Streptophyta > Pinopsida > Cupressales > Taxaceae > Taxus > Taxus wallichiana. The sequence goes on along the minus strand of CM031233.1, from coordinate 129,413,285 downwards.
GTGACAACTCGTGAGAGTTAAATTATGGAGTATTGACCGTACTTTCCCAAGGTTTTCTTCATAAAATTTGTGCAAAAGAAGGATATCTCAACCTCCTTCATCAAACAGAGTTTACACTACGGGTCCTCTCACCCTAGTTGAAAGGCATGACCTAAAGTAGTGAGGATAGGTCAAATCCTCTTGAAGGTGCTATCCGTCTCTCCACAAATATGAGTGACAACGGGCCAATTAGATCTCATCCTTGGCTACAAAATGACATACATCATGATTTATCTATCTCTAAGCTCCGTGTCAAATCGGCGATGTTTCTTAGCTTGAAAGGGAGAACAAATTTGGATACCAACACAATATATGTAACTTTTGATTTACAAAACATTTAATGGGGTCTATTTTTTATCCCCAATTCATAGGTAGGGTTGGCATAGCAATTTAGGAGCGTGAGATAAGTTTAACTTGTCCCACAAGCCTTCAAAATTGGCCCTTAAGGCCAAATTTGAATTTCCATGAAGGGGTAGACTGCATACAACACTCAAGATCACAAGCACTCAATTTACAACATAAAATCCAAGAGCCATCTAGTCTAATAAATGCATTCCTTTTTGATTCAATCAAAATTAATTTAGCAAAAGGTTAATTTACTAATCTAGACACAAATCAAGTAATTAATTAAAGGAGATTACATCACTATACATCGCATACTAAAATCAATAAAGGAAACTTAATAAAAGACAACACATAACCCTCAGGCACAATTGAGGTGATCCCCATGGGAACCCCTAACAACAATTCAAACACACATACACAAAAATACATGTTGTCATGGTGACCCTTGTTGAATTCACCTAGCATTCCAATGTGGTTGGTCTCCAATCCCCATGTTGTTTGTTGTGAATATATATTTACCTACAAAACACATAATAACTCATTCGGCCTCGTGGACGCATTACAACATCCAAGATAAAATATGCAATATAACTCCACAATCATCTACATATGCATCAAATCATCATCTCGGAAATTACGACATTATTTATGATTTCTAACGACATCTCTATTCTAGATTTCATCCATGTCAAAATGGTCACAACATTAGTTCAACCATCAAGGCCTACTCAATGTGACGAAAATATCGGATGTTAGAATATATATATATATATATGTGTCAATAGCATATCATCATCAATATCAAAATGTCTCTAGAAGTCCACACACATCATACTAAGAATAAAAAGCCAACAATAATCTCAAAGTATCTCTAACATTTAACATCAAGTTAAGTCGAATAATACAAAATGTCTATAAGCATAGTCAACAACGATATCGAAATCAACAGTAAAAGTGTCAAGAGAAGTGGACACTATATTAAAACAAAAAACAATAGATTGATGTAAGGAAATAATTTCCTTTATCCCATGAAAAATGGCTAATGATAACTTGATAAGAAGACGAATGATAGGTCAGATATAATTTTATTAAAGACATCAATTCATTCCTTTGTTTGTAGAAATTTAATTTTAAGATGAATATAAACTCTCTAATTATATACTTACGGTGTAATTAGCCATAAAATAAGAAAAAATAAATAGAAGTATGATGAAGTCATGGTGGAAATGGTGAGAGCTTGAGATAATAAAAATTCAACGTCACGTGAGAGATTGTATTTGAAGTACGAGACAATTTGTTTTAAATATACCATTATTATGAAATGAGTAGGCTACAAAATGAGGAGATTATATCAAGAATGTTTCTAGGAGAAGAATCTTTATCGTGAAATACAATACACTTGAAAGACCACAAACGAGAATCAGATGATGTCTTAAAAAGGAATCTCTAACAAGATACCAAAAATTCTAAGGATAAAAACATTAGGAATACTTTCGTAGAAAATGAAGAAAACTTGGGAAGGTTTCTTAAATTAAAAAATATAATCCAAAACTCACCGTAATAAATGGGATTTAAAGAATCAATTGTTCTTATGATGTCCCTTACTTCTCAATAATGGTAATTTCTATTTAAACGAAAATAAGAGAATATGTCAAATGTATCCTTTTTAATAGAAAAGAAAATTTGGTGTTAGTTGAACACACTTCCACAATATCACATACCATTCATATCAATCATAAAAAAATTCTGATTGTTCATAACCATTATTCAATCGTAGTTCGTATGGATTGTTTTCTTAATTGATGGTAAAACGTTTATCGCTGTAATGAATAGTTGAGTATTTAATGATTTTCTTGAAGTATATAAAGATATCAGATTTGTACTTCTTATACATGTTTTACAACTTATTGATGGATTTTGGATTGTGATTCAAAATACCAATGGATAATTCAAATCAATGTAGTTTTTGTAAATTGTCTTTTTTTAATTTTATCAACTTCAAAGCTTTAATTCATTAACATATATTGTGGTAGGAGAGGAGATATTAAAAATATTTTTAATGAAAATGATTAAAAATTTATATCAAAACTTCAAAAGATGGAATTTCCACAAATTGATGAATAAATACAAAACCTTTTATGACAAGACATTAAAATGAAAATGTTTTAAAAACAACTTTATTTCTCAATTTAGAAAAACATTCCCTAGTTTTCTTAAAGATGCCCTCATTTTATCAACATGATGCATTAAATTTCCCTAGAACAAATGTGAAAACTACAAGGGATAATTAAGCTAGGATGTGTTTCATCCATAATAATTTAATGTACTCATGTCATTCATAAATAGTGAAGATGACCCAATGTTGTAGGGAACTAAATACGTAGGGTTATCTACACTATCTTATATTTGATGTATATATGGGATAGCATTTTCACAGTACATTATTTGTCAATACATTAAATATTACATATCAATGATAGATTTGTTTGGCTAGAATTCTACTAAATCTTATGATGTCTTCTAATATACCAAAGGTATGTTGAATGTCATTTGCATAAAAATGTTAGTTATAGGACTTGTTATTCTTGTGAAATTTCCAAACACACTTCACATATTCAATCATAATTAGTCAATATTGAAGATTTTTAATATTTGAAAATCTCCGACAAGGTTTCTAACCTAGATCCATACTATAGAAAATAATAAAAATAATTACAGCTCAAAACACTTGAACAAATCAAACGTAATAGTCATTCTAAAAAAATTGATAAAAAATGAAAACAATGAATACTCATTCAAAACATGGTGCTTGATAAATTGAGCACAATCATCTTTCTCAATTTAGAAAGCGATGCCCTAGGTTTCTTAGAACGATGCATGATATTTTTCAAAATGACACCCTAGATTTTGTAGACACAAAATCTATGCACTTGGGTACATTTCTAGGTCCTAAAGCATACTAATATATACATGATTCCTAAGCAAGAAAGATAGTGGTTAACAACTCCTTTTATATTTTTTGTTTTATCTCTTGCATTCTTTCTAGTCCTACACATCCTACAACCTTGCTGGTACTTGACTTATTTATCTTTTATGGCCTCAGACACTAGCACACATCTAGGAAAGAAGTTTCCACGAACACTGTCCCTCATGGGTGATATTGACCCTCTCTATCCTTTTCTTACCCTTTTGGGTCTCTTTTACCTCTTGGGAATCTTTTAGTACTTTAGGTCATCCTTCCAATTTGTAATTACAAAATTCAAACAAGTGAATCATATATATACTTAGTTACTTCTCTAAAATCAGAGGCCAAGTAATAAGTATTGTCAGACTATCACCTAAACTTGCATCAAGGCAATAGAGAATTTCAAAGACATACTTCTAGCACACCATATAAGGGAAAATGGATGCATCAGTCTATATACATGACATTGGAGGGGAAGTTCATTTTATGACCTTTGAATACTCGGAGCACTCTAGATATAGCCCCCTATCATAGTGAAACTTGCACTGGGAAACCTAGGGCATCATTACACAAACATACACACAAAACTACATGAAATATGAGATGTAGTAAAATGCTTGGTCATAAGATCAGCCTTTGGGTAAGCTGAGGGTTAGTCGAAATCCACATTTTTCATCTTTTTATTTAAATTTGATGTGGTTTTTGGAAATTTGCAACTAGCTATCTATTTTATAAGTTATAGGTATGATTGGAAACATTCGAGAAAAATCATATAGAAAAAGAGGATCAAAAGTGAAGCTCTTCTATCCCAGGAAAGAATTACAACCTAAGCACCGAAATGGACACTAGCACTAGGATTAGTCACTAACACCCATGCCCTCTTGTCCTCTCATGGGAGCTTCTATCATGTACGCATTCTTGTTATCCATTTTTCCACCTTAGGCAAGAATGGACAACGGGATCCTATAAGAATCTAATGTGTTTTAAGGGACTTAACGAAGAACTCTAAGACATTAAGGAGTTCGGGGTTTGTCAGAGTGATAAATTAGCTTGGTGGGCCCAATTTCAGTCAACATGAGTGAAAAATGACTAAAGTGACAAATAATGTTGAAGAGTCTCATTGTGTTCTCATTTACCCTTCGATTTCATGAAGAAAGCCCAAGAGAATTAAAATAGGGATAGAAATCAGCTTTGGACGGCACCATAGTCATGACCTAAAGATAGCTCATCGAGAAACTCGGCAAGATCACATGATACATAGGATGGGTCATTTTACAATATAGATCGTTTTAGAGAACGAGCTTGGCAGTTGAAGAGGTTAAAACTCGGTATGGAGCCAAACATTATGCATAAATGGGAGTCGAGTTGATCAACATGGAGCAACCGGGAATGGCTCGGGGGGCTAAGTTGAGACTAAACCACTTGGTCTATGTAAGGAAAGGTATAGCTTGGTCAATATGTGAAGGACCCAACTCATTGGATTTGATGTTCAAGTTCAAAGTTTGGTTTTGTATGGAAATATCTAGGGCTCGGTATGAAAGAGAAACAATATTAATTCACATGTGAGCGTGATAAACAAGTAGGGAGAAATCCGTCGGGAGCTCATGGTGACTCACAAAAAAGGATTGAGTCTATCATCATTTATGAATCATTGGGCATGAGGGATTAGCTTGTTGTAGCAAGTCTTGGAGTAGCTCATCCGAGTTATGCTTTTCGAGTTAATAAGCATGAATGCATAGGCATTAGAGATTCATTTCGGTGCTCAAACACGGGTGAGTTTATTAAAGAATGGAAATCTCAACAGAGAGCTCGTAAACCATGTCCATGGAGGTCAAGTCATTTCGATAAAAATAAGTTATCCCCTTTGGTATTTTGGATTTGTGAGAACCGACGAGGTGAATTTTTCGGACATGACACGATGAAGAAGGATGAGTGAGTCGAGAAGATGGAGATTGTTGTGGTGAAATCAAAACACCCCCAAATGAGACAGTTTATTAACTCGGGGCATTTAGTGCGATTACATAACATGGAGATATCTTGAGTGTGGGACATTGTGAAACAAGATAGCTCTCGGAGAAGGACGGTCCTCTGCTCCTAACTGACCTGCCACTAACTACTCCAAAAAAAGCAAACCACCGACTAATCCTAATCTAATACTTTAAGAGTAGAGGGAAATAATGATACATGAAAGTAAATCCTACACTAAATTTGTGATACACCAAGAAAGGAGTGGTAATCACTCTTCCCAACCCTGCAAAATGGAGAAAGGGTGAATCTTGAGGAGGTTGGACAAATGCAACACAAACCTAAGTTCCACCAATATATTAAATGAAGAAATTTGGACAACGCAGCAACACAAACCCGAAATGCAAACAATCTTCATTCTTGATAAACACAAAACACCCATATCTTGTAATAACTATGAAATATGTGCAGAACACTGTTGCAATGAGAGGTAAGAGAGACCAAAAATCTTGCAAAGGTTAAGAAAACTAACCCAAAACATAATTTTTATTGCTCATGAAGTATACATAGTACATTTCATGTGGGAGAAAGGCATGAATCCATTAAAGTGTTTGGAGGAAGGCTTAGAGCTCAAGAAGAAGTGGGGTGCATAGAAGAAGAAAGATGATCAACAACTTTTGCACATGCAAACCCCTTATATTTTATAGAGGAAGAAAATGAGGAGAGAGAGGGAATAAAATCTGAAATATGCACTCCAATCCCCTACAAAATCCATCATTTTCCTTGAGGAGTGGTGGGCCAATATTCCAAGCCCATACTTCATTGTACCTTTCTTGTTTGGTAAGATAAGGAGCCCATCCTCATCATTTTTAGTAGGTGAGAAATCTGAAACCACTCCTTTAAACCGAAAAAATTTACTTATACATTTTAAAATGCTTATCTTTATTAAAATACTTATTTTGAAATACAATTATGATAGTTGTGTAGAGGACACTAAGATATTTCCAAAAATACCGATTTTATGCAAATCTGAGCTCCTAGTCAAAGTTATGGTCATCGAAGATGAGGGTGCCATAATGTAATGAATGTGGGTGGTGATCTCTACCTTTTCGAACTCCGAACTTGCATCACAACCTACAAAATAAAAAAATTGGAATTTCAGGATTCGGGACTTTGGCATTTTGATTTGAGTTCATGTTACTATTCATTTTCACGTTGGTTCGAAAGCTCTAAAATGACGAACTGGACTTTAGAGTTAAGAATCGAAAACCATTTCATGTGACATTGTTCATCACTTGAGCAAAAGGTTATTTCTTTGACAATTTTTGCACTTGTGCAAAATGGGCAACTCGAAACTTTGTTACGATGGATAACATTGGTGAAGTATACCTAAGCTAGGGGAGATCACATCATATTATGTTATTCTTTGCTGGTTTATTTAAAAGATTACATGAAATCTATAACTATGTGTGTTGTTACAAAATGTAACATATCACATAGTCTACAATTTCATGACCATCCTCAGCAAAAGAACAAAAGCCCCGAAGGACAGTTGTGTTGTCTTGATGAGGACATCCAATTGCAGAGTAGGTGAAGTGTAAAGTTTTGGAACAACAAACATAAGTACATATCACATTAAAATAAGAGTTCATTCTTGAATGTTACAAGTTCTATTCAATGTTATTTCCTTCATGATTAAGACATTCAATTATGTTCTTTTGAGTTGTTTAGTTCATTATACAATCCATACGAGAAAGAAGAAATGCAAAAAGAGATATACAACTCATTTATAGAATTCAATGCTTTATTCACAAGGAGACTCAAATGTTTCACACATAAGCCATGGGATGTAATCGAAAAGGAAAATACAACTACTGAAAATACAAATACACATGCATGAAAGAGAAAGAAAAGGAGTATGAGTGAACCCATCATTGCCTTGGGGTTTCTCAGTTCTTCATTTGAAGCATCTTCATCTTCATCTTTTGTTCTCTTTCATATTCATTATAGAAGCCATTGTACCTAAAAATAAGAAAAGTTAAGCGTGGAGTTTCTACGAGCTTAGGCATTAATCCATATTCCTACACTATCGTACTTCATCCATATGAATCTTCCCCTAAGCAGGAGATGTATTCTACTTGAAGGACAAACTGCATGCATGAGCTTTATTCTCTCAGAAAGAAGAAAAGTTAAAAGAAAGAAGAAAACATGGACATAAGAGAGGCCAAAAAGCCTAAATATTTCCTAACTATTTTCCTAAGTGTGCAGGTATAGGTTGCAGCCAAAGAAAGAAATAAATAAGTCATAAGTACATGCTAAAAAGAAGGAAGAGTGCAAACTCAAAGTTTAGCAACCATTTTACAAATGGAAGAAGTTAGAGCTCAGAAGAGAGAATGGAAGATAGAAGTACATTTTTCAATTTGTAAAGAAGAGGGAGAATCAGATTTCAACAAGCTGAAGCTAAAAGTAAAAAGGGATTACAAATTGAAACAGGATGAGAGAGAAGATTCTGGGAAAATTTTTGACAGGGCTTCGCCATGTAAAATCAACTTTTAAAATTTTCCAGCATGCCAGAAATACTACTATCAAGGAAATAAAAGCATCTAAGTGAGAAACAATTGCAGAAAGGAAATAAAGCATCCAAATCAAGGTATATGCCCTGAAAATAATATCTGAAATAGTTAAATATTGCTTCCATTTTTCCAGAAAAGCACTTACAGATTACAAGTTACAGAAATAAAGCAAATGTGAGAGCATAGAGATACTACAATGACAATGAAGTACATTCATTCAAAGAAGGTAGTACTCATCTATGACATGATCAGAAGCTATTATAGGTGAGCAAAAGAGCTATCTCGTGATGCCATTTAAAAGTGAATACAGAAACGGTAAATAAAGAAATGACATCCTCATAACATTAAATGACAATGATTCATCAAAAGGGATCAAGTGAATGAAGTTCAACTATTCTTGTGAAGTAATACCCAACTATAACAAGGAGGGCCAGGTAATTCAAAACATCATTCAAGCAAGCTCATGAAGTTCCATTAAAAGTGAGAAAGTAATTCAAGTAACATCTATAGTTACAAAGGGCTTCGGAAGGTGATAATAACCCAGATTTAAGGTATGACTATCTTTTCATAATAGGTCTATATCTATCTAGGAGAGAAATTTTTAGAAATAATGAAATGGAAGATGATTTATTTTCTTAAAGAGTATTACAAATAAAATGCAAAGCTGAGTACATAAGTTCTTTTCTGTTTCCAAAATTATTAGTGGATTACAACTATTATTTTGAGATGGAAATTTCCAAATAACGAGGAACCAATGGCATTCAAGTTTCTAGAACTCGAAGGAATTTCATTTTCAAGTGATCTCATATTGGAAAAGGATTAAAGCAAGCATTCTCAAGAGGGTGCTACTGAAATTTCAAAGAATCTAGTTTATCCTGAACAATGAATTATAAACAGAATTGATTTTCCAGAATACAAGACTCGAGCAGAGATAAAACTCGAAAGATTCACATATCAAGACCCTCGGAACGTAGAAACGAAGCACTCCACAATATTAATTGAAAGTTTCAGAAAGTTGAGAAATGCAGAGGAATCAGATTCACAAACTACAATAATGATGTCCATGCAACAATCACGAAACACCGAAAAATGCAGAGAAAGGGAACAATTATCATTATTTCTCAAAGAACCAAGTGACAGTGATGAAAACAATCAAATTACTTTTTTCAGAGGTCAAACTTACCATCTTCATTGGTGGAGAACACATAGAGCTCGCCAAAAGTTTCTTGTATGCTGGAAAGTGGTGACCGAAGGAAAAGACCCATCACTATTTGCACAGAAGGCTCTAGAGTGAAACAAGAATGTTGTAGACCTGATAGAGTGACAAGCACTCATTTTGCAAAATCCAAGCTCATGGATGATAGCAACCAGCAAAAGAAGCAACCCAACATGAGTTTCAACTCGAGATCCAGAAAGGAACCAAGAAGACATGCAATATGCAAGGAAAATGGTGAATTATTAGTGCTTCGAAGTCAAGGTAATAAGAACAAAATGATTTCCATGCTCAGAGGTCAAAAACTTTTGACTTTGCATCAAAACAGTGATGCTAATAAGACAGAGGCCAATCAATAAAGCGGAGGCCAACAAACCCTCAAAAAGGGTGAGCTCCAAGAAGACGACAAAGATCCCAAAAATAGAAATATCAAAAGTAGAACTTCAAGATAAACAACCATGGCGTCGAAAAAAATTTCCAGGGCTTCACCCGCAGACCAAAAAAAAAGTGAAATGAAGTGATCAACATGTTCAAATTTTACTTCTATAGCCAGCTCAGGAGTGGAGTTAACAAACCCTAACCGCGATCAGAGATCAACGACCAACCTTCATCCAAGTACAAAGATCAAACGATGATGATCGATCAATAGTACCTGAGTAACTAACCCTAGTTAACAGCACCATCCACAATCAATGCAGATAAAACACAACTAACCACAGGTCATAGATCAATGGCCATGTATAAAAGGGGAGAGATCAATGAATGTAAGCGAAACTAGGTTCCAATGCAAACCCATGAGTTAACAAACCCTAACCGCATGATCGAGTCAGCATTAATCAAAGCCCGAAAATATTTCCAAAGGGTGAGTAACCATGGGGAAGGGGCCAGCCCACGTGTCCACATTTTAAATCATTGCAAAAGACTTTCAAAGTCTAAACTATAGTCCATTTAATCATGTAAAGCCGACTATGTAATTGCCATATCATATTAATCAAAAGAATTTGAATGATCAAGTATTGATTATTTTAAAACTTATTTTCAAAACCATGGTCTAAGAGAGCCATGTGTGTTATCAAAGGTTGTCCCCTCATCCTACGTCAAGGACCTTTGTATATGCTATGTCCACAAGGTGGAAAAACCAAGTACAATGCAAAAGTGGTCCCCACTCTAGAGATGAGCTAGAAGTGATTGGCAGTATGTCACTATTGTGACCTTTTGGATCTAAAGGGGATGTCAACATCAGAATATGTACACATGGTAGGTGGCCCCACATTGGGTGTTTGGTTTGAAAATATTGCAAATATTTTGATTTATTTACTCACATGAAGAGATTTGTATTTTTGCATGCTTCACAAGAAGACAAAACAGAGAAGAGACAAGTTGCATGCCATGGAGAGAGACTTGCCTAGCAAGCAATTTTATTTTTGCAAAATTATTCACCCAGCTTTATTAAAAATAGAACAGTCAACTTCAGTTGACTGAGATGTAATCAAAGGCTATTAATGCCTCTTGTACTAGTTTGTATTATTTTATCCTTTTATTTATTATTAAATAAAGGATAAAATTAGGATGCATGGGTGAGTACAAGTCTTAGGCTACTTTTAGGAGGGGGTGAAATTTATTTTTCTATATATTGTGTGCCTTGTAAAGCACATAGGGATTACACTAGAGGACTTTTGAATATATGAGTCTTGAAGCAAATTTTCCAATTTTGACCTTTGAGTGTGAAATTTTTCTACCTTTCCAAGCTATTTTGCAGTCTTGTGTATGTTATATTAATCTTGTGAATGCAAATTCCCTGATCAACCAACTTACCTGTTGTAAATTCAATCTTTTTCTCAAATTTAAATGTGCATGTTAACTTATCTAGTTCTATTGTGATTCTCCCTTAGTCTGATAAAGTGTTTTTCCCTTAGATATTCTACAGAAAAACTATTGGTTTGTGCATCAAGAATCCTTCACAGATCAGTTGTGCATATACTCAGTCAAAGCCCTCATACAAATTTGGTGTATCACCTTAGTTTTAATCAATTTTTGTAGTCATATTTTACTCTCAAACTCCCAGAAAGCGTTTAGGATACACCAATAAGGAACCATCCTTGATACTAGAGACTCACCTCAAAATAGGTATACCCATAGACCTGAGGTGTTTCCATTATATCTATGAAAGAGAGACATCATTTGTTCAAGCCTAGAAAATCTCCAGCCCCATCTCTCTGCACGGGTGCACTTTCAAGAGATAACATGATTATGAAATTATAAAACTCTAAAGTCCAAAATTTATACTTCGGGTTTCAGACCTTTTCCTTTTCGGGGGTTGGTGTTGGAATTTGAGGTTTCGGGACTTTGGGGTTTCGAGACTTCACGGTTTGAGGACTTGTGGTTTTGATATTTCGGGGTTCGGGCTTTGGGTTTTCGGTTTGGGATTTCAAGGTTTGAAACTTCAGGGTTTTCTTATCCATCCGAGCATGTGAAACCTTTGAAACTCCGAAGTCCTAATTTTAGACTTCGGGTATTCAACCTTTGCATTTTCGTGGTATCGAGACTTCGGGTCCTCAAATTTTTATTCTTCCTAACTTCGAACGAACACACCATCGATGTCTAAATACCGAACTTTAGAGCTTCTTCATTTCCTAAAATTATACGTAATGTGCTCACCCTACTTCAACCTTTTCGCCAATCCAAAAGTGTGAGCTTCAATGGCTGAATCAATTCCTTGTTTTTGTGTGTGGAGTCACTTTTATCTAATTTTTTGAGGGGAGAAATTGGATAACAATTTAGCGACTCATGGGATCACCTACCTGCTAGGTGAAAGATCAGTTGCCTTGAAGTATCCATTGGGCATGGAGTTATGAATGATAGCCTAATACTGATCTTGTACTTGAAACTTTAACCCAATTACTTGCAAACTCTTGACACTAAAATTGTTCCACTACTGCACTCTCAATTTTCATAAGAAAATCTTTAAAATGAGGTTTGTGAGAGTAGAAAATTGTGTTAACCTAGATATTTCACATGTCTCGAAATGGATTTTCCTTAAAACCGAGGCCCACCAAGACATCCATATACTATGCTAGAGAAAACATAGATGAAAAGCTATGTACAAAATTACAAATCATACATGCCTAAGTAGACATGTAGAGTGTGCCTCAACACTTGTGATGCTGAAAAAAAAATCCTACACCTTCCTGGCGGAAACAAAGAAGATTTCAGAAAAATCTAGCCATAGGTAGTGCAACGTAGTTTACCCTTCTTACAATAGGCAGCCACACAGATGATTTGACACTAGACATGGTTGTATGGATGAGTGAAAAATTGGTAGGGACCGGTCCTTCACCAAAATCATAAAATTATAGACCAGAAATAAAATAAAAACCTCTTCGGAATGAATCACATTGTTCACAAAAGGTAGCTAAGCATGTAAAATTTAGAGCTCGAACTCGGATGGGGTGGTTTTTACATCGGTTTAAGAAATGATCCCAAGCCATAATGAAAAGAAACAGTTTTTTAGAAGCTTTAACCATAACACCTAGTAAGATTGGCATCCGAGTTGTATAATCGGATCGAGTTTGGGTAGTCAAATCTCATCATGGTAACATTATAGGAAACAAGTTGTTGAATAACTTGAACTTGGTGGGAATCTCGGTGTTTAGAGCCCGTGAATTTGGCAAGGAAACCATGTGAAGCATAGAATATCTCGGTGTTCATGGGGGATGAAGCATCATGCTTATAGAATGTAAAGTGAAGATGGGTGCTCGAGTATGAGCTCAGCTCTACGTGTTAAAAATGACTAAGGTTGTAGTTTCTAAAGGTTTGTTTTTGAGCTCGAAGGCATCGGAGAATTTGGAATTTCATATCTCAGCCTTTCGGATGTTGTCTAGATGCGTTGAGAAAATGAGCATGCAACATCTAAAGGTTTGAAATTCTGAAATTTCGGACTTTCAGACATTCGGGGTTTGGATGTTTACAACGAGTTGGGGTAAAACGAGTTGAGTTTCGAAAATCTGAAGTTATTAAGGTTTCGGAGTTACGTGGAAAATTCACTAACTTCAATGAGTGGATCTGATTAAATGGTGGGTAAATAGTTCAACAACTAAGTTGGTCAGTTGATGGATAAGGCAAGATTCTCTTTAAGGGGGCTGGTGAAGTTTAAATGCAAACATGTGTAGCTCACTTAAAAAGAGGAGGTCAACATCCTAAAACCACGTTCCTAGTCAAAGATGTATGTATCAAGACATGAAGGATCTATGGGTTTGATGTAAAGTTAGCAGATTTTTTTGTTGAGTGAGTCATTAATGACTTGGTTGGTTGGATATATGCGGGGAGAACTTGCCATGTGGATTTTGGTAAGGTATTTGGTGAATTCTACCATGATAAACTTGGAAACCAATAAACATAGGGTGAGTTGGAAAATTGAAAAGTGTAAAGCACTAACCAAATAGATCATAGGATGATAGGCAGCATATATAATATGTGGGAGATGCATGTTAAGTCCACAAAGCATGAAGTAGTTTGTACTCGAGAAAAGAAGAGTGAACAAATAGTATCTTTGAGTTAGTTGATGGGTGTAGAAACAAGGCAAGTAAGTCTTGTAAAATCCCATGATGCGAACATAAAACATGGAATTCGCTAAGTAAGATGATTACTCGCCGATCCATTTTGTGAGTCGGTGAGCTAATGGATTACTGATGCCCAGATACCCAAGAAATAACATTTTCTCAAGTAATAACTTCTTCTCCTATTGTTTCTTTTCCACAAAATTGTAGTCGTTGGAATCGGGAAAGCGAGAGTTAGACAATGGAATCACCAAGAAATGGATTTTCATAGGTTTTGGTGTTATGAAATTACAAGATTTCCTCATTTCGTAAATATTTCCTCGAAAGGTGGAGTTCGATTAATGAGGCAACATGATTAATTATCTGCTACATTCATGCGTAGTTGTTAGGGACCTCTTCCTTATTTCTCTCTTTAGTTGTGAAATTTCTATAAATTGTAAAGGGGTTCTTATTCAAAAGAGTTAGACATTTTCCAAGCTTCCCCTTCTTCTCAAAATTGTAATGGAAGCCTATGCCTTTCCCTACTATAATGATGCACTATGCAAGTGCTTGAAGTAATGGAAATTATGTTTTGTGATCAATTATATGTCCTTACATCATTTTTCTTCTTCTATTTTCCTCTCTCATGTTTGTAGGTGAACTGTGCAACCAGTGTTTCTTTTACAAGTTTTGGAGGTCATTGTACTTATCAAGGAATGAAGTACTGTATGTAAATTGAGTATGTGATGTATCTTCGTCCTCCTCATGATCATCTCTCTTCATTGGCAAGCCAAAATTTTGTCTAGAAAAACCCTTTCTTGGTGCATCACCACTTCTAATTTAGGTTTTATTTCTTGCAAATCTCTCTCTAATCCCCTGGAAATGTTAGTATAGGTCTAGGTATCTATTTTTATTGGATTAGGAGTAGTGCGGGGCTTAGTTTATGAAGAGGAAGCCAACCTTATACGGAGGTTAACCTAAAGCCCACGAGTCCCACAACTTGAGAGGTGATCCCATGTTACCCAATCACATCGAATGTCGTGTTCACCTTAAAGAAATTTGGGGGGGTGTAGTGATTTGGTGATAACATTTTTGGCATGCTCGGTGGGATAGTAGGTGAAAGCTCTACATTTCACAAGTATCCCATTGTAATATCTTAGCCACCGTGATACTAACACCAATATTTTTTGGCACGTCCAATGGGACCACAAGGGTCACATTTTTCACAGGTTTGTATATTTGTGTTCACTTCATTTTCATGATGTTGTTATGATCTTGTTGAAATTTCAACCTTAGGAGGTATACCCTAGCGCACCTGGCAGACTCCATTAGTCAACTAACCCACTCCCGAGTTGCACGAGAATATATTTTTTCCACCCATTTCCATCATTTTTCTTCCACCTCTTTCCATTTATCTCCCATTCATGAAGTTGTGCAATCATGACTTCATTCCCACTATGGAATTCTCACATGCAACAAAAATAATACTTTATGTCTTCAGGATATTTTAACCCACCTCCAAACCAATTCTATGATGAATATCAGTTTGAGCATGCATGTCCACACGAGCAAGATGCAGATTAGTTTGGTCATCCACCAAACTTTGGAGTTGTTAAAGAGAAAGGATATGCAAATTCTGGAGGCTATCCTACATCTGAAGAGGACCACTTAGAGAAAAGGTTCGAGAGTTGGAGCATAACATGGTGCAAATGAGGATTAAAGAAGTGAGAAAGGCAGCCCATATTGGTTTTAGGATTCCATACCCCTGGACTGGCCCTATACCAGGTGAGTTTAACCCTAAGCAAAAACTTGATTGGATGGTTACAACACTACTTGAGATTAGAAAATGGATTAAGAGGTGAGAAGCTTATGAATGTAATGTTAGTCAATCATGTCAATGGGAGGTCCCTACATTATCACCTTACAACCCTCTTCCCATGTCTCCATCCATACGATTCCAATTTGAGCCCCATAGTCCTAATCTTTCACCTGTTGCCCATATTGTGAATCTCACTTCTTCTTCTCCTATTCTTCCATCCCATCATGAGTCTTCTACTCCTCTTTCTTCTAAAATTCCTTCTTTTCTACAAAGGCCATCATTACAAGGAATTGCACCTCTTCCATCACTTCAAACAATAGAGGAAACAATTCAGATCCAACCCACCTCTCCTCTTATAGTCCCGAACCCATTTTGGGAAGACCAAGAATATGATTGTAGTGAAGAAGAAGAGGAGAGTGTTAAGGAACTTAGCAAGGATGAGCTTGCGAAGAATCTGAAGGAGTGGGCTGCAAGATTGAACGTCAAGCAAGTTCCCCTCCTTATTCAGCCTCCATCCAAGGTTGAATCTCAAAAATAGGTGGCGAAGATTGAATGTACACAAGAGAAAGCACAAGTAAATGATGACCAACAGTCTACCTGTTCAGAATGTAGCATCCATATTGGTTCCATATCATCAAAGGAGGTTGGATCACCACAAGTGGCAAAACTAGTTGTAGAAGTGCAAGAGTTGGTTTCAAATCCACAAGAAGAGGAAGATCATGTGCAAACAAATGAAGAAAAACTCTCAAATGTGCAAGATGCTTCAAGTGAGTGCAATGATCCTAACTGACATGCATGTCAATAACTTGCATAATTTTAATAGAGCATCCTTATTCCACCAAGATCATAACCAAATGTTACAATTAGTCACCAAGCGTTTCATGTTGTGATGGAAAGCAATGCAGACTCAACTGTTTTGAGTACGAAATAGGAAGTATAAGAGGTTTGAAATCATTCCCCTCCTTCATTATTTCAAAAATATGATTTCTTAGATGAATTTGATCTTGTAAATTTTATGTTTGAAGATGAATAAGGTTATGGTGGATCAATTGCTAATTCAGAGAACATCATAGGGGAGGTTGAATCCTTCACATAGTCAGAGAATGAAGAAGCAAGTTGTTTATCAGATTTGGAGAAGTTCTTTGATGAGCATACGAGCCTGTGGAGTTCAAAAACATTGCTATTCCAACATCTCTCCTCCAACACAAAGTGCCTATTGCTATGGAAGGAAGAACTCAAGAACAACCCATCACTCCAAGCAATCCTTTAGAATTTGAATTGGAGGAATTGAATCTTCCACATCTCTCATTGAACAAAGAAGAAAATGAGCAAACAGAAGAAATTGAGCTAGATTTAGAAGCCTTAAGTGAAGATGACATCATTGGGAGTTTCTTGCTCTCAATTGTGGAACCTGTTTTGGTTAATGAACCAATTTTGGAGGAGAATGTTTTTGAAGATCTACCCTCTAATAATCCTCAAAAGCAACAGGTGGATAAATATGACTCTACAGGTTTCATGTGGGATGAGAAGGTTAAAAATGCAGAACAAATTTGTCTTCAAATGGAAGTGGAACTCCTATATGAGTAGTATGCTTCAAACACTTGTAGTGATTTTCAAGTGACTTCATTTGAGGTTGCAAGCAATCAAGAGAGTTTCATGTTGTGGAAGAAATCCTCATTGTCAAGGAAGGAAAAGGAAATGAAGAGGAAATCACTTCAGTACCATTCATTCATGTGGAAGAAGATTTGTTTGTAAATGGGGAACATGAGGAAAATCATATCATAGACAATCACCTTCTTCAAAGATGTCTTAGGTGGAATTTCTTTTCCAAGTCGAAGCTCGGAGTAAGCGTGCCGTACTCTAAGGGTTAAATCATGTCCCATAAGGTATTTGGCCTCTATGGAGACAAACGAAAAATAAAAACTAATTGCATTAACTTAAGAATGTCGGGATTATAAGTTTCACGGTCCCAAAGATCAGTTGCAATGCATGCCTCTACAAAAAAATGCAAAGCAACTAAAAGAGGCATACTTTCTCTTTCTAGTTGATGCCTTGGTGAACCAAGTGGATAATTGGGCTTGTTTTAGTTTTTCACTCTCATTCTTAGCCATGTCCATTGCCAAATCATCTGCATGGCTTCCCATTATGAGGAAAGGGAGCTATTTTACCGAACTAGTTATGGGGTTCATTTATCTCACTTGTGCCTGCAATTAGTGTAGACTAGGGATAGGTTTGTTTTCTGAAGAATAAGTGTTTGCCACAACTGCATGATTCATTTGAGGCATGTTTGATTTTCATTTTTGGCATGTGTTGTATTTCATTGTTATTCTTACACGGTGTTTGAAAGACGAAAGAAATTTCAAGTTTAATAGAGTTCCATGATGTCCAAAATCAGCAAGGTGTTTTATACCAAAACCCGTGAGGTGTAATTTATACTCGAAATCGTCATATTCAATTTACTTCATACTTAGCATTACTGGAGGTTACGTGTAGTACTCCACTCCAGTCGAGGATGAAACAATGTTCAGGTGGCTTAGGAATAGAAATCTAACGATTCATGATAATTTTTGGAATTAACAGTCACTCCATACCCAATGAATTTTCTAAAGGCTCTTTGGACTAATGCTTAGCAAGAAAGCATCCCCGAGAGGTCACCAAAAATGTTATCCATGCGGTTTTCCCCTCGATAAAAAATGGACAAACGGGAGCCTATCGACTTTGAATTGTTTGAAGGGTCTTCACAAAGAACTCGAGACATTACATGTCTTGGAAGTTCAGGGTTTGTCCAAAGAGAGAAATTAGCCTAGTGGGCCCACTTTCAGTCGACATGAGCAAAAAATTACTGAAGTGACAAATAATGGTAAAGAGTCTCACTGTGTTCTCATTACCCTTTGGTTTCATGAAGAAAGCCTAAGAGAATCAAAATAGGGATCGAAATCAGCTTCAGAGGGCACCATAATGCTGAGCTACTCGGAGAGCTCACATGATACATAGGATGGGTCGTTTTCCAATATCTCATTTTAGAGCTCGAGCTTGGTAGTTGAAGAGGTTCAAACTCGATATGGAGCTGAACATTGTGCACACCTAGGAGTCAAGTTGATCAGTGTGAAATGACTGGTGAATGACGTGGGAGGGCGTCTGAGTTGAGACTAAATCGTTTGGTCTATGTCAGGAAAAGTATAGCTTGGTAGATTTGTGAAGGACCCAATTTGTTGGCTCTGATGTTCAATTTCAGAGCTTGGTTTTTTATGGAAATAGCTCGGGCTCGGTATGAAAGAAAAATGAGATTAATTTACGTGTGAGCCCGGTAAAAAACAGGGCGAAATCCGTCGGGGGTTCATGGTGAGTCACAACGAAAGGAGTAAGTCGATCATCATTTATGTGGGCCGAGTTACACTCATACAACCCAGGAAGATGCACCTAAAAGAGCACGTGAGATTTGGGTTCATTGAATCAAGCTAGTGGAGGATAGGAACTTGGACTGAGGTGTTTGGCATGACTCATTCACGAGCTCATGATCAAAGCTGGTCATATGAAACAATGAGCCATTTAAGGCTACGCTTGAGGAGAACGGTCGTTTCATGAGGCCGATATAATTAAAACGAGCTCGGGAAGATATTGGGATAGGATGCAGAGAGAAATGTGATGAAAATCTTGACTCGAAGGTGCTAGAATCAATGTAAATGGCTCAGTAGTGTGTGAGTTCCAGGTGCTCATCAGTGCGTTCAATTTAGAATGAAACATGAATTGTTGGGCATGAGGTATTAGCTCGCTATAGCGATTCTTGGAGGAGGTTATCTGAGTTATACTTTGTCAAGTTAATCAGGATGAATGCATAGGTATTGGAGAGTCATTTTAGGATCGAACATGGGTGAGTTGCTTAACGAATGGAAAGATCGACCAAGAGCTCGCAAACCATGTCGATGGAGGCCAAGTTATGTTGCTAAAAACAAGTTAGCCCATCAGAATTTCGGATGTCTGTGAGAACCGACGATATGAACTTTGTAGACATGGCACGATGAAGAAGGACGAGATGATCCAGAAGGTAAAGCGAGATCAAAGAAATTTCAGGAGTTGGCTCAACGTTATCACTTTGGAGTTCGTACCGATCTCATTTCGGAAGTGCATGGAATTTTGGATTTCAGGAATAGCTCAAATGTGAACTTTCAGATATATTTAGTTCGAACACTCCTCAGCGAGTTAATGAAGGTTCAAAGAAAATCCTGAAGCCTGAAAACCTGAAACTTGGAAATTTGGAGTTTCGGATTTTCAGGTTTCAGAGGTGTTTGATTTCGGGTTTCGTGTGAGGAGTGTTTCAGAGTTGTGTCGAGTCAATGTTTGCGCTAAGGTAGGATTGAGTTTCGCACGCTCATTGCAAGTCATCGTGGGATGTAGTGGTGTTGAGTCTTATAATTGGCTCAATTGGGAGCTCATCCGAGAAAGCGCAGGAGTAATGTCAGGGATGTTTTGTAACAATCGGGTTGGTCAAAAGGAGATCCGATGAGTGGGCCTGGATAATTCGGCAGTGTACAATTGAGTTGCTTGTTTGAATCGCATCGTTTGCAAAAGGTAGCTAAGCATGTCAAATTTAGAGCTCGAACTCAGATGGGGTGGTTTATGTATCAATTTAAGAAATGATCCCAAGCCATAATGCAAAGAAACAAGTTTTCTAGAAGCTTCGAGTCTAACACCTAGGAGGATTGGCGACCAATTTGTATAATTGGATTGAGTTGGGGTAGTCGTAGCTCATCATGGTAACATTATAGGAAACAAGTTGTCGAATAACTTGAACTCGGTGGGAAAATCTTGGTGTTTGGAGCTCACAAATTTGGCAAGCAAACCATGTGAGCTCAATCACAGAAGAGCTATGTGTTCGTAGGAGACGAAGCATCACGTTGTAGAATGCAAAGTGAAGTCGGGTGCTCGAGTATGAGCTTGGCTTTAAGTGTTAAAAATGGCTAAGATTGCGGTTTAGGAAGGGTCGTCTCGAAGCTCGAAGGCATAAGAAAATTTGGAGTTTCGTATCTCGGCCTTTCGGACTTTGTCTGGCCGAGTTGAGAAAATGAGCATGCAACATCCGAAGGTCCGAAAGTCTGAAATTTTAAACTTTCAGACATTCGGGGTTCGGCTCTTAAAAACGAGTTGGGGTAAAAGCGAGTGGAATTTCTAAAAAATCTGAAGTTATTTGGGTTTCGGAGTTGCATTGAAAATTCGCTAACTTCAACGAGTGAATCGAGTTAAATGGCGGGTAAATATCTCGACGGCTAAGTCGGTCAGTTGATGGATAAGGCGGGAAAATCTTTGAGGGGGTCAGTGAAGTTTAAATGTGAACACGTGTAGCTCACTTAAAGGAGAGTTCAACATTCACAAAACCACGTGCCTGATAAAATTTGTTCGATGTGGAGCTCGCAGATGGTTCATTGAGCGAGTCATTAATGACTAGGTTAGTCTGAGATATGGAGAGAGAACTCCCATGTGGATTTCGGTAAGGTATTTGGTGGAGTCCGCCATGATAAAATTAGAAACCAATAAATGTGGTATGATTTAAGAAATTGAAAAGCGTTAAGCGCCAACCAAATATCTCTGTGGATGATAGGCGACAGATATAAGACGTGGGAGATGTGTGTTAAGTCCGCAAAGCACGAAGCAATTTGTACTCAATAAATCAGAGGGAACAAATAATATGTCATGTTAGTTGACAAGTCCCACAATAGAAACAAGGCCGTAATTCTGTTAAAATCCCACAATGCAAAAATAAAACACAGAATTCGTGAGTAAGAAGGTAACTTGCTGAGCCATTTTGTGACTCGTCGAGCTGATAGAGTATAATCCCTGGTATACCCAAGAAATAAATTTGCTAAAAAATCCATAACTTCTTATCCGATTGTCTATTTTCCACAAAATTATAGTCGTTGGAATCGGAAAGAGAGAGATATGCAATGGAATCCTCAAGAAATGAATTTTTGGTGTTTTGAAATTACAATATTTCCTCATTCCGTAAATAGTTCCTCGAAAAGTGGAGTTACAATTAATGAGGTAACATGATTAATTATCTGCTACATTCATGCCTAGTTTTATGGGACCTCTTCCTTCTTTCTCTCCTCATCTATGAAATTGCTATAAATTATAAAGGGGTGCTAATTAAAAAGAGTTAGACATTTTCCAAGATTCCCCTTCTTCTCAAAATTGTGATGGTAGTCTATGCCTTTCCGTCTTTGTAATGATGCCTTTGTGCAAGTTCTTGAAGTAATAAAAATATGTTTTGTGATCAATTATATGTCCCTACATCATTTTGCTACTTTTATTTTCCTCTCTTATGTTTGCGGGTGAACTATGAAACCAGTGTTTATTTTACAATTTTGGAGGTCATTGTACTTCTCAAGGAATCAAGTCTTGTATGTAACTTGAGTATGTGATGTATCTTCGTCCTCCTCATGATTATCTATCTTCATTAGAATACCACAATTGTTTCTATAAAAACCTTTCTTGGTGCATCACCACTTTTAATTTAGGTTTTATTTATTACAAATCTCTCTCCCTAATCCCCTGGAAATGTTAGTATAGGTCTAGGTAGTTGTTCTTATTGCATTAGGAGTAGTGTAGTGCTTATTTTAGGAAGAGGAAGACGACCTTCTCCGGAGGTTCACCTCAAGCCCACAAGTCCCACAACTTGAGAGGTGATCCCATGTTACCTAATCACATCGAATATCTTGTTCACCTTTAGGCCATTCAGGGGGGGTCTAATGATTTGGTGATAATAGTTCCGAGTTCCACAACCCTTGGTGAGCCTTGCCAATAGTCTTTCGATCTGTTCCAGTAGTTTTTCAGCTCGGATCACTCGAAAATGAGCTAAGTCACGTCTTCTCTCTATTTCTTAGGGTTTCATATTGTATATTCTTATTGATTTTGTCTTACTATATATTATCAATTGTATATCATTATCTATATGTAGACACCTATTTTTGGTTATAACGCCCTTTCGTCATCTCACATTCACGCAATTTCCATTCTCGCATCTCTTTCTCTTAAATTAAATCAAATCCTATCTATTTTCTCACATTATTTGATTAATTATCAAATGGGCTCCATGTAGACCCATTTGATAATTCAACTTTTGGCATATCCCCATCCTTCACAAATTATTCAATCCATGGGTATTAATAATACACCCATTTGACACCCTTTTTTTAAATGGAATCTTTTATCTCACCCACCATGTCAATCATGCTCCCCACTCCATCTAATAATTCAAGCCATGGTCCCCACATGATCACATCATATTTCTTAACTCAGGTTACTTTACTCAACCATGGGTATCATTTAACCTACAATTTAACCTCACATCCAAGCTATAAATATGGGTTTTTCCCCATATTTCAAGGACCTGGATGGAGATAGATTTTGAAAGGATCGAGAGATTGAAAAAAAGAGAAGAAAGAGCTTAATTAAGTTCTTCCAGTTTAAGGAAGAAACCTTTGCCATGGTTCATTATCTTGCCATCTTGATGCCCGGTTCATCTCCATGTGAGCACAAGCTAAGTTCCCTCGTCATTTTAGTTACTTTTCATTTTATATTCCATTACTATTGTTCATAATCTGTTATTATCTTGTCTGACATGGGGTTGACATCCTCCAAGGGAGTTAAAATCCTCTTGGAACCGGTATTGTCTTGCAACCCCCACATATTATGATCTAATCTTATTAGTTTTAGTTTCTGAGATCTAGATTCTTTATATCATACATCTATCTTATTTGCTTTGTATTATACATAGTCATCTCCAGGTACTAAGCCCTTGTATACTCGACATTGTTAAGTGTTTGTTGATTACTCAGTACACTCATATGAATAGGAAATTTGGAAACTTAGATCAACATTTGGCATTCTGATGGGACAAGACCGAGATTTGGTCATTTTTATTGCATTACTTGTTGTGTGCAGGTGTCGTAAAGATGACGGTTATCTTATTTGTTTTTAGTTGTCATTACTTGACATATATTTTGTGAATATTTCGTTTGGAAACTCACTTGTTTGCAGGATTTAATTATCTTTGCTAGTGTGGTGTCCTTTGTACATATAGTCATTTTTGTCTTCGCCATGAGGTAAGTGGTTTTTGTCGTTTTGAATAAGGTTATTATTTAATTTGTTTATAATTATTATAAAATTTTATTGTTATATCCATTGAAAAATAGGAAAGTATATAAATATCAAAATAATAATAATAATAATCATAATAATAAATATATATATAATAAAAAATATTAAAAAAAAAATCCTAAACTACCCCATACAACCCATCCCCCTAACTATTTCCTCACCTCTCCAACTCTCCAGCTCGGCCATCTCCTTTCCTCCCACTCCTCACCGAGCTACTCCCACATCACCACCCGAGCTCTCCACTTCATCCAACTCAACTCTCCAATGAGCTCCATTCCCACCTCCCACTTAACTCTCCACCGAGCTCTCTCCACGAGCCACCATCTCATTTCCCTGTCCCAAGCTCTTTACCCACTCCACTCAGCCATTCCCTTATCCCGAGCTCGAGCTCCCACCTCACCGAATCCATATCTTCCACTCAAATTTCTCTATCCTTTCCTTTACTTAGCTCGGAATAAGCCACTCGGCTCCATGATCTCACACCCCAACTCACCTTCCATCCCCACGTCCTCGCAACAAAAACCACTCCATCCCACACCCCTCTCCATTGCATCTCCCTTCCCCTTTCACACAACTCGACCATAAGCAATCTCTCCATTATCAATTTCCTCTCACCTCGGGCCATCCTCGCCTCCATCCAGCTTCTTCCCACGTCCAACACATCCACATCTCCCTTCCACCTATCTCCTTCTCTCCACGAGCTTCCATCTCCTCTCCAACCTCAACCGAGATTCCTCCTACCAAACTCACCTCCCTTCCTACCATATCCACACTGGACTCACTATATTCGATACATGTTCCACCCAATAGTTTTGAGCTTAGCTTCAAATTCACACAAGATTTGTGTGCATTGACTATCGCATCCCTTTGTCCCACTTTGCTCTCGACTTAGTTTTAACTTCACATAAATCTCTAGCGATAGTGCTTATACATCTGTGTATCTCATTTGGATACGTAGAAACACTATAGTTCAATAACTGTACAGTCTCCTTCTAGCAGTCGGCTTACATTTTTTTCACATTGTAGGTATAAACATTACATGATTCCAATGTTTGAGGCATCCAACTATTTCCAGTTTCATTTCAATTTCACGCAAGCTCTGAGGGAAGTGACTGTACAATCTTGTTATAGCAATTTGGATCCCAAATCTTTAGAACACGTTTATAACGAGTTCCATAGCCAATTATATATTCTCGTTCATACTTTCTCATTCCAAGAGGATTATATATTTCTCATCTAGCTGAGTTCATACTCTTTGCCTATGAGTCGTGTAGCCAATTATAGCCAATTCACATCATAGCCGATTATTATTTCTCGTTTAGATTTTCCGTGAGTCTCATTATGTAATCAAACATGTGAAGAGCCACGTCCATGTGCAATATGACTAACCATTTTCAATCTACCCATCCTCCTAGATTCAACTTTTGACTTTTCTTTTCCTAAAGGAAAGATTTGATTTGGTTTGCTTTTCCATCAAAATGATCCATCATTTTTGTAAATTGATCTACCTTTTGGAAACACTCTTCCCCACATAGAATGACCCATTGGTGCTTGCTTTGTGGTGGGAAGTCAATTTGTTGGTCCCACACATGTGGGTGAGTAAAGTTGAGACACTTTTTGCATGTCGACTGAAAATAGTCCAACTGTAGCATAGACACGCATCAACAATCTATAAAGCACCCGCGTTGTGTGTGTGAACTATTCCACTTGAAGAACTAAATGCATCCCTCATCTCAAATCGATTTCGAATCAATTAATTTACTCCAAATTCTTTTCGTAAGGTCCATTTCATAGCTTCTTTCATAGATTATTATTATTATTATTATTATTGTTGTTGTTGTTATTATTATTATTATTATTATTATTATTATTATTGTGGATAGTTTATAATGTATCTTAGCATTGAATCATTTATTTCACCATTTGTTTTCTATGTTTATTAGTTCATAGTTTCTTTGATCATTTATTTTAATAAGAAGATCAGTTCTTAATTTATCTCTTAGTTTATGATATATTATTAGCTTTCATATCTTATTTCCTCTTATTGTATACGAATGTTGGTCTAAAACTTTTTCTTAATTAATTAGCTTCATTATTGTTATCTTGTTTTTGACGAAGTAACTTTTTGACAACATCTATATCTTCTTTCTTAACCATATCAACTAATTATATTTATCTTATTTTCAGGTGAAATCAAAAATTCGTGACCATCCAACAACGCCATCAGATATCACTTGCTTTGCAAAACAAAAAAAAACACTCATTTTTACTGGTCTCATCATGACTCTAAGCGATGCCATTTCGGGGTATCCAAGCGTTTCAGTCACTAATTTGGCCCCTTCAAAATACATCACTATCACATGTAATTAAATAAACACTAATAGTGATTCTCAGGTATTTCTCATTTTTCCTATTTTCTCTTTTCGGCATCAAACTTTCCCTTTCCTGAGTGTCTGTATACATCAAACGTCACATTTCATTTTGGTCTAAAACGAACCTTCTGCATCCTGCTTGATCACATAGCTTAAGTAAATAATTTAACTCTCTGCATTTCACTTATCACACACTTCCTAAGACTGCACAAACATAATTAACACATCAAAACATTCCTCTCACCTGGTTAATTGATTGGGACCTAAACACCCAACAGGCAACCGTCTCAGACATCTCCCAATCCATAGCTCTGAAACAAGTCTTGGAATCCATTATGCACCTTCATTACCTACTTTTATTTTCTGTTCACATCCTCTAAATTAAACATGATGATAAAAAATATTCTTCTTGATTTTTTTTCAACAACATACATAAATAGATGTTTCTCTATTTCACACCTATTGTCACTCTCTCAAATCGAGACAAAACAACAATCTACTATATCAAATAAAGTTACTTCCTCTGACGATCTCGCCCAACAAGATACTAAACTCAAAACCACGCCTTCAGTCACTCAATCTCCAATCTCCATGGTCTCACCTCATGAGAACCATGTCATACAAAATTCTCCCCACCTTGACACCAACCCTCATATCCCTCATCAAGCCAGTCTTCCTAAATCAATCGCACCACCATCTCCTGCTCCTCTAGATACACTCAAATCTCCTCCTAACCCCATATATGACTTCTTACTCCAGAAATCTCCTATAATCTCTCAATCCTCCCAATCTCCAAAATTAGTGGATCACATTCCGCCCACATCCCATTTTGACAATTCCATTAATAGGCTTTCCCAACCATCTCCAATTCTTAACACACATATCCCCACTTATCATCATGCCCCTATTGCTCTACACCAACCTATCTGACAATCCCAACTTTGTGAAACATGTTATTCTTTTCCATCTGACTCCCCAAACACCTACATATCCACAAATTAATCAATTGTCTTATCAAACCATTCTGTAAACATCCTATCCACAAACTTATCAACCACCTTATCAGATGATTCCCCAACTACCCACACATCCACAAACACATCATTTTCCTTATCAAACTACTTTTCAAACCACACACCAATCCAATCTCAACCTTACAACACCTCGAGTGATTCAATTCATGCCTTAATGAATCGGTTATCTAGTTTAGAAACCCTTACCGTAGCACCCAAAAACACTTTATCCTATGAACAAATCTGTAATGAACCGATTCATCCATCGGTTCCAATCAAACCCTATCCCCCTCATTGGAAACTTCTTGCATTTAATAAGTTCAACAACAAAGAAGATCCCCAACAACATCTCCTCGCATTTAAACATGCATGTTGTCTTATTGCGCATGATCACAATCTACTTCTTCGCACTTTCCCCATGTCTTTGTCTGGTCCCGAGTTAGACTAGTACAATAGTATCCCACGACATTCCTTATTCTCTTTCACTCAACTTGCACAGTTGTTCTTAGAACACTTTTCTATCAATATCACACGTAAAACCACTATCTCGATCTATATACCATTCAACAGTATGAAGATGAGCCCATTTCTCGACTTCGTTGCATGATGGCAGAATGTTATAAACCAACTATCCTTCACTATCCTGCAAACCGAACTCATCGATTTATTCTCATGTTCGTGTGCCAAACATATATCATCCACTTACAGATCAATCATTAGAACCTTTGATGAAGCTTTCATAATGGCTCACAAGCTCGAAACACGTTCCATTAAGTAGGGTCATCTTAAACTAAGTTCAACTAAATCAAAAATTGAATCTACCAAACCATTCACACATAATGACAAATTTAAGGGTGCCCAAAGCATGTGGTCATTAAACCCTCATCCCCATCTACATCAAACACATGGTATCAACATCGTTCTCCTCAATCAAAACCAACTACACTCCTTTAAAAGAGAATCATATAGTTCTATATTTGATAAGTTGATGAGTGTAAACTCCATCTAACTTCTTCCCATACAACCCGTGGACAACTTACAAGCCAAGCCTATTTGGTATCATGAGGCTCACTTTTGTAAAATCATCGAGTCAAAGGTCATGACCTTAAGAGATGTCGTTCCTTCAAAGATCGTGTCCAACATTTTGTAAAAGAAGGGGATATCCAAATTGATACCTCCACTACACAAACTAATCAACCACCAACAAATCAAGCCATGCTCTTTACATCTCAACTATCAAACACTTGTATGGTTGACACTATCAATCAAGATCCCATATTATCACCAACTCTGCATGTTCCCACAGATGGACATTATTCCCATCCCTTATTTAGAACCTATCACGCCTACATCAACTTTCACTACCTATCCTGAATCTACACCTTCTCTTGTTCTTATCACATCCACATCAAATTCAACTATATAATCCATTTCCGCCACTTCAAATACACCCCAATATACCACATTAGATTCATCATTAGCACTTTTCTTGGCCCCACTCGTATCCACACATATCCCTACATCTCTCCCATCTATTTCTTCACCCATATCTGCCTCAAATACACCTGTTACTACACCTACATTGCTCTGACCATCCCAACTAAACTCGGTTCTACTACTTTCATCCTTACAACCCCGCCTTAAACATCAACCCCATTAGCTAACATACCATTTTTACCCCTCGAAACATTTATGAAAGAATCAGTCCCTTCTACTTCTACATCTGAAAATGCTCCTGCATTTGTTGCATTAGCCATACCCATAAGGTCTACTCCATCGGTTATCACACTACCCACATCTCCAAATCTTCCAAAAATGTCTACATCTTTATCTATCCTAGCAACCCCTATATCTATTACACCAACAAGTCCACCTATCTCTACCTTGACAACCTTGCCCATGGCCACATCACCCAGTCTACCCCAATACTCTTTACCTAATCCTTCTATCACACCAACCCAATCCTCTTGATCTGTAACCCTATCAAATATACCCCTTGAATCACCTACTGTACCAACACATCCACCTAAATCAAATAAATATGCTTTACCTTCTCCCTCTACAAAATCATCTCTTTCCATTCCCAAACCGAAACAATCCATGTCTCACATAGATATCATTAATCGGATCATACAAACACCTATATCTTCATTAACATCTTCATCTTGTTTTAGGATAGTTTCTCCATTAATAACCACACCACCGCTATCATATCCTCCGGTTGAAATTATTGTCATCCCTACTAGAGTTAAATCTTCTCGGTTTAAGTCTAAGGCTCGGGGAAAACATCACGATAGTTCCTTGCGCATCCATGGAAACAATCAGATTCTCTCTCTTCTCAACAATCCAATACCACAACATCCATGTCGAGATTAGTTTTTCCATCTATGACATCTTGCAATAATATAACCACATCCAAACAATACCATCCTTCAACCAAATTTGATTCATCCTTAAAAACATGAAATTCACACATCAATCTACATCCAATTTTCTCCTTACTCAAATTTGAGACATCCTATCAAAACCCATACAAGTTACCTTCCCCATAACACTTCAATAGGGTCATATGCAGATATATTTCGACATTTAACTCAAATATTTGCAATCGAACTTCCTCATATTAAAGCCTTTAATCCCTATGGTCCCTTGCCGGCATGGTTCAATCCTAATTGCAGTTATTCTTATCATCGTACCCAGGTCATGACATCGAACATTGTAAGGCATTTAAGTCAATCCTTCACAATCTTATTGAGAAAGATGACTTCCTCTTTAGGGAAAGTTTCTTCTCCATTTACTTTGAATCCAATTCATATCCCATCTGCCGAGCCTCCCATGATTCCTTCATCCACATCATCCATTAACATCCCTCATGCAAATGACATTCCTCTAAGGAAGGTCTTCCATTATTCATTAGTACCGCTTATCTTGCTAAACACACTTGTGGTCTCCAATCGTTTATCCCATCCAAATCTAAAACAATCTCATCTAAACTCTTTCGACATCCTTTAACTCCTTCACATTTAACTTATTGGGGGAACAACCTTCCCTCGCCCTTGAGCATCTCATTCGTACAACTCCCTTGTTACTAGGGGAATTCACTCTTTGACATTGTTTTGTCTACCTCCTTCACATTCATCCAATCTAAACTATTTCTGCCCAAATCCTCACTCATTTTAAGTCCACCATTGTGGCCATATTTATGCCTCTTTTGGGGCATCATATTTTTCATTAAAGTCCTCTTTTGAGGCCATGTTTGTCTCTCCATTGAGGGACCTTTTTCTCAAAGTCCACCATTGTGGCTATATTTGTGTCTCTTTTAGGGCACCATCTATTTCGAAGTCCACCATTGTGGCTATATTTGTGTCTCTTTTGGGACACTATTTATTTCATCAAGTCCTCCTTTGAGGTCATGATTGTCCTTCCATATTTGTGTCTCTCTTGGGGCATCATTTATTTTCATCTAAATCCACCATTATGGTCATATGTTTGTTTCCTTCAAGGATATAGTTTTTGTTTCTGCTTGGCTATCATCTCATCTTATTGCAACTACATTGTCTTCCCTCTCGTGGTGGTAAACTAGAGATGGAACCTCTTAATGCATTACACTTACGACTAGTCTACTGTTAGCATATCTACCAATGAGAACTTAGTTACATCCTTAGATTGTTTTGCCATCTTTAGCCCCTTCCATTTGTCATAATCTAAATTATGTAGTCTGCCTTCACTACTTTGATGTGATCCCATAGCCATTACATCCATCACCTTCTCATTCTCCTATTGCAGCCATGCGAAGGGTCCAGGGTGTCTCTTGTACATTCCTTATCCCCTCTTAAGTGGCTTACTTAGCTATTCCCTAGTTCTCCCCCATGTGAAGCTCAAATTCATGTATGCAAAGGCAAAATCAAAGTTATCAAAAAGGTGATCCTCGAAGGACAACTATTCATGCAACTAAAAGAATGAAAAAAAAAGAAGAAAAGTATACAAATCAAAATCAAAGCAAAATCAAAAGAGATAGACCAATCCCTTGAAGGATGGATATCATATTATTCTTGTCATCTATATTATGTATAAAGTATACCATACCATCAAAGGATGTCTACTCTGTTATTATGGCATCTGGAAGGTTTTTCGCATTGATCAACCTTCTTTTATCAACATTTTCTGAAAGCTTCCTGCATTGATCAGCTTTCTGCTATTTTTCTTTCCCTTTCCTAGAGCTAGGGCATAGACTTAAGGAACACCACCTTTGGAGATCCCTCTTCCCGCATACAAGTCACATCTTTGATCCCTTTGTCATGTCAACATTAGGATTACGAGAATTTTTCATCCATATTTCCCTCATGATATTTTGGTATAACTAACTATCAATGGTTATGTGTTAACACCTGCTATTGGCTATAAGTGCAATGCTTTGAGTGGTAACCTTTTCTTGTTTATATCCAATCCAATTCGAAACATAGTTTCCCTATACACCCTTACTTTCTGACTATGTTCCATTCATCTCGTCCAAATAATCTTTTATAAAAATCACATCAAATTTAACACTATGAATTTTATATCTATCCATCATGTCCATGGATGCGTTTGCATATACATTTTTGGTTCGTGAATTCTACTTGATCATTGTTGTAGTTTGTGAATCCTACTTGAGGGTCTTTGTCAAGGCAAGTTCATTATCCTACAGCTCCTTATCTCTTAACATGTTTAACACCATCTTTGATCCATTTCTCCTTGCTCTCCATGTCTACTCATCACCATTTGTCTCCACATCATCCATCTCACCTTTCTCTCCCCTTAAACGATGCCATATATCTTACTTGTCTTTCCTCTTGAGTTTATCTTTTACTCTTTTGCTTTCATTTTGACATCTTGCTTAACCATCCATATAGCTAGAGAACCTTAGTTAAATTATATTTTATTCCTTGGATCCTCCCCTTGTAGAAGCTTCTCCACCATTTCCTCTTTCAACAGATGAAAATCACCACCAAAAACTTCTTTCCACTCCTCCTTTTCCTCTTAACACTCTTTCATCATCACTACCACCACATGGGCATCCTAGTTAAGGATTTCCCTTACACTCTCCATCTATACTGCATATGTTCCTCCATCCATTCATGTTAGATTCCTCTATTTCCTTGTTATCACTTTAATATCACCTCCTTTCATCTCTTGTTCCATTTTGGTATACAACGCTAAGTATTTTTATCGTTCTTCTTCTTCGAGGTTTAGAAATCCTACTTAACCATCTCATAAGTCATAGGGAGATCTTACTTAAGAGTTTATCTTAAGAATGGTTGGTCGTCGATCCTTCCATCTCCCATCATCTCTTCCTCATCTTCTATCTCCCACCTCTCATCATACTCATCCATTCCAACCAACCCTTCCACATCTACATCCATTACAATGTTGTCTTTCTCCTTCCATATTGTCCTTTGCCGGTTTGGTGATCTTACTTAAATCCTCTTGTGGCATGGAGATCTTACTTAAGAGTCCCTCTTGAGCATAATTTTTCATCTGAACTCCACCACTACCCCACATTCTCTCCATCTACATTTTCTTGGAATTCCCCATCATCACATCCTCTCACCTCCTCTTTCATTCTCGCAAACACCACTTCTTCTGGTCCCTTTTTCATCTCCATCATCCGTCAGTTGGGTAATCTTACTTAACCATTGCTTCTCCGTTCATTTGTGTCTTGTTTCTTCATTTCTCTATCATTCATTCTCATCCATTGCATCCTCTCCTCATCTTTATCTTCCTATGAATCGTTATCCCTCCTTTCGTTACTCTTTCCATTCCATATTCTAGAGTTAACCCACATATCTACCCACATATTTACCCATCATTGTCATTGGTCACCCTCTAACATTCTTTTATCATCATCTTTCATTTCCACACTAGTAATTATCGGTGGACTTCTCCTAAAATCACTCGTCCCCATTCTACGGCCCGAAACCTTTTCTTTGACCCCCTCCATTCTATCTTCATTCCTTCCTTCCTCTATGTCCTCTAATCATTATCGAGAGGACTTCTCCTAATGTCCTTTAATTAGTGTTCCTCCTCCCATTCTTCGTTTACTTTCTTCCTTGTCTCATCTTTTGTCTCATCTTTTCCTACTAATCATTATCGGTGGATTTCTCCTAACATCCATTTACTAACATTGCCTCTCTATCCCATCCTTTATTTTTCCTCCCCACCTCTCCATCTTCCATTCTTCCTTGCCAATTTCTTCTTTGTCTTCATCATACACCTTCTCTCTATTTTTTCATCATCGGCATATCCTCATCTCATGCATCTCTATTTATTTTCTAATCGATATCATTCCCTCCCTCAAGTTTCTCTCTACATTCCTTGTGCTTCTCACCCTTTATCAAATATCTTTGTTATTAGTTCTCTTCCTTCTACATAATTTTCTTAATTGTCTTCTCCTCCTTTCTGATCTTCATCTTATTTCACTTCCTCTACATCATCCTTCTCCCCATTTTACCTCGCACTTCCTCCTTACTTCCCCTGTCGAAAACCTGACTCTTCAGCATTATCCCATCTCCTTTATCATCTCATCATCCACATGCATTTCCATGCGGTTAGTTCCATATTCTTTGCCTTGGATTTCCTCACTATGATCTGTTTCCTTCAAAAAAATTCTCTATCATCTCTTTTGTTTTCCATTACCTCTCTATTTTCCTCTGCTCCATCCTTCATCACGCCTTTCATCTTGAATAACTCTCTCTCTTTTTCATAATTTCATCCTCTACTCTATTCTTTTCTTGTCTTCTCTTTGTTTGTCCTTCTTCATTTCCCCATTTCTCTATAATCCTTCCTTGTTATCTTATTTCTCCCCTTCCATTCCTTATTTTCTCCTCCTCTATCTCCATCCCTCTATTCCATATCCATGTCGCCTTCATATTCAATCTTTCTTTCTCTTCTCATAATCAACCAATCCTCCTATCTATTCCCTTTTCTCTTTCTCAACATCCCTCACTTGGCATTCATAGTCAATGCCAATGTTTCTCCATTTATGTATTGCCATCTATCCCTTTCATTATCGTTCTTGTTCTTCTCTTTGCCACATTGACCTCTTCTCTTTTTGAGAACCCTGTCACATCTTTTATCTTCGTCAGTCCTCTCACAGGGACATCATCATATCCATTTCTAAGAATCTCTTCCCATCTTCTTTTGACATTTTCTTCTTGGAAGATACCATAACGGCCATCACGTATCTAATCTTGTTCTCTTCCATGAATATTTTCTCTACTTGTTTTTGTCACAAAAGTAAATCTATCATACTTGTCGAAGAAACAAGACTTCTTTTTCTTCTTCACCTTCTAATTTGCTAACACTTATGCATCTTTCCTATGAAACATGATTGTCATTATATTTATCACCCTTTTAGAAACATTTTATCTCACCTTTCTATCCTATCTGCTCATCTTGTCCACATTTATGATTATTCTATCTATGTCTTATGTTGGGGCACCTTTTCATCCTTGTACTTGTCAACACATAGAACTCACTTTGTGTCCTTCTCGTGCCCTATGTTGGGGCATCATTATCTTCATTCTCGTCCATTTTTGGACGCATGATTTTTTACATGATTCCTCGCAAACAAAGGATTGCGCACATATTTCGCATTCAGTTGCACATATTTTGATGTTTTCCTATGACCCATTGGTCATCTTGGTTTACATCCTTACTACTGATGGTCTTCACCCACTTATTGGTCTATAGAACATTGTTGTCTATCTCCGTTGAAACTACAATTGTCCTCTACCAATGTGATATTGAAGTCACCGCCATATTTTATTTTTATTGTTATTGCGATTCTTTTTCCTGAGGCATTTTGCCTTTGGTCATGTCTTCATCCACCCTCAGACACATATCTCATCTAACCCTTTTTGTTTTTGTCTTGTGGCTTGCTATCGCAAACCACTCAACAAAAAGGGGGAAGTGTAGACACTTATTTTTGGTTATAGCGCCCCTTCATCATCTCACATTCACGCAATTTCCATTCTCACATCTCTTTCTCTTAAATTAAATAAAATCTTATCTATTTTCTCACATTATTTGATTAATTATCAAATGGGCTCCATGTAGACCCATTTGATAATTCAAATTTTTGCATATCCCCATACTTCACAAATTATTCAATCCATGGGTATTAATACACCCATCCAACACCCTTTTTTTTAAATGGAATATTTTATCTCACCCACCATGTCAATCATGCTCCCACTCCATCTAATAATGCAAGGTGTGGTCCCCACATGATCACATCATATTTCTTAACTCGGGTTACTTTACTCAACCGGGTATCATTTAACCTACACTTTAACCTCACATCCAAGCTATAAATATGAGTTTTCCCCATATTTCAAGGACCTTGTATGGAGATATATTTTCTGAACAGGAGACCAATAAAAAGAGAAGAAAGAGCTTAATTAAGTTATACCAGTTTAAGGAAGAAACCTTTGCCATGGTTCATTATCTTTCCATCTTGATGTCCAGTTCATCTCCATAACAAAGCACAAGCTAAGTTCCCTCATCATTTTAGTTACTTTTTGTTTTATATTCCATTACTATTGTTCATGATCTGTTATTATCTTGTCGACATGGGGGTTGACATCCTCCAAGGGAGTTAAAATCCTCTTGGAACCGACACTGTCCAAGAAACCCCACATATTATGATCTAATCTTATCTGTTTCAGTTTTGCATATCTAGCTTCTTTATATCATACATCTATCTTATTTGCACCCATATCATCCATCATCATCTCTAAGGTACTAAGCCCTTGTATACTCGACATTGTTTAGTGTTTCTTGATTACTTGTACACTCATACGGACGGGAAGATGGAAACACAAATCAACACTATAGTAGTTACTATTAAATAAGGTTTAATTATTTTTAAATTAAATCATTTGGTGAATCCATACCCTCATTTGAGCATTGGCTCTTCATCTTGTATATTAGCTTGTTTTTTTTTATTGTTTGCTTATATAAGCTAGGATCCTTCAATTCTCACCACCAGGAGTGTTTACCTTTGTTCCTTCCTACGGGCCGTCCTGAATGTGAGAACAAAATCCAATCTTGTTTATCTACCACTTACATTCATCTTAATACTTATCCTAAATATGTATATCATAGATTAACTACAACATCATCTTTAAAAAGGATCCTATTACTTTAACATTTGTTGAACTTCCTTCTCAATTTGTTTTAAATAATGATCCCCCTTTATATTCACATATGTATGAATAAAATATGGGTTAAACGAGCTTTAGTTGATAAGGGATCCATGCTTAATATTTATAATTTATCATTTCTTCAACAAATTAGGATTTTGAAGCCTCTTTAACTCCTTTGTCTATTTCTATTTGTGGCTTTGATAATGTTCTTAAACATTTATTAAGTACTATCACACTTCCCATCACCATGGTGGTCAATGCAATTTGTCTTCTCTTTCCATGTAATGCCTAATCCTCTTAATTATAATATTATTCTTAGATGACCTTTGATCCATGTCATACATGTGGTCCCTTCAATCCTTCATACAAGTGTTAAATTACTCGTGTGTGTGTGTGTGTGTGTGTGTGTGTGTGTGTGTGTGTGTGTGTGTGTGTGTGTGTGTGTGTGTGTGATGTATGTGGCCTTAAATGACCCCTCCCCATTCACCTTTTACAAAAATATTGAACGTTCACATAAAGCACCCTTTTCTACTACATCATTGGACCCTCATTTCACCAAGTTTGGACCTTGTTATAAGCATATGGTTCGTTATCATGCCATATTAGGCCAATATGTAAAAGTAGTCATGTAACCACTCTCCACTCCCACACAATCTAACAAACTTGGCATTAGATATCACCCTCCATCCACTCCTATTCTACCACGCCACATATTCTCTTGAGGTTTATACTAATTCATGTGCTCCTCAACTCCCTTTATTATATCCACGAGATTATTGATCCCACTTTATTTTATTGATCTGAATTGGAAACATTCCTTATTGATGATTCTCTACTAGAATGCATGAGGACTTACGACCATTTCCTCTCTTACCACAAAAAAAGTGTTTTCCATCTATTCTCAACGCTCTTTGCATACTTTGGAAAATCTAATCCTCCTAACAAGAACAACGATAATCCGACACCATTCTTACCTTGATCAATACATAGAATAATGCTCCACTCTCCTAAATGATGAAACTATCTAATATAACCTCGCACTAATGAAACCATGTATGGTTTTTTGGCTACATATCTTACGTCATCCGAGAGTGAGATGATATCAAACAAGTGATTCATGAATTTTCAGAAATATTTGCATGGTATTATAGTGATATTCTAGCATAGATCCTTTGTTTTATGCATAATATAATCCTCAATCCTAACGTAAAACCAAAGTACAATAGAAAATTTGAAAAATGCATCCTAAGGTTGCCTTACTATTCAAAGAATAAATACAACAACTTTTAGATGTCGGGTTTATCTACATTATTGACTACCTCGAATGGGTATCTAATATAGTTCTGTTATGAAACAAGATAAAAAGTTACTATTACATAGAATTCTATGACCTCAATAATGATTTCCCAAAGGATAGCTTCCCATTACCACATATCAATTCCATCGTTGATTCTACAATAGGTGATGACATTCTTTCATTCATGAACAACTTCGCTGATTATAACAAAAAAAAGATACCTTGGTGATCAAGAAAAGAAATCATGCACCACACTATGAGGTACTTTTTTCTATACTATCATACCATTTGGAATTAAGAATGTCGGTGCTACTTATCAATGTGCTCAAGGTTGATATGATAGAAAATTAAATGCTTTTGCTTGAACTAACAATCATAAACATGCAAATATATATACAACATGGTTAGAAGGAGAACTGTCTTGTAAGAAGGTGAACCACCTATAGGTCAAAGATGCCACAAAGGCAGGAAAACTACCACCAAAGCATAACCAACCCCAAAACATAACTGAAAGTTTAAACAATGGATTAACTATTGCTAACATTCCCCCCTTAATACATTGTTTTACAAACATCATATTTCCAGATAGTGGCCCCCTTATTCCAAACACAGTAAAAAGTTTATTACACTCTCTGTGTAGCTTGCTCACCTTTTGAGGTGGCATGCCATCTTTGTGGCTTCTTGGTCTTGGTGACACCTTGGTTTTCCCCAAAAATTACCACAAACCTGGAAGTGACTTGAGGACATCCATCCTTTATAACACCTCGATGGTTTCCGGTTTCCTGGATTACCACAAACCCATATGGTTTTTTGACTGCAAGTTTACCACGAACCTGGAGGTGACATGATGTCTCACTGTACACTTCGGTGGTTTCTCAGATTTCCACAAACTCTTTACACAAGAACTAAGCATTAATCCATTGTTTTTCCTCCTCACAATGTCCTTTATTCGGAAGGTACCAAACTGTAGAAATACTCTGCATCTTTATTGAAAAAACACACACTAAGCTCAACAAAAACAAAAACGTCACCAAATCCATGATGTCACCCCATTGTAGGTGGCTAACGATAAGACGCCAATTTTCTTCTAACGTCCATGTACCCTCCAACCTCCAATTTTTTTAAGAAGAAGATAGGTAAGATAGGTAACATTTTTTTCTACACTTCATCCTCCATTTCTCTTTCATGTTTTTCTCTAGATTTTGTCCCTTTCGTTGCCAAAAATAAAGAACCAAAATAGGAAATGCTTGGCCTCCTTTATTTCAAAACACACGCACGTCTCTTTTCTCCACATTTTTCAAGCAGGCAGACTGCGCCAATGAAAAGAGGTATGATTGATGGAGTTATAGAGTTAGTTCCTCCATGCCAATTTCAAATCCCTGATGTCTATGCTTGGGCCATTGGAATCTCAAAGCAGGTGGTTATCAAATTTTAATTTCCCTTAATTTCCTCCTCTAATGCGCTGGTCTGCAAGTGTTAGTCCACCCAACAGTTACTTTTCCGCATAGCAGTTCCTTTCAAAAAAACACACACATTAAAGAGAAAAGTAGCACGTAGGAGGATCTACACAGGCGGGTTTTAAAATAAATTCTCCTCTACAAGTCACTGAAGCACTGACATGCCAAAAATAGAAGACAACTCCTCTTTCCTCCTGCGCACAGGCCACAAGGGTAAATGAATCTGATACCACTGAAGGCTAATATAATAGAAATTTAAATGCTTTTCCTTGAACTAAAATCATAAACATGTAAATATATAGACAACAAATATGGTTAGAAGAGAACCGTCTGGCAGGAAGGTGAACCACCCACCTACTGGTCAAAGATGCCACGAAGGAAGGAAAAATGCCACCAAAGCATAACCAAACCCAAAGCATAACTGAAAGTTTAAACAATGGATTAACTATTTCTAACACGTTCTATGAAACATATTCTATGACTACAATCAAAAAGTTATTGAGGATTACGTTGATGATATACTTTCCAAATCCCAACATCTATTACCCACG
The DNA here is from genome assembly GCA_018340775.1 of Taxus wallichiana var. yunnanensis. Lineage (NCBI taxonomy): Eukaryota > Viridiplantae > Streptophyta > Pinopsida > Cupressales > Taxaceae > Taxus > Taxus wallichiana. The sequence goes on along the minus strand of CM031233.1, from coordinate 129,373,799 downwards.
CTCATGATCTCCACACAAATTTTGAATGGTTATGACAAAACAACATCCACCTCAATCCGTAAGAGTGTGTTTTTGACGTTATGATTGGAAAACTCCTTGGTTATATTATATCTCAACACAGAATTGATATTGATCCAAAAAAATTGTACAATATTTGACATGCCTACTCCACAAAATTTACATCAACTACGTTCTTTACAAGGAAAGATCCAAGTCATCCTTTGCTTTATTTCACAGTTAGCTGATAAAACTCAGCCCTTCACTCTCCTCATGAAAAAGGACACTAAGTTCATTTGGGATGATCATTGTCACCGTACTTTTGAGGCCATCAAAGAATATTTTCTCAATCCACCTATTCTTGTACCTCCCACATACGATCGAACCTTCCTATTGCATTTCTATGTTACATTCCATGCCTTCGTAGCCTTTCTCGCACAACATGATGATTGTCACTAAGAGTAGGTTGTTTATTATATTAGTCACACATTACTTTCCTACAAGTGAAACTATAGCAAAATTAAAAAATTATGCCTTGGCCTCGTATCTTTTGCAGATAAGTTGTGACATTATCTTATAAATAACGAGATTCATATTATTACCAAAGTGGATCCCTTACGATACCTCTTATCCCGCACAAACATATCTGGACGCCTTACTTGATGGGTCATGTTACTCACTGAATTTGATTTCAAATTCATCCCACATAAAGCTATCATGAGCCAAGATCATTTGATAGTCATTTGTTACGATGTTTACGAATTGATGAAATTCATATGGTTGTATCTCAAGTCCATGATAGCTTATGCGGTGGGAAATTTTTTGAAAAATATAGGTTGCATAAATTCCTATGACAAGGTTATTATTGGCCTACTATAGAACATGATTTCCTGGAATATGCTACACACTGTGAAAAATGTCAAAAGCATAGTAATCTCGATAACGCCCCCTCATATTAACTCCATCCTATCATTTTATCATGGTCATTCTCCCTATGGGGTTTTGACCTTATTGGTAAGATAAATCCTGAATTGGCTAATGGCCATAAATACATTATTACTGCTACCGAGTATTTTACTAAATGGGTTGAAGTTGTGCCTTTGCAAACCACTATTAGTGCTGATATTTTCCATTTTATTACTACTCACATTATCACACACAATTCCCTTGTCCATCATCACCGATAACGATTATTATTTCAAAAACAAAGATGTCAAAAGGCTTTGTGTGAATTTCAAAATCAAGAAAACCATTTCTACTCATTATCCACAAGGAAATAGTCAAGCAGAAGCCACTCATAAAACCATTGTCAAAATAATCCGTAAAACTATTAATACCAATGGAAGTGATTGGTATAATCAACTTCTATACGCTCTTTGGGTTGATCATACTAGAATCCAAACTCCCACCAATGCTACACCTTTTTCATTAGTTTACATCATTGAGGTTGTAATTGCCTTAGAACTTGAAATACCCTCCTTACATGTGTCACTCAAAGGCATTCTGAAGGATGATGAATATTGCAAAAATTGATTGCATGATCTTTAAATGCTTGAATTTTCCACATATAATCCTTGCAACATCTTAGTGAATATCAAAATTGCATCACGCATGCTTATAACAACAAAGAATGCCCAAGTGAATTTCATATCGGTGATATTTTTTGAAAAAAATCTAAGTAACAATAAGTCCAAGGCTTAAGTAAGAGGGAAATTAAAGCCTAATTGGCTCGGGAAATATGTCATTACTATCAATATTATGGGTTAATTCTATCATCTTTCTAATCTCCTTGGAAAACCACTCAAGAACCCACTTAATGTGATGGACCTTAAGTGATATTATGCATAACACCTTCATTCCCGATGACGTACTCTAGTTCTACTGTTCATACTCGATTAATGAGATTCTAGTTCTTAAATGAACCTCACATCATCTACAGATCACACTCGTGATTCATGATATATCTTTTGTAGCATCTACTCTCAATCGCGTACAACATAGGTTCATTACCTTATGAAACACTTTTGTTTTATGGTTCATACTGAACTCTTGAGGGAACAATTCATAAATAAACCTCACTAGTCACATCCAGGCTACATTTTATCCATCACTCATGCTCTATTCTTCATGTCATCCTTTCCGAGCATCACTACATATTTAGTAAACATACTTTACTTTTATTTCTTGATGACACACTCTTGTTCTATGGTTCATACTAGATTTTTAGGCAAAAATTCAAAATGAACTTCACTTGTCACATCCTTGCTACTTTTTATCCATCACTCACACTTTATGCTTCATTTCCATCTTTCGAGAATCCTTACATCTCGGTAAACATATTTTACCTTCATTACCCAATTACGTACTCTAGTTTCATGCTTCATTCTTGACTGTTGAGGGTCCAATTCTTAAATGAAACTCACATCATCTACACTTCATGTTTTGTAGTTCACAGTATATTTTTTCTAGCATCTACTCTCAATCGCTTACAACACCTTCATTACCCGCACTCTTGTTCTATGGTTCATAGTTGACCATTGAGGGATCATTCCTACATGAAACCGATCTCACATAGATCGGTTAGGGGAAATGTTGCTCCTATTATATTCACATCTTTCATATCATAGCACAACATCACACTCACACAACATTTTCACATCTTGGTGCATTCACTCTTATTAGCTTATACTACTTCTATGTACAATTTGTTTCCTATGCTAGTTGGATTCTTATTATGTCATTATCTTTTTCTATACACACGTGCGTGTTCACTTGGTATCTTGAGGTGAATGTAATACTTTTATGGATTTTTAAATGATGCATGATGCTCAAATTTTCTCTTTACCGAGTCTCACTAAGGATCCTGGGGGTATCTACCTTTTTATTCTCATACTTCACACATCACAAATTCTACTACTACAATATCTACTTATTTTCCTTACTATCACTTACTTTTCATTGATCTATACATGCTTTTCAACATAATACTTATATTTATAACATGTTAATAGGTGCTTCATGTGTAGCATTTTCCTTGCAAGATCAATAACACCATGGTTATCTGTCACTCTTTGCTTACTATTGTTTAGTAATGTTTGCGGATTATGCCTTATGTTTTGCTTGATCATTGTTTGTTTATGGACTCTTTAGCATTGATTGTCTTGTGACATTGTGAGTGATGTCCCATGTGCAAAAACACTTTGCAGGTACATATTGTCTTTCTATTCTCTTGATACATTGTCTTCTATTGCATGCTAGCTCATTTTTACTAACACCATTATCTAGTCTATTGTCTTTACATGTTCCTTGTTTTCAGCTTAGTAAACATCCCTTACCCCTATAGTTATCCAATCTCAAATATACATATTAGTTTTAGGTCCTCTCCTTTGGGCTGCATTCTCCTATAGTAATCACATGCACCCCAAACGAGGGTGGAATTTATTGGGTGAAAAAATCACCTTTACAACAAATATGAGCTAAACAGATCAAAAAACATAGTATAAAAACATCACAAGAATGCATCACAAAATGATCGAGAATCATACTTGGACCCAAAACATAGAGCAGACACTAGTGCCTAGTCCTGGACAAAGTAGTGATGGGCACTTGTCTCCCCTTGCGCATTTGTATCTAGGGAAAAAATTCAATTTCTTAGTTCAACATAGTTTCCATCAGTTTATAGTATAGTTCTCCAGTAGAAGGAACTTGCCTCTAATTACAGAATGCATTCAATCGGCCCAATCTATTACAATCAATTACAACAAAAACAATAAAGTATTAGGTTAAGGGACATACCATCCATAGTGCGGGTTATTGGTAAGCATCATGGAAGGATATAAAAAGACCCTCTTCCCAACACTATTCTCTTTGCGTGAGATCGCCCAAAAAATCACTCTTAGTGTGAGATCGCAAAAAAAACACTCTTGATGCGAGATCACCCACAAAAACTCTTAGCATGAGATCACCCAAAACCTCAACCTTTAGCAAAAATACACTCAAATTTAACAACATTTCCAAATCAAATAGGACAACTTTCTATCCTTTACTCTCTTATACATCGGTGTATAGTTTTCTTTTCTTGTTACACACTTGTTACGTAGTTATACATACATTACTCTAATTTTTCACACATGGAAATTTGACTATATTCTCTCTCTTCTTTTGAAATTCCATCTTTAATACACAACAAGAAACAAAACACATAGGTCTAAGCACAAAAACATGCTACTACACATACACTTCACCCTTACGGTCTACCTCCACTCCACTTCCTAGTTTGCACGCTTCACATTTTGATCACTTCACACTTCACTTGTCCACTTGGTACACTCTTTTCTACAAGATTAGAAAGTATGCATCTTCTCTCTACTTTATGCTATCAATTATTCACTCAACAACATAAAGTGGCGGAAAATGTATACACAACATCTATACACTTGGGTATATTTATATGTTCTATAACAAACTAATATATACATGATTCCTTAGAAAGAAAGCTAGTGGTTAACACTCCTTTTGGCCTTTTTTTATTTATCTCTTGCATTGTTTATTGTCTTACACATCCTACAACCTTGTCAGTACTTGACTGATTTATCTTTTATGGCCTCAAACACTTGTACATAGCTAGGACGGAAGCACCTAGGCGCTCCTTCACTCCCCGGGTGCTCTTGACCCTCTATATCATTTTCTTATCCTTTTGGGTCTCTTTTACTCTCGGGTATCTTTTAGTACTTTAGGTTTTCCTTCTAGTTGTTAATTATGAAATTCTAACAAGGGAATCATATATATACACACACACACCTAGTTACTTCTCCAAAATAAGGGGTCAAGCACTAATAATTATCTACTATCAACTAAGCTTGCATCAAGGCACAAGAGTATTTAAAAGGAATACATATAGCACATCCATACAAGGGACAAGGTCCGCATCACTTTTCATACACAACATAGGATGGGAAGTTCATTTTATTCCATCTCACATATTTACATACTTGGAGTAATCGAGATCTAATATGATATCATATTTCACTTTGCACAGGGAAACCTAGGGCATCATTACACTCATACACACACACATGAATACATGGAGTCTTAAATGTAGTCCAAAGTGCTTGGTCATAAGATCACTCTTCGGGCTAACATCGAGGTTAGTCTCGACTCCACATTGTGCATATTTTTATTTATGTTTGATTTGGTTTGTGGCCATGTGTAATCGGCTATATTTTTTTTAGGTTATATATATGACTGACGATTAGAACGAAGTTAGAATGATAAAAGAACATCAAAAGTGAATCTCTTCTAGCCTAGAAAGAATAAGAACTCGAGCACATGAGTGGACACTAGCACCGAGGTTCTCCTCCTCCTCATGGATGCTTCGTCATGTATAGTTTTGAGTCCCGAGAACCCTTAGTGAGCCTCGATGAATCTCTTCGCAGTTTGTTCCAACAATGTTTCGGCTCGAGATAACTTCCAGATCACTCGAAATTAGCTAAGTCACCTCCTCTCTCTCTATTGCTTAGGGTTTCATATTTTATATGCTTATTACTTGCATCCTATTGTATATTATTGCTTGTATATCATTAGTTACAATAGTTACTCTTAAATAAGGTTTCATTCAATTTAAATTAAAACATTTGGCATTAGTGAGTGATCTCGAGCGCCGGTGTCCTACACAATTTTGAGTCTCGAGAACCCCTCGGTGAGTCTTGGCGACACTCTTCCCATTTTCTTCTAGTATTTCCTCATCTCAAATCACTTCTAGACCACTAGAAATCATCTAAGTCACCTCCTCTCTTTATTGCTTCAAGTTTTATATTGTATATGTTCATTGCTTGTATTTTCTGTATATTATCACTTGTATATCATTAGTTATAATAGTTACTCGAAATAAGGTTTAATTCAATTGAAATTAAATCAATTTCTAAAAATGATGCAATGATTTTCTACAAATAATGTCCCAACTTTATCAAAATGATTTAGTGATTTTCTATAATTAATGTTGTGATTTCTCTAAAGGATGATCTAGTTCTCTCTCAAAATAACATTTTGGTTTTATAAATTCATTACAATATTTAACAAACAATATATCAAGTTAAAAATTTCCCACAAAAATACAAAATTCACATTTGCAAGGAGATGTTATAGAGACTTTAGTAGAAGGAACATAGTCTTGCCTCTTATTGATGACATGAAGACAATGCAATATTTCCTTATAGTAACAAGCTAACATCATCTTCCAATGATAGGTTTGAATGTTGAAACCTTAAATTTGATAATTTCATTGAATCAATTTTAACTAGTACCATACTTATAAGAACCCTATTATTTCTATTAAAAAAATTGTTAAACCCCCAAATCTATCCTTTTTACTAATAAGGTTTTTTTCTATTACTCTTATTGGCCTGATCATCATTAATTGCACTTTTAATGCATTTATGATGTAAAACGACGTTCCCATTGACACCTTCATTTTAACATGAATTTGGTGGTATATAAATCTTAGAGTCTTCAGACTTCGCGACGATTAATCTTAAATAATTTAAGAAGCGAGTTGAATTCAATGTTTAAAATTTATTGATTTCATCATTGCATTTAAAAAAACCGCCACTTGAATAGATTTTAGGCACACGTCCATATCATTGACTTGTCCACGGAAAAATAATCTAATTTGAGGTTTAATTATTGTTTTAGGTAGGTGCAACCTGTTGACCGATAAAAATGTTGCATTACTGGTTTTGTCTTAATTTAAAACACGTGAATTAATTTAGGTTTAATTATTGTTTTCGGTGAGTCCAACCCTTCGAAATTTTTGTGGTAGTAATTGTTTGGTTTGGGAAACTTTTGTCAAATCTGTTGACTGATAAAACATGTGAAATATATTGGAATATCTTGACTGATCAGTTCTTCAACGCTTGGTATAAAATTACTAGCATATATTGGCACAACTCCATATCTCCAATTATATATATTTTTTTCTTTCTTTCGATTTTTATTTTTATTTTCCGGGCAGGACTGAATGAGAGCATATCACAGCAAACAAGCAAAGGAATAACTTGGTCAGCTATTACAGTAAGTGTTTTAGTATTTTTTATATTCTAATGATAGATCACACGGTGTAATCCTAAATTTTAATTCAATTCTTATACAACATTGTTTTTAAAAGTTGAACGGTCATGGTAACATTGTGTCTAATAAATCACTCATTAGCTAGTTAAAAACAAGATTGAATTTGAGATTAATTTGGTTATAAGATGGTATTAGGGAGGAATTTAAAAAAGTAGGTGCCATTAGTTTTGAAGGAAGAGGCTATCTTAGCATGATGGTTGGAATGTTCACTAACGAATGGCCTATTTAATATATTTTGAATGTTATTTTTTCATTATTGATTAATAATGCTCATTTTGATGATGGTTCTTATGCAGGAACCAAAACATTGGTGCTAATCTTCTCCACATAGTGTATTCAAAATTTATTTCTTCATTTAACATGAGATATGAATTTAAAATCCTTAATTCCACTTTTTACCATAGATTTGAGATAGAAGGAAATATGACAAATTGATTAACAATTTTTAATGTTTTTGAATCCTAAGCAAGATGAGTTCAACACCATTCAACATGAAAGTAGTGAGGTGGATAGTCTCTAGAAACCTTATTGCATTTCATACTGTTAAAGTATAGTAATGTTTCACAGCCAATTCAAACAACTTATTTGTTTGTGAAGATTGGACGCTTATTAATGGTGCTGATTTTGTATTATAGATAGCTTTGGTTGCGAAGTGGAGAGCACTCAAGGATCCCAAACCACTCAAATCTTTGATCCTAACAAAGGAAACGATCCACCGCACAACTAAAATTTTTCTCACTATTTATATGCTTGTGATCCGGATTCAAGGTTGCAAGAATAGAAACCATGTATTTCCTTCATGTTGCACAATTTTCATCTTGGTTATAATGTTGTAATGTTGTTGTAGATATTTTTTTCTATTATATACATCAGAAATATCTCGTCTTTCGACAAAATAATGGCGGACAACACGATAGTTAAATCTTCTTTGAAAACGAGAAAAATAACATTGAAGTGATTTTGGCCATGACATACATCACAAATAATTTCATGAAATATCCTGTCTAATTTCCATAGAATAATGGCAAATAACATGATATCTAAGTCTTGTTTCACAACCGAAAATTACTCTTTAAGTGAATTTGAATTAAACTAGTGGTTGCTCCTAGTGGAGCAAAATTACGTTGTTAGTGTTAGTGGTTGGGAGGAGCCTAGGTGTATTGGTTTTTTTGGGTGGTATGTAGTGTTGGTTGAGTAGTTTGCTAGTGTGGTTTTGTAGTGTGTGTTGTGCGTTTGGTTTTAGTGGAGTAGCGTGGGTTGGGTTAGTGTACGTTTTTTTGTGGGTACGATTGACTGGGGTATAGTAAGTAGGTTGGTATGTGAAGGGTTTCGTTGGGTTCTTCTATGAAGTGGTATTGCATATTAAAAGGATTGGGGTGTGGATGTGGTGTGTTAGAAGTTGTTGGTATGTGATAGTGGTGAATTGATTAGATTTGGTTTTTATGGTGGGTTCTTATGTAATGTAGTGTAGTGTACAAGTAGGGCATGGTGGGAGATGAGTTTATATGAGTTTGGTAATATACTAAATGGCACATATGTAGTCAGAAATAAGTGGATAAGGTTCATCGTTGTGGTGGGGCGATGGGAGCTTTGGAAGGAAATAGCCTTAAAAGAAGTGGGAAATCTGTGTTCATTTGCTTCTAAAGGTGATGGAGATGCAAAGGTTAATGAATTGACCAGTGGTTGTTCAAATGCAAATGGTTTGGGTCTTAATGCAGAGAGGGAAAGGCGTAATGGGTTTGTGGAAATGATAGTTGTACGGTATTTTTTTGTAATCTATAAATTAGTTGTACGGGAACGTAATGTGTTTGGGGTATTGTTGTTTAGTAGTTGAGTATTTTTTTGGTAGGTCGAGTACTTGTAAGAAGTATGAAAATAATTTGTATTAGAGATTGTATGATTGTTTGCAAATTGTTTTTAAAAAACATAGATATTGTTGTTTGGGTACAAGAAAAACACGAGAGATAAATACGGCGTCATAAATATTATGTTCATTTTAGCTTTGGTTTTTTGTATACATATGTTTGTTTCATAAACACATTGTGACCACAGGGAAAAAATCGCTTGTCAAGTCTACGCCGAGAGGGTATTTTACTATGGTCACGAGTTTAAAGAGGTCTAGCATTATGGATTTAATTTTGTTGTCTTTGTTTTTGTGTAGTATAGTGAAGCGGTGAGGTGGCATACAAATCCTTAAAATGAAACACTCTTTTGTGGAGTGAAATGTAGCTGCATTTGGAGAAACAGATCAAAGCTTTGGATTTAAAAATTGTAGGAGTGAGTAGTAAGCGTTTGATGTGACAAAAATTCTTGCATTGAGAAGAGGAATGGAAAGTTTACAAGGTAGGTGTTGCTAGGTAATGAAGTTTCCAAAGTAATGCGTAATGCAACAAATGTTGGAGTAAGGGTGGGACGGAAAATCCATATTGTGTATATGTATGCTTAGGGGTATTATGTTATGGTTTGTGAATGTCAGAAGTGTAGATGTTAAATGGAGTTAATATTTTTTTAACAGGATAACATGAATGAAGTCCAATTGTGCATGTTTGTTGGAAAGTTGCACACTCAATCAAATTCAAATAATGTTGTTATGCATTAAGTATTGCATGTTTTTCAACACGATACTTATTATATTTGTGAGTTTAGGAAATCAACACTTATAGAAGGAGTAGTAAATTCCTTGTTTAAATAGATAGTAATTACTCAACAAATCATTTTGTTTTGATCCATACAAATGGAGGAAATCTATCAAATTCGGATTCAAAATTTGAACCTATCATATTTGGATCTATTGCAGAATGCATAATTTTTTCACGAAGAAGAAGATAGAGTTGGTCACAATAGAATAAGTTGGAAAGAAGCTGTGAGTAATAGATTAGTCACAAATTAATATGTAGAATAGATTTCCATGAGTATAACTTCCATCTTCATGCATTAAGGTAGAACTTGTAGATATGAAAGTGGCCATAACAATCACATCCAATATATAGCCAAGATGTATGCTTTTAGTTGTGGTTATGCTGCAAAAATGGAAATTGTAGTGTTATTTACGTGTTAGGTTGTATATAGAGTATACATCTACAAGTCAAACCTTTTCATTTTAGTATGTAGTAGCATTCTCAATGTAGGTGATGTTCATATTATTACATAGAGCATCAAAATCATCTAAATTTAGGACCTTTCCCTCACCTTTGTCGTTAATGTGGGTGTGTACAATTCCTTTGAGAGTTATCATCGCTTCGACCACACTATGTGTATGTTATGGATGTAATTTGTTAATTGTCATTGTTGCAACCAGTGGTGATGGTCAAGTACTATCACCTTTTTTTGCAAGCACATATCAATTGTGTTATACATAAAGCTAACCTATAGAATAGAGTGCAATAATAGTTTGGGTAAATGGGATATATAGACATGAAGATTGACAAAGTTAAAAGAGAATGCACACTATTTTTGTAATTAAAATTTTCATGATCAAGTAACACATAATGGAGCCCACAATGTTTTTGTAAATAAACTTATTATGATCAGGAAAAACCTAATGGTTTATGCATTAGTAATAGGCAATATTATTATTCAAATGTTAATGGAAACTAATAGTACATAAAAAAATATAATAACAATCTAATTATGTTATAGAAATATGTCATACATGACCCGCACAACCTAATCTAATTACGATATGCAATGTAATCATGACCAACCCAAATGCCCTAACTATATTAGGGTGACCTAACTATATTAAAGAGAACTAACTACATGGAGAAAATAATTTTTTTAGAGCATATATTAAATAATAGTCCTGAAATACTAAATAAAGTTGGTTATTTTAATGAATAGTGGTAGCACATCCTAGGTGGTCCAAATATTGTAGACCAAATTTGGGGTTGCATGGTGTTTATATATGTTATTTTAATTGTAGTAAAATTTATTTTGTTTCATAGGCAATGCAAAGGAGAAAACATTTGTTACGTATGGTATTTCATTTCATATAAGACATCGTCGTATACAAGCCTTTAGAATGTAAGTAGAATTTTCTAGCTTGCAGTTTACTTTTTATTTAAGTGGTATGTATTTTATTTTCTCTCTTATAAATGCATTTGTCATAGGAGATGTGAATAAACTATATACAAATTTGTAAAGTTGGTGTTTTAAGAAAATTGTAATAACATATGACATGCTCGTAGGTGGCGTACACATGCAAGTAAAGGTTGGCAACTGGTGCATGGGAAACATGCATGCAACATGAATATTCTCGTGACATGGTTTAGAAGATGGGTGACCATTATCAGCTATTGTAGTGCCCACATTTTTATAGCCTCAGTTATCTGCTGACTTCTTTACTCATAGATATGATTTGACAGGATTTGATATATTTTGGACATTATGTTATGTTATTTGATCTTCATGGACATGTATGGTGATTTGGGTGCGTAGCACCAATTTAGATTTGATTAGTATGTTGACACATTTTATTTGATGTTGTGGATACTAACATATTGCTATGTTATTTGGGCCTAATTGATATATGATGGATACTTAGTTTAGTCGCATGTCTTGATTCTATAGAGTATTCGATTATTGATGAGAACACATGATGGCATGAATGTATGTCATTTATATTTATTGCAATGGCTAACACATGGTGAATTGTGTGAAATTATGCATGTTTCTCATTTATGATTCCATGTTGATGTTGTGATATCATAGATTGCATGTTTAGACTTGATCGTTTATTGAGTAGTTGATTTACACTTGTATTGGACATATGTGTTTAATGTGTGCACTGAGTGTGCAGGTGATAGGTCATAGGAGAACATGGGTTTTAGGGAGGATACACAAATTGTTCAAAAGCGGCCCATGGGGCTAATATCTATCCATGTTAACTATATGAGGCCTTATTGTATGATTGTAGTATTTGGGCACCATGAGTGACCCTCATTTGTAATGTTGTATGTCATGTAAAATTAATTATGTTTACGGTGTTTATTTTGTTAAGTAAACTAGGTTTGGGGGCTTAATGGTCCCCACTTACATCAATTTTTGTATTTGGGTAAGTGTGTGTTAATTAGAGAGGATTAGGGTCACATATGCACCCTTGAGTGGGCCCCACATCCTCTACACTTGTGTCCAAATGTTCAAACGATAAATTGAGCTATTTATGGCATTTTAAATGACCCCTTTTGTTTTCATGAGTTTACTTAGCATGAAAATAAGCCCTTGGACCCTACATATTAGGTAGGGGGGCTTAATATCAAGGAATAGAAGGAGTTTCCCTCCCATTTAGCCTCTTTTTTATCACCATCCATATAAGATGGTTTGGAATGTGTGTGTTGTAAAAAGTTGCACAAACTTTTTTTATTTTCTTTTTGGGAGATTTTGGAGAAGAGTGTTACAAGTGATTTTATTTTTCTCCATTTTATTTTGGGAATATTTGACTTGGAGGGAAGAGAGGGGTGACACATGTCACCCCCTCATTGGTGAGGAAATTTGTATGGTTTTTTTTTAAGTACTCCCTCATGTGGGAGAAAGAGATTTTTTTTTAGCTTTTGCTTGGTGCTTGGAGACTTTTTGGGAGCTAGAGTTTTCTTGAATAAAGAAGTGGGAAAATATTAGAATGTTGGAGATCTTTCGAGTAGGCTCTGATTTATCACTATATGTTAATTTTCATGATAGATCTTAGAGTTCTATCGATGTATATTATGTTTTGTTGCTTGTGTTGTATATTGATTGAGTATGTTTTTTAATTATTTTTCTCCATCCATCATATGGCTTGATGGATTTTGGAGTTTTACGGGGGAAGAGGGAGGGATTTTCCCTCTTAAACCTCATGCCTTGATGGGCAAGACATGTAGGTTCTTTTCACTCCCCTCATATGGTTTGAGGTGGGGAAGCTGGTTCATATGGTTTGAACCCCCTTCCTCATTCTTGGAGAGGAAACTCAATGGGTTTGAAAATTATCCCAAGGATAATTTAGGTGAATGGGTGGAGAAACAAGGAGGGATTGTTGGTTTTGAGGTGTAAGGAGGTTTTGTGAAGAAATTGTTAGTGTGCATCCTATGGTTGGACCACACCTTTTGAAACTTTTGGATATCTCATCTTCTCTTCCCCATTTGTGAGGATGAATATGGTTTTTTCCTCCTTTATTTTGTTTGCTAAATGTTGTGTTTTATTTAGTGCATGGATTTGTCTTGTATGTGAATATGTTGTTATTTATGTCTCTGTAAATCTTGTGCACATTTGTGCAAGCTAGCTCTCTCTCCCATGGGATTGGGGGAGGCTAACATGTCTTTCCAACCTTTGGAAGGGCATGTAATGATGCCTATAGGTTGGGTGGTAAAACAAGTATTTCTCTTTGTGTTGGTATCTTATAAAAGCACTTAAAGTTGGAGCTCAAGTTTGGAAGATGGTTAGAGTCTATTGACATCATGGATTCTCATTATTTTGTCCATGATGTTTTATCATAATATTTCTTGAGGAGTCCATATGATGAAGTTGTTGCAGAGATGATATTTTCCTCCCAAATAAGGTATATTTGCACATAAAAATACAAAAATAATGTTAAAAAATCTTACAAATGAATAGAATTCAAGGAGAGATAACAAAAGTAGCTTCAACCATCTTACCCAATCTATTTTTTTCATTATTTACAAACAAAAGGTACTTATAAGAATCCAATCAGTAGCTTCAAAAATGTTTCTTTTTCCAATCTCTTACCTAAATATTTGGATTTCTAAAACATCATAGGCTTATCCTTAAATATAATCATCAAAATGGAATATATAGAACACTATTATATCATAATTTTACCTTGTGATGTCTAATTATAAAAATTTTTTGAAAAATATATCTTAAAAATCTCAATGGTTGTGAGACTTCTAATGCTAGAAGGAATACTCAATGTTAATCCTTTATTCACCATATTCTTGAACAAAATCATAAAATAAGTACAAATATCAAAGTAGCATAAAGAGTTAAAAATAAAAGAACCAACCAAAGACTAGAATTATCACTTATAAGTGTACATTTATGGATAGTGTAGAGTAGTTGTGAGCCAAATAATCAATCCTAGGAATAAGGGAAGGTAAAATACGGATCACCAACTAAAGTGTAGGCGTACCTTACCTTCTACTAAATGATGGTTAATGTTTTATTGTAAAGGGGAGTAAAATAATGGTTAAAGATCATTTAGCACCTAATAGGTATACTTTAACTTGAGCCAACAACATTTTATTCAATGCATTTGAGAAAGAAAATTTGTTTTACAACATGCATATACTAAAAAAATAAAAAACAATTAATAAGAAAAAGAATGAAACATATCCTTGTTATGAAGGTCCTTTAATAGCCTCACATAATTCAAGGCTAAGAAAAATCAAGGAAGAATAATGATTCATCCACTTATTTTTATCTCCAACATGGCCTTCACATTCACAGGACCAAAAAAATATAACACACCAATGTTTTTAGAAATTCTAAAACCAATACTACTTGCCAAAATGATACAAAATAACAAATCTTGTGTGGAATCTTATTGGGTGTGTGAATGCAAACCTATTGGATCTATTACATGAAATTTTAGAAGGAAATATTACTCATTGAATAGTACTCATGACTATAATATATGGGTCTCTTTTGAAAAACTTACAATTTTCTCAAGTCAACATATTATCATGAAATTCAACAATTCAAAACAACACGGTAAGAATCACAATTAACAATTACTAGAAGGTTTCTATGTTTTTTCTTCTATGAATGTAACTACGTTTTTCTCCAAAGAGAAAAATAATTCTTACTAGAAAATAAACAATAGATTATGTCTCCTTCACACCATAGCCATTCCATACACAAATAACATAAATTTTTATAGCATAGAAGTTCACATGAAGAATGGCATACCTTTATTGCATTCAAGGCATCCTCCACTCTTAACTTATTTTCCTTCAACATTTTCTTTGTTTGTGCTCCTACATGTCAAAAATGATAATTATTAATTAATAGTATAATTAGTGATTTATCACCCAACTTTTTCATTCTAATTTTATAGTCATAGAGAAAGAATAATGCATGTCTTAATTAATGATTCCAATGGATAAATTTAGGTTGGTTTCTCCAAAACCTCTTAAAAATGAAAATATACATAAGATTAACATCATTTCAACACTTAATTGACTTTACATGTATAATCGCAACTCACACACAAACTTTGGCAAGTCTTTCATTCAATTTTATTTTTCATAATCTTGTTAAACCATTTGTAAGTAATGATAATATCTCCATTAGTAAATAAAATCTATAGACTAAGTCGACATTAATAGAAATTATCTAATAAAGCATAAAATTCCTTTATGTCTAGATATTAAAAAAATTAGGCTCTCACAATGTATTAACCACTATGAAATAAAAATTGGAAACACCAGATGGACAAGAAAAATTTATTGAGAAAAGAAAAATCTAAATTTACAAGATTCCACTTAAGCTTAAAGGATACATAGAAATAATCTTAATAAATCCAAAATATGAAAATACACATGTTGGTGCTCAAATTAGTCTCTCCCTATTTTTCATTGAAATTCCTCAGTTTTTCCTGTCATGTTTTCTATCTCCCGTGTTGGTGCTTGAAGACTCTGTCCTCCATTTGCTTTCATTGATCAGTCCCTTCCTTGGTCGAGGATCACTTAAAGGTCCAAAATTTATTTTTGTTTCTCTATCCATCTGAAGGAGTCTGTAAATTGGGCGTAAAACTCGGGTTGTTCCTTTCCTTCCATTTTCCGTAGTCACATTTTGTTGTCCCTGCTATTTTTGTCCCAAATACCTGTGGAAACATGATTGGATGTAGCTCGGAAGATCATATTTGGGCCTTGTAACATTTCCAAATTCTCTGATTAATTTCTGGGCTCAAATGGTGGTTTTTCTCAATTTTTACAGTTTGATGGGTGTGTTTTTCCCCATCAAATTTACATCTTTGCATTAGTGGAAACGTGACCCTTTTGGTTAGATGCGGCTCGGTGGGGCACTCTAAAAACTCTATGGCTTGCTTCAACCCAAAACTTGTCCACGTTGAGGAACGACACTCATTTTAAAATTCACCTATTATTAGTTGCGTTGAGGGGACACGTGGAGGATTTTGCTACTTTTCCCAGACTTAGACAAACATTTCATGTAATTTGGTATAGTTTTGGCGGGCCATGGACACATGGAGGGATGACGCTCATTTGAGGATCCGCCTCAGGGTCCCACCTTAACAATTGTGACATGGAGACATGTGGAGGCTTCTGGCAGCTACATTTTTTACTTAAAATTTTTAAAGAAATTTTCTAAGGCCTGGGACCACTTGTTCAAGGTCTCTCGCTCTTGGGAACCATCTTGAATTTTCACCATAAAGACACATGGAGGCTTCGCGACCTTCCCTTAGAATTTTCAAGTAACTTTCTAAAGGGCCTAGGACATGTGGAGGGATCATGCCTATTTGGGGAGTGGCCCAAAAGTTTTATATTGAAGAAGCGCCAGGAGGACACTAATAGGATTCTCGCTCACTCTTCCCTTTGCTTAGAATTTTCAATGGCCAAAGGCTGTCTCGGATCGTAGACACATGGCACCTTGTGTTGAACCTTCAACATTTTAATAGACTCTGTCGGACTAAAACACGTGTTGAGTCCACGCTTGTTCGGGGTATCTACTTTTGAGGACCATCTCAAAATGCGCCATTGAGAAGCATGGAGGCTCCCTCTAGATCCTTTTTTCACCAAGACTTTTCAAAGGCATAAAGGTGTTTTTCTTGGGCCTGTGGTACATGGAAGGCTCGCGCTTGTTTAAGACTTTCCTTTTTGCTTCTCCTTTGCAGTTACGCAAAGGAAACATGTGGACGGTTATGATATAAAGTGGAAAATGGGCAGGATCAATGGTTGTTGTGTATTTCACCTATTTTTCTGCCATGTTTTGCTCCAAGACTCTTAGAGATGCAAATACACACTATTTTTCATCGTTCTTTGATGAAATTATTTTTCGTCTCTGTCGGTAAGGTGTCATTGAATGGATTCAAAACTTAAATTGTGAGTCCAAGGATCATTAAGGTCGATATTTTGAAGAGGGAATTACTCAGGCACTCGAAAAAGGGAATTACCAGAGGAAATGGATGTGGGGTAGAAATTGTAGAGGAAAAAGAGGGAAAAGGGATAAAATGATGAAAGTGCAGGCACAAAAGGTGAAAAAGGCATTGCCTCAAGAGCAAAAAGGGATGACCTGTCAAGTCCAGCTATGTAGAGGCTCCAAAAATGATTAAAAGGGGATTTCTCACATGACAGAATCATAATGATTAAAAGAACTCCTAAAAATTTATGGCATGGCATCCTAGTCGTAGTCAAGGGCCAAGAAACGTGATTAGTTCACAATTGGTCCACTTGTCAAAATTCGGATTTGAAATTGTTAAATGTTGTTGTTTGAAAAAAATTGGTAACAAGTAAAGGTCCCTCGAATATTCTTCTCTTTTGGGGGGAAAATTGAGTGAGAAAAATGTTTAAATGTAATGAGAATACTTTTACAAATGGTTAGAGTTTGAATTCCTAAGAGAAAATTTGAGAAATCCATCTTCGTGAGAGACCAAAGTGAGATAACTTGTTTTAGAATGTCTGCAAATAGTTTCTTTCATTCCTATTACAATATTACATTGAAATTTTTGTGAAATCACACAGGATCTCATCCTTGTGACATTCTAATGGTATTTGCAATTTCATTTCAAGAAGATCCTTCATCTTGGATGAGATAAACAAATTTAAAATAAATTCACTTTCATTTGTTGATAAAGATTATCTATAAGTCTTCGGGTGTACCTTAGGTGTGATTAATCAGAAACTTTAGTGTTTGATTGAGTCTTTCAATTCGATCCTTCATGTTGGAGTCTCAAAGATGTGAAAACATGTTGATCTCGGGCCTCTATTACAACACACCTTTTGGTGAAGGAACGTATTAAGCTGCTTCAAGCTTTCTAATGTTGAATTTGTTCATGGTTGCGAAGTCCCTCCAAATATCTAGTATAATCAACTTTATCTTGCTTTATCTCCCACCAAAATCATTTAAAAACCATTGATCCACCATGAACTACCCCTATTTTCCCTTTGTATCAACAAAGGAACAAAATATACTTGCAAACATATGCAGAACAATCAAGTATTTCTTAATGTCTTGATAAAGCTTAGCCTTGTGTTGAAAGTATCTCCATCATTTAGAACTCGACAACTCTTAAGAGTTAAATCATGGAGTATTGACCATATTTTCCCAAGGTTCTCTTTATAGAATTTGTGCAAAATAAGGATATCACCATCTCCTTCACCAAACAGAGGTTACACTAAGGGTCATCTCACCTTGGTTGAAGAGGCACGACCCAAAGTAGTGAGAAAAGGTAAAATCCTCTTAAAGGTGCTATCCATCTCTCCAAAAATATGAGTAACAAAGGGTCAGCTTAAATGTCATACCTAGCTACAAAATGACACACACTATGATTTAGCTACCTCTAAGCTCCCTATTGAATTTGTGTTGCTTCTCGGCTTGAAAAGGAGAACGAATTTGGATACCAACATTCATGGCACCATTTCCGGGAGCTAATTTGCATTACCAAGACTAATTTTTTTCAATTGTTGCAGTTCCTATCCATTTGGCCTAGCAACAACACTCGTGGCGCCATTTCCGGGGACTCTTTAAAGTATTTCGAGAAAAGGTGTATGCGTACAAACTCGCTAATGCTTTTTACACATTTTAAAGTGCAAATACACTCTTTGAAACATCATTATTTGTTTAGATCTGTAAGAATTGTTCAAGGTTGTGAGTTTTGAGTGCAATATTTCCAGATTATATATTTATTACACTAAGATTTGTACCATCATTGATAAATTTGGGTAAAAGAAGAGTAGATCTTGTAAGCTTTGCATGAATGCATCGGTATTGATAGACATTTGATAGGTCTTTCATAGTGCATTTGCACAAGCTAAGGTTAAAATCCTTAGTGGTGACTCCACGCTATTTAAATTATTTATAAATGTCGGTGTCTTAACATATATCAAGTGAAATTTGTCAAGTAATATCTATAAAGCTGGAAGGAAGAAGATATTTCTTCGCCAAGGAACCTAGTAGAAAGTTGTTTCAAGAGTTGGGAAAGTCTAATTCAGAAGGAAGAATAATTTGGAAGGTTTTTGGAGATCAAGCATCGAAAAGGAGATCTCCATTGGTGAAACTAATCATCTTGTGATTGAATATTGAAATACTTCCTCAAGTGCTTCTCGGATCGGGTAACCTCTTCATTCAATTAAATTCTCCATCCTGGAGAAGGTCCATCATCCGTATTTGAAACATTTACTTCTCAATCTGCTCATGTATTTTCAAAGTCTAATAGAGTTTCCAAGAGTTAGATCCTTTAGAGGGCAGTCATTCTGAAAATTCTATCCCTATTCCACAAAGACCCCTCACTCCTCATCATTTTGTTTCCCTTGTAAGATCACCTCCTCGAATAATATTGCTCGGCCTCCACCTAGACCTCCTTTTTTGTTAATACTTTTGGTCCCATCGGTTTTAGAGGTATGAATGGCTATCTAAATGTTTTGCCACATGATGTAAGAAACATATTTCCTATGTTACAAGGAAATAATGTAATAACTGGTGATCAACACTTTAAACTCTTTGTCAATATGATGGAGGATTTCAAATTAGAGTTTGAAGATGTATACATTAAATTATTTATTCATACTCTAGAAGAGGATGCAAGGAACTGGTATAAATCTCTGCCAGATAATTCCATTGACTCCTAGATAGAGATGAAGAATGCCTTCGAGAATCTAGTATGGTGATAAAATGCAGGACCTAGGTTTCTTTTATCAGATTTTGAAAATATAAAAAAGAATCCTAACGAATCAAGTACATGATTTCAACACTAGATTTAAAACAAAACATTGAGAAGACTAGTGTTAATTTGAGGCCATGTGATGAATCATGTCTGATACAATATTTAGATGCATTTGATAAGAAATTTTATTACTATTTGAGGGATAAGAACCCGGGACTTTGAGGCGAGGCCTTTACCATGGCTCTGTAAATTGAGAACAACATGAAAGTAGTTAGAAAACCTCCTAAGAGGGAGGGTGTTAAACTGATCAACCATGAGAAGCATCAATTAAGTAAGGTTGTGGATCTTGAGGAAGTTGTAAAGACTTTGGACGGGGCTGTCAAATAAATCTCTTATAAGCTAGATAGGCGAAAAAGGAATTGGATAAGGTTCTCAAGGTCAAAGCATAGGTAACGAGTGGACAAGATGACTTACGAATCATCCTAGAAATGATTAGAGGTCTGATGACAGAGGTAAAGGACCCATGGGAGTTAGAAAACCCCAAGCTAGGGAGAATAGAGTAGTGCCTGATCCTTTAAATGCCATAGTTGTTGTTCTTAAAGAGACAAATCAAATGGATTGGTGTGACAAATGCTTCTTACCCCACTTGCCATGTGAAGTAGATCAACAAATTGAAGAGGTTGATGATGATGACAACACTGATGATGATGCATGCATGGTGGACTACTCTATAAGCTCATAGCAAGGCGAAACTTCAAATGAGGTAATAAGTGCAAGAAATGTTGCAATTTTTTTGGGACTGCATTCACCGGGTACCTCTTCTTCCTCCCTCTCATGCTTTAGAAATAGATATGGTACAAGTTTTTTAACTTCCTAATAATGATTTTGAGTACCTAAGAGCTCTAATGATAAAGAAGTGTGATGGAGGAATCCCATCGGAAGAGGATAGAAAAATGCTAATGAATGTTGTTGTGGCCCAAGAAAAGGAGTATAACACAAGAAGTAAAGTTGTCAAAGGGGCAGAGCCTCAAGCCAAAACAAAGACCCCAGTTCTCACCAATTTCCCTAAAGAGACTCCAAAGAAAGACTAGCCTAGGAAAGTCCCTATTGTCTCAAGTAGAACTGGTGTGCCCACCCATGCCCAAAATGTTAAAAACCTTGTGCTATCTAATGAGTTTTTCAACCTTTCTCCAAATGTTACTTTTCCCAAGTACATATCCTATGACATTGCCTAAGTCTTGAGTTAGATATAGATTTATGTCCCAATTGTCAAACTACTTAGGATTCTTGATCATAAGAAGAGGGCTTTTGAGTATTTGGGATTGGGGAAAGGTAGGAGTGCCTCTTGGTGCTCAAAATAGTCTCTCCCAGGTTGCCTTTGAAAATCTATTGATTTACGTCCTCTGTCACTTTCCTTTTCCCCGTGTTGTGCCTAGTTAATCCTAGTTACCATTTTTAATCTTTCTGAGTCGTATATCACTTATGGGTCCATGGTTCGTTCCTTGTTTCTTTGATCCTCTGGAAAAGTCCAAAAAACTCAAGTTTTTATCATACCTTTCGGTCTCCACAATAGGGATTTATCCTCCTTGTTGTTTCTTCTCGTAAATACTTGAAGAAAATGAGTGGATGTATATTCGAAAAACATATTTGAGTCTTGTAAATTTTTCTAAACTCTCTGTCCTTGAAGAAATTTTCATTTTCTGGCTCGAATGATCATTTTTTTGTATTTTACAGTTTGATGGGTATTTTCTCCCAGTCAAATTTGCTTCCTTGCATCGATAGGGGATGTGGCTTCTTTTAGTTGGTTAGGTGATTACAGACGATGCTTTAACTTATTGGTTTTTACCTTTTTGGCGAAAAGGCAAAAGTTGGTCCTGTGGCTCCACTCACTTCTCATTGGTTCTTTTGGTGCTTACGTGGATTCTTACAATTGGATGCGGTGCGGCGGGTCTATTTTCAAATTTGTTCCTTTTTGGATACTTTGGCAAAAATTTTGAACCCACCCCATGGTCCCGCTAGGCTCTGATTGGAGAAAATTTAAGGGTAGGGAAAAGTCTCACTTTGACCCCACAGAAGGACATGTGGAAGGTTCTCCGCAACTTTGACTCGGACTTAGACAAGTTTTTATGTAACAATTTGGTGGAATGGGACATGTGGTGAGCTCGCGCTCATTCAAGATATCCTCCTTGGGGACCATTTTGAAATTGCACCATGGAGACACGTGGAGGAACCGTGCATGTTTGGGAACCGACCTTTGAGTTTCATTTTAAAGAAGCGCCAGGATGACATGTGGAGGCCTCCGCTCACTTTGCATTTTACTTAGAATTTTCAATGGCCAAAGGAGACTGCCTCGGAGCATGACACATGGCACCTTCCGCTAAGCTTCAAGCATTCAGACAAACTTTTTGGAGCAAGACATGTGGAAATCCCGCATTTGTTCAATATATTAAATTTTGGGACTATCTCAAGGTGCGCCATGGTGACACGTGGTGGTTTGAAAAGTCAAAGAGATGGGGAAGCAGAGGATCAGAGGTAAATTGGATTTTTTTCCTCTTAACATCCAAAGGATTAAAATCTCAAAATGGCCTACAAGCCCAGTGAAGGTAAATTCAAAGCTTTCACCAGTCAATGTGGAGGTACGGACTATTGGGGAAATTTGGAAAAATTCCTTTTGGGAAAAAGGGGCCAAAAGTAAAAGGGGAAGCGTTGTTCCGCTACAATCATATTTAGACACGTGTCAGGCCCATTTTTTCAAGGATAGAGCTATGGGGAAAACTTGGAAAATTTTCCCTTTTCTAAAAGGGGAGTGAAATGTCATAATTTGGCCATGGTCCCGCTGGGGCCCACCTTAGGACACGTGTTAGGATCATTTCCCGAGGGTGGAGATGCGGAGAAAAATATGAAATTTTCCCAAAATTTGTAAAAATTTAGAGGAAGCCCCAGATCTTTTTAAGTTTGAATCTTCCACGTGGACGACCCAAATTCAAAGTAAAGATCAACGACAACTGAGAGTTGAAATCTGATTTTCCCTCCATTTCTCTGCAACACGTCTGGAAGTGTGAGTTTTCATGATTTCTTGGTTTTTTCTACACGCCAAGTAGAGAAGGAAGTTAATGTTGACATCTGAAGTTTGGTGGGAAGATCTGGAAGGTGTCTTTCACCATTAAAATGGTTTGACTTTTGTGCCCAATCAGATTTTCTATTTTTCTTCTCCCAAGCATGCAAGGAGCCAGATTTGATAGATTAAGGGTGGAAGTGGTTGGAAAATTGAAGGAAGAGTGATCTACCAGAGAAAGGAGTTGAATGCGGGAGGCATTTGATGAAATCTACCCCCTCAAGCACTTGAAGAATTTTTGCAGATATGATTATGAGAAGCATGAAAGAATCATGGTGAACAATAGTGCATTAAACATGTTTGTTTTTGGGGAGAAGGGGCGTTGTTGTAAATGTTATAAATGGTGCAAATTTTTGTGCAAATGGTTGGGAGTTTTCGAAATATCGGGACTGATTTTCTCCGAAAAAAATCTTGTGAGCCCATCCATTTTGAGAAGTTGTCTAGAGAATCATGTATATCTCTCTTTGTGCCAAATTTGATCCTGTCAAGGTGGTTGCAAGCATAAAGCCATTTGAAATCTTTGAGATTGTTACGGAAACGTTCCCTTGTTGATAAACCGATCAAAATTTGAGTTATTACGTGTCAATCTTGAGTAAAGTGTATTTATTTCATTTCTAAATGCATACGGGTAGTTTTGCTTTCTTTTATTGTAATCTTGTACCAAAATATAGTCCAATCACATAGGTCTCATCTGTGTGATAGTTTAGTGGCATCTATAATTTCATTTCGAGAATAACCTTCATCCTGGGAATGAGATAAACGGATTAAAATCACTTTTCTTTCATTTTGTTGATAGATATTATCTGTAAGCCTCTGGGTGTACCTCAAGCGTGACTTGGTTTAAATCTTGGTGCTTTATTGGGTCCTCTGACTCAATCCTTCATGACAAAATCCCATAGGTTGTGTGAAATATTATTGATCCGGGCCTCCATTAAAGCACATATTCTAGTTAAGGAAACAATTTAACGTTTTATGGCATTTTTGATTGAATCTTTCCTTTTTGCATAAGCTCTCAAGGATCTAGTGAGTCAAGTGCATCCTATCTCCCCTCCCACAAAAATTTAATTAACAACAACCAGTCCTACCCATAGTACCCTTATTTGTCATGTGTGTACACAAATTCATAATCTATGTTACCAAAACATGCAGAAACAATTAGGGTCTTAAATGTATTCAGTAACCTTTTCCTTGTTGTGAAAATATCTCCATAATCTGGACATGACAACTCGTGACATTTAGATTTTGTGTGTTTATCATATTTTCCCAAGGCCTTCCCTATAAAATTTATGCAAAAGAAAGGTACACTGTATCTCCTTTCAAATAACGAGAGGTTACAAAATAGGTTCTCTTACCTTGGTTAAAAGGCACAACCTAAAATAGTTAGGATCATATCACATCCTTAGTGCCAACAAGTCGAGATAGATTGCTTCCCTAGCTACAAAATGACATACATGATTGTCAAACCCATGATGTTTCTCAATCTCGAAGGAGGTTAAATTTGGGTACTAATAGTTCCCAAGGAAGAAATATAAACAATGTAAAAATCCTTCAACCATCGCAGATCTAGAAAATCCACTAGCATTAGAGGAGATAGGTGAACCACCGAAGTTTACTTGGGGACATATTTAGTTGAGTCTCGGTTAAATGGTGATCCATTTTATACAACACGATTATTAAAGACAAATTGTTGCACAATTGTATATTTGACTCTAGAGCATCATGCAATGTTATGCCTATGGAAGTTATGAATGAGTTGAACATTTAAGTGACAACATCTTATGGCAAGTTTATTGCAATGGATTCTAGAGAGGTCCGAGTTGTAGGGTGTGTGAAGGGTTTCGCGGTAAAACTTGCACTTATCCAGGGTAAGAACCCGAAACTTGATGTTGTCATTGTTGATTTCCTGTAAAATGGGGTATGTTGCTATCAAGAAAATGATTTGCAAGTGTTGGTGGAAGTGTTTAGATGGATATGTCTTTTTCCACCATTCCAATTGAAGGCATCCTTGTAAATCTATATGGAGAGAAGAAAATGTTGCACCTCAGCGAAGAACCAAATAATGCTTCGATGAAGCGTTATATGCTGATGTAGATGCAAATAAATTTGTGGGGTTTGATGATGGAAAGGAGCTCAAGATTGATTAGTGAAAATTTCTTGATAAAGTGGATTTACCTTAGACCTTGTTATTTGATATGTTCCAAGTTTGGAATTGGTGTTGGCATTGTTCTTGTCTCCCAAGCCAAGAAGAGTTTGTATTTTCTTTCAAACTTAAATTTGAATGTACTAACAACATTGATGAAAATTAAGCATTGATATTAGGCATGAGAATTGCATGGAAATATGGTATAAAGGATGTCATTGTCAAAGGGGATTTAGAATTGATTGTCAAGAAAATTAAGAAACTGTATGCTACTAAAAATCAGAGAATGAAACAATACAATCATGCAATTTGGGATATGATTGAAATGTTTGACTCTTTTAATACTGTGCATGATGATAGAAAGTTTAATGATGTTGAAAACAAGTTAGCAAAGTGCTAGGATCTAGATTTGGGAATTATACAATGTCTCCATTTTTTGAGTATGACGTTGAAGTACTAGCAATGCCATCTATCACGATAACGTTAAAAATTGGAAAGTGTTTGATGATGATGCCCTGGTGAAATGGTTTTGTAGAGCCAAGGTGAGTTTGCTGACCAGAATATAGATTGGGTACCAATGGTGTGTGTTGCTAAAGGAAAGGAAACATTATTTGGAAAAGACATCATCCAATTGAAGACAAACACGATTCCCAAAGGTTTGGTGGCTCTTGAGTCAAAATTTGATAATGTTGATTGCATTATTAAAAGGATTATGTCAGTTTCAAGAGATGTGGAAGAGCACGACTTGGGTACAAAGAAAAGCCATGTAAAATATGGTTAGGAAGCAATCTCTAGCAAGGAAGAGTAGTAGTCCTATATTCAATTGCTGAATAAATATCAAGACTTCCTAGCTTGGTCTTACTCGAGTTGAAGGCATATAGGGAAGATTTGTTCCAACATAAGATTCCTCTTGAATCTAGTGCTAAGCCTTTTAGGAAAAAATAGAGGCTCATCAATCCATTCCTTTCTTTGAAGATGCAAGAAGAATCGAAGAAGTTGAGGGATGGAGGGATCATTCACCTACGAGGTATTCATCTTGGGTTACAAACCTAGTGCCTTTCGGGAAAAATAATGGCGACATAAAGCTATGCGTAGACTTTAGGAACCTTAATAAAGCATCACTAAAAGATAATTACCCTCCGCCAAACATGGAGAATATGCTACTGTTGGTAACTAGTTTCAATTGTTATCTACTCTAGATGGCTTTTTAGTTTATAATCAATTTGTTGTGAAGGAATTAGAAAGAATAAATATCGCCTTTACTACTCCTTGGGAAATTATGTCTATGTCGGGATGCCTTTTGGATTAATGAATGTTGGAGCAACTTTCCAAAGATCAATAGATGTAGTATTTGCTGGTTATATCAATGATTTCATTATTTTTTATATGGATGATGTAATTGTGTTTTCCGAGAGAAGAGAAATGATCGCTTGCAACACTTGGAGAAGATGTTGATAAGGTGCAAGAGAGTATGGCATATCTTTGAATCCCAAGAAGTGCCGGTTTGGAGTGCAAAAGGAAAATCTTATTGGTCACATTGTATCAAAAGAAGGGGTAATGATAGATCTAGAGAGAGTGGAAGCCATCAAAGCAAGTTTCTAATTCCAATAACTAAGAAGGGAATTCAATCCTTCTTTGGAAAAATAAACTTTATTAGAAGGTTTGTGTCTAAATTTGTTGAGCTGACCATCCCTATTACTAGCATGCTGAAGAAGGACCAAGTTATCAAATGGGAAGAGGATTCCATTCAAGATTTCAATGGGATCAAAGAAGCACTAAAATATGACCCTGTTTTGGAAGCTTTGAAATTACAAGAAGCCTTTTCAAGTGTTTTCTTTTGCTTCGAAAACACCATTGCATCTGTTTTGTTACAAAAGGATGATGAAGGGGCTGAGAGACCAATTGCCTTTTTAGTAAGGCATTGCAGGGAGCTGAGTTTAAATACACCATCATAGAGAAGCAAGTATTTGCCTTGGTGAAATAAACAAAGGTTTTCAGACCCTACATCTTGAGTTCTAAAGTTGTTGTTTATATTCGCCACACCATGGTGAAAGACATTTTATCATAGATGGAGGTCTCAAGAAAAATATGCAGATGGGTGAAGAAGTTGCAAGAGTATGACATGGATATCCAAACCATGAAATTGGTAAGAGGTTTGGGCCTAGCTAAGCTTATGGCTGAGAGAAACCTGCAAACTATTGAGGTGAATGAAGTAGAAGCATAAAGGGTGGATGTCCTTAAAAATTTTGTAAGTTTCGAATGGTACAAATATACAATCTTTTATCTCAAACATCTATGTTACCCTAAATATCCGAGTAAAAATAAAAAAGAGCTCTTAAGTTGGCCTCTCAAAAGTATGTCATTCTTGATTTTGGGTTAGCTTGGAAGAACCCAAGGGAGTTACGTTGAGATACATTACTAAAAATGAGTCCCCCAAAATAATTTTCGATCTCCATGGACAGTATGTGGGGGAAATTTTGCTAGAAGAGTTACAACACATAAAATCTTGAGGGCTGGTTATTGGTGGCCAACTCTCTTCAAGGATACAACTCTATTGGTGAGGAAATGTGAAATTTGCCAGTGTTTTTCTATAGGAATTAAAGCTTCAGGTTCCCTTCCTTTGCAGTCTGTGTCAGTTGAAGCCCCATTTAGACAACGAGGAATAGATTTCATTGGAGAATTTTTGATCCTTTGAGTGCTGGTCATAAATGGATCCTTGTATCCACCGATTATTTCACTAAGTTGGTAGAAGCAATCTCCATGAAGAAGGTAACACACCAAGTTATAATGGATTTCATGCTAAACCAAATCATATGTAGATTTGGAGTGCTAGCTAAAATTTTGCTGATAATGCCACGAGTTTTAGAGCGGACCTTTTGTGGCAATGTGCAAAGAGTATGGGATCAATTTGAAATATGATTCTAACTAGAATCCCCAAGGAAATGGACAAGCTAAGTCTAGTAATCAAAACTTGTTGAAGATCATTATAAGAACCTTGGAGTGAAGAAAAGGAAGTGCTTGTGAGAAAATGTTTTTTGTTTGGGATGACAGAATCAATGTCAAAAGAGCTACTGGTAAAAGCCCATTTGAATTGGTATATGGAACTCAGGCTTTGCTGCCCCTCCATTTGCAATTGTTTTCATTTTAGTACATTCAATGATTAAAGACCAAGAAGTTAGTCCATATGATGCTTGAATCAATTAGATTATTGAGTTGGATGAAGAAAGAAGGGAATCCCATTAGCGGCATGTGAAGTTCAAAGAAATTTGAAGAAGTTGTTTGACAAAAAGTGACTCCCATAGTTTTCAGCATTGGGGATCTTGTGCTTTTATGGGATAGAAGGCATAAAGATAAGGGCAAACACGAAAAATTTGATGCATTATGGATGGGCCCTTATTTAATTGATATTCGAATTGGTGAAAATACCTTTCTCTAGAAGATTTATATGGGGAACTATTTGAATTTCTGTTAATGGCGAGACATTTGAAGCATTTTCTTGATTGATTTCTCATAATCAAGGTATACTCTATTTTTACATTGTATAGTTATTTGTTCTTGTCTTCTTTTGTGTTTTTTGTTCATTTACGGTTCTTGGTGACCTAGTTTTCTTGGTTTATCGGTTTGTTTTTTGGAGGATGGTTGTGTTTGTTCTACTCTGCAAGCTTATTCTTTGACTCTATTGCCCAATGATCTATTTTTGGCACTTGTTTTGTTATTTGGTTCTTGTGGCACTCATGGGTAGTGCCCATCCCCGAGTTGAAGCTGATGTTGGTGTCAAATTAGTATCACCCCATTTGTGATTGAATTCCTTAGTTTTCATCCTCTCTGTGTCATTTTCTATCTCACCATGTTGGTCCTTGAAGACTCGTCCTCCATTTGGTCTGCAATGATCAGTCCCTTACTTGGTCGAGGATCACTTAAAGGTCGAATTTGTTTTTCATTTCTCTGTCCATCTGAAGGAGTCTGCAAATTGGGTGTAAAACTCAGAGTTATTCCTTTCCTTTCATTTTCTGCAGATCACGTTTTGTTGTCCCCTGCTATTTTTTTCCCAAATACTGTGGAAAACGTGACTAGATGTAGCTCGGAAGATCATATTTTGGCCTTGTAACATTTCAAAATTCTCTATCCTTGAAGAAAGATTCATTTCCATGCTCAAATGGTGGTTTTTCTGCATTTTTACGGTTTGACGGGTGTGTTTTTCCTGTCAAATTTACATCTTTGCATTAGTGGAAACATGGCCCTTTTTGGTTGGATGCGGCTCGGCGGGGCACTCTAAAAAATCTATGGCTCACTTAAACCCAAAACCTGTCCACATTGAGGAATGACGCTCATTTGAAAATTTACCTTTTGTTTTGGCCTTGGAGTTACACCAAGGGGATGCGTGGAGGATTCTACTACTTTTCCCAGACTTAGACAATTTTTCATGTAGCTGGTACAATTACCGTGGGCCATGGACATGTGGAGGGATGGTGCTCATTTGAGGATCCACCTCAGGGTCCCATCTTAACAATTGTGACAAGGAGACATGTGGAGGCTTCTGCCGGCTATGCTTTTTACTTAAACTATTCAAAGCAATTTTCTAAGTCCTGGGACACATGGTGAGCCTGAACTTGTTAAGGTTTTCCGCTCTTGGGCACCATCTTGAGTTTGCGCCATAAAGACAAATGGAGGCTTCCACTGGGCCTTCCCTTACTTAGACTTTTCAAGCAACTTTCTAAAGGGCTTGGGACATGTGGAGGGACCGTCACCTGTTTGGGGACTGACCCCTAAGTTTTATTTTGAAGAAGCACCAGGAGGACACTTGGAGGTTTCCACTCACTCGACCTTAGCTTGGAATTTTCAATGGCCAAAGGAGACTCTCTGCACCCTAGACACATGGTGCCTTCAGCTGAACCTTCAACTTTTTAATAGACTCGCCAAACCGAGACATGTGTTGAGCCCGCACTTTTTTGGGGCATCTACTTTTGGGGACCATCTAACAATGTGCCATTGACACATGTGGAGGCTTCCATTGGCTCCTTTTTTCACCGAAACTTTTCATAGGCAAAAAGGCATTTTTCTTGGGCCTGGGTATGTGGAAGGTTCATGCTTGTTTGAGACTTGCGTCTATGCTTCTCCTTTACAGTTGTACCAAGGAAACACATGGACGGTTATGATATAATGTGGAAAATGGGCAGGATCAATGGTTGTTGTGTATTTCACCTATTTTTACGCCATTTTTTCCCAAAACTCTTGGAGATGTGAATACACACTTGTTTTTCATCGTTCTTAGATGAAATTCTTTGTCGTCTCTATCGGTAACCTACCATTGAATGGAATCAAAACTTAAATTGTGAGTCCAAGGATCGATAAGACAATATTTTGAAGAGGGAATTTCTCGGGCACTCGAAAAAATGAGAATTACTAGAGGAAATGGATGTTGGGTAGAAATTACGGTGGAAAAGAGGGGAAAAGGATAAAATGATGAAAGCGCAGTGCAAAAGGTGAAAAATTCATTGTCTCGAGAGCAAAAAGGGATGACCTATCAAGTCCATCTATATAGAGGCTCGAAAAATGATTAAAAAGGGGATTTCTCACATGATAGAATCATAATGATTAAAAAGACTCTGAAAAGTTGTGGCATGGCATCCTAGTCATTAGTCGAGGGCCCAAGAAATGTGATCAATTCAAAATTGGTCCACCTGGTAGATTTTGGATCTGAATTTGTTAAACATCACTATCTGAAACAAATTGGTAACAAGAAAAGGTCCCTCAAATATTCTTCTCTTTTGGGGGAAAATTGAGTGAGAAAAATGTATAAATGCAATGAGAATACTCTTGCAAATGGTCGAGTTTGAATTCCTAAGAGAAAATTTGAGAAATCCATCTTCATGAGAGACCAAAGCCGAGATAACTGTTATTTTCTTCTATGTTAGATTTTCTATCGTGTCAAGTTGGTTGCATATGTATAGCCATTGATGAGAACTGAGATTGCTCTGGAAGATTTCCCCTGTTGATGAATCTAAGAAATTTTGAGATTAATTTGTGTCCAATCTCTAGAAATTTGTGTCTGCTTTGTTTCAGAATGTCTGCAAATAGTTTCTTTCATTCCTATTGCAATCTTACATTGAAATTTTTGTGAAATCACACAGGATCTCGTCCCTGTGATAGTCTAATGGTATTTTCAATTTCATTTCAAGAAGAGCCTTCATCTTGGATGAGATAAACAAATTTAAAATCAATTCACTTGTCATTTGTTGATAAAGATTGTTTGTAAGTCTTTGGGTGTACCTTAGGCATGATTAATCAGAAACTTTAGTGTTTAATTGAGTCTTTCAATTCAATCCTTTGTGTTGGAGTCTCAAAGATTATGTGAAAATGTGCTGATCTGGGCCTCTATTAAAGCACACCTTCTGGTTGAAGGAACGTCTTAACTATTATGAAGCTTTCTGTTGTTGAATTTGTTCATTGTTGTGAAGTCCCTCCAAAGATCTGGTATAATCAACTTCATCCTTCTTCATCTCCCACCAAAATCATTTAAAAACCATTGATCCACCCTGAACTACCCCTGTTTGCCTGTGTATCAATAAAGGAAAAAATCTACTTGCAAAATATGTAGAACAATCAAGATTTCTTAATGTCTTCAGTAACCTTAGCCTTGTGTTGGAAGTATCTCCATCATTTAGAAGTGAAAACTCTTAAGAGTTAAATCATGGAGTATTGACCATATTTTCCCCAGGTTATCTTCATAGAATTTATGCAAAATAAGGATATCTCCATCTCTTTCACAAAATAGAGGTTACATTAAGGGTCCTCTCACCCTGGTTGAAGACGCATGGCCTAAAGTAGTGAGGAAAGGTCAAATACTCTTAAAGGTGCTATCCATCTCTCCACAAATATTAGTAACAAAGGGTTAGTTAGATATCATCCCTGGCTACAAAATGACACACACTATGATCTATCTTCCTCTAAGCTCCTTGTCAAATCTATGTTGCTGCTCGGCTTGAAAAGGAGAATAAATTTGGATACCAACACACCCCAATCAAGATTCGATTTAGGTAACCTTTCTCTTAATAGCCTCAAGAATTCTCCCATCGCCAACTATCTATTGTTGTTGAATCTTTTATAAGTATTAGCTTTTATGGAGTACCAAGAACCTCATTCCCAAAATTTTTAAGCTCCAATTCCTCTTCAACTTTAATTAGAGTGCTTTCATTATAACGTGTGAATTATATAGATATGCTAGTATCTATAATATCATTTAACATATTAGAGGCATCATTGATTGTGCAATGAGTCAATCCAAATGCATATCGTTACTCATTGCACTTATAAAAGTTGTAATAAATCATTAAAAAAGTATGACTTCAATTATCACCTCTAAAAAATGATGATTATATTGATATATGATAAGTAAAAAGTCATTGCTAAGATTAAAAACCATGTTTTGGAAATAAATAGTTAATATGACCTATACTACATTCCTAACAGAAAATCTATTGTTACAGCTGTAGAAATGTTTACCCACAATCTGAATATTTTACTTCAACACCTAAATCCAAACCTTTAAATCTGCTACTACTAGAAATTTTGTTGAATAAATGTAGAAATTATAGAAAATGTATAGAATATATTTTGTACAAAGGTCTTATGAGATTTCAAAAAAATGTAAATAGGAGTAAATCCAATTTCCACAACCTATATTGCCATCCTTCCTTCTCATCATAACTTTGGAAAAAATAATGGACATCCTTCAAAGCCTAAAGACGAAAATGTAAAATACCCAAACTTGTTGCAATTTATATGTGACAAAGTGGTGTTTGATAGATCCCTATAAACTTGTACTGTAGTGTTACACTCACTCCATGATCTCATACATAATGCTAGATTGCATGGGTTTTAAGAGAAAAATATTGTTACCATTACCAACTTAATAAAATGCAGAGTTTAAAAATGTGCTTGAATTATATGTTGATTGTAAGGCCAAGATGATATCTTTTACCTCCATACCATTGGCATCACACCACAGACCAAATACAACCATTAAAATCTTGAGAAGGAAATTCCTAACCATCATATAATAGTATATTTTTTTCCATAGTTCACATGTTTAGTGAATTTGATATAAAATCTAGGCCTTACTGAAGATATTAAAAAGAAATTTTCAATGGACATATAGTGACTTAGTGGTGACTTTACTGCAATCTTTTCATCAGCTGACATTCAATTACTTTTTTGTTTTTAATTTTTAAATCCACCCTAGTTTAATTGTAATTGTTAGAGCCACATAACTTAATTGAATCTAGAAAATATTCTAAATGGGAAAGGATAAATGGAGGATTACAAAAGTTAGTTTACTTGACTCTAATAACTGTTGAATTCCTAGAATGTGTTAGTCTACTTAAATATCAAAATTAAGAGATATGTAAATGTGTCTTTGGCTTTGGAAATTTCATAAAATATAATAACCAATTAAATTTCAGTTGAAGAAGAACTCCATCCATGATTAATTTTACCATTAAGGTCCATTCATTTAATCAAGAAATTTCACTATAGACTTCGCCAAAGCACAACAATTCTAGTTCATGTTTTTTTTTGTAATGGAATTTTTTTCCTCAAATTGAAACATTTTCAATATAGATTTAAAATTATATTTAATAAAAGAATGTACATAATTTTAGCTATAGAAAATTTTATTTAAAACATAACTATAAAATATAAAACATAATAACATAATTTTTCCTACCATGAACTAGCTTGTATCTTGTTTAGAAAGGTACTATAGGAGACATCCACTTAATGCTTTTGAATAGTTGATGACACTTACAGTGACCATATAGAAATTAATTCATTAACATAATTTTTAGAAACGGGAAAATAATCTAACTTGCCTAGCAAATTCCTTTTGTAACTGCAATTACTTTTTTATTCTAGTGACTAAATTAGATCAATAAGAAACAATAATGTAGTTTATCTATATAAAATTAATGTATACTAGACTT
The DNA here is from genome assembly GCA_018340775.1 of Taxus wallichiana var. yunnanensis. Classification (NCBI taxonomy): domain Eukaryota; kingdom Viridiplantae; phylum Streptophyta; class Pinopsida; order Cupressales; family Taxaceae; genus Taxus; species Taxus wallichiana. Next base: position 129,339,609 of record CM031233.1, on the reverse strand, counting down.
TAGAAAATTGCTAAAATTACAATATAATTGAGCGAAGAACTGTTATTAGTAATTATTACCTTTACTAGATTTTAACAAGCTGTCTCAGATAGGAGATTTTAATGATGACACTCTTATCAATATGAGAGGAAGAATGGTCTGTTTTATATTATATTTAATGTAAGATAGATGTAAGAAGAGTGATATCAATCACACTAAAATAGGATAATTCACTAAATTTTGTCACAAATTTTGTAACTATATGAGATGATTAGAAGTATGCTTTTACATATTATTATTGACCTTGTTATGCATGACATATAGTTTCAAAGAGTCTAGTCATGTATAACACGATGTATTTTTATTATAACACCAAAAACCAACACATCAAATTCACTGTAATCTAAACATTAAGTAAGTGAAACAAAAAAATCCTAATATAAATTCCTATAATGTAAAAACTATGCAAGTGAAATGTATTGGCTCCTACTTACCAAGATAGAGGGGAGAACAGGCCATGGAGAATCTGTACAAATCCACTCACATTTTGGACATTATTTCAATGCCTTGCTACAAATATATATGTGGAGATCATATAATTATAAAATCGGTGTTATGAAATAGATAAACTAAGGGTTTACACATTTTAATGTGAATATACATTATAGTTATGATAATCATATATTGTTATGTCACCATTCTCTCCATCCTCGATTTTTACTAGAAGTTGTAGTGCCCCAATTTCCATATAATTCAATTGACAAGTATAAAGGTTCACTGCACTATCATTTTAAGCATCCCCCCCCCTCAAATTGAAATCTCACCTCGGAAGAAATTTCCTCCAGATTTTCCAGCTTCTACAGAACATGGAGAACAACACATCCTTAACGTCCTTCTGACATGTATTTTCCTTGCATAATAATCCAAGCACATTATTTGAGGTCCAGAGGCAGAAACCACGTGAAGCCCAAGTTAACATTGTAATCTAACAGTATTTGGATAGTTGCAGCCAGTGCAAAAGTAGTAACTCTGCTTTATTAACAATGGAAAAGTAGATGTATGTACTCTAATAATCAAATAAATAGAACATTATAGGGAACCCTATTAAATTGAGATTTGTCATTAGCCGCCTAAAATTTGTCCCATTCTGACTTCAACGAGTCCTGCATGCAGAAACCAACATATTTTCATTTCACTTCATGTAAATTGATTTATTTTTTCGGATCTGGATCTGCACATCAAACGAGTTCTATTATCTCTGGAAGGAATTTTTTCCATTGGCTATGATTTTTGTTTTCTGCGGAGGAAGAAAGAAGATTGATGTTGGGGGCTTGTGATTCATTTGGTGAGAAGCCAACAATATAGATTTAGATTCTTCTTCCTCTGACCACCTCTGCTATGTGTGCCGTAACATTTGCAACTACCCTTTTATATTTGCTACTCTTTATCTTGTATTTAAGATTTTATTTTTATTGTTTTAGACGTCGAAAGAATTATAGTAGGAAAGTTTGCAAAATATGGGCAGTTTCAGAAGACACTTTGACTGCTGAAAAGATATTTGATGGAAATAAGTTTTTGAGAATGCCATTATTGCAGGATAGACTCAAAAAAATTTGATGAGGGCCTTGGGATAGGGAATAGACATCCGTCAAATAATATTGGAAAATTGACTGCTCTTTGCTAGTTTTCTTCTAGCATGCACCAAAATGTGGAAGATAACTCAAGCCACCTGAGTTGTTTGACACATTAAAAAAATGTGGTCTCTTGGAAATACATTGTTTTTCTTAATATGCTCAGTTTGGTGTCTATGAGGAGGCTCGAAGGATTTGCAAAGAATGATCCCTCCTAAGCAAAAATGGGAGCCTTTGTTTAGGGTATGCACAAGTGGGTTCACTGAAAAGGCCGTAGGAACTTTAATGCAAGGATTTTGGCAGATGTTGTAACTGCAAGTGTTTCAGTTGACATGGATTCAAAATGTGGGAGCATACACATGGCACGTGAACTATTTGACAGAGTACCCCAAAGAAATGCGTTTCATGGAATGCATTGATTTCAGGGTATGCACCAAATGGTTTTGTTGAAAAGGCTTTAGAAACTTCCAAACAATGCAAAGCGACATGAGGACATGAATCCGATTAATGTGCACTTTTTAGTGAAAAGTTTTACTTTTTTTGGGGTAGAAAATGAATGAGGTGAACTAGGTTGTAGTTTTGTTCCTTCTTATTTCAGTGACTCTAGGAGAACAAGAACCAGGATGTGGGATCCATTGTTGTGTGGGAAGTTCGAGCATTATTAATGAACCTACTGCTACTCCATTGGCATATGGATTTGCAAGAAAGAATGATGAAACCATACATGTTTTGACCTTGTTGGTAATGCAAAGCAATGAAGCATGAGTGAGCCACAAACTGTTACCAGAATTCATGAAGTTTATGTGATCTCTTCGAATGCGGTAATCAAGAGTTTTTTGAAAAAGGTATGGTTTTCCCCTTTGTGATTGCATTAAATTCCGCTTTCATCATTTCTTGCATTTAGAATTCAAATTTTAATTATTGGGATATGTAACTCAAACCAATGATAAAAATCTTACTTCATTTCAATTGTCAAACATAAAAAAATTGTGACCACGAAAGTTATGTGCATGGAACGCCAAACCAAAATATACCAAAAACTTGAAACTCCTTGTATGACCCCTGGTAACATGAGACACTATGTGAAAACTTAACCAAGTTGTTTGAACTTAAATAATTCCCTTGCATGTCAAATTTCTAAGCCCACTTAGCTTATAAGCCACTAGTAGTGACATGCCCTTTTTACTAAAACGTGATAGGTTTCAGCTGGGGTTATTGCTTAGTTCAAGCAAAAATGAAAATCATTTCCACCTATCCCTAGACCATCAGAAAAATAATTGCAATCCATATGCATTTCAATGAAAATGCCTTCAAATACTAGTTTGCAAGAACCGGGTTTTGGGCCCACTAGTCGCCGAGTGAAAATCTAGTTCTTTGTCACAATTACGATAATCGGCTGAGAGTTTCCCTTGTAACTTGAGCTCTGCTCTTCGTAATAAAATTCTGTCAAACACGATGAATTCTATGTATATGGGAGAGTATGCAAGAATCATCAACCTTTGTGTTCAAACTTAAAATGAGTGTTTTCAATGCCCAATTTGTGAGCACTTTAGATGTTTTAGCCCGCTTGCACAAAAATTGTAACTTTAGCTAAACACACCTTCTAAGGGTTTTTGTTGACTCCTAACTAACCATGGAACCTTGTACATATCATTTCCACACTTTATAGAGTATGAATTGATCAAATTATTGTATGAATGCTTTTTGGGAAATTATGATGTTTCTCTCTCTTCCCTTTTCTCGTTATTAGAAGTACTATGATATTTTGATTGGTTTTAAAAATTTAAATTAGTTATAAATTTTCATGTGTTGGAAATGAAATGAAAATTTTACAATGTATAAGATTATGATATGATTTATAGAAAGGAAAATGAAATCAAGAATTTCTCTCTCTTCCACTTTCTCTCTCTAGAGATAATTATGAAAATATTGATTGAGTTTTGAAAATACAAATGGGTCGAAATGTATATGAGTTGAAATGAGATGAAAATTGGGTACGGGATGTTATGGTCATTTGAAAAGAAAATGAATCCTATATTATAAAGGGATCTAACATTTTCAAAATAGCATCAAAAGGTTAAGAATTGTTACTAAGGTGTCATTTATTTATTTTTTTCGAAAAATATTGTGGGTATTAATGACAATTTTAAAATGATTGAAGTTCTAAAAGAATAACATATTTTTGTTGCGGCTTGGATAGTAAAAATATCAAATCAGTATAAAGATAAAACAAAAAAAAGGAGATGATATATTTTCTATAGTAATAGAGGATGATGAAATAGAGGGAGGAAACATACCCATTTCGAGAATACCCATAAATGAATCGACATGATGAAACCCCATTTTATATCAAAATAACTCACAAATGATGTGAAGAGGGTCAGCTAAAATAATAGTGGTAGCCCCTGGCATCACCGTTGAATATCTAAAGGAAAGAATAAATGAAAACGAGAGGGTAGAGGAGAAAAAGTAGATGTTTTGGTCTATGTGAATCAAAAAAGTGAAAATATTATTAAGAATAGAAAATTTCAAAAGGTGGGGAATAATTTTGTCTCTAATTAATGTCTCAAAATGACCCCTTTGGTAGTAGTGTGGGTTGTTTGTTGTCTAAAAAACCATCTGCATGTTTAAGTAGCCGTTGGTTGTTCTCAGAAACCATCTCGTATGTGCAAGTTGTTGGATGTCCTTAGAAAACCGTCCTTGTTGAGGTTGTTGGCTATTCGAAAAACCATCCTTGTTGGTTGGTGGTTGTCAAGTAAAGCCATCCTTGAAGGTTTTCCAAGCCATTTTGAAAAACAATCTAAATCATGAGCACGCATAAAGCGCATAATTTTGTAGAGGAAGTACGATTATTTTCTACCATGTTTGCACTAAGGGGTGAATATTAGGAAAATGTTGTTTATCGATCTCATTTGTTACTGATTATTTGTGATCATAATAAATGTAACGATAAGTTTATATGAATATTGTTAGTTTGTAAGATCGGTGTATTGTTATAACAATACACCGATATAGGATGTTAATTCTCATAGGAGTTATTATAGGACTCCTCCATAATAGGCCATCATCTCCTATAAATATGTAAGTCGTCCCGGATGAATTAAATTAATTAGTAGTTTGTTTTATTCTCTAAATCTGCTCATACCATTTCAATAACATTTGTTCATTCTTTTCATATTTGTGGGCCAATCTTATCATAATAATTTACCTAATATCACTCCAATCTAAAAAATATAATATCACTCCATCTACCCACTTGGAAAGCATATATCGAAAATCACTTGGCACACTCATTGCAATACATATAAAAGGCGCCCAAGACTCCCGAAATCTTCCTAAAGATGATGCACATCCATTAGGGAAACCACTACTACAGTTCTGAAGCAATCAACTAGGTCAAGGAGTCTAACTTCCCTCACTTCAAAGCACATCAAGATAACTATAAAGAGTACAATCTTGTCAAGCATGTTCAAAGCGGTTCAAGTTGCTCACTAGTTGCATTCATATAGATATTACAAGGTAGGTAGAGAACTACGTATGGTTTGAGGCCTCTTAAGAGTAATGCCAATGTAAGTAGTGCATGGATTGCACTTGAACCCAAATGCTAACCTTGTTACAAGGTCTCCTATATATGGTTAGGGTTTGCATTTTTATCATTTGATTACAAATGGTTTTGGGAGTCGATACTCAGGTTTTACTGTGAAACCCTTTTGTAGGTCATTTGTCGAAGGATAGAGAAATTTGCAAAACCCCACATTATGTAGATCCAAGGTTTGTATACGAGGTCTTGGACCATAAAACCATTCATGGCATACTTTTATGGTCCTAAACGAGGTAATCTCCGAGTTATAGTTTTTCGTAATGAAGCATTTTCAGCCTATGCACTCTCGGCTTCTCTAGTCTGTGCACCCCATATCTCTCATGTAGCTAAGTACATATTTTATCATGTGTCATCTAGCTTGTAGCATATTATAATCACTAGTTGCAAGTACCAATACGTTATTATGATATCCTATAATTAATTTTAGAAGTTAATTAATTATAATAACTTTCAAGTTCAAACCTTACATTTTGTTTTATTGTTGTGCATTCCATAACATATATAGATATCATCAAATCTTAAAAAGAGTGTAAACAATGTCACATCTTGTTACTAATAGGCTAACATTGCTTTGGGGATGGCCTAACTATAAGACACTCTTAAAATGCCCTAATTTTAGAATTGTGAGCAAGATTTATGAAACCGTAAATTCGATTATCAAATTTCAAATAGATTCAACTCTGCAACATATTTATAAGAACCGTATAATTTTGATTAATGAAGAATATAGTTTCAAGGATTGAAAAATATTTTGAGAGTTTAAACCAATTTCATTATTTGATATGTTGTTTCTAAATTGTCCATCTCACTAGAAAATTCTGATTATATTTATGTAGAATATTTGTGGAACCCCTCCTATCTATTTGTTTTACTGTACAGGATTTAATTTGATTTTGCTCTTAATAGTGGTCCCTTTATAATTAATTGCACTTTTAATTTGGATAAATGCAATGCATTTATCATGTAAAACCACTTTCATCTTCAGATTATGAAGCAAGTTGTTTAAATTGTATTGACTTAGTCATTGTATTAAAAAAGGCGCCAGTCTCAACGGTGTCAGGCATACGTCGGTATCATTGACACATTCATTGTAAAATAATGCAAATCCTAATATTAAAAAATTGAGGTTGGGTTATTGTGGTCCAACCGTGGAAAATTTTGTGGTCGCAATTGTTCGATTTGGGAAACTGCTGTGGAATCTCTTGACTGATTAAAAATGTAGGCATGTGTGGATGCATGGGATTACTGGATTTGCCTCACCTTCAAACACGTGAAATATGGATTGCATCACCAAGCTTTCGGCACCTTTCCTTTTCTCTTTTGATCAGTTCTTTCTTACTGTTCATTGCTTGGTATAAAATTACTAGCACAACTCCATATCTCCAATTATATGTAATTGGAAATACCCAAGTTGTTCTTGTATTCAGCATTATTGTGCTTAATTTGGAGCAGTTTGTAAGGTATAAAGTTGTTTAGAGAAAGTTGCAGGTTTAAGATTTGGAAAGTACCAGTCCAAGTTATGGAACTTAGCCCCCATAATGATGGGCATACAATTAAAAGCTGTCCAGAGAGCAATGATAGGAAGGAGAAGAATAAGAGAAAGGGCAGCTTGTGTTCCTGCTTGGAAGGAATTGCAAATGTTCTCCTCTCTCTATTTGGTATGGGAAAAGATTTTTCAATGGACAACCAACAAGTGAATGGTGGTTTCAATTGCTACTTTATCTTCCTTCATTTGCTTTGTTTAACTGTTTTTTTTTTTGTTTTGTTTTTGTTTGCGGGCTGTGGGGGAGCCAGAAGGACTGAATGAGAGCGGATCGCAGCCAATGAACAAAAGAGGAACTCAATCAGCTATTTCAGTAAGCATTAGATTATTAAATCACCTGTTATATCTTGATGATAAATCACAGAGTGTAATCCTAATTTTACATTGAAGATAAGATTAGATCTTTAATAAATGACACATTAGTTAGTGAAATAACAAGCGTGAATTTGGAAATTAATTGTGTTAGGTTGTATTGAGAAAGATCTTAAACACCAGGTGGGATTTGGACGGGATATAATCAGAAGAAAGTGCTAATTTCTTTTTGAAAGATTTAATGCTTAATGGCGCTTCGATTGTGTATTGCAGAGAGCTTCTTGACTGCAACACAGTAACCATAAGGGGATAGCACTCAAGGCTCCGAAACCACCCAAATCTCCCGATGCCGACAAAGGAAAAGATCCACCGCATTATTAGGGATCATATTTATTGCTATGTAAATGCTTATGCTTGATTAAGTTGTCTTGATCACAAGAACAATTTATGAACGTAGTTTTATAACACAAACGATGGGTGAAATGCCGTCTCGTTTTGAGTTTATCACAATTTCACATATAACGCATCCCACATGTTTGAATAATTTTCATGTGTGTTCTTCAAGATAGATAAAAAGAAAAATACTAAGAAGTTTCAAATGTCATATTTTAGTTTAGATAATTTTAAGATATTAAATTGGGTTCTCCATAATTTTAAAGAAATCAATAGTTAAGGCCAACGGCTAATCTTCACTCAATATGCAGCTGGTCAATGTTGGTCAATGCATCATGACCATCTATTTCTTCTCTTCTTGTGTAGTCAATTTCAATCTTAATTTGATAGAATGGGGAAACCTAAAATTTGAGTTTAAACATCGAGAAGGTATATATCAAATGTGTCACCTAAATAATATTTTAAATTTAAATAGAGAGCATTAAAAATCAATATACAAGACAACACAAGGTTAAGATAACGAATTAAATTACCAATTGCACAACTAAATCGTCTTCCCAGTAATAATATAATAGACCAATTCAAATTTTCATAAGAATGTTATATTAAATATAACATTTTGTAGATAATTCACTGGCAGCAATTGCATCATGGCCTTCTCATACTATAAATGTAATAATTATTCAAGTCCTATATGCATCTAATTGTGTTCTTCTTTTAAAAAATAAAGAGATAGATTCGAGAAGGAAAACATTTTCAAATGCCAACTTTATTTTAGATAGCCTTAAGATATAAAATTGAACTCTCCACAAATTTAAGAAGCTAATAGCTAACAAAACTAGTGACTCTCAATCTTCATCAAATGTAGTGTAAGAATTCATAAGTTTGTTGAAAGGATGTATATGTCAACATCTTTGGCAAAAATCAAAGCATATCTATAACATATTTTTTCAAATAATCCTTTAAACTAAAATAGATAATACAACTCAATTATTTTCCACCAAGAGTATATAAGATTAATATACTAGACGATAAAAATATAATATAGTAAATCGAATACTAATTACAAAATGAATCATTTGATATACCAATGTAAATTCATATCAAGATTGTTGTATAAACTAAAACATTGCATAACTAAAATATCTCTTAAATTGAAGAACTTCTAGATATTAAATACCATATGTGGTGGGTCCTACCCTCTCTTAACAACATTACCTTCATCATAAAAAAAAAAAAACTTTAAGTGCTCATGAGTATAGAAGAAGTAGGACACAACATCCAAAGATATCATAGGAGGAATTAGGCTTGATTATTTAGTATGATTTTCCACATTAAAGTGAAAATGACCCACACATCCTTTAACATTTTGATTGATGAAGTCAATACTCCTAGTAAATCTCTAGATCTTGTGCTCCAGTTTTTATATCCATGTGTGCTTAGAATTTGTTAATGAATTTAATGTTGTTAAGAGAGATGACAAATTTTATATAAGAAGCTGCAAAGCGGTTTTCGGGTCCATTTCTCTCCATAAATCATGATTTATGTATGTTTAGTACTTATTTATATGGATTACGTGATTAGTGGAGAGAGTGGAGCCTACCATTATGTGCATGCCAATTATTTCCAGTAATATTAATGTATGTTAATGATTATTTTTCTATCCAATTTTCATGATGCCATCAATTCCATAGCTTTGTGCTATGTTTGGATCACTTATAGGATAATTTATTCAACTATGTGTGTATTTCCATCCTTTTGACCACTTCTAAGATAAAATATAGTGATTTACCATCAAAAATACATTAAATTATCTTGTATGATTCTTACAACATATCAAAAATGTCACAACATTATTGAACTAGATCATAGAAAATTATTTTTCACCATACTATTTAATTTATGTCACCCCTAGGGAATAAAACATATTGTGAACCCATTGGATATAGCTATCGAGCTCTATAAATTTTATGGTGCTTCACTTGTCTAGAACTCGATGATCATTGTGTGTCCCTCCTTTTCACGAGAATTAGTAGGTAGATTGAATTGTATTAATCTACAACAAAGTAGAAACTCTAATATCCTTTAAAAACCTTCATAAAATCCTTTTCAAATGAAAGGAGAAGAATTTATGTGTGTTCTTGAGGCTAGAATACCCTAGGATTCTAGACTCTTAGCTATTAAACCATCTTATAAGTAATTAAATACATATCATTTATATGGAATCAAGCCTCAAGTAATTATCCTAAGTGTCATTTTCCATGTGTGTAAAGCTAACCAAAAATAGTGGGGTGCCCTTGTGTCTCTTAACAATGAGATAGAGAGATAAATGCATAGTATTGAATGTAAGTGACACAAATATGTGATCTAACCCTTGTGTTGATTGAAACCCATGTGGAATGTTTGGAGTGTTTTTCTCTTGCTTAGGACATGGCTCTATAATCTATGTAGGCTTATGGATGGGTATAAATTGGCACCTTGACATTGTTGAGTGTTTTAGAATTATAATAGGGACTAACCTAGATGATGTGGATATGAGTAGAAAATATATAGGAACTCGTTGAATACCATTGGAATGATTCTTGCAATAGGAGCTTGTAATAATGTGAGGAGCTATAAAAATTGATAAGGGCTTTGTTATATAATATTATGTAGATGAGATATTGTGATAAGAATGAGAATAGGACTATGAAATGACCCAAGGAATGATTTGTGATTGAAGGAAGGGTTGGTTATTTAGAAGAGAAAGGATAATACATGTCATCTAAGAACAGACACCACATCCCGACACTTTTATATGGTTTTTGGATAGGAGAGATAATTTCCTAAAATTAAAGATTTGTAATGATTAGGAGATGTCTTATAACTCTTTAAGTGAATAATATAACAATGATTTGTTGATGGAGGATGAAAGTATAACGATTAGAAAGTTATATAATGACTAGAGATATAAGGAGATTGGATTTTAAATGTGATAATTTGTCTTGAAAATGATAAAATGTCACACTTGGAATTGCACAAGGAAATGTTACTAGATTTTAGTGTCTACATTTACCCATTTAAGTTTGTAATTTAAAGTTACATGTTTTAAGGAAAAACATACATGAGTGTGCACAAAAATTTATCCTTCACTCGAATAAGAATTCATGATGCATTGTTGTTGGCATGCTCCATGATGAAAGTTGCAACATCAAGTTTAGTCAATATCTATGATACAAAATAAAGTATAAATATAAATATAGATAGTACATTATTACTTTGAACATTCTAGAAAGTATGTAAAGGAAACAAAAACATGGATGGAGTACAAATATTTTTTTAGGAAGGGGGAACACTCATTGTTTCCATGCCTTGAAGAGTTGGAGTATTCTTTGGATTATGTCAAACGACTATAGTTACTATTCCTTAATGTTGTGTCATGAGATATAGTAAAGAAGAAAGGACTAGGATAAAAGGACCCATGTACTTAGATTCCTTATCCATTTGATAGTGTGAAGAGAGAGAAGGAAAGTTCTATCTACAAAGCTCACATATTTTCTTCAACACTTTAATTTTATAGGAATCTATTGAGATAAGGGGAAAGATTAGTTTATGAAGCTCACATTTTTACTTCAACATTTTCCACTTAACCCACTAACTAAAATCTAGATCCAATTATTTATAATATAACTTATATGGAATGACCCATGTTGTTCTCCCATAAGGTGCTACATCTATGCCTAAAATTATAAGTGCTCTAATAAATTTGTGAAGAGATCAAGGCGCACCACCAAACCATTTTGTAATTATATTTGAATTTCTTGTGTAAATGGGGAATGAAGTACTCATTCCCCATATATCCTTCTCTTAATTGTGTAATCCATATTTTTACCTATATATAAATCCTAAATATGTCTGTTAGAATATGTAAAAGCTTGAATTTTGAGTTAAACTTCTATTTTTCCAACAATGTATAGAGAGGTTAGAACCTTACCATGGTATTGAATGTGTTGTATAGCATTAAATATGTATGAATTATACAACTTTTCATTATTTATGGCATTTTTCTTAGGATATGAACCATATAGAAATCTATTCGCATATTTTACAATTTTTGTATTTGTAGAAAATATACCTTGCAAAATTTCCCTTATTTTGAGGTGCATACGATAGAAAATTTGAGTGCGGAGATTACAAGAGGATGTAGAAGGATAAGTTGGTGGCCATAATTACAAATTAATAAGCTGCGATATGATTTTTGTATGGTGGGAACCATGATACGGAGCACAAACAACATGTAGTAAGAAACAAATAAGAATAAATTTGTGAAAAAACTAGTAACAATAGATAATGTACTACTCCATAGTGAAATAACTATGTAATGAACATAGAAATCATGTCATGAAAAAATAGCAATGTAATAATCGGTGCAAGCTAGAAACAATAGAATAATAGAAAAAAACTAGCGTGTAATCATGCAAACAAAAATGTAAAACCATATTTATATATAAGAATGGATCTATAAACATGGGACACCCATGGTGTCATAAATCAATCATAGTAGAATGACTTATGTGCCAAAATAATAGAAATGACTACATGTATACAAAATAGGCATGAATCCACAAACATGGGTTACCCACTATGTCATATGACAAGAAAGGCCCATATGATGTATAAAGAAATTATTCATAGCATCATAATAAGTGAATTCAATGTAGTAAGAAATCAAATAATGAATCTATATTGAAACATAGTGATAAAAATATAAAAATCATGGGAAATAACTAGTATTAGTGATAATAGAAATAACAATGACAAGTTATCGTTACACAACTAGTATTAGTAATAATAATAGAAATAATAATAAAAATTTCAAATTTCCTATTTTCAAAAGTCAATGTATGGTAAAGGTTTCAAAAGCCTTGGATCATTTCAAGATCTTAGATTGTAGTCAATGGAAATGTCTTAGAGTTTTCTCCTTAACATTATGATTTAGAAGATATTGTGTAGGTATTGTAGTGGTATCGAGAAATTTTCTCTCCAAACAATTTTTAGAGGAAATGGGTTTGTGTGCTTTATTGATAGGTCAACTTCTAGAAAAGGTTTCAAGAACTAGATTGGGTGGTATAGTGAGCTAAAATACTAAATTGTATAGTGAGCTAAAATACTAGTCATCGAAATATTACATTACATGGTGAAATGGGATAAAGCTTTGGAAGTGATTCATTAAAATTAAATATAATGTAAGGACACTACTTATCAGATAAAATAAAAATAATATATAATATCTAGCTAAAGGAGTACAAACAAGAGTTATTTATAGGATTTGTAGAATGAGTTAGATTCCCTCAATAAGTATGAACTAATTATGGTCCGGAGACTTATCTTAAAGAATGCATTCACTCCAATTACTACACAAGGGTTTCAATCAAAAAAGGTTTAGGTCACATATCCTAGTCATGCCACATCTTAGTACTGCCATACTAGGTACATTTTATACTACACATTTATCCGACTATATTTTTGTCAAAAGACACAATGGAACCCGTAGGAGTTGGTTAATTCTACACACTTATACAAAACCCTATGAGAACAACATGAGACATGATTCTACATTAAGAACATGTTGGTTGGAAATTTGGTCGTTGAATTCAGTCAACAGTTCAGGGGAAAACGGTCCCTCATATTTATGGGAGGTTCCCTTATGTCAGCAAAAATTTGAGAATCTAAATATATAAAAATATTCAATTTAATCAAACCTGCATGAGGATATTGGTGCGGTAAATGGTTCCATATTATCAATATTATGAATGAATAAGATCAACCAGAAATAAGGTTTTAGAGGAATAAAAAACAACTTATATAGGAAAAAAGTATAAATCAAGAAATCAAAGCTCACACTCACTCATTTATCAAGGATACAAGTATCCTCCTTGGTTGTGCAAGATTACCCACTACTGTAAAGGAAATAAAAGAAGAAGGAAGCACATTCAGATATAGAGACTGTAGAGTCATATCTTACTAATGCATGAAAAATATCTTAAGAACATGTGAGCCAATACACATGAAAATCCATAAAATATAAATGTGGATAAACATAAAGTTCTTCACATCACATTCTATGAATTAAACACAAAGTTTCACAATTCAAATATATTAATCTTCACATTCAAAAATTATAGGAAAAGAAAAAGAAGTGTCTTTTTCTCAGTATCGATCTAATTCCGTATATTTACATTCCAGAGAACCAATATCCAATAACTTTACAACCGAGGATAAATACTTATATAGGCTGAGGGGAGGATGTAACCAAATTTCTAACTAATTGTATTTTAATTAAGTGCTAACACTTAATTAGTTAATTACATAAGTTGGATTTATTTTACAATTCCATTATCAAAAAAATAAATCCAACTTAAAAATATAACAATTAGATAGAAAATTCTATGAATAGGAGGAAGGAACACTAGAAAGTGGCACAATCGGCACCTTCATCTCTCCCTCATGAGGTTGTGACAATTTCTCAACCAAGAGAAAATTCTTCATTTGTTTCTTGAGTTTTTACTTACTTCACCTCTTTTTAGTCTTTGTATCAATATTTTAAACCTCATCCGGCTTATATTTTTTATATACACCTTGGTTGTTGAATCCAAGGGTGAATAAGAGGGATTCAATTGTGCTGAGACTTCTTGAAGAGGAGTGGAGGATTCTTTATGTGAGGTGGAAGCTTCCTAAGAAGAGGATGACTTTATTTCTTCATTGAATTCTTTCATTCTCCCATTGAACCATTGTTTTGGCCTTATTATAACAAGGTTATCTAACTCAAAAGGATTATATCTCTCCTTTTCTTGACCAATCAATGGTTGGGATAGGCATATGTCGAATGGTTATGAGATATTCCACAACATAAAAATCACATTCATTATCCTCTAGGCCTTCAGGGACATGGTACAAGTTGATATTCTTGATTTGTTACAAAGAAAGCCTCCCAAAATACCTTTTCCTTACCTCATACTCATCTACACAGTCTTCCCAGTAGTCCTCAATTGTGGGAAAGTGAAAGTAAGTCATTATTAGATTCTTCGAGATGAATCCCTTACTATCAAATGATGACCTCTTGTGATGAGTAAGGAAGCTGAAATCAAAGATTTTCCTCTCCATATTTTCATCTTCCAAGGAATATTTACATGTGCGAGTTACCTCAAGGAGATATAGAATTGGATACGTATTATATTCTTGTCCTTACATGTTCTCAGGCAACACATCCAATTAACTCGCAAACCTCCACTAGCACCGAGTTATCATTACAATACATAGGCAATTTTTTGGGTACACCTTCAAAACCAGCTAACTTGATATATGAAAAATTTGTGAACTAGATGAAGAGGCTTTCATAGGTGGAAATAAATTTCCTTTTATAGATAGCCTCTCGTGTGTATTCCCTTCCAATAGTCGACTATGAACATTAGGAAGGAATCATTGAATATTCTATGATGATTCTTGTTTTTTCATAAGTCATTTGAGAGTAGAAATCATAAACAGTTGCATTATTTTTATCATCTTTTGATGACAGCCCTACTCATACCCTATAGAATGCAATGGTATACATGAGGTGGATGTCATATGGAAGGTTATAATTTTCTATACATTTATCAAATTCTCACTCAGATTTTTATAGATGATCTCTCCCCAATTCAATATTTGTTTTCCCTCACAAATGATGTTAATAAAAACACACATCCATAATTGAAATTCATTGGTAGAAGGAATTCTCATCAATCTTTCTAGCAAGATGATCATATCTTACAGTTCCTCTTTAATATTGGATCTATATAAGACTTTAGGAAATTTCAAATATCCTCTCTTTTGGGCCTTAAGTGAGGATTTTCCCACCATTCTTCTATAATTATCTTTTCCCCGATCTAAGAGGTTTTTAGCTTTAGCTTGAGCCTTTGTCATGGTATTAGAGTTCTCAAAAGTAGGAATCCCTAAGGTGATGCATTTATGTAATTGGCATCAAGTTTAGAAATAATTTGGCCTTGAGGGTATTTGAATTATTTTGTTTCTAGGTAAAAAATGAAGCATATGTTAGGACAATGTTAATACATTGAACAGATAGAGGGAAACAAACAAAAAGGAAATTCCACTATTTTTAATGCATTGGGCCATGATGGTGGGAGTATCTTCGGAAATGCGAGCCCAAAATCATCCAAATTCAAATGTCTAACATCACTATCACATATATTGGGCACACAAATCTCCAAAGAAGAAATATTCTCATACCCCCATATTGGAACTTCATGGTGAGGACGTGGGATAAAATTCAAGATAAATGGAGGCTCAACAATGTTCTTTCAAGATATATTAAGAGGGGATGTCAAGAAACATAAACCACTAAAAAAATTTAAAAAGAAGGCATGAAATGATTCACCTCTAGAATGAAAATAATGGTGCCTCAACAACGGTCCTAGCACACTTCAAATTTTTGAAATTGGACCGAAAATGAGAAAATTATGACCAAAAATGTCTTTCTAGGTACGGGAGCAAAGTGAGCAATGGAACTATGAAAACTAAATTTATAATAGTGAAAATGATTAAAGAAAGACTCCAAATTTCCTTTTATAGTAAAAAAACTTGAAAATAGGCTTGAATTGGGAAATTAGTGCAATGTGGAAATCAACGGGCTTTGGAGAACTTAGTTAACCAATTTCCCTTACAAAGTGGGTATGAAAGGAATGAGGGAAAGAAGAGGCCCAAAGCAACAAGTTCTCTTGTGTTGCACTAACTTCTTCATCGTCCACATTACAAAGAAATTGGATGACAAGTAGAAAGTGTGATCTTGCAGGAAATGGGGTGTCTCGGAACAATTCTATCCGATTAAAGAAACTCCATACATATAAGGGAAGCAATGCTTACGGGTAGAAAGCAAGTGTGGGAAAACACAATGTGGAGAGTAAGGGCTTGGTGAGAAAAAGTTCCATAAGCTCCAAAATTCTCTTCTTTATCTAAAATTAAAAGGAAAACCAAGCCATGCAGAGAAAGAAAATGCATAAGGAAGTGAGAGCCCGAAGGAATAAGTTGTACAAGTTCCATGAGATGAAAAAAAATATGAAACAAACAATTTCTTAGAAATAAAATTGTTGCGGGGAATCAAGGCTTGTGGAGAAATGGACCCCGAAAGGAACTAGTTCTGTGGGGAGACATAAAATCTGCATAACACTATATTTAAAAGATTGTGGGTAACACGGAGATGCAAGGAACTAGAGGCCTAGAGAAACTTGTTACTTTGGAGTTCATAAAAAACCCACAATTATCGCCAGACACTAGATAAACAAAATTTACCCAAAATAAACTAATTGTCAAACTTTACACTCCTTAGACTTCACAAAGGAAAACAAATTAGGGGAAAGGGGTCACTTAACCAAAAACACAAAAATTTTAGAAAATTGCACATTCTTGGGTGGGTGACAACAATACATGTAGTACAAAACTAGGATTGCATCAATAATTTAGATTCTAAATACCTGTGGTGGTCCAAGCTCACGCACAACCATATGTTTTTATTTTTACATTTTATAATTATATAATTAAATATTTTACATGTTGTTAACATTTTTAATTTGTTCTGAGACCATTACATTTCATCTCAATATTGTGAGAAGAAGATTGACATGTAATAAGAATAAGTTTCATACAAATTTGTACCCATAAACTTATAGAGCTTCACCACCGAGTTGGTAAAATACTATGCATTCCTTATCCTAGAGTGTACAATCCCACGTAGATCATATAAATCACATATGGTCATGAATATGTAAGTTCTTCAATTTTATAATATCTTGTGTAGGATACATTGTCCCAATTTCTCCTATTTTAGTACCTATTAGACTGAGATATATCACAAATATTCCTAAACAAGCTAAGTCACTCTACCATCTTGTATTTTGAGCAAGTGAATTATCTCTTATCATTTTATTAGTTCATTTCAAGATTTAATGGATTATTCTGGTCATGTATAATCGATGTTAGAAGCTAATTAAATCATAATATAGTCTACATGTTAAAACTCCTTACATGACTTGTTTCGTCATAGTAGCACCTTATGGGTGCAATACAATTTCCATTCATTACAAGGTATATTTATTTTCAAATATTGAGCAAATTAGGTCTAGATCCATCTAAAATGGTGTGGTTTATGAGTTTATTATAAAGCATTAATTAAAAATTGGGAAATTTATAGACTACTCTTTCCTCTTATATCAGTATATTTCCAGTATAGAAAGTGTAAAAGATAAACGCGCAAACTTTGTTTAATTTTGTTTCCTTATTTATCAAAAAAATATCAAATGGGAAGGAATTGAAGTATATGGGATATTCATAGTCTAAACATTTCCTCTTATCTACTACCTCTTATGGAACACTATTTGGGACTAATCACCGCTAATCCTTCGATATCTACAAAATAATATTTCAACTCTCAAAGACATGAAAACAACAAGTGCTTCTCCCTCCACAAAAAAATAGGTTAATTCCTTCTATGTTTTTCATATCCTTTGCATAATTTTTAAATTGTTTAATGTTTAAAGAATTATATATATTTTTGAGTTAGAGTTTAGTTTCCATTATAACAATTGACTATGTTGGTGTATATGAATTTTTTGTCATCATTCGACTTCTTGTCCACCATTGATGGTTAGTCATCTCACTTAATGAGAATATGCAATATTGGAATAGGTCAATAGGGTTAGTTAGGGTTGTGTATATGTGTCATGCACATTAGTTACATAGAAATCCTATATGTACCTCTTTTTTTTATATATGAGCATGCAAGACATGCCGTTGTCTTTTTGAAGTTGATTCTCAATTTGTGATTTGATCTCTTTCTTACTACGTGAAGTGTTCATAAATCCATTGAAGTGAAACCTTGATCGATGTGCATGGGGTTCTATCTTGATCCTCATAGAACAATACAATATGGTATGAGAGAGGATGTTTGGTAAATGTGCATGCACTCATTTGAATTTGGTTTTTGTTTAATTTTTTTTTCTGGTTTTCGTGCTTCTCATGAAATTTTTTATTAATTTGGAACCTTAATTAATTTTGAAGCTCATTTTAATCTCATTTAGTAGTTTAATTTAGTAGTTTTTTCTAATGTTATCGTTATTTTTTCCCTTTATTTTTTTTCAAATTAAGCTAATCGGGAAATTTTATTATACAATTTATAGCATTATTGAGATATTTTTGCTATTAACAGTTGTTGGAGTGTGCTTCACCCCTCCTAGCATTTTTTTACTTTCCATGATCATTTTCAGCATCTTGGAGGTCACCAAGACTCATTTTGAGCCAATTTCTCATTGTATTGAGATTTTTGCAGACTAGTGAGCGTGACCACCAAAGTCTTGCAAAGTAAGGGGGTTTATGCTGCAACATGAGATGATTTTTCTTACACTGGAATTTTTCTTTCTCCTTGTTCATTTCTTATGCCTTTGTTGTGCTTTTTTACATGCTTTTCCCGATTCGACAATTATTGTGGCCTCCACTCTTGTGTAATTCATCACCTCCGTAAGGTGAGTGGTCAAGCTGTCTCACATCGCATGGAGATACCTTATTGGAATCAACACACTACTTTTAAAGTGTCACAAATAGGGGTTATCATTATTCTTGGGTGTCTTATTCCATGCAGAGACACACTCTTGGTTGAGTTTGACGTCTTGTAATCTTGTGTGTATTCTTGCACCCTTCTTTTATTGCATTCTACATTTATTACTCTTTTTGTATTTACACTATGGAGATTGATTTTCCCAAATATATGCTTCATAGGACCGTTTCTGCATTACAACCTCCACCTATTCTTCTTAGTAGGGATAACTATGCACTGTGGCATTTGAGCATGGAATGTTTTCTTATTCATGATGACTTTTATTGTTATTTGTATGGACGAGTAACTGCACCCAGTGATCTTGATTAACTTGAAGATTGGTTTGACACTTGTAGCATGGTCATTGGCCATTTTTGGCATAAAATTCTAGGCCTCTCCACCATTATGTAGCACACATGGAGTGTCCTTGCACTGTTTGGAGAATCCTTCATTTCTTATTTGGATACCCTTCAAATATTAACGTTCTGCTGCTCCATTGATATAATTATCTCCTTCCCTTCTTCATGTGATGATAGTTCTCATGAAAAACTGATTTTTGCCTATGATGAGGATTATTCTTCTAGTTCTTATTAGGAGAGTAAAAATGAGGAATTTTATCCTTCTTCTCTCGGCCACCTTTCATAGAATGTTGACACTCTTCCCTTCTCATCAACCATCGGGTAGTCTTGTTCCTAGCCTCATACCATCATTTCATCTTCCTCCTTTCTACTTCCATTGTGTGAGGCCCTTTTCAATCCTCCTCCTTCATGTGTTGATGATTTATATGTATCCAACATTCCTCTTCTATTTTTTGAGCCACCCTTTTTCAATGAGTATTTTCTATAGCTTAGTCATCTCTTCATAGTTCCTACTTGTGTTTCCATGTAGGAGTTTCTCATCCTTCTATAGGTGTTTTGGAGGATTCATTCATATCCTATGTTAGAAGTCCCCCTTTAGGACTCTTATCACTTCCACTTTTTCAAATACCATCACTGATCTACCATTTCTTGTGGATCATCTTTCCACTATTGTCGGGCTACTACTTTGCCTTCACTTAACTTGGGAATCCTTTTGCGAGATGTTAGATCCTTTTATACTCTAACAGTTCTACATTCGTGGAATTATATTTGGTTCATTGCAATCATTTTCTAGACCATTGTCACATTTCCGTGGACTAGATTCATAGTTCTTTGAATTGTTCCCTTCCTATTCCTTCATGAAGTGGGTGTAATTTCAATACACCATTTATATTATTTCTAAGGGTAGAAACACTATTTGATGTTGTAATGCGTTTTATGTTTACCCTAGTTTTTCTTCGCTGACTATGTTGCTAAGCATTGAAATTTTGTGTGCGTTCACTCATTGATCATTAGCTACTTTCAAACCTATTGCAGAGAAGAATAATCACCTTCTTCCCCATATTTCCTTCTAGAGTCTTTGTCAACACCTCTAGCTCGGGACCTTGTAGCATCCTGTATGATTATCCTATTAAAGGAAAATATTTTCATCATTTTGCTAAGCTTGACTCTCGAGTCATTATTGATATGACTAATAATTACGTTAGGTTGTAAATAATAATAATAATAATATTATTATTTAATTTTTGACTGATGATTATTTTATTTTAGTGTCAATTTTTATCAATATTATTATTAATTACGTCAAAAGCTATTTTATTTTATTATTGGTCATTTATGTAGCGTGAGCCTCGTTTCACGCAAAGGAAGAAATTACCCTATTTTCATGTCGTGGTTGGTCATTTTCCTAAGCTGCCATCGAAAAATCCAACCACTAGTGTTTTCATCCTTGGTCATTCAAGCCCGCATACATGCTTTTTTTTTTAATCATTTAATTAAAGGAGAATTTGACATTTCTTCCACCAACCTACCATTATTTAAGAGAATTTAATTTTCCTTGTTGGAGTATGACTATTGTTTTCCTTCCCTCCGGTCTTCTGGCATGTGGAGGCGTGGATATGCCTTGGAAGTGGGGATGCCTACCTCCTATTTATCTTCTTTATGGTGCCAGAGTGGGATAGAAGGAAGCTTTATTTTATTTTTCTTTTTTTGGGCCTTGTGTCAGGCATGCTGAGGCATTTTCTTTCCCTTTTGTTGTTGGTGCGTGGGGTTTGGAAAATGGTTGTGGGTCTATGTAAGATGGACTTTCTCTTTTGCAATGTTGGACTGAAGGCTCATCTCCTGTGTGCGTGGGTGGATGTCCTTACTTGTTCCAAACTACCATTTTGACCTGGCTACATGGTTGTGCTTGGAAAAGTTCAGTTGTTCAGAATGGAAACTTAGTGATGGTGTGGGGGTGAAGTAGGGTTGAGTTTCAGGATTCCTTTGTTTTGTGTGCGTATCCTTATGTGATAGTGTTTCCTTAAAGACCAAATCTCTTACAGTGTTTAGTCACGGTGTTTTAACCATATGATTTCCTCCATGCATTGTATACGACTTGTAAAAGCTTCGTGACTTCATCTTATAAATTCTCCTTCCATTGTGGTCTGATGGATGTTCTTTTCTGTTCCAAAGATCTTTTTTCCCTTTGGCGCATGTATTTTTCTCTAGGGTGATCAGACCAGGATGTTTTTTTTTTTTGTTTTTGTTTTTTGTTTCCTCTTTTGTGCTTGCCCTGCAATCATGGCATACCTGTGACCTCATCTCCTTGAGGTGTTTTGCAAATAAGTTTACCTTCCTTGTGGTTTCTTGCACTTTTTGCATGTGTGGCCTCTTTTTCTCCTATTCCCAGGACTGCATAGAATTTTTTTTTCACTTGTGCTTCATTGACGGTTCTTGCCCCTGCTCTAACTGTCCCATTCGATGTAGGCTCGAGTATTTTTGTAAGGTTGTGGGGGTCTATTTTTCCCCTATCTCTCATGGGCTCCTGGGGCCTTTCCATTAAACCCATTTTTGTGTATTCACTGCCATCAGGGTAGTCCTTGGGACCTCATTTCTTCAGACAGATGCACTCATGGTTTTGAGAGTTCCCTATCATGCCAACATGAGAGTATGTGGAGGTTTTAGTACCCATGATGTTTGTGGATAGAGATTCAACCCGTTGAGTGTTGTTGTTGGTCGGTGAGGTGTCTATGCAATGGGTGGAAGCAAATTTCAGGCATGATAAGCCCTACACCTTAATTCTTCTGCTTTTATCTAAATATTTTATTAAATGAACTTTTCTTTTCATGAAAATATCTCTTTGAGTGGGGTTATTGTGTGTGATTTTAAACTGTGAACTTCTGTAATTATTGTTAAAGGAAACATTTTTATCCTTATAACTTGGATCCTAATTTTTATCAGAGAAGGATGTATTCTATGATTTTGTTGATTAGAACTATTGGTGTCCTTGATCCCTTAGACTTATGTAGAAATTTTCTTGTGTATTCAATCTGTAGCTTGATCACTTGAAGTGCATGTTGTGTTATAATTCTCTCTCTCTCATCTTGGCTATATTAGTATGAGTTGATTTGGTGGATTCTTGATTTCAGTATCTTGGCGGACCTTTCTAGAGTTCCCTATCCTTATGTTGTTGTGTCTTGTCAATGCTAGAATAGACCTCCTATAGGCATGCTCAGTGACTACATTTAATTCATGTGGAATTGTTTATCTGTTTGATGGCATCAATATTTAGACCGTGAAAGGGACTTGGTTCGAAGGGACATAGGTGACAAAATTCCGTTCATGTTAAGCCATTTTTGATTGTATACAACTTCATGTAGATAGCTGATAGGATGTGGATTGTAGTATAGTGGAAAACTTATGGCATGATTGAATTGATGGAGATTGTTGAAGAATGATTAGGAGTTTCTTTTCTTTTTTAAAATTTAATTCATCCCTTTAAAATATGGCTGTAGTTTTAAATATCATTGTATTGGAAATGAATCTCATAACGAACACACCTATGGAATTAATAGGGTTGAAATTATTGACTTCTTTTATAGGAATTTTTTTTCTAATGAGAATTAGTGATTTTCCTTTCCATTGTTGGCATGATAGATTTTGAGCAGTCTACTTAATCACCCTTACCTTAAAAGCTTCATATGTAAGTTATCTAGTCTTGTTTTAACTGACTAATTCTTACTCACCTTAGTGTAGGCACTTGTTCTAGATCAATCCTATTTGGACTCTACATTGGGCCCTAAAATAGTATAGTAGTTGATGAAATGTATTTAGATTTTGGTTTATCTTTCAGTTCTTCCAAGTCACAAAATTTTGAAAAAACATTTCTATAGTGATTAGAGAATGGTAGTTGTTCAAGACTTGTGCTTCTTCTTGAAAAGTTAGAATATGTTTCGTTGAGGGACTTGAGTTGTGATTTCACTGGAAGGATAAGGTTAATATAGGACATGTGAATTCCTTCCTTCCTAAATAACCATGTTTAGATGATTAGAAATTGGTAAAAAGTGCATATTGGTTTTTGAAATAGACTCAATAGGATTGAATTGATGAGATCGTATTTAAATACTACTCCTTGTTGGATCTATGAGATTTATTTTTCCTTATTGATTTACTAGAAAGTCTTTTCACAAATTTTAACCTGTGTTTCTGGGGTTGTTTCATTAACAATAGTTTTCCTTCTATAAAACAGTTAGGTAACAACACAATGTCTTATGTTGTAGCTCTTATCATGCTCAGTTCTTACAAACTAACTCAAGTTAATACTTGTGCAGATGGCTTGTGCAAGTAGATAAAGGAAAGATTTGTAAAGGTTTCATCGGTTTGTTTTATGAAGTTCCTTGTACGAATGTCTAATGTGTTGTAAATCTTGGAATGGTACTTGTAAAGGAGTTTGGAAGGCCTCTTGCCTTAGATTTTCGGTATTTGTGAAATGAAGTTGTCTTATCCTTTTTAATAGAAAAAATTTTAAATATATTTGTGAGGAATAAAACTCAATCATCACCTTGTTATGTGTATTTTATTTATGATATTATTGCAGTCATGAAAATGTTGTAGCATGGCTTGACCTATTTTGTTACCTTCTTGTTCTTAGACAAAGTGCAATCAAATCTCTTAAATCTTTTGGTTCATGTGCCATGTTGAATAGAAATTTTATAACCATGTTTAGTGTTCTTGTTAATAATGGTAATTTATTGTTTCGGGTCACAAAGATTTCATGTTTAATAACCCTCCATGGTATTGGCATCAATGCTACTCTAGGCATGTTTTTGTGGGTTGCAATCCTTTTCTAAAGTTAATCGAAATACAATAAAATGAATACATAGATGAATAGATAAATAAGATAAAAATGAAATTGTGTTTTTATTGATAAAATTAAGAATCTTTAATTGGAAAGAAAGGATTTTTCTACAAGTGTAAAAGAATCTACTCTCATTAACCTTAAACTACAAATTAAAATTTATCCTCATTATTGTGAAACATTAAGTCTTGTGATTCCATTTTTGGAACCCCATGTGTATCCATTGTCGAACTTAATCAAGAGTTATTAATTGAATCTTTGACCCAAATCCAGTTGAACTCTTAAGTCTCATTAAAAGACCGCTTAATAACTATCGAGATCATGATGATGAAATAACTTGACCTTCTCACTTTAATCTTTACCATAGTATTTTGTAATCTTCTCTTAGCGTGGTTAATTGTTGACCCTTAAACAAGGAGGTTATAGTTCGAACCTTAATGGTGCTCCACTTGATTAGAGATTATGCTCGTCACCTTATGTAATGTAGGTCTGAATCAAGATTTAGTAGCTTGGGTATGAATAAGAAACCTTATGAGAGATGGAAGGTACCCCTTTTGAACAACTTATTTTATCCTCTTTTTCCAGTCTTTAGATGATCCTCATGCAGAAAACTCGTTCTAAGGATAATTAGTCAATCGTATAAAATAAATAAGTTCACCTTTTCAAGAATAATTTCTCAAATCAAATATGAATCCTCTAGGTCATAAATTCTGGTCATGAAATATGTTTTTAGTGAATACATAACCTTAAAGGATTTTACACTGTGGGGTGCACTTAACTGAGACTATGTATTGTGGTTGGTCCTTTTTGTGGTGCCTTGTCAAAGAGAAAAGTGAACTGTCCTTGATGGGTGTTGAGTGTTTCCTTTTTATCTTTTTGGTCATCGTTGTGTCAAACTTCTTGAGTGTTGATTGTAGCCTTTCGGTCACCTACGTTGTCATGTAAACTCCATGAAAGTAAAAATAAAAATTATCCTATATTTCGTTATGTTGTCTTGTGTGTCTTAATTAGTGGTAATTACATTTGATATCAGAGCAAGGTTCATGATCTCAAACCTCGGGAAATATTGGAGTTGTAATGGTGTTGTTGGTGCTCAATTTGATCTCTCCCCATTTTTCCTTGAAATTCTTCAATCTGGCTCTTTCATATTTTCTATTTCCTTGAATGGATGCGTGAAAGGTTTACTCATTTGTATGTTGTTGAAGATCCTTCTCCATAGCCATGGATCACATTTGGGCCTTGTATCATTTCCAAATTCTCTGTCCTTAAAGAAAGATTCATTTTCGGGTGTAAATGGCGATTCCCCGCATTTTACCATTTGATAGGTGTGTTTTGCCCATCAAATTTATATCTCGGCATCTGTGGAAACACGACCCTTTCGATTCGATTCGATTTGCTCGGTAGGGAACTTTGAAACTCTAAGGCTTGCTTCAACTCAAGTTTTTTCCACGTGGAGGGCCTGCGCTCATCTAAAAATTCACCTCTTGGTTTGACCTTTAGAGTTGCGCCAGGAAAGACGTGGAGGTTTCTGCTGCCCGCCTGGACTTAGAAATGTTTTTATATGGCCGGTGTAGCTTTGTCAGACCATGGAAACATGGAGGGCTAGTGTTCATTTGAGGATCTACCTTAAGGTCCCACTTAGAAGTTTCCCAAGGGGAAACTTGGTAAGCCCATGCTTGTTATGGGTCTCCACTTTTGGGCACCATCTGAAAGTTGCATTGGGGACACAAGTGGAGGATTCGCCTACTCCTCTCTAAACTTAAACTTTTCAAGAAACTTTCTAAGGCCTAGGACATGTGGAGGCACCGTTCCTATTTGGGGACTTTCCCATGAATATTTTTATTAAAAGAGCACCATGAAGACATGTGGAAGCTTCCGTTCACTCTACCCTTGCTTGGAATTTTCAACGGCCAAGGAAAACTATCTTGGACCCTAGACACATGGCACCTTCCGTTGGTCCCTTAAATTTTTCAACAACTCTTCCAAACTAAGAAATGTGGTGAGCCTGTCTTGTTTGGGGTTTCCACTTTGGACACCATATCAAAGTTGCGCTTAGGGAGACACGTGGAGGCTTCCACTCGCTCATTTTTATACTAAGACTTTTCAAAGGCCAAAAGGTAATTTTCTTGGGTCCAAGGCACGTGGAAGGCCTGCGCTTGTTTGTAAACTTTCCTCTGTACTTCACCTTCAATGGTTATTGTGCATTACATCTATTTTTCTACCTTTTTTCTCCAAGACTCTGGAGATGCCAATACACATTATTTTTCATCATTTTTTGATAAATCCCCTTGTCATTTTTGTCTGCAAAGTGTAATTGAATGGATTTAAAGCTTAAATTTGTGAGTCCAAGGATTGTTAAGGTTGATATTTTGAAGTTGGAATTTCTCGGGCACTTGCAAAAATGTGAATTACCAGAGAAGTTGGATGTAGAGCAGAGTTGCAGAGGAAAGAATGGGAAAAGGATGAAATGATGGAGGTTACAGGCACAAAGGATGAAAAAGGTGTTTCCTCAAGGGTGAAAAGGATTTCTGTCAGATCCAACTATATAGAGCCACTAGAAAATGATTAAAATGGGGATTTATCACATGATAGAATAAAAAGAATGATTAGATGGATCACAAAACTTGTGGCATCACATCCTGTCATTAGTCGAGGGTCTGAGAAATGTGATCAGTTCATAATTTGTCCACCTGGAAACTTTCGGGTATGAATTTGTTAAACGTCACTTTCTAAGGAAAATTGGTAACAAGAAAAGGTTCCTCGAATATTCTTATTTTTGGGGGGAAAATTTGGGATGAGTGAGCAATTGAAATATATAAATACAATGAGAATACTCTTGCAAAGGGTCAGGGGTTAAATTCATATAAGAGAATTTTGAGAAATACCATCTTCTTAAGAGACCATCTGAGAGACCTGTTAATTTCCTATGTTTTAGATTTTTTCGTGTCTAGTTGGTCATAATTGTACACCATTGACAAGCTTTGAGACTATTCAAAGAAACTTTACCCTACCGATGAATCTAATTAACTTTGAAATTATCTTTATCAATCTTGGAAAATTTGTGTCTACTTTATTTCGAATGTATTCAAGTAGTTTTATTTTTCCTATTGCAATATTGTGTTAAAGTCCCTCTGAATCACACAGGATCTCATCCCTATGACATTTTAGTGGCATTTGCAATTTCATTTCAAGAAGAGCCTTCATCCTGCAATGAGATAAACAATTTAAAACCACTTTACTATCATTTGTTGATAAAGATTATCTTTAAGCCTTTGAGTGTATCTTAGGCGTGAGGAACTAGGGGTCTTTGATGTTTAATTAAGTATTTAGCTTGAGCCTTCATGTTAATTTCTCAAACATTTCTGAAACGTGTAAATTTGGGCCTCCATTGATGAACACCTTGGTTGAAGGAATATTTTAGCTATTTGAATCTTTACGTCATTTAGTCTTCCAATTGTTGTGAAGGTTGTTAAAGATCCGGAAGAATCATGTTTATCCTCCTTAATCTCCCACCAAATATTTTTCAAATTCAATGAATCCTACCTTAACTACCCATGTTTTCCCTATATGTCCACAAATGTATAAATTCTCTGCAAAAATATCCGAAGCAATCAAGATTCCATAATGTCTATAGTAACCTTAACCTGTTTAGTAAATATCACCATTCTTTCAAAGTGACAACTCATGAGAGTTAAATTGTGGTGCATTGATCATATTTTCTTTGGGTCCCTTTTTAAATTTGTGAAAAGAAGAATATCTTCATTCTCCTTCACCGAAATAGGTTACAAAATAGGTCCTCTCACCTTGGTTGAAAGGCTCGGCCTAAATAAGTGAGGATAGATCAAATCCTTAATGAAGGTGCTATCCATTTCTCTAATGCTCGAGTGACAAAGAGTTAAATGAATCCCCTCCCCAGCTACAAAATGAATCATAATATGATTTTTTTTCTCTCAGTGTCTTGCTAAATCTTTGATGCCGCTTGGTTTCCAAGGAAGAATCAATTTAGATACCAACACCATAATGTTGCCGTTGTTGGGGACCTTCATAGGCATTCTTATATTCGGATCTCGGTAATGTTTCTTACATGCACTAACTGCTAATACATTGTTGAAATGTCATCCTATGTCAAGATTTTTAAGAATCAAGCAAAGTTATAAGTTCTACATGTAATATTTCCAGTTTGTGTTGGTTTTTGCACTAAGTTTACATCATCAATGTTAAATATGGGTAAAGGAAGTTCAGATATATGAATATTTTCATAAATTTATTGTTGAAGGACATTCGACAGATCAATTTTAGTGAATTTACACAATTAAGGTGAAAATATTTAGTGATGACTCTGTGTTGAATTAATTTTTGATAAATGCTAGTGTCTTAACCTCTGTCAATTGAAATTTATCACTAATCTCTATAAAGCTAGAAGGAAGAAGATATTTCTTCATTAAAGAACCTTTACAGAAGGTTGTTTTAGATGCGGGAAAGATAAATTCCGAGCCTTCATCCTACAATGAGATAAACAATTTAAAATCACTTTACTATCATTTTGTTGATAAATATTGTCTATAAGTCTTTGAGTGTATCTTAGGCGTGAGGAACCAGGGCTCTTTGATGTTTAATTGAGTCTTTATCTTGAGACTTCGTGTTGATTTGTCAAAGATTGTGTGAAACCGTGCAAATATGGGCCTCCATTGATGTACACCTTCTGGTTGAAGGAACATTTTAGCTATTATGAAGCTTTATGTCATTTAGTTTTCCAATTGTTATGAAGGTTCTCAAAGATCTAGAAAAATCAAGTTTATCCTGCTTAATCTCCCACCAAACATTATTCAAAAAAAATGAATCCTACCTAAACTACCCTTGTTTGCCCCTGTATTTCCACAAATGTATAAATTCTACTACCAAAATATGTAGAAAAATTAGGATCCCATAATGTCTCTAATAATCTTATAGCCCTATCTAGAAAATATCAAAATTCTTTAGAAGTGACAACTCATGAGAGGTAAATTGTGGTGCATTGATCATATTTTCTCAAGGCCCCATTTTAAATTTGTGCAAAGAAGGATATATTCATTCTCCTTCACTCGACATAGGTTACTATTATCACCGAATCACAACACCCTTATGTTTACACAAGTGCATATACTTGAGCTCATGGTGTGATTGGATAACATGGGTACTATCTCCAAGTTGTGGGACTTGCTACTTGAGATAGACCTCTAGAGAAAGTGGTTCTTGCTCCTAAAATACCTGCCACAATCTACTCTAATGTAGGAAAAACTAACTATCCTAATCTAACTTTCTAAGGGACCAAGGAGAGATAATGCATAAAAATTAAAGCCTACACTATAGCGGTGATACACCAGAAAAGGAGGGGTGTGAGAGTAGTCTTCCAATGTGTGAGATACAAAAGCAAAGTGCACACTAGAAGGGGTGATAACAATTCTCCACAATCTAGCAAAATGCATTCACAACAATATTTCATACATGCACAATAATAATGAATCCTGTAAGAGCATAAAAATAGACACAATATTCTTGTAATGAAGGTTGAAATGGCAAGAAGAATTTAAGAAAACATGAGGGGAAGATGCATCCTCAAACTTGTATTTTATTGCTTCATAATATACACAGAGTTCAATTTTTACTAGATAAGGGCCGGATCACCATGAAAGGAGTCCACTACAAGGGCCTAGAGCATATTGGCTTCACAAAGAAATTTTGATAGAGCTTTGCTGATAAAACTACATCCCTTTACAATGAGCCCAACACTCCAATTTATAGAAAAATGAGAAGAGAGAGAGAAGGGGAAAATGGAAATCCTGAAATATATCCTTCAACCACTTGTAAGATGCATTAAATGGAGTGAAATGATTTTATGTTACTTGAAAAATGCTCCCCATACTGTCCCAGGTGCTGCACAGAGAAAGAATGATGACCATGCCTCTTAATTGCACTCCCAACTACCAAATAAAGCATTATCATGAATCCATCCACGTTTTATGAAAAATATCTATTTATTTTTCCTCAAATCCCAAATTTATTAAATTATATACATGGGGCTCAGAAACACGATTCCAATGATACGAATTTTGTGAGATTTCGTTGAGAAATGCAAAAGTTGTGGCCATTTTGAGTACGAGCGAGATATTTTGGGTCTTCCAGGCATTTTCTGTCATTCGACGGGGATGAGCATTAATTGACTAGAGCCGAACACGTTTCTTATTTTTAATATATTTACCCTCATCAAAATTCCAATTTATTATGCAGAGGACATTGTGCTCATTCAGAAAGTCCAATTTTATGAAAATTAGAGCTCGGAGTCAAAAGTTATGGCCATTTGAAGTTCGGGGTCAAACTTTGACTTTTCTCTTTGATGGGGCTATTTTGGCAAAATAAGGTCCATGCGTCCCGGTTGTCCCAACACATTATTCCACATCAGCCGATTTGGGCTTCCTTAACCCCGCGCATCCACCATTGACCAGCCGTGAGGGTTGTTAACTTCCGCATCGGCCGCATCTCATTCAACTTAGCTCTTTGTGTGGCAATTTCACCTTTCCACATCCCACGTGTTCTTTTGTCTCGAATTTCGTGGACAAAAATCTCCACACCACCCGCTTGATAGTCGACTTATGAAGAAATGGTCGATCACGCCCCGCGTGTCTCGACATCCCAACTGGCCCCGCGGACCACCTAGAAAAAAATTTCTTATTTTGTTGATTCCTGTGTATTTCAGCGACAAACTTGGTACAACGAACCTGAACCTTGGTACAATCCACACTAGTATGACCTACAACATCCGCACTCCAGGAAATGAATTAAAACAAGCTTACGACTCCATTTTTGGATTTTTTTGATTTATTCTAACTTGTTGGTAGGGATAATTTTAGTGGTGAATATTCATAATATGGTGAATATTCCATTTTGAAAAATTGGAAAAGGAAAATTTTCTAGCACACCAGTCCTGACTGTTCACCCAAAATTACAGTTTACCGTAGGGTGCTTCACCTACTATCCCCTATATAATCCTAGATTATTCACCGGGTAGAACACTACTCACCTAAAAATTACAGTTTAATAGATTTTTTTAGGGGTTAGCTTCACCTACCCATTTAAACTATCCCTATATAATCCTAGATTATTCATGAGTAGAACACTACCAGATCGGATCATACCACAGGTCGCAGGTATGTAGATTATATCCTGCAGAGAAACACGAAGAGGAGTGCGGAGGAAGTGACGTGTGCGAGACTTTTTGACACACAACGTGTGACGAGGCGAGGAGGGAAGAGGCTACGTCGTGTGATGCGTGATAGATAAGTTTGTTGACCCGCGATTAGGAGAGAGAGTTTGTTGTCGTGTGACATAGAGAGTTTGTTGATGCACGACATGTAGAGGTTTTGTTGACCCCGCATGAAAAGATGGGAGGAAGTAGATACATGATAGAGACTTTGTTAACGTTACAACCTTGAAAGATTTTATTGTCCTCTGACTAGTCAAAAGGCACGACTTAAAGTAGTGAGGGTAGAGGGATGCGGATGCGCGATCAGAAGATTATATATGACATGTGTCTTGCTAAATCAAGGCGGTTGACACACAAACAGAATGAACCTCAAAGCGAGCATGCACGTCTAAGTGATAAATCCCTAGTTTTTTGAAAGGGACAACCCTTATGACATGAGTGCGAAGGAAGTTGATGCGTGAGAGACTTTTTGACACACAACATAGAGATTTTGTTTTTGCACGGCTGATCAAACAACAAAGGGGCAAAAGGATAACAATGTAGACGTGTGAGAGGATACTATTCGATACAAAAGTGTCATAATAAGGCGGTTGATGCATGAACAGATAATATCCTCTCACGCATTTATATTCTTCCATCACACCACTTAAAAATTAGGAGAAAATTTTGTTGTCGGATGCCCAAAAAATTCATTTTCCACGAAATCGGTTCGAGGATATTCACTAGGTATTTTCCACCTCCGGCTGTAAAGATTTCTAAGAGGTCTCTTAAAATGAACCCTACTTGTTGGATCCTTAGCCGGATTTTTCCTTGGATGGGAAGTTAGAGAGAAGCCGTTTGGGGACCCTAAAACATGATTTTGGGACTAGAATCAATTCTACTTCCTCTCGGGACTCAAGAGTCTAATGCATGTTATAAAAATTACCTTGAGGGTGGATTTTGGAATGGAGGTCTTATACAAAATGGGTCCTCTCACCTTAGTCGAAAGGCACGACTTAAAGTAGTGAGGATATGTCAAAATCCTTAATGAAGGTGATATCCATTTTGGACGATAAGCCCATGTTCCCCCAAACCCAATGTTGAGTCAAATTAAATACCTATCTCGGGGTTTAATATGAATGAAGTAAGCTTTCAAAGGATCAAATAAAAATACCTTGTATTTTCTCTCCATCTCCGGGATAAGCTTGATTTTTTATGAGCCTCAGATGGGAGAGATTTTCCTGTCTTCTTAAGCTCTCGGGATCTTTGCTCATGACATTCTCCTTGGAGTTTGAGACAAGCACCAAAGATGGCACCATTTAGATTTCAAGGAGAATCAATTTGGATACTAACATGAGAATGAAGTGCCATTCTGAACACCCCTGTTTTGATATGGGGGTCTTGGTTGGGACCTTCAAAGTGCTTTATTTCCTTACATTTTGCATCCGCCTCCCCTAAGTGATAATATGTTGTTGAAACATCATCTTGTGTCCATATTTGTAAGAATCGAGCAAAGTTATAAGTTCTACGTGCAATATTTCTAGTTTCGTTGGTTTTTGCACTAAGTTTACATCATCAATGTTAAATATGGGTAAAGGAAGGTCAGATCTATGAAGCTTTGCATGAATTTAGTGTTGACAGAAATTTGACAGACCAATTTTAGTGCATTTGTACAACTAAGGTGAAAATCCTTAGTGGCGACTCGTGTTGAATTAATTTTTGATAAATGCTAGTGTCTTAACCTCTGTCAATTGAAATTTATCACTAATATCTACAAAGTCTGGAAGGAAGAATATCTTTCTTCATTAAAGACTCGCTAGAAGGTTGTTTCTAGAGCTAGGAAAGATAAATTCTGAAGGAAGAAGAATCTAGAAAGTTGTTGGAGATCAGAAATCAAGAAAGGAGTTATCAATTGTGGAAATTGATCATCCTGTCATTGAAGATTTCCATACTTCCTCAAGTGCTTCTGAATCAGGTAGTCTTTTTGTAGATCTAAATTCTCCAACTGGAGAGGGTCCTTCTTTTGTATTTGAAAATTTTCATCTCATTATGTCCCTGTGTTCTCCAAAGATGATAGGATCTTCCAAGAAATAGAGTTTTAGAGAACATTCATTCTGAGAATTACATTCCTGTGCCCCACAGACCCCTCACTCCTCATCATTCTATTTCTCCTGTAAGATCACCTCACCAAAAAAATATGGCTGACCCCACCCGGACATCTATTTTTGTGAACACTTTTGGTCCTATATATTTAGAGGTATTCTTGGATATCGAAATGATGTTCCCAAGATGTTAGAAATATACTACCTAAATTTCAAGGAAATAATGCCATTCTTGGGATCAACACTTAAAGCTTTTTATCAATATGATGGAAGACTTTGAGATCAAATTTGAGGATGTGTACATAAAATTGTTTATTCATACTCTAGAGGAGGATGCACAGGACTAGTATAAATCTTTTCCAGACAACTCCATTGATTCATGGACAAAAATGAAGAATGCTTTTAGATTGTAGTATGGAGATAAAACAGACCCTAGGTTTCTTTTATCAGAATTTGAAAATATAAAAAATAATCCTAATGAGTTTGTTCATGACTTCAATACAAGGTTCAATAAGACCCTGAATAGGCTACCTATGATCCTTGAGGCCAAGTGATGTTTCTTGTTTGATAAAATACTCGATGCTTTTGATAAGAAGGATGCCTATTATTTGAGGGATAAGAACCTAACAACATTGAGGCAGGCCTTCACCATGGCTTTGTAGATTGAAAATAACATCAAGGAAATTGGTAAACCTCCTAAGAGAGAAGGCATCAAGCTAATCAATCCAGAGAAGCCTCAATTAAGTAAAGTTGTGGATCTGGAGGATGTTATAAAAACTTTGGCTGAAGCTGTTAAGGAAATATCCTATAAACTGGCAGAGTAGAGAAGGGGATTGGACAAGGTTCCCAAGGTCATCATAAAGCACAAGGTCAAGAAATATTTACAAATCATCCTAGGGGTGATCAAAGATCTGATGACAGAGGAAAAGGACTCATGGGATCAGGAAATAGACAACCCCAACCTAGGGAAAACAAATTGGTGCCTGATATTTAGACTGCCAGAGTTGTTGTTGTGGAAGAAGCCAATGAAATTTACTGGTGTCATAGATGTTTCTTGCGACATGCCCCATGTGATGAAGAAAATAAGTTGATGAAGTGATGATGATGACACTGATGATGATGTGTTCATGATGGGTTCTCTACAAGCTCACAACAAGGACTAACTTAGACTCGAATTACTCGGTGTGAGAAGCTTGTAGATTTCTCGGGATTGCATCCACCAGGTATTACCCCTTCCTCCCTCTCATACTTTTTAAATAGATATGGTACAAGCTTTTGAATTTCCTAGTAATGATTTTGAATACTTAATGTCATTAATGATTAAAAATTATGATGGAGGAATCCCTTCTTTGGAGGATAGGAAATTGTTAATGAATGTTGTAGTTGGCCATGAAAAGGAATATAACACTAGGAGTAAAGTTTTCAAAGGGCGGGGCCTCGGGAAAAAAAAAAAACTCAGTTCTCACCAATATCTCAAAATAAACTCCTAAGAAAGATACATCTAGAAAAAGCCTTGTGTCCCCAAGCAAAACTGGTATCCTTGCCCATGCTCAGACCATGAAAAATCCTTTTTGTCAGATGAGTTTCTTAGTCTTCCTCCAAATGATGCCTTGCCCAAATACATTCCTTATGACATTACTCAAGTCTTGAGTCAGTCAAGATTTTTGTTCCAATTGTTGAGCTGCTTAGGATTCCTAAGCACAAGAAAAGGGCCTTTGAGTATTTGGGATTGAAAGAAGAAAATATTACCCAAGGTAGAAATGTAAACAATGTTGAGACTCCTCCTACCATTGCATAGTTGGAAAACCCCAAGCGCTAGAATAACTAGGTGAGCCACCTGAAGTATATTTGGGAACATCCTTGGTTGAGTCCCAACTAAATGTAGATCCACTTTTCACTACTCTGATTATTAGGGACATGTTGTTACACAACTGTATGTTTGATTCTGGAGCATCATGCAATGTTATGCCTCTTGAGGTCATGAATGAATTATATATCAAAGTGACAACAACATTATGGGAAGTGCACTACCATGGATTCTAGAGAGGTTCCAGTGGTTGGATGTTTCAAGGGTTTGATAGTGCAACTCGTAGCCTACCTAGGTAAGAACTTAAAACTAGATGTTATTGTTCATTGCCTGCCGAATGGGGAATGTTATTATCAAGAAAATTGGTTAGCGTGGTGGTAGTGTGTAATTGGATATGTATTTTACCACTATACCTATTGAGGGCAGCCTTGTAAAGTTGTATGGTGAAAATAATATGCTACATCTCATTGAGAACCCCAATAATGCTTCCTATGAAGTGTTATACACCGACACGATGCGAGATAACTTTGTTGGACTTGTTGATGGTAAAGAGCACAAAATTGATCAATGCAAGTCTCTTAATCAAGTAGGTTTTCCTTTTACTTTTTTGGTTTGATGGGGCTTGCTCTAAATTTAGACATGGTGCTGGTATTGTTCTCGATATCTCCATGACAGGAAGAGTTTTCTTTCTCTTTTAAACTCAACTTTGAGTGCACTAACAATATTGCTGAATATGAAGCAACTTGTTATTGGGTTTAAGAATTGCTTGGAAATATGGAATTAGAGACATCATTGTTAAAGGAGACTTCAGCTAATTTTCAAGAGGTTAATGATGCAACAAAAAATTCAGAATGAATCAAGTATAAAGTAGGTTGGGATTTCATTGAAATTTTGACTCCTTCAACATAATACATCACAATAGAAAGTACAATATCTAGCTAAAGACAAATTGGCCGTATTGGGGTCTAGATTTGAAAATTATACTTGTATCCCCTATTAATGAGTATAATATTGAGGTATTAACTAGGCCATCTATTCTAGACAATGTTAAACACTGGGGTCAAGTGTTAAAGATGACTCCTAGGTGTAAAGGTTTTGTAGAACCAAGGAGAATTTTTTTGATCAACATATAGATTGGGAGCCAATGGTTTGTGCGGTGATGGAAAGGAGACTTTATTTGGAAAAGACATCATTCATTTCAAGACTAATAATATTCCCAGAGGTGCAGTAGCACTTGAATCAAACTTTGATAATGTTGATTGCATTGTCAACAAACACATGTCAACCTCGAGGGATGTTGAAGAACATGACTTCAGCATGAAGGATAAACCACATAAGATCTGGCTAGTAGCAATCCGAGCAAGTAAGAAAAGAAGTTGTATGTCCAATTGTTGAAAAATACCAGGACTACTTAGCATGGTCTTATTCGAACTAAAACCATCTGAGAGGATATTTTCCAAGCACGAAATTCCCTTAGAATATTCTTCCAAGCCATTTAGGAAGAGACAGAGGCCAATCAATCCACTCCTTTCCCCGAAGATGTAAGAAGAATTGAAAAATTTAAGGTATGGAGGAATCATCAACCCATAAGGTACTCATCATGGGTTGTAAACTTGGTGCTTTTCAAAAAAGAAGAATGGATATATAAGTTGTGTGTGGACTTTAGAAACTTGAATAGAGCATCAATGAAGGATAACTACCCTCTGCCCAATATGGACAATATGTTACAATCGGTAACTGGTTCAGAATTTTTATCCACCTTGGATGGATTTTATGGATATAACCAGGTAGTTGTGAAAGAATCAGAGTGAATCAAGACTTCCTTTACCACTCCTTAGGGAAAATATGTATATGTCAGAATGCCTTTTGGTCTAATGAATGCTGGAGCCACTTTCCAAAGAGCAATGGATGTAGCTTTATCTTGCTATATTAATGATTTCATTGGTGTATATCAAGATGATGTGAATTTTTCTCGAGAAAAGGAGTGACCACCGCAACACTTAGAAAAAATGTTGTTAAGATGCGGGAGTATGGTATTTAACTAAATCCTTGAAGTTGCATTTTGGAGTTCATAAATTAAAGCCTTGGGCACATTGTGTCAAAGGAAGGGGTCATGATTGATCTGAAAGGGTACAAGCCATCAACAAAGTCCCTATTCCAAGAACCAAGAAAGGAATTCAATCCTTTTTTGGCAGATTAATTTTATTAGGAGATTTATCTCCAACTTTTCTGAACTAACTATCCCAATCACTAACATGCTAAAGAAAGATCAAAGTATTAAATGGGAAGAAACAACTATTCAAGATTTTGCTGGGATCAAAGAAGCATTAATAATTCCCCTATTTTAGCATCTCAGATTATAAGGCTTTGCAAATTATTTCTTTTGCTTCAGAAAGTACTATTGCATCTGTGTTGTTGTAGAAGGATGATGAGGGAGCTGAAAGACCAATTTCCTTTTTCAAGTAAGGCATTACAAGGAGCTAAGCTAAAGTATACTATCATGGAGAAGTAGGCATTTTCTTTGGTAAAAGCAACAAAGGTCTTTAGGCCATATATTCTCGAGTTCTAAAGTCATTGAATATATTCCCCACACCATGGTGAAAGATATCCTATCAGAAATGGAGGTTTCAAGAAAAATATTCTAGTGGGTAAACAAATTGCAAGAGTATGCTATGGATATCCAAACAAAAAAATTGGTCAGAGGTTTGGGCCTGGAAAAACTCATGGTAGAGAACAATCTGCAAACAATTGAGGTAAATGAAGTTGAAGAAGAAAGGTTGCATGTC
The DNA here is from genome assembly GCA_018340775.1 of Taxus wallichiana var. yunnanensis. Lineage (NCBI taxonomy): Eukaryota > Viridiplantae > Streptophyta > Pinopsida > Cupressales > Taxaceae > Taxus > Taxus wallichiana. The sequence continues at coordinate 129,301,420 of CM031233.1, read as the reverse complement.
CTTGAAAAACTGATAAATTATGAAGGGTACAATGACATCATTTTTTATCTCAAACATCTATAATGCCCTGAACATTTGAGCAAGAATCAGAAAAGAGAACTTAAGTTAGCTTCCCAAAAATATGTCATTACTGATTTTGGGTTAGCTTAGAAGAACCCTGAGGGAGTTCTCTTAAGATGCATTATTGAAGATGAAGCCCCTAAAATAATTGTTGATCTCCATGGAGGAGTTTGTGGGGGCATTTTGCTGGGAGAGTCACAACTCATAAGATCTTAAGGGTTGGTTATTAGTGGAAAAATATTTTTAAGGATACAACTCTGTTGGTAAGAAGACGTGAAATTTTCTAACGCTTTTTTAGAAGAGTGAAAGTTTCTGTGCCCTTCCTTTACATCTTGTATTAGTTGAAGCCCTATTTAGGAAAGTGGGGAATGGATTTCATTGGAGAAATTTCTAATCCTTCAAGTTGAGGCCATAAGTAGATACTAGTGGCCATAGATTACTTCACCAAGTGGGTGGAGGAAATCCCCACCAAGAAGGAAACTCACCAAATTATCATGGATTTTGTCCTAAATTATATCATTTGTAGATTTGGGGTACCTGCGAAAATAGTTGCTGATAATGCCATGAAATTTCAAGATAAACCTTTGGTGGCTATGTTCCATGAATATGGCATCAATTTGACATATGCTTATAATTATAATCCCCAAGGAAATGGAAAAGCAGAGTCCAACAATAAAAATCTATTGAAGATAATTAGAAGAACTTTGGAGTTGAACAAAAGGAAGTGGGGTGAGTAGTTGAAGTTTTCTGTTTGGGATGATCGAATCATTGTTAAAAAAGCTACTGGAAATATCCCATTTGAGTTGGTCTATGGAACTCAATCCCCTATTGCCCCTACATAGACAATTATCTTTATTTAAATTTCTTCAACAACTAGAAGATCAAGAGGTTAGTCCCTATGATGCTCACATCAATCAGACTGTTGAGTTAGATGAAGAAAGAAGGGCATCCCTTAAGAGGCATGTAAAATTCAGAGAGAAATTGAAGAAGTTGTTTAATAAGAAAGTGACTACAAGAGCTTTCGGTGTGGAAGATCCTATGCTATTGAGGGATAGAAGGCATGAAACTAAGGGCAAACATGGAAATTTTGATGCATTTTGGATGGGCCCTTATTAAATTGACATTCAAATTGGTGAACATACCTTCTTCTTAAAAGACTTAGATGGGGAATTTCTTGAGTTTCTGTTAGTGATAGGCATTTGAAACATTTCCTTGATTGATTTCTCATAATCAAGGTATACATCGTTAGACAAAGTTGTATAGTATTTTGGATTCTTTTTGGCTTTCGTGTTTATCTATTTTGTTTCATCCTGGTCCTTGGTGGCCATTTTGTTGGTTTATCTCGTTCTTCCTTTGAGGAGTTGCTTATTATTGTTCTTGTCTGGAAGCTTGTTCTTTGACTCTGTTCCCCAATGGTTTATTTTTGGAACTTGTTCTGCGTGTATCTATTCTGTGACACTCACAGGGAGTGCCCATCCCCATGTCAGAGCTGATGTTGGTGCTCAATTTGATCTCGCCCCATTTTTCCTTGAAATTCTTCAATCTGCTGGCTCTTTCATATTTTCTATTTCCTTGAATGGATGCGTGAAAGGTTTACTCATTTGTATGTTGTTGAAGATCCTTCTCCATAGCCATCGATCACATTTGGGCCTTGTATGATTTCCAAATTCTCTATCGTTAAAGAAAGATTCATTTTTCGGGTGTAAATGGTGATTTCCCTGCATTTTACCATTTGATAGGTGTGTTTTGCCCGTCAAATTTATATCTCAGCATCTGTGGAAACGTGGCCCTTTCTAATTGGATGCGGCTTGGCGGGGCACTTTGAAACTCTAAGGAATACTTCAACTCAATTTTTGTCCACGTGGAGGGCCTACGCTCATCTAAAAGTCACCTCTTGGTTTGACCTTTGGAGTTACACCAAGGAGACACGTGGAGGTTTTCGCTTACCTTCCCAAGACTTAGACATTTTTTCATGTGGATGGTGTAGATTTTTGAGACCATGGACATGTGGAGGGTCGATGCTCACTTGAGGATCTACCTCAGGGTCCCACCTTAGAAGTTGTACCAAGGGGACACGTGGTGAGCCCATGCTTTTTCAAGGTATCTTCTTTTGGGCACCATCTCAAAGTTACACCGGGGACACACGTGGAGGCTTCCGCCAACTCCTCTCTAAACTTAAAATTTTCAAGAAAGTTTCTAAGGCCTGTGACATGTGGAGGGACTACGCCTATTTGGGTACCTACTCGAATATTATTGTTAAAAGAGAACCATGAAGACACATGGAAGCTTCCACTCACTCTGCCCTTGCTTGGACTTTTCAACGGCCAAGGAAAATTGTCTCGAACCCTAGACACATGACACCTTTCACTAGTTCCTTAAAATTTTCAAATACTATTCTAGGATTTCGAGATATGTGGTGATCCCACGCTTGTTTGGGGTCTCTGCTTTTGGGCACCATATCAAAGTTGTGCCTGAGGGGACACGTGGAGGCTTCCACTGGCTCCTTTTTATATTGAGACTTTTCAAAGGCCAAAAGGCAATTTTCTTGGGTCCAGGGCATGTGGAAGGCCCACACTTGTTTGAAACTTACCTCTGTACTTCACCTTTATAGTTGTGCTAAGGAAACATGTGGATGACTCTAATATAAAGTTGAGAAGGGGCAGAATCAATGGTTGTTGTGCATTGCATCTATTTTTCCACCATTTTTTCTCTGAGACTCCTAGAGATGCTAATATGCATTATTTTTCATGATTTTCCGATAAATCCCCATGTTGTTTTTTATGCAAAGTGTAATTGAACTGGGGTTAATTTTAAGAGACCTCTTGGAAATCGGTGAGGTGGAGAATACGCATTATCCGGTTTCGTAGGAAGGTGAATTTTTTTTGTATGAAAAACTTTCCCCTAATTGTTCTTTTGAAGGGCCGCAGAGATGCGCGATGGGAGAGTGTCAAAAAAATGCAAATGCACGGATTTAAATCTTAATTTTTTGATGCACGTCCAACAAAAATATTAAGGTTCACGCGTCTGCAGAATTGCTCCACCACTCGCTTTCTCATCAAAAAAATCTCCGTGTCGCGCATCAAAAAAACTCTTTGTCGTGCATCTCTGTCGCGTCAATATCATTGTACCTCCTTGTCACAAAGCGCCAACTAATAGGAAAGGGATAACACCCTAGTGTGGCGCGTCGGACAACCATGTTGACGCATGTCAAAAGGTCTAGTGACGGCGTCACTAGACCTCTTTAACATGCATCAACACGGTTGTTGACACGCGGCATCGAGGTCAGTGGCGCGCGTCTCACTAAGCCTCGGTGACGCGTGTCAACATGGTTGTTAACGCACGTCACTAAGGTCTAGTGATGCACGTCATTACATTTCTTTGACGGCGTGGCGGCAAATATCACGTCACGCGTCCGTAGCTTTCGCCTCTTCTTGTGCATCAAAAAAATCTCCATGTCGCTCAACAAACTCTTTGTCATACGTCTACTATGTGTCAATACCCTGAGCTCTCGTGCTTGCCCCCAAACCCTCCTTGCACGCGCATCTATAATGCGGGATATATCATATTGTTGAAAAATGTGAAGTGAAGTGTTCTACCTAGCGAATAATCTAGGTTTATATAGGGGATATTTTTCAAGGGTAGGCGAAGCCGACTAAAAAAATTAAAGTGTAATTTTTAGGCGAACAGTCACAGATCCGTGCTGAAAAAAATTCACCTTTTCAAAAATTTTCAAAAATGGAATATTCGCCATATTACGAATATTCGCCACTAAAATTTTCCTGAATTGAATGGATTTAAATCTTAAATTTGTGAGTCCAAGGATTGTTAAGGTTGATATTTTGAAGTTGGAATTGCTCGGGCACTTGCAAAAACATGAATTACAGGAGAAGTTGGATGCGGAGCGAGTCAGAGAGGAAATAATAGGAAAGGGATGAAATGATGAAGGTTGTAGGTGTAAATGATTAAAAAGGTGTATCCTTGAGGATGAAAAGGATTTCTGTCGAGATTATACTGAGCCAGTTGGAAAATGATTATAATGGGAGTTCTCGCATGGCAAATTAAAATAATTATTAGAAGGATTGTTAAAAAGTTGTGGCATGGTATCCCCTAGTAATTAGTCGAGGTCTAAGAAACATGGTCGGTTCATAATTTTCCACCCGGAAAATGACTTTCGAGAATGAATTTTTTAAATGTTGCTTTCGAGGTAAATTGGTAACAAGCAAAGGTTCCTCGAATTTTCTTATTTTTGGGGGAAATTTTTTGGATTAGTGAGCAAGTTAAATGTATAAATGCAATGAGAATACTATTGCAAAGGGTCATGGGTTAAATTCATACAAGAGAATTTTGAGAAATCCCATCTTCCCGAGATACCTATTAATTTCCTATGTTTTAGATATGATCATGTCAACGTGGTTACAAGTGTGACCATTGTGCAAGCTCGAGACTGTTTCAAAGAAACTTTCCCTAATGATGAATCTAATCAACTTTGAATTTATCTCGTGTCAATCTTGGGTAAATTGGTGTCTTCTTTATTTTAGAATGTCTACAAGTAGTTTTTCTTGTTCCTATTGCAATCTTGTGTTAAAATCCTTTGAATCACATAGGATCTTGTCCTGTGACATTTTAGTGGCATTTGCAATTTCATTTCAAGAAGAACCTTCAACCCGCAATGAGATAAACAATTTAAAATCACTTTATTGTCATTTTGTTGAAAATATTGTTTGTAAGCCTTTGAGTGTATCCTAGGCATGAGGAACTAGGGGTATTTGATGTTTAATTGAGTCTTTAGCTCGATCATTCGTGTTGATTTCTCAAATATTCGTGAAACCGTGTAAACCGGGCCTCCATTGATGCACACCTTTCGGTTGAAGGAATATTTTACCTATTCTAAAGCTTTCTGTCATTTAGTCTTCTAATTGTTGTGAAGGTTCTCAAAGATCTAGCAAAATCAAGTTTATCCTACTTAATCTCCCACCGAAATTATTCAAAAACAACAAATCCTACCCGAACTACCCCTTTTTCTCTATATGTTTACAAATCTATAAATTCTACTACCAAAATATGTAGAAGCAATCAAGATTCCATAATGTCTCTAGTAACCTTAGCCCTATTTAGGAAATATCACCTTTCTTTAGAAGTGATAACTCGTGAGAGTTAAAATGTGGTGCATTGATCATATTTTCTTAGGGTCCCCTTTCAAATTCATGTAAAGAAGGATAGCTTCATTCGCTTCACCGACGAGAGGTTACAAAATGGGTCCTCTCACCCCTGGTGAAAGGCACGGAATAAAGTAGTGAGGATAGATCAAATCCTTAATGAAGGTGCTATCCATTTCTCTAATGCCCGAGTGATAAAGAGTTAGATGAATCCCCTCCCTAGCTACAAAATGACTCATAATATGATTTGTTTGTCTCTCAGTGTCTTGCTAAATATTTGATGTTTCTCGGTTTCTAAGGGAGAATCAATTTGGATACCAAAATGTGTTACATGATGGTGTGGCATGATGGTGGTGGATATTGGAAGAGTAATGTGATATAAGCATGATGTGAACTATGTCGTAATTGTGATGTTGTGAATGCACATGTTGTGTATGTCACTTAGTGTGTAACTATTGGCATGTGGATGTGTTGGAGATGAGAGTATTATCTCTCCTTTTCACGAATTCAATAAGAATTCAAGGGTGATGTACCATCTTGTTGTGTGTGTGAAAGGAATGTTATTGTTGATTATGGAGTGTTGGAGCCTTTTGACATTTGTGATGTGTGGGTGTGTTGATGTGTTGTATGGCAAGGTTGGTTTGTAGTGAACTATATTTCATAATGATGTCATTATCATTTGTGTAGAAATGTGTGTATTCCCATGTTATATGGTGATTGACTGTGTGTTGTAATTGTGCTCATCATAAGTAAAATTCATGTAAGATGTAATGATTAATGTCATAAATTTGGGGCATATGGTGATTTTATGATACCTATCGTGTACAGTGATTACACTTTGGGTGCAGTATGTGGTGATGTGGTGTGTTGTAAACTATGAATGTAATGTATGTAGTATACCCTTTATCGGTACCATGCATAAGATGCTATGGTTATTGTGCGTGAACCATCATTTATTAGTGATGTAGTTACATATTATGTCGTGAACCTTACACTAACCGACACTAAGGGAATTAGTAAAAGTGTATGTTTGGAGTGAGTGGATGTGTACCATGGGCAAGACCTGAGGCTGAACTTAGGCTCAGTAGATGATGACCCATGCCCCCTCTCTCTCTCCTTGTGGTTGTTGTATGGATGTAACCTAAGTGTAGCTATGATTGTGTTTATCCTTGTCGAAGTGGTGGTGGGATGATTTAGATTGAGATGATGAAAGTTGTACTATTGACTTGTTGTTTTTTTAACAATTTGAGGCTTGATGTTATGAGTGCCAACAACTCATTGAGTACCCTGGTGTCCAGATAAGGCCACATAGTCATCATAATGTGTTATTCTTATATGTGTATTTTATTCGTAAATTGAAATTTTTACTTTATTTTTGCAAGGACCAATAATTTTCTTGATTGCCATGTTTTACATTTTTGGGCATTTCCTTGGTTTGTGGTACTAACACGCAGATTTTTACACTAACTATGGCCATTTGGTCATTTGTTTTACTTGGTTTTGGATCTTCTTTTAAATTTTAAGATTTTACCACCTTGCCCAAGGCTTGTACTTTTCCACTTGGCATTTGGATCGGATTGCTATGTTGGTTCTATTGTCGTGATGTGTGGAATAGGGTCATGGGATGCACCATGGAATGGTTGGACCTATGGACCCACTTCATTATATGGGGGTACACCTCAAGGATTCATAGCTAACTAGTGGTTTGTTGAACCACAAGTTATTATGTCACTTGGGTTAGGGGTGTTGGGACTCTATGTGCCTAGGGCCATGGGAACCCAACCTCATGAGGGAGGCATAAGAGATTGAGGGAGGCATAATATATTTTTGTGGGTGTGTGTGATTGATGCCTTTAGAGGTATGCAGATTTGTTATGATGTCTTGGTTGTGGTCTTAGGATGTACGAGTTACTCATGGTAGTTGGATATGTTTTATGATGTTGTGGATATGGCATCGATGCCCTTGTTGACCCTATGTACATGTATCTATTTCCTAAGTTATGTAAAATCTTCATATGTGAAATTGTGGAAAATGCATGGTTATCATAGTACACTTTGTTCGAGTATTCTATACATCAATCATAGATGTGTGACAAGTACTATGCTATGTGGACCGTGCATGTTCCATTCAAGTAATTTACTAATCTCTTGTGGTGTGGTGCCACCATGAAGTATCTACTTGTATGCTTGTGAATCTGTAGTGTTTTGTATGACCCTGGTAGGGTGTTGTGATAGTAGTTCATGTCAGCAACCACAAGAAGGAATAAACTAAAATTTTACCACAATGAAATTTTAAAGAGCCTAAATTAAGAATAATATAAATAGAAAGAGTCTAATTAAGTAATGACTAAGACGGAACTGCCAATATTCATAGAACCTTGAAAGTTAATAATTCTCGCCAAAATGTTTCTAAGGCTACCCGTGGCCATGCTTTAACGACTAAAATTTTAACCATAAAGTGTACTTTCATCCTTATCTATTCCTTCCTTACTACCGCACTTCCTTCCTCCTATGTTATGTCACATTGGGGATGATGATTTCTTAAGGGAGGAGAATGTAATGTTGCATTCTACGTTTACCCTAGTTTTTATTTGGTGACTCTTTTGCTAAGCATTGAACATTTGTGTGCATGCACTCATTGATTGTTAGCTACTTTCAACCTTGTTCAGAGAGAAGAATAATCACCCTTCCTCCCCATCTTTCCTTCTCGAGTCATTTTAACACCTCTAGTTGGGGACCTTCTAGCATCCTTTACAATTATCCTATTAAAGGAAAATCTTGTCCTCATTTTCGAGCTTGACTATCGGTTGTTATTAATATGACTAATAATTATTTTAAGTTTAAATAATAATAATAATAATAATAATAATAATATTGTTATTTAATTGTCGACTGACGATTATTTTATTTTAGTGTCATTTTTATCAATATTATTATTAATTACATCTAAGCTATTTTATTTTATTATTGATCTCACATATTTAAGAGAATTTAATTTTCCTTTTTGGGCACTGACTATTGTTTTCCTTTGCTAGTGCGTGAGTCTCGTTCGCAAAGGAAGAAATTACCCTATTTTCATATTATGGTTGGTCGTTGTCCTGATATGCCGAGGAATTGAAAACTCCAACCACTAGTATTTTCCTCCTTGGTCGTTCAAGCCTGCATACATGCTTGTTTTTTTAATCATTTAATTAAAGGAGAATTCAAAATTTCTTCCACCAACTCCAAAGATTTTTTTTCCCCGTCATTATTTAAGAGAATTTAATTTTCCTTGTTAGGCATATGACTATTGTTTTCCTTTCCTCCTAGTCTTCTAGCATGTGGAGGCATGGATATGCCTTGGAAGTGGGGATGCCTACCTCCCTTATTATCTTCTTTATGGCCATTTAATTGGCATGCCTGATGTGGGATAGAAGGAAGCTTTTTTTCTTTGTTGTTTGGGGCCTTGTGTCGTGTGTGTGCATGCTAAGGAATGAAGGTATCTTTATGGACCTTCTCAAGTTCCCTATCCTTGTGTTGTTGTGTCTTGTTAATGCTAGAATAGAACTCCTATAGGCATGCTCAGTGACTACATTTAATTCATGTGGAATTGTTTATTTATTTGATGGCATCAATATTTAGACCGTGAAAGGGACTTGGTTCGAAGGGACATAGGTGACAGAATTCTGTTCATGTTAAGCCATTTGTGATTGTATACAACTTCCTGTAGATAGCTGATAGGATGTGGATTGTAGTATAGTGGAAAACTTATGATGTATTGAATTGACAGAGATTGTTGAAGAATGATTAGGAGTTTTTTTTTTTTAAAAATTAATTCCTCCCTTTAAAATATGGTTGTAGTTTTAAATATCATCATATTGGAAATGACTCTCATAATGAACACACCGATGAAATTAATAGGGTTGAAATTATTGACTTCTTTTATAGGAAATTGTTGTCTAATGAGAATTAGTGATTTTCTTTTCCATTGTTGGCATGATAGATTTTGAGTAGTCTACTTAATCACCCTTACCTTGAAAGCTTCATATGTAAGTTATCTAGTCTTGTTTTAACTGACTGAGTCTTCCTCACCTTAGTGTAGGAACTTATTCTAGATCAATCCCATTTTTGACTCTATGTTGGGCCCTAAAATAGTATAGTAGTTGATGAAATGTATTTAGATTTTGGTTTATCTTTCAGTGCTTCTAGGTCACAAAATTTTGAATAAACATTTCTATACTAATTAGAGAATGGTAGTTGTTCAAGACTTGTGCTTCTTCTTGAAAAGTTAGAATATGTTTAGTTGAGGGACTTGAGTTGTGATTTGACTTGGAAGGATAAGGTTAGTATAGGAAATATGAATTCCTTCCTTCCTAAATACCCATGTTTAGATGATTAGCTATTGGTAAAAAGTGCATATTGGTGTTTAAAATAGACTCAGTAGGATTGAGTTGATGAGATCGTATTTAAATACTACTCCTTGTTGGATCTATGAGATTTCCTTTTCCTTATTTATTTACTAGAAATTATTTTTGCAAATTTTAACTTGTGTTTCCGGGGTTGTTTCATTAACAACAGTTTTTCCTTCTATAAAATAGTTAGGTAACAACACAATGTCTTATGTTGTAGCTCTTATCATGCTCATTTCTCATGAACTGACTCAAGTTAATACTTGTGCAGATGGCTTGTGCAAGTAGATAAAGGAAATATTTGTAAAGGTTTCATCGGTTTGTTTTATGAAGTTCCTTGTACGAATGTCTAATGTGTTGTAAATCTTGGAATGGTACTTGTAAAGGAGTTTGGAAGGCCTCTTGCCTTGGATTTTCATTATTTGTGAAATGAATTTGTCTTATCCTTTTGTAGAAAAACTTGTAATTATCTTTGTGAGGAATAAAACTCGATCATCACCTTGTTATGTGTATTTTCTTTATGATATTATTGCAGTCATGAAAATGTTGTAGCATGGCTTGGCCTATTTTGTTACCTTCTTGTTCTTAGCCAAAGTGCAATCAAATCTCTTGACTCCTTTGGTTCATGTGCCATGTTGAATAGAAATGTTATAACCATGTTTAGCATTCTCATTAATAATGGTAATTTCTTCTTTCGGGTCATAAAACTTTCATGTTTAATAACCCTCCATGGTATTGGCATCAATGCTACTCTAGGCATGTTTTTGTGGGTTGACAATCCTTTTTCTAAAGTTAATGAAATACAATAAAATGAATACATAGATGAATAGATAAATAAGATAAAAATGAAATTGTGTTTTTATTGATAAAATTAAGAGTCTTTAATTGGAAAGAAAGGATTTTTCTACCAAAGTGTAAAATAATCTACCCTCATTAACCTTAAATCATGAATTAAAATTTATTCTTGTTATTGTGAAACATTAAGTCTTGTGATTCCATTTTTGGAACCCCATGTGTATCCATTGTCAAAATTAATCAAGAGTTGCTAAATGAAGCCTTTATCCAAATCCAGTTGAACTCTTAAGTCTCATTAAAATACCGGTTAATAACTATCGAGATCATGATGATGAAATAACTTGACCTTATCACTTTAATATTTGCCATATTATTTTGTAACCTTCTCTTAAGCGTGGTTAATTGTTGATCCTGAAAAAGGAGTTTGTAGTTCCGAACCTTAATGACGCTCCACTTCCGTTAGAGCTTACGATCATCGCCTTGTGCAATGGAGGTTTGAATCAAGATTCGTAGCTTAAAAATGAATAATCAACCTTGTGAGAGATGGAAGTTTCCCCTTTTGAAAAAACAATTTTGGCTAGTTTTTCCAATCTTTAGATGATCCTCATGCGAGTAAAACGTGTTCTCAATATAATTAGTCAATAGTATAAAAGAAATAAGTTCACCTTTGTAAGAATAATTTCTTGAATCAAACATGAATCTTCTAGGTTGTAAAGTATAGTCGTGAAAGATGTTTTTAGTGAATACATAACATTATAGGATTTCACACTGTGGGGTGCACTTAATCGAGACTGTGTATTGTGGTTAGTCCTTTTTGTGGTACCTTGTCAAAGAGAAAATTGAACTATCCTTGATGGCTATTGAATGTTTCCTTTTTTATATTTGTGGTCACCATTGTGTCAAACTTATTGAGTTTTGTCAGTAGCCTTTCTCGGTCACTTTCATTTCGTGTAAACTCCATGCAAGTCAAAAAAATTATCCTGTATTTTTCTATGTTGTCTTGTGTGTCAGAATTAGTGGGCATTACAGATTTGGATGGAACTTCATTAGCCTACATGTAGAAGACCACATCATCATCATTCTTCTCGAGAGATTTCATAGTGTTTCAAACTCAAGATCTAGTTGTAAAATTCTTTACCAAACCATTCACTAAAGCCAAGTATTCTTTACCGAATTCTTTATTTTTCATTTCTTTGGATTCATCATCCCTTTATGGAGTAGTTAGAACTTTCAACTTACATACGGAGCATTTTTCCTTGGATATGAACCACACCATGTCACTTCAGGTGGATCATCTTCTTCACTTGATATAGGGTGGTCTTCGACGCATTCTTTGTCTTGAGAGGTGGATAAAATTTATTCATATCTTTTATTCTTGTAGAAAGAGTGCAGTTTGTACATGAGTAAATTTTAGGCCTTTAGTTTCCGAGATTCGTTTGATGCATCTTATTAGGTTGTTTAGGGATGTATTTTATCTCTTGTAAGTGGATGTTTTACCTTTTTTTTTTTCCTCTATTACTTGATATTCTTATTGTACATGGATACTTGATCAGGCCTAGTTGTTGGGACCTATTCTTATCCTCTTTCACTTTTCTAGAGATTTTTTATTTGTACATGGGTACCTTATAAGGCTTAGTAGACAAGCCCCATTGACACACCTTTTTAGTTATCTAGGGAGTTATCTTTCAGTTCTAAATTTCTATTACCTCTACCTCAGCTTTGGTGAAGGGGAATGTTGGTGTATATGACTTGTTTCATCGTCATTTAACTATTTTTCCACCATTAATGGTTATTAATCTCACTTAGTAAGAATAGGTCATAGTGGAATAGGTCAATAGGGTTAGTTATGGTTGTGTACATGTGTCATGTACAAGATTTACACAACACTCCTATATGTACCTCTCTTTTTTATCTATAAGCATGTAAGAGACACCGTTGTCTTTTTGTACGTGATTCCTAATTTTTTATTTGATCCTTATCTTACTATGTGAAGCATTCATGACTCCATTGAAGTGAAGCCTTTCGATGTGCACAGGGTTCCACATTGATCCTCGTAGAATAATTCGATAGACTACACATTATGTTGTAATTTTCATGAATGCCACCACCAATACATCAAGAATCAATTTCAAGAGAAATTAAAATATGTGTGAACACTTAGGTATGTTTTATCTTTAAGAAATTAATTATTAAATACATACTTACATTGGGGAAAAAATGTACGCACTATAATTTTTTATCTTGTTCTTATACAATGCCAAGTTTGACCATGCTTGTTTGCTAAGAAAAATGGTTACATATTGAATCCAATATCCTCATATCTTCTAGCTCTTCTACAACTTTCTTATCTTTAAACTTTGCCTTATCATTATTTTAAAGAATAAATTATTTAATTAAATATCTATAAAGCATCTGATATTCATGTCATAAATTTAAATTTTAGGATTTCTCATTCTTCAAAATACATATTGAGGGGCTGGGTTATAAGGTATCATCTTGATTGAACCATATCATCCCACGCCTTCACAATCACTAACTTTAATTTTAAATTCAACTTCTTCTTTTGGTCATTTCATCTTGCTATTTTTGAACTTATTATAATATTTTACCTACGGAAGGCTATATAAGCAATTCATTATCACTTTATAACTCACATAGAAATATTACAAGATATTATTGTAAATATCATTCCAAAAACACTCAAAGGGATCTTAAATTAGATGTAAATCATCTAAAGTAGTCCCTATTACAAGTTTGAAGCACTCAACTAAGATAAAGGTTCTAGATTCATCTTGTTCCAAGAATGAAAATATCAAGAGACATGTATTAACAAGAGAAAAGTAATTCCAAGATTTGAAAAGTTGTTTCACTCAACAAAGAGTTAGGTCACATAGTTGAGGGGTACCAAATCTCATTTCTAACACACTAGGTAAATTCAATTACTATGTATTTATCCCACTATATCTGTGTCAAGAGACATGAGGGTACCCCTAGGGGGTTTGTTAGCTATAAAAACTTTCACAAGAATGTTATAGATCTACATAAGGCTTGATCTTGCAATGAGGTCACATAGTGCAACACTTGGATTTTTTCAATAGCTAGTAGTCTAAATAAAAATCTTACTAGATTCTAATCCACCACACATATTTTTTCGCTTCTATTTTTAATTATTAATTGAATGGTTTACATATTGCTAGGTTTTATACTTAGTTGTAGGTAAGTATAGATAATCCTCAAGCTATGTGAGCAATAGAGACATATAACTAAGATTAGTTTCAAATAAGAAAATAACATATAAAGCAATAGATCAAGACTATCAAAGGGTTCAAAACCATACAAATTCATGTTAGGAACATAAAGTTCCAGATTTGGCCCATAAAAAGCATTATACACTCCTTCCACTACTCAAGATTTCATTCCCAAATTTCCATTTTAGAATCTATAGTTCTAGATCCTCTTGTTTCATAGTCTCGCACATCAATAATTTCTCTACCTTTCCCTAAACAACTAGTTTTTTCTATCCTCACATGTGTTTAAGAAAGTAATTATCATGTATCAATTGTTTTATGTCATTTTAAGTTTAAATATATTAATATGAATATGTATAATTAATTTTGGAAGTTATCTAGAAAGAAATAGTTTACATATTGTAGATCCTTATATCCTTTTTTTATCTTTTGTATTTCCTTAACACTAGATTAAATTAGGGTGTTAATACTAGCATGTGATATTTATATTAATGTAACTAGTTTTGATTATATGGTCACTCGATAATGTAAATAATGACTTGACCTCCTTTTGTTGACTTTCTTGGTTTGTATTTAATTTGAAATGCGTGAATCAATAAGATGGACAAGGCACCATTACTTAAAGATACTTCAAATTTTTTTAGATACCTTTAGACACTTGAATAAATACCTAAATCAAAAGGGTGCACACAATTATCTCCCAACAAAGGGAAAAATGAACTAAGAAGATGAAGGAGGATCCAACATCACAATTACCATAATAGAATAAGGATACTCTTGTATAAAATAGGTTGAAATAAAACAAAAAAATAATTAGCTTGATATAAATTTTAAAATTAAAATTATTCGAAAATTTTGAAAATTTAAAACCAATGAATACAACCATTAAACTAATTCTATGCCATTTACATTTGATCCTCTTTTTCAATATATAACAAAGTAAGAGATCGCTTAACTATAAGTATATAGTGTTATAAGCTTGTCACATGATTGAATTAATTAATTAATTTTTATAATATATTTACTTTCCCTAATTTGTTTTCATATCCATTCCTTGGTTAAAATTCTAAGCTACTCTTAATAACTTAATAAGAATGATTTATTTAATTAATTAAATTTTCTTAGGTATAAATTTTAACCTTATTTATCCTTCATAATCTAAGAATCATTTCATTACATTGCTTACATTGGTATTAAATTTTATCTCTAATTATATTTATCCTAATCAATAATTCAACAAGCATATTGTTCCTATCCCTTTTTTCCTCGATGATGGGTCTATATTTGTAATCCAGATGTTGGACTTCACAAAAATTGAACACAATTATTTATATATATTATCAAAATGTTGAACTACAAAAATATCATAAAATAAACAATATTATAGGTCATAGGAGATCTAGTATGGAAAGGCCTACTAGGTACAGAATACACAACAAATAACCTAGAAAAGAGGCTTAAGAGGAAGTGATCGATTAAAATTAGTATGTAAACTAAAAGACTGAGTACAAGGCCTAGAGAATATTGTTCCATAAGAAGAAACATGTGAACTAAATTACCTAGGCTAATAGACACTAAAAGTGGGGTAGTAACTGTATTTGTTTGGCCAAAATGCTTAGGTATATGATCTTGAATTTTATACCTATAACTATGTCCACTTGTTGATTATGAATAAATCTAACACATTGATGTAAATACATTCAATAGCTATAAAATCACATAGAAAGTGGAAATTTAAACACTTTTCAATTGAGTGAATATTATATAAAATCAAATTTGGAATATAAATACTTTAATAAAAACAATGTGAGAGTGAGAACAATATGCCCTAAATTCTCCAAGCATCAAATGTTAGTTTTTTTCTTAGTATACTCCATAGATCGAAGAAAATTTAGAGTGTAGATATTATGTCTAATAATAATATTAAATAAAATTCTATGTCTAAGATGTTGATCAATACAAAAACAATATAAAGTGTATCTAATAAGGATCACACGTCACATTAGTATCACAAGTAATAATTAGTGAAGAAGGTTTCATCGTAGTAATACTACATGTCATAAGATTCTTTGGGTGATTATAAGTGCATGTGGTACAAGAGGATGAGCATGGTACACCTTTTAAGTATATTTTAAAAAATTGTGATCTATATTTGGGTCATTATCATTATTACTCTTAGATTCAACGAGGATATCCCATTCAAGAGAACCAACATTGATGATGAATTATATAACACGAGTAAGCTTAACACATTGATTAGTAGTATTAACAAAACATCTATGATATTCAAAATGGAAATTGATATCAACATTATTACTATGTGGTGTGTTTGGATCGATCTCAAGCAATTTAGGGAGATATAAAGGTCGTAATCAAGGAAATATTGAAGCATTAGATGTGGTGCATAAAGAAAATGAGTGAAATTCCACAAAGGAATGTTCAAGTGTAGCTTTTTTGGTTGAGATATAACAATGATAATGTCCTTAGCTTAATTTTCATCATCAATATTTCTTTTGAAAACATATTTTCCTTAAAAATTATCATTACATATGCTAGGATAATTAGCAACATATTAGAGCTTAATCATGTTGAAGAGATTAGCTTTATGCTCTTTCAATGTATGTTATAGATGATTAAATGAATGAAAAGTTTCAAAATAATTAATTCTTACAAATATGTAATGATAATTTTTTAAAGACCTATTAAAGCTCACTATAGGCCAAAACATTATTCATCTATGTAAGTGTATTCTTGTATCATAGAAAATAATCATTGATGTTCTAATTAGATCCTTGTGGCATTTTAGACATTTGAGCATAAGAAATATTCTCTATAATATTTTTATTGAATTATTCAGTAAACTAATTAGTTAACATATTGAAAGTTCATAAATAATGCATAGAGAGATCATATAAGAATTATAAAGAAAAAATTTGTAAAAATTCATGGAAATATTTTGGTGAGTAATTTATCGTTGTAAGCATAATCCATTCAAGAAAGATGGAATGCATGAACATGTTCTTCATGATCACCCTTTCCATCATAGGTATGGCTATTAAGACTAAAAACTAATAAGAAAGGGATAATAAATAAATCCAGTGCAATGGGTTATGAAGTGGTCAAATAAAATCCATAGTATGAGAAAAAGAAGATGCAACTTGTTGCAATTGTACTATTTGACCCATAAAATGTGAAAATTATTTTGAAGAGACTATGTGCTCGAAGAATATTTTGAAACACTATGAGCATAGATAGAAAATGCACGAATAACAGTTGGCATAGGAATACACATAGAAATAATGTGCATTGGAAGATTAGGTGCCTCAACAAAATATGAAAAATAGCTATAGGAATAGTATATGTAGGAACATTATATTATGTAAGAGGGGGTGTACCAAAAGAGGACCTTTCATCATATGTTTGTTTATGAGTGATTTTAGCAAGAAGACTTTTGATAAGAGGATCAATATGATCAAATTGGTATGTTTCAAAATTTAGATATAGGGTAAACTTGGTATGTTTCCAAATTATGATCATAATTGAAGTAATGTTGATTATTTTTTTACTTCATCTAGAGGCACCTTAATGGAACTATTATTTAACAAAGAATAGAGTCTAAGAATATAATGGGGGAGAGGAGGCCATAATGAATCGATGTTTGTGAGTAGGAGGAGAAAGATAAGTATTCTCGGTGATTTGACGACTAAGCGAATTGTTATGAAAAAAATAGAAAGAAAGGATGTACAAACTTAAAATATGAAACCTTAGGGCCATTAAAGCTTAACAAAAGTAATCGATTTGAATCTCAATTCTAGTTCACTAAATGTTTACATCTTAAAAAAATATAATGTGTAATTCTCGATGTAATTTTTCACTAGATGATGCTATTATAAATTAATAAAATAATTATTTTACAATTATCCATGCATAATCATAATAATTCATTAATACTTGCAGCTATGAGAAGCGACATCTCAAATACACAAGAGAAGACTTGGACTAATTAGAGGTACAAAGTGGAAGAAAAGAAATCTAGATATTTGGAAAAGGAGAACATCTTGACTTGATACTAAGGTGCTTCATTTTTTAGACCGCAATTGGGAAGCCCCGTGGTGCAACACCACATAAATATTGTATGCTTCTTCTAGGTAGTCCTTACTTCTATTGTATTGTCTTGAATCTTATTACTGATGACGTAGTGTAACTCTCATTCCATATAAGTAGAAACTCTAGATGATTGAAACATCCTTCACGAAAAAATTATTGAACTAAAGTAGACATGAGTGTGTGGTGAGGATGGACTAGCTTTGGCATTCAACTCCTGCTAAACTAATCCGATTGGTGCACTACATGCCCTCAGGTGGAATCAAACATCATTTAGTTATCCTAGGTGTATTTGAAAGTGTGAATGTGATGTAATCTAACTCCTTATGAGTTCCCTAGTGTATCTTCATAAACGGATAATGGGATAGCTATAGATTAGAGAATATACACAATACAATAGTAGTTTGATGCATGTGATCTTTAAATACTAGAGTAAACACTTTTGTCCCTTGAATACCTTTGATAATGCTTGGAGTGAATTTTCTCTTACTAAGACATGGTTGGAAAGACATTTGCATTCTTGGAAATTAAGGAAGCTAGACTCTTTGACCTAGTTAAGTGTTTTACACCTATAGTAGTCGTTTCTCTAAGTGACATGTAAGTACTTTTGGAAGATTTAGAAGATCCTTATTGATATTTTCAATAAGATCTTATGAAAGTGCATGTGTGTTATGAAGTGATAATGAATTTCCTTTATAGCCTTTCATAAGTGAAATATTATGATAAGGCAGATCCTAAGAAGATGGAATTACAAACTTAAGTTATTCAAAATGACAAGAAAGTCAGAAGCTAAAAGGGGAGAAGACCATATGGGTTGCAGAGAACCATAGTCCACTTTATGGACAGATCAGTATAGTTTTTCCAAGACTAACAATGATGTAAAATCAGATCTTTCATAAAAGATGTTATGAGGTAATTTAATAATTTTTAGATAATAATTTCTCAACAAATGGCAAATCAAAGTATGGAGATGAGAAATTCAAGAGAGAGATATTGAGATGTCTTGATTAAACTTAGAATGGAAACATTTTTCTTATGAAGGAAATATAGTAAAATTTATCGTTGCAAAAGGATAATTTACTAAATTTGAGTGTATATACGTGTTTACCTTATGAAAGAAGAAATTAACTAATCATTAATATATTTAAGCATCAAAATAAATCTATCTAGTACTAAAAATGAGAGAATTTTAAAAATAGGAAAGAAAATTTTAACCTCTTAAAAAATGATGCTAAAAAAAAAAAACTATATATGAAGATCCCATAATATGTTATTTGGTTGGAAATGAAAATAAGATGAATTTTTGAATAATTAAAATAAAAATCAATAGATTGATCTAAGGAAATAATCTCCTTCATCCCATGAAAAATTGCTAATTTGGTAAATTTGTTTCCTATGAACTTGACAAGAAGACGAATGGTGGGTGGATATAATTTTATTAAAGACATCAATTCATTCCTTCCTTTGTAGAAATTTACTTTTAAGATGAATATAAGCTCTCTAATTATATACTTACGGTGCAATTAGCCATAAAATATAATAATTGTGTGGATATATTGAGAGATAGAAACAAAGAAAAATTAAATAGAAGTATGATGAAGTCATGGAGGAAATGGCGAGAGCTTGAGATGATAAAAATTCAACGTCACGTGAGAGATTGTATTTGAAGTACGAGATAATTTGTTTTAAATATACCATTATTATGAAATGACTAGGCTACAAAAAGAGGAGATTATATCAAGAATATTCATCGTGGAATCCAATACATCTCAAATATTTAAGAGGAGAATAGGACTAATTAGAGGTACTAAGTGGAAGAAAATAGATCTAGATGTTTGGAAAAGGAGAACATCTTGACTTGATACTCGAGGTGCTTCATTTTTAGACTGCAACTAGGAAGCTATATGGTGCAACACCAAATAACTATTGTATGCTTCTTCTAGGTAGTCCTTACCTCTATTGTATTGTGTTAAATCTTGTTACAATGACTTAGTGTAACTCTCTATTCCATATAAGTAGAAACTCTAGATAATTGCAACATCCTTCTCAAAAACATTATTGAACTAAAGTATAAATTAGTGTGTGGTGAGGATGGACTAGCTTTGGCATTCAACTCCTGCTAAACTAATCCAATTGGTGCACTACATGACCTAAGGTAGAATCAAGCATCATTTAGTTATCCTAGGTGTATTTCCAAGTGTGAATGTGATGTAATCCAAATCCTTATGAGTTCCATAGTGTGTCTTCATAAACGGATAATGGGATAAGCTATAGAATATATAATATACACAATATAATAGTTGTGTGATGCATGGTGATCTTTAAATACTAGAGTAAACAATTTTGTACCTTGAATAGCTTTGATAATGCTTGGAGTGAATTTTCTCTAACTAAGACATGGTTGGAAAGACATTCACATTCTTGGAAATTAAGGAAGCTAGACTCTTTGACCTAGTTAAGTGCTTTACACCTGTAGTAGTGGTTTCTCTAAGTGACGTGTAAGTAATTTTGGAATATTTAGAAGATCCTTATTGATATTTTCAATGAGATCTTATGAAAGTGCATGTGCGTTATGAAGTGATAATAAATTTCCTTAATAGCCTTTTTGTAAGTGAAATATTATGATAAGGCAGAACCTAAGAAGATGAAATTACAAACTTAAGTTATTTAAAATAACAACAAAGTCGAGAATCTAAAAGGGGAGAAGACCATAAATGTTGGCAAGAACCATAGTCCACTATGGACCAAATTGGATAGTTTTTCCAAGACTAACAAAGATGTAGAATCAGATCTTTCATAAAAGATGTTATTAGGTAATTTAATAATTGTTTTAGATAATAATTTCTCAACAAATGACAAAGCGGAGTATGGATATGAGAAATTCAAGAGAGAGATATAGAGATGTCTTGATTAAACTTAGAATGGAAACATTTTTCTTATGAAAGAAATATAGTAAAACTTATCGTTGCGAAAAGGATAATTTACTAAATTTGAGTGTATACACGTGTTTACATTATGAAAGAAGAAAGTAAATAATCATTATTGTATTTAAGCATCAAAATAAATCTATCTAGTACTAAAAAGCGAGAGAATTCAAAACTTAGGAAAGAAAATATTAACCTCTTAAAAAATGATGCTAAATAAAATAGCTATACATGAATAGATCCGATAATATGTTATTTGGTTGGGGATGAAAATAAGACGAATTTTTTGAATAATAAAAATAAAAATCAATAGATTGATTTAAGGAAATAATTTCCTTATCCCATACAAAATTACTAATGGTAAATTTGTTTCCTATCAACTTGATAGGAAGACGAATGATGGGTCAGATATAGTTTTATTAAAGACATCAATTCATTCCTTTGTTTGTAGAAATATACTTTAAGATGAATATAAGCTCTCTAATTATATACTTACGGTGTAATTAGCCATAAAATATAATAATTGTGTGGATATATTGAGAGATAGAAACAAAGAAAAAATAAATAGAAGTATGATGAAGTCATGGAGGAAATGGCGAGAGCTTGAGATAATAAAAATTCAACGTCCCGTAAGAGATTGAATTTGAAGTACGAGATAATTTGTTTTAAATATACCATTATTATGGAATGACCAGGCTACAAAATGAGGAGATTATATCAAGAATGTTTCTAGGAGAAGAATCTTCATCGTGAAATCCAATACACTTGAAAGAGCACAAACGAGAATCAGATGATGTCTTAAAAGGGAATCTCCAACAAGATAGCAAAAATTCTAAGGATAAAAACATTAGGAATACTTTCTAAGAAAATTAAAAAAACTTGGGAAGGTTTCTTAAATTAAAAAATATAATCCAAAACTGACCGTAATAAGTGGGATTTAAAGAATCAATTGTTGTAAACTTTTCACAATGGTAATGTTTATTTAAACAAAAATAAGAGAATATGTCAAATGTATCCTTTTAATAGAAAAGAAAATTTGGTGTTAGTTGAGCACACTTCCATAATATCACATACCATTCATATCAATCATAAGAAAAAAAATGATTGTTGATAAACATTACTCAATCGTAGTTTGTATATATTGTTTTCTTAATTCGTGGTAAAAGTTTATTGCTGTAATGAATAGTTGAGTATTTAATGATTTTCTTGAAGTATACCTATTATATAAAGATCTCGGATTTGTACTTGTTACATATGTTTTACAACTTATTGATGGATTTCATATTGTAATTGAAATACCAAAGGATAATTCAAATCAATGTAGTTTTTGTAAAGTGTCTTTTCTAATTTTATCAACTTGAAAGCTTTAATTCATTAACATATATTGTGGTAGGAAAGGATCTATTAAAACTATTTTTAATGAAAATGATTAAAAATTTATATCAAAACTTCAAAAGATGGAATTTCCACAAATTAATGAATAAATACAAAACCTTTTATGACAAGACATTGAAATGAAAAGGTTTAAAACACAAATTTATTTCTGAATTTAAAAAAACATTCCCTAGTTTTCTTAAAGAAGATGCCCTCGTTTTATCAACATGATGCATTAAGTTTCCTAGAAAAATTGTGAAAACTACAAGGGATAATTAAGCTAGGATGTGTTTCGTCCATAATATTTTTATGTACTCATCTCATTCATAAATAGTGAAGATGACCTAATGTTTTAGGGAACTAAATACATAGGATTATCTACACTATCCTATATTTGAGGTATATGGAGGATAACATTTTAGGGTACATTATTTGTTGATAAATAATGTTTTTATATGCCTTGTTATTAGTGGGAAATTTCCAATCACACTTCACATATTCAATCATAATTAGTCAATAATGAAGATTATGTAATATTTCAAAATCTCCGACAAGGTTTCTAACCTAAATCCATACTATAGGAAAGAATAAAAATAATTACCACTCAAAAATATTCAACAAATCAAACATAATAGTCATTATAACAAATTTGATAAAAAATGAAAACAATGAATACACATTCAAAACATGGTGCTTCAACAAATTGAGCACAATCATATTTCTCGATTTAAAAAATGACACCCTAGGTTTCTTAGAATGATGCATGATATGTTTGAAAATGATACCCTAGATTTCTATAGACACAAAATCCATGCACTTGGGTACATTTCTACGTCCTAAAGCATACTAATATGTACATGATTCTTAAGTAAGAAAGATAGTTCTTAATAACTCCTTTTAGATTTTTACTTCATCTCTTGCATTCTTTCTAGTCTTACACATCCTACCTCACAAGATTTACTTGACTTATTTATCTTTTATGGCCTCAAGCACTAGCGCACAACTAGGCCATAAGTTCCCAGAACTCATGTACTTCATGGGAACTTGACCCTCTTTATCTTTTTTTATCCTTTTGGGTCTCTTTTACCACTTGGGAATCTTTTAATACTTTGGGTCATCCTTTGAGTGGTTAATTACGAAATTCAAACAAGGGAATCATATATATACTTAGTTACTTATCCAAAATCAAAGGCCAAGCAATAAGAATTGTCTACTATCACCTAAACTTTCATCAAGGCAAAAGAGAATTTCAAAGACATACTTCTAGCACATCATATAAGGGACAAGGGCTGCATCACTTTGCATACATGACATAGGAGGGGAAGTTCATTTTATTCCATCTCAAACATTTTCATACTTGGAGCACTCTAGATCTATCCCCCTATCATAGTGAAACTTGAACAAGGGAAACCAAGGGCATCATTAAACACACATACACATAGACATACATGAAATATGAGATGTAGTGCAATGTTTGGTCATAATATCACTCTTTGGAGTTACTGCAAGTGTCGGTGAAGCTCCACGTTTTGTATCTTTTTATTTAAATTTGATGTGGTTTATCGAAATGTGTGTAATCGGCTATCTATTTTATAGGTTGCATGTATGACTGAAGACATTGGAGTGAAATCATAGAGACAAAAAAGGATCAAAAGTGAAGCTCTTCTTTCCCATAAATAATTAGAACTGAGCATCGAAATGGACAATAGCATTAGGATTAGTCACTAACACCGAAGCGCTCTTGTCCTCTCATGGGAGATTCTATCCTTTGTAGTTCATGTTATCCATTTTTCCCCTTGGGAAGAAAAGGTCAATAGGATAAAGAAAAGAAATTTAAATATGTATAAATATTGTTGTAACCCAAATGAATTTTTGTTACACCTTGGTTACTCAAGGAACTTTGCAAGTAAGATGTCATATAAAAATAAGTGTGGAAAAAGGGAAGAAATACCACAACCTAGTTTGGGTAGTTTATTTACAAATGAGATTCAAATAATAACTAGAAAATGGCATTTTGAGGATAAGAAAACCCTAGGAGAGGGATGCTAAAACTATCACCCTTCTTGTGAGTATACATCCAAGGGTTTGAGCTTCCTTCCATGGCTTCATCCTTTTGCTCTCTTCTTAACCTACAACTCAAAATAAGAGATTAGATTTTAGAAAATGAATATATGTTATTCCATAAGTATTTTTAGGGTTAATTTTACCAAACCTAAATCTAAGGGCTAGGAAAGATTAGATCTAATGGTGTAGAATGCACCCTACATCACTTAAGTCATGGAGTATTTAAGTGGGAATGTTTTAGTTACAAGATGTGTGTGTAATGTTAAATGGGGCCTAAGGGGTTAGACCATGTTGGGTACCCTTGAAACTTTAGGTATTAAACCATATTAATTTGATGAATTTTTAAATAGGAGATTATTAATCTTACCTAATAAAATTTTGTATTTAATTTGGGGCCATTCATTAAATAGGATTAATAAGACCCTTGGAGCTAAATAGGAAAGAGTAAAATGGATTAATATTTGAAGTAAGCAGTGAAACTTAATAAGGAGATTAAATCTAAATATTTTAATAGGGTTGGGCCAATAGTAACTAATTATTATTTTAGTCCCATTGCCATTTAATACTTTAAATGGCACTTTAGGTATTAAACCATATTAATTTGATGAAGTTTTAAACAGGAGATTATTAATCTTACCTAATAAAATTTTGTATTTAATTTGGGGCCATTCATTAAATAGAATTAATAAGACCCTTGGGGCTAAATAGAAAAGAGTAAAATGGATTAATATTTGAAGTAAGCGTGAAACTTAATAAGGGAAATTAAATCAAAATATTTTAATAGGGTTGGGCCAATAGTAACTAATTATTATTTTAGTCCGACTATCATTTAATAGTTTAAAATTTTGTAATCTGGATTTAATTAAAATCCTAGCTAAGGCCTTCGAACCTTTCAAAAAAAAAAATTATTCCATAATTTTTTTCTTGTTTACTTTTGGGTTTCTCGGGGTTTTATGTGGGAAAAATGTGGGCGTTACACTTGGTATCAGAGCCGTGGGTTCAACACTTGGACCCTGGGCCAACTTTGAAACCCATAAACCTAGTTAACAAAATTTGAACCACCATAATTAAAATAATAAATTTGTTTGAATTATTGTACTCACCTAATAGTGTTTTATCGAACCCGGTTAACCAAAAATGTTGAATTAGATTGACCTTTTTGTGAACTTCTGATGTAGTAGGAACTTGTTTCTACTTTGAAAAGATGTTGTTTGATGAGTCCTAACGCTTGCTTTAGTCGTATGATGCGATAAATCCACTGAGACTCTTCTTTGTTGGAATGATAAATTGTATGGTGTGACTCTTGTAGTTTAGCATTAGTGGTTGTGTTTAGGGGTCAAGTAGAGTAAATTTGAAGATGTTATTCATCTAAATCTCCCCCTTTTTGTTCTTTCGGTGATTAGATGAGTTAGTCTTAGTTGCTGCTTTGGTGACTTAATCCCCATTTGAGTAAGTAGATATTAGGTCTTGGTGTCGCTTTTGATCCAACTTTGCATATGCGTTCTTAGAACTGAGCTCAAGGTATAGTACCCCTATTGGCAGCCATGAAGGGATGCAAAGTGACTATGATGTTGACTTTTTGTATTTTATATTCGTAAACTTGTGTAGTTTTTTCAAAGACTAACATCTTATTTTATGATTTGATTGAGAAGCTCTGAGGATCTTTTAGTTATTTATATTTTTACGATAATTTTCCGACATTGCAATGCTACTACTTAGCCCCTTTCCTTGATTACTGAAATTTCTTGGATTTTACTTTGATTGGTGACTCAAGCTCGTTATCTCATTGGCTACTTAGCTAAATGTTACTAGATTTTTTTTACATGTTGTTGAGTTGGTTATACGCTTTTTTTTTTGTGATGATTCGTCATATGGGGGTACACCCTAGGTTCCTTGAATGTATTCTTAGCTTCTTTAAGTTATGCCTTAGTTTTGAAGAACGGAACCTTGAGTTTGTCTAGGATCTTAGAGTCACTATTTTTCTGTCATCCTTGCTTGAAAGAGAGTTTGTTGTGACATGCGGTCTAGTTGGTAGTTTGGTATCGGTGGTGATGATTATCTTGTAATCTGGTAAGAGCTTGATCATCGTTGGAGTAGACGTGTTTGATTTTTGGCTTTGGATTGTGTTAGGATCGGATTAACTTTGGGTGATTGTAGGTCTTAGTAGATAATTTTTTTGTTTGGATATGACATTCCATTTGTGGCATGCTAAGTTTTACCATGTTTTCCTTTATTCATTATAGAAAGTATTGATTGGTGGATTATATGTATCTTGGTAATTATGGCTAGAATTAAGCCCATTCGGGAAATGTGTTTAATTAAGTGTACTTGTCTTTGCTTTTAATGACCCATAAATAGGTATACCATTGCCTTAACATTTAAAAATTTATGTATACCAATCTATGACCCAATAATATTGGGAAATGTTGAGACACATATGGATGTTTTTGGGTCTTTTGGACCTTGCTCTTGAAGATGTTAGTTTTGTAGATCTTAATATTTTAATCTCGCAATGCTTATATTGTGCTTCTTCTTTTAAAACTACAACTCTTGGTTGTAAATTCCATGTTTGGGTAGATTAGTTGGTTTTCTTATTGCATTTGATGCCTTCTAATGGGAATGTGGTGTCCTTGGAGTAAAAATTTCCTTGTCATTTTGTTGCTTGGTTGGTGGTATCTTGTGGAAATATGAGTGTTGATTTGAAAACTTTCCTTGTCTTATTATGTGAGTAAAATGTTTGAGCCTAAACAACAAACATTGTTAAACATCTAAAATTTGTAAAAGTAAATATGCCTCTTTAATGGGTCTTTTCTTGTAACTTATTTTGAGACTTGTGGAGACCCACTAGGAGTGTTTAATGATGCTTGTAATTTCTTTGGTAAACCCTTGAAATATTGGTGTGACTCATGTTGGTGGATTGATTCCTAGTTCTTACAAAAGTAATGATGTGTTTCTTTATGTTGAATTATGTCTCTCTCTCTCTCTCTCCCATAAAATTAATAATGTGATATGTTTGACTCTTCCTTCTCATTAAAATTTAATTAATAAGATGACCCACCCAAACACCATAAAACTCTAATTGAGGGGATTTGACTTTGAAACTTAACAAATAAATTGGAACACAGAAAAAATGAAAATGGTCCTTGTTATAACCTTGGTAGATTAATAGAAGAAATAAAACTATGTAGAAGCATAGAAAGGAAACTTTTTCCATTTACCTTCCCTAGGGTAAAATAAATAATTTCGCCACCTATACGAGAATGGCGAGATACCATTAGTGGTACTCCTTGTTAACGCATAAATATGTGATGCCATAATAGAAGGAAGATCTAATTAGGAAACACTTGTAAGAAAAGTGTTAGTAAGGGAAACTTTAAATTTTGACTTAATAGTTGGTTTATAAAATAAGTAATATTTAAGTGTATTGAGTGCAATGCATATTGAACCTTTAGTTCTATCACTGCCTGTATTTGTGAAATGCCTTATTGTTAGTGATGTGTTCTAATTGCATAGTACTCCCTTATTCATAGACGTATGTGATTTTCCTTGAGAGTTTTGGGTCATCATACCCTTGTCACCTTGTAGGTCTCAACGAGTGTGAGTTGTGGCATTTAGGATTGGGTCTTACCTCTTGTTTTTAAGAAAAGCAACCTACTTGTGTGATGATTTAGTCCTTGGTGACCTAGGTTATTGTAATTTTAAGGAAACATATGTTAAGGATATGAAATAACTTTGGGAATTCTCTTTTCTTCTTATTTTCTTGAGACACCTTGTTAATGTTTCCACTTTTCCGTTGGGAAGGAAAGTTCAAGTTTTTCCATAAGTTGTTACTCACTTTTGGTATGATACACTTCTAGATTGTAGTCGGACCCCTCTTGTTACTTGTTCTTCTCTCTAGCTCCCTTGAGTGCTCTTTGGTGTTACGATTTATGCATATTCTCTCCTTAGGGTTATTTTGAGCTTGAGAAAGATTTAAGATAAATAAATTCCATTGTGTTATGTAGGGTGAGTAGTGTCTCTTGTATTGATATATTAGTTTCTAGTGGAAATATTATCTACTTGTTTGACGTTCCTAAATTAGGTTAGTGTTGTGTGTTTGATATTGAGTGTAAAATCAATTTATAGGAAACCTCGTGGTCATGATTTTTCCTAGATTACCATGAAAATCTAATGTTACCTCTTGAGTTATAGAAGTGCTCCCCATGAATAGTTTTGTTGATAATAAATATTTTGGCTAACTAAAGTTTCATTTCCTTGTTAAACCTCATCTTGTGTGATCTCAAAATTGTGAGACCTTTGGGTAGACATGTTTTCTCATATAATTGATGATCGTGGTTGATTTTTTCTAGTCTTGTCTAAATAATGAACTTTGAAGCGTAACTCAACCTCGGTGGAAGGCTTAACTTTTGTTATTGTTGTATGTGTGATCCATGAGAGACTATATGGTCATCTCGACTTCACGGAATTCTCCCAGTTATTATTTTACTTTGGTGGTTGTTCTTGAGATTCCATTGGTAATTTCCTATTTTGATGCATTGTGTTGTAGCTTGGTTGATCACGTAGAGTTACTCTTTAGAATTAAATGGTTGTGACCTTACTTGAAGAAAGTTTAGAACTCATCGCTTACAATCTCCCTTATTCTTGTTAAAGTGCATTGGACCGACTTGGGTTCGTAGACCCACACTGATTGTTTGAAGCAAAGAAATTCCACAACGGGGTGATCCTATTCTTTGGCATTGTTCCCTACCTCTTTCTCCGTGACTTCCAGGAGGAATTCAAATCTAAGGGGAGGGGGATGTAATGCCCACTTCTCTTCAACACTAATTGAACCATGTTACCAATTCCAAATTGATTATAATCTCAAACCTTTCTGCTTTGTACTCTAGTTAACATACAAATAAAATGTGCGGGACATAATGTTTACTATTGTGTTTTGGTTATTATTATTTAAGCGTATGTTGTACTATGAACCCGGATGGACATTTAACGATATGACAAATTAGCTAGAATGGTTGCATTTTCATAAATTGATTGTGATAGAATTACTCTTCGATATTGTTCTGTTGTATTTAGTTTATCTCGTGACTAGACACATAGACACTATTTTGCATTATTATCTTGTGAGATATTAATAGATGAACAAATTTAACTCATTGTGATATGGAAATATAAGGATAGATATTACTATAATCGAACTGATTAACTTTTGATAGACAATCAGTATGGAAGATAATGATGTGTTGTTAGTTTAGATATATGTTGATATTTCAAAATTATTTTCATTTTGATTTTATTACGATGTTCAAAGTTATTTTGTTATCTCTTTGATATTGAAGAATGAGTGAAATTGTGAATTATGGTTTAAATTAGATGAGTTAGTTGGTTTATGATCTTATTTGCAAACTGATGTATGAGTAGGATCAAAATGTTGAAAATTGGAATAATTGTTGAATTACATGGTCATAAATAGTAGTTATGATATTTTATGTGAAATTGATATGTAGATATAGGCATTTTATTTGTTTGACATCGTTAATATGGCCATGAGGCCAAAAAGGTATTGTGTGATTTATGCAAGTAATTATATCACAACAAACTATGGGGGATAGGAGACCAACAATGAAGGAATGTGGGGTATTGGCAACTTGTGTAATGTTGTTGTCTTGTTATTTGTTGTTAGGGGTTCTCATGGGGGATGACCCCAATTGTGACCAAGGGGTTTGTGTGTAGCTTTTTTCCTATATTTTATTTAATTTTGGTGTATGTGATTTAATTTGTGATGCATTTTCCTCTTATCATTATTTGGTAAGCTAATATTGGATGTGATAAAAGGATTCATTTATTAGAGTGGTTGGGTCTTTGTTTCTTGTGGTTATTAGTTGAGTGTATGTGATTTGAGTGTTTTACACTCCACCCTACTTGGGAAATTCGGATTTGGCCTTAAGGGCCAATTTCGGAGAGGCTTGTGGGAGAAGATAAGTTTGTCCCACATATCTTAATTTCTTATACCAACCTTACCTATGGGTTCAAGGTTCAAAAATATACTCCATTATGTGTTTTGGAAGGAAAAAGGCGAGTTTTAATTGCACTTTCTTACATGTGATCATTTCTTTGTCCTTAAGGGTGTGTGTTGAAGTGGTGTGTGTAAGAGGGTTTTCATACCTCTCAACCACCCATTTATTGTGCCTTAGAGTATGGGTTTGACTTGGGTGATGTGGGATTGAGAAGAAATGATGTGACATCCTATATGGAGCCACATCATCTCCCTCTCCCTCATTTCTATTTATGAGAGTTTTGGGAAGTATTGAGGGTTAATTGCTCTTTTCTTTTAGGGATGCTTGTAATTTTGCAAAAACTTTCTTGAGAATGCTAAATGGAGCTTGGAGTGGACGTTTTATTGCTTAGGATTTTGGAAGGCTTGGATCTTGTTATGTATTGATACTCTTCTTTTGTTAGGTAGATATTCACCCTTTTTTTTTACTTTACTATTTTGGTTGTGCTCATATGTCTAGTTGATGATTGTTATATTGCTTATGATTGTGTGAGAAATGGAAATGGGGTAAAACTTGAGGGAGGCATAAGAGAAATGTTATTGGGTATTTTAGGAGGGAGTTGGGTTGGGATGTCCACCTAGTTGATAAATATGATTTGTGTTTATCTTGTTATTTTCTTGAGGGAGGCATAAGAGTGGGTTGATTTCTTGAGGGAGGCATAAGAATGGTGTATCTTATTGGAGGGAGGCATAAGAGTGTTGTGTGTTTTGAGATGGAGTTTTTGGAGGTGTATAGGTGGACACCCAAGCCCTTGGGAGGCATAAGAAGAACCCCTATGTTCCTATCTCCTCCATGGCTTCAGTATGAAGCCTTTGTGTTTTGATATTTGTTAATTTGTTGCAAAATTGGTATTGTGTTATTTCATTGATTGTCTTGATTGAATGTGTATTTGGAAGCCATTTTTGAGTTGCCATGGTTGTCTAAATAGCCCTCATTGCTTCCTTGTTGGGGCTCAAGTGCCAATGAGGGAGAAGACTTCTCTCCCTCATTGGATATTTTTGGTTGGGTGGAGAGTGTTTCCTACTCCCCATTTTTTTGTGCATGGCTTGATGAAGATGGTGAATTTTAAGGATGAAGTGATCTTTTTAAGAAAGGCATGTGAAGTTTTAGCTTGCAATATTAATACCCCTCAACTTGTAAACTACCAATAGTATTAGGGATGCCATTTTATAAATTGGTTAGATAATTGTAAGTGGTTTATTGTGATTTACATTACTTCATATGAAAGTGATATTTGTAATGATCTTGTTATGGAAATTAAGTTCTCACAATTCAAAATTGTGTTTAGAAGTTACATTGCAAATGTGTTTAATTTTAAAGGCTAGTACTCTTGGATGGGAGCTAAATGTTGATTTTTGTATTTTTGACAATATTTGTTTACTTGAATATTGAAATATATTTCATTAAGAATGGGTTGCTTTCCCCTTATCCAACTAGTTGTATAAAAGGCTTAAATAAAAATTGATTTATTATTACAATTTTCCTCTTTGTTGCAATTGGAATCATTGTAAGAAAATGAATGAACCTCAACCAATTATACCCTTTAGATGGTTTTATAAACAAAATTGAAAATGATAAGTTATTAAATTTTGATAAATACACAATTGTGCACTACTACTATTGCCTAGGTTCATGCAAATTTTATCCTTACCAAATTTACAAGTGTAACACTTATTCTCCCACACTAGTTTATTTTCCCTATTGCTTTGGGAGACTCAATTAATAAATATATATATATGATTAGTGTATAATTGTTATATATTAATAATATACTCCCGATTATTCTCACAATATCTATATTATCATTGAATAAATCTTTACTAATAGAAATTAATATAATTTTCATATTACAATAAATACATATTTTACTAACATATATTAATAATTAAAAACTTATATTTTAATCCTTCGCGCATTTGAAGGGAAGGGGAGGATTTGAGTTATAAACTTTAATTAAACCAAAAATGGAAGTGATGTTGTTTTTTACTGGCCGTAGGCCACGGCTAAAGAGGTTGGAACTATTATTAAATAAGAGGTTGGGGGAATGGGCGCCGACCCCACCCCCAACTCATTCTTTTTAAATTATAGGATGGGGTGGGGTTGGCGCCCCTCCCCCCAATACTTTAAACCCCACGATTTTTGCAAACCTTAATCTTCCAACCTTTAAAACAAATGACCATTAATCTTCTTGCGGTTTGTAAAAGTTTTTCTTGCTTTTCACGGCCTCCTACTAGGTCAGTGCACTTTGATTCTTGCGTGGAAAATGTTTTTCGAATATATATAAATTTTTTTATAGTTTTTCTGTATATACAGTAGGTTTTGTAGATTTATATATAAAAAAAAAAAGAAAGGGAAATAAAGAAAAGAAATGTAAATATGTATTTATAAATATGTAGAAATCGTGTAGTAACCCAAATGGATTTTTGTTACACCTTGGTTACCCAAGAAACTTGCAAGTAAGATGTCATATAAAAACAAATGTGGAAAGGGAAGAAATACCCACAACCCGATTTGGGTAGTTTCTTTAGAAATGAGATGCAAATAATAACAAAATATGGCATTTTGAGGATAAGCAAACCCTAGGAGAGGGATGCTAAAAATATCACTCTTCTTGTGAGTATCCATCCAAGGGTTTGAGCTTCCTTCCATGGCTTAATCCTTTTTCTGTCTTCCTTAACTCGTAACTCAAAACAAGAGAAAATGAGAGATAAGATTTTAGAAAATAAATATATGATATTCCATAACGATTTTTAGGTTACTTTTGCCAAATCTAAATCTAAGGAATAAGAAATATTAGATCTAATGGTGTTGGATGCACCCTACATCACTTAAGTGATGGGGTATTTAAGTGGGAGTGTTTTAATTAAAAGATGTGTTTGTAATGTTAAATGTGTCCTAAGGGGTTAGACCATGTTGGGTACCCTTGACACTTGAGGATTAAACCATATTAATTTGATGTAGTTTTAAATAGGAGATTATTAAATCTTACCTAATAAAATTTTGTATTTAATTTGTGGCCATTCAATAAATAGAATTAATAAGACCCTTGGGGCTAAATAGCAAAGAGTAAAATGGATTAATATTTGAAGTAAGCAATGGAACTTAATAAGGGAAATTAAATCGAAATATTTTAATAGGGTTGGGCCAATAGTAACTAATTATTATTTTAGTCCCGAATTCTATTCAATATTTTAAAATTTTGTAATTTGGATTTAATTAAAATCCTAGCTAAGGCCTTGGAACCTTTCAAAAAAAATTATTCCATAATTTTTTTCCTATTTGCTTTTGGATTTCTTAGGGTTTTATGTGGGAAAAATGTGGGTGTTACACTATTAGACTCTAAATTGTTTAAAGGGACTTCACAAAGAACTCTAAGACATTAGAGGTCTTGCAAGTTCAAGGTTTGTCCAAAATGAGTAATTATCCTGGTGGGCCCACTTTTAGTCAACATGAGAAAAAAATGACTAAAGTGATCAATAATGTTTAAGATTCTCATTGTGTTCTCATTACCCTTTGGTTTCGTAAAGAAAGCCCAAGAGAATCAAAATAGGGATCGAAAAAAGCTTTGTAGGGCACCATAATCATGAGATAAAGATAGCTCATCGAGCGTGTACTCGACGAGCTCACATGATACATAGGATGGGTTTTTTTCCAATATAGATCATTTTAGAGCTCGAGATTGGCATTTGACGACGTTCAAAATGGTATGGAGCTAAACATTGTGTACAACCGGGAGTTGAGTTGATCAAAGACATTAAACAATTGGTGAATGACTCGGGGGTTGAGTTGAGACTAAACCTCTTGGTCTCAGATCGAAAAAAAGTATAGATTGGTAGATTTGTGAAGGACGCAACTTGTTGGCTCGATGTTTGAGTTTGAGCTCGATTTTTAATGCAAATAGGTCGGGCTCGGTATGAAAGAGAAATGAGATTAATTCATGTGTGAACCTAATAAACAAGCAAGGATAAATCCATTGGGAATTCATGATGAATCACAATGAAAGGAGCGAGGTGATCATCATTTATGTGGGCCAAGTTACACTCAGACAACCCAGGGAAGACACACCATAAAGAGAACGTGGGTTTTCGTTTCATTGAATTGAGCTAGTTGAGGATAGGAACTCAGCCGAGGAATTTGTCATGACTCGTAGGCGAGCTCATGATCAAGGTCGATTCGATGAATCGGTGAGCCATTTAGGCTACGCTTGAGGAGAATGACCATTTGATGATGCCAAAATAAGTAAAACGAGTGAGGAAGATATTAGGATAGGATGCAAAGTGAAATTTGGTGGTAATCTCGACTCGAAGGTGATAGAATCAATATAAATGGCTCGATAGTGTGTGCGTTCTGTGCTCATCAATGAAGTTCAATTCGTAATGAAACATGAATCATGGGCATGAGGGATTAGCTTTCGCAACGAGTCTTAGAGCTAGTCGCTTGAGTTATGTTTTTCGATTTAATCGGGATGAATGAATAGGTGTTCAAGAGTCATTTCAGATCGAACACGGGTGAGTTGCTTAAAAAATTGAAATCTTGACACGAGCTCGTAAACTATGTCGATGGAGGTGAGAGTTGTGTCGATAAAAACAAGTTAGCCCATCGGGATTTTAGAAGTCTTTGAGAACCGACGAGTTGAAGTTTGCAGACATGGCATGATGAAGAAGGACACGCCAAGCTAGAAGGTGAAGAGAGATCAAATAAATTTCACGAGTTAGCTCAACGTTAACACTTCGTGAGTTCAAACCGATCTCATTTTGAAGTGCATGGTGTTTCAAATTTTGGGATTAGCCCGAATTTAGACTTTCAAAGCTATTTAGTTTGAACACTCCCGACGAGTTGGAAAAGGTTCAAAGAAAATCCCGAAGTTTCGAAAACATGAAACTCCAAAATTTAGAGTTTTGCATTTTCAGGAGTTTCAGAGGTGTTTGATTTAAGGTTTCATGTGAGGAGTGTTTCGTAGTTGTGTCGATTCAATGTTTGCACTAAGGTAGGATTGAGTTCTCGCAGGCTCATCGTGAATCATCCTAGTATATAGTGGTGTTGAGTCTTGGCATAGGCTTAGTTGGGAACTCATCCGGCAAGCTCGGGAATAATGTCGGAGATGTTTCTCAAAAATAAGGTTGGTCAAAAAGAGATCCGATGTGTGGGCTGAGCTAATTCGGCGGTGTATAACCAAATTGCTCGCTCGAATCACATCATTCAAAAAAGGTAGCTAAGCATGTCAAATTTAGAGCTCGAACCTAGATGGGGTGGTTTGTGCATGAGTTTAAGAAATGATCCCAAGCCATAATGAAAAGAAACAAATTTTATGAAAGCTTTGAGCATAACACCTAGGAATATTGGCGGTCGACTTGATAATGAGATTCTATCCTAATTTCATTCTAGATTCCATCAAATTTCACCTTCGAGTCGAGATTGCCATCAAATTTCACCTTCGAGTCCCATCCACGTGCTCCGCCACTAGGCTGCGCATTTGTTTTGCTCAAAATTTGTCTAACTTTGATTTTATTGATTGCTTGCAAACATACGTGACAGTTAGGGTAATTGGTCGGAGCTCATCATGGTAACATTATAGGCAACAAGTTGTTGAGTAACTTGAAATCAGTGGGCAAATATTGGCGTTTGGAGCGAGCGAATTTGGAAAGAAAACCATGTGAGCTCAATGACAAAAGAGCTTGGTGTTTGTGGGGGACGAAGCATCACGTTGTAGAATGCAAAGTGAAGACGGGTGCTCGAGAATGAACTCATCTCTATGTGTTAAAAATGACTAAGGTTGCGGTTTGAAAGGGTCGTTTAAGAGATCGAAGGCGTTAGAGAATTCAAAGTTTTGTAGCTCAGACTTTCGGAATTTTTCAGGCCGAGTTGAGAAAATGAGCACGCAACATCTGAAGGTTTGAAATTTCAAACTTTCAGACATTTGGGGTTTGGATGTTTACAGCGAATCGAGGCAAAAGCAATTTGAGTTTCTGAAAATCTGAAGTTATTCAGGTTTCGTGGTTGCGTGGAAAAGTCGCTAACTTCAACGAGTGGATTGATTTAAATGGTGGATAAATATCTCGGCGGCTAAGTCGGTCAGTTGATAGATAAGGCGGGATGCTCTTTGAGGGGGTCGGCGAAGTTTAAATGAGAACAGGTGTAGCTCACTTAAAAGAGGAATTCGGCATCCACAAAACCACGTTTCTGGTCAAAGATGTATGTGGCAAGAAGTGAAGGCTCTATGCGTTTGATGTGGAGCTTGTAGATGGTTCATTGAGAGAGTCATTAATGACTCGGTTAGTCGGACATATGGAGGAGAACTCGCCATTTGGATTTCCGTAAGGTATTTGGTGAAGTCCGCAACGATAAACTTAGAAACCAATAAACATAGGATGAGTTGGGAACATTGATCAAATTTGAAGGGCTAGTCCCAATTTCATTGTGAAGGGTAAATATTGGACCAACCCTTCAACTATGAAAAGTAGTATAATCATTTTACACTTCATATGAAAAGAGTAAATCAATCACACATGTCACAAAAATTGAACACTTTTTACAAAGAGAGATTTTATTTTTTTAAATGGGTGACTTTACAAATTAAAAATGTCAATGTATCATATCTAATAAGAGTGTCTCCCCTTAAAATGTAATAAATTCCATTTCATAAATAATGTAATGAATAAGTTATATTGTGAGATCCAATAAAAAATTTAAAATTAAACTCTCTAATTGACATTGGAATTACAAAGTGACAAACTAAAATTTTAACACACATAATGAGCCTAAAAATTAATGACAACACAAGGTTCTTTTACTCAAATTTAATTTGCTAAATATAAGAGAAAAAATAATTAGTTGTATAAAAAAAAGTCATGTTTCATCTAATAAATAGTATCAAGAAAAATATCAAACTACCAAAAATTTATGTGATCTAAATAGAAATGTTTCTCGTGTTCACCTCAATGTGAGCAAAACATATCACCAACACATTTTTTAGGCTCCCTTCAAAAAATAAAATACCTGAAACACAAAATGAGATACAAGTCATTCAACATTTAGACCTTTATTTAGACCGAGTCAAATGTTCTTGACAAGTATTCATTAATTATTTTGAAAAAAAATCTTATTAAATTAGTAATAAAATATTGAAAACACTTATCTAAACTTCCAAAGAAAATATTTTTATAAATAAAAAACAATAAAGAACATATTTTATATAAAGAACTTCCAAAAACTCACCATCTATTTGTCTAATGGAAGTGGTTTTCAATTTTTTTATTCTTCCATGCATCATAAATAGCATTCCAATCTACCTCATTTAGAGCATGAGGTGCACAAAGAGATAGAAACATTAGCATATCCAATGTGCTCAAAGAAAGCCTGGATCTATCATCATTCTTTATCCTATTTAACTTTGAAAACCCTCTTTCACATACGGCTGTGCTTGCTGGAATTACAAGAATAACTTGCCATAGTTGATCAAACATGGAAACCCTTCAAACCATTCAGGTTCACTGCCACATAGATCCCATGCTCCAAACATATGTTTTTTTGGATATGATGTATAAATAGTACAAATAAACTCATCCATCTCACCCAAACATTTAACACTGTCCACAATAGGTGAGTTTCCAACACTAAATTTGTCACATAAACATGTTAACCATCTTTTTGTTTGACGATCTCTATCTTCTGTCTCCTCGTAGTAATTACGAGGACTGAAAAATTTAGCAGCATTAAATATAGGTAAATCTGTGAATCTTGTATCAAGAGAATCAATTACCTTAATTATAAAGCTTTTTCCCAATTCAATGCAATCATCTAGTGTCCCTGATCTTTGTGACTTAGGCAAGCTCTCAAATCTCAATGCATGTACATGTAATGTACCTGTTCCATCTGCAAACTCAAGAGATCCTCCTTGTGCCCTGGTTAGAAAAGATGATGTATGTAGAGTACCTGTCCCAAATATGCCTCTTTGAAATCTCCTACGAAGCATGTCAATTGTGATATCTAATGTAGTCCCAATGGAAGTAATGTCAATATGATCCTCTTGAAATTTTTTATTCAACAAGCACATCTGCAAGTAAATGGATGCAAAATTGTACCTGAAATATTGTTGCCAAATCATACATTTTTTTCTCCTCTAATTCCCATTCTTTCAACAAAGCAGGCATGAGTTTGACAAGTCTTTCCATGACCTTTCCTCTAGAAAGCCACCTAATTTGATGAATTTGTAACACCTCCAACCTACTGATTTGAAATGACTCCATCAACTCTCTCAATGCTCCATGTCTTTTAGCAGATTTTCCAAGCCATGAATATATTTTATTTGCAAATTTATCAATAAACTGCAACTCTGGAAAATAAGATGAAGCATCATTTGCTGCTAATGCTTCTCGATGAGCTATGCAATGAATATCTAATAAATGAGGAGCATCTCGACGAAGCTTTGTGGACAAACCTTCACGAATTCCCCTCATGGAAGATGCCCCATCAGATCCAAATCCAACTAACTTCATTAAGGATAAATTCATCTCTGTCAAAAGAGTGATCACGGCATCATACATAGCTTGAGTTGTTCCATCCTTTATTTCAAGGAGTCTTATAAATTTTGTTACACATTGACCTCTTCCTCCATTTGTCAAGTATGTAATATAAACAATCAAATGTTGTTCCATAGTACGATCAGTGCTTTCATCAACTAAAATAGAGTAAAATGGACTATGAAATATCTCATCTTTCAACTTTTTCCAGTAAACCTCCTTAGCAGCTTGTAAAAACTCTTTTCCAGATGTTGTATTTGTATATGCAGAATATTCATCTGTGAGAGGCATGTGTGGAGTTCCTTTATACCTGTTCAAGTCACAAATCGGCTTATAGAGCTCCAAAGATAAATCATGTATGGCAACAAAATACATATTTTCCATCACTGATATGATTCTCTCCTTCTCAGCATCTACCATGAGTTCTATGTGTTTAGTGATTGGAATGTTACTTTGTTTATTTTCTCCCTCCAAACGTTGTGATGCAAATTTATGAGGCTCTGATTCTGCATGGGTAAGAAGGCCACTAACTTGAAGGGTGGTGCTTCCATCTTTAGCAAATGGAGTATCTCTCTTATATTTGACACACCAAGAACATTTTATCCTTTCTACACCATTGCAGTCTTTTATAGCATAAGCCCATGGAAATCTTGTTTTCCATTTGGCCTTGAATGTCCTTTTAGGTTTCTTTGATGGGTGTTCCTCTTCCACAAATTCTGCTCCATCTAACTCATGTTCTTCTTGTGCAAGAATATCAAATTCTTCATTTTGAGAATCACATGGTTGACTAGAATGCCGAGAGATGCCAAACGCATCAGCAAGTGACAATTGTTTTTTATCCTTCTTTGGACGACCAATGGAAGCCATTTTCTCACACAACTTACACTACACTTGTCACCTATTCCAATGAAATAATTATAAAAATATCAAAATAGTGTTTTCACATGAATTTTGTGTATTATTTTGACAATTTAGAATTAGAGATTAGAGAATATTTAAGAAAATAATTTAGAGTAATTTGTATAATCATGCAACACTAAAATCTCAAATATAAGATTGCACTAACAAAGGGTCGTGGATTCATATTCCTTACCTCTTCACGCTTGGTGAACTACTCCTCGTTAAAGCATGCACTCCCTCAAAGGTCAGTGTTCAACACCAAATAATTTTTTGTCCATTTTCAGACAATATATTATGAAAGCACATTTGAGTGGGCCCTTATAATAATAAAAAAATGAACTTCTTTCACAAAAATAAAAACAACAATAAAAACCTCTTGCAGAGATGTTAAAAGCAAAGACAATTTTGAAGTGGCAAATAATTATGCCACTTATTTGTTTTCGAAAAGTGCAATTGAATGTTAAATATATAGCAAGAAATTGATGTCATCTTCGTCGGCTGCCATTAAATTCATTCTACTATCTTTCAAACACAAAATTACAGAGTCAGGGACATTAAGACCGAATTTACTCTGCTAGACATAAGTGAACATGGATATTTTTTTAATCTCTGATTTCCAGCTAAAATTTCCACTTCAAAAGCGTGAATGCGAAAATTCGTTGAAAAAGAAAGAAAATAAAGTTTTCAGAAAAAGAATCGTGAAATGAGAATAATTTTAGAAAAAGAGTTTGACAATTTTTAAAGTTTTTTACAGAGTGAACCTTACGCGTATATTCTCTACGGATTGACAGACAATTTTGCACATAAATTTGTTAAATAATATATATATATATGGCCGTGGCCCATAACATCACCTGTAAAAGCAGAAAATTAGAGAGGAATATGGCTAACTCACCTTATTTTCCATCACGCTAACTTTGGAGCCAAGCTTGCCAGCTTTCTTTCCCATCTTGGTGATCCAAAATGATTCAAACCCGTGGGCCGTGAGTGCGACTGTGTGCGACTCTATGCTCCTTTCGTATATAATCCGGTGGTATAAAATTTGTTAGCTATTAGGATATTCCAGTGTTGAGAGACGAGGGGTTAGGAACTTAAAGGACCCTCCCACTGCCTACATATACTCTGATAATACTATGTCCATACATAATAATTTTGTGCGTTGAATGTCAATACACTAAAATTTCAATACATTCTGCCGCCTGCGCTCAATATAGTCTGAGTCTTTGAAATTTCAATACATTATGCGCTGCATATACTTGAAATTTCAATACTTATACATTCTGCCCTAAAATTCACTGAATGTCCAATTAAAAATAGTTTTTATTGATTTGAAAATTACACATTGGAATTTGGATACAGACTGACAGACTGCAATTAATGTTTTGTGATTCTCGTGAATCGTGGAGGGTAGATGTGGACGATGGAATGTGGCAGCTGGTAGGTGGAAACTGGATAGTGGGATTCGTGGCGTGGGACTCGAGAATCACAGGGTGTGACATCCTGACACAGTGACAGGTCTGCTATTAGATACGTAACGTTATAACTTACAAATATATTCGACCCACAGACTACAGTCCACTCCCTGATACTACAGATGCATTATTGCATATTGAAGATGAATAGACGTTTTCAGAAAACTTCGCTTGAACATTTATGGTGGCAGGTTAAATTAGCAAGTGGCAGGTTGAAACGGCGCCCTTCAGGTGAAGTTTTAATAAAAATATAAACCTTCATATTTGTCAAACAATTTTTACACCCTAATTTTTTTTTACGGGAAAAAATAATATCACACTTTTCTGACGTGTTCAAAGCCCTTTGACGGGCTGTGACGTGTGCAATTTTGAACACTGGTTGGGAAATCGAAAAGAGTGAAGCGTCAACCAAATATCTCGGTCGATGATAGGAGACGGATATAATACGTGGGAGATGCATGTTAAGTCCACAAAACATGAAGTAGTTTGTACTCAAAGCAAAACAAAGCAAACAAATAGTATGTCGAGTTAGTTGACAACTATAGAAATAAGGCGAGTAAGTCTTGGAAAAGCCCACGATGAAAACATAAAACACAAAATTCTCGAGTAAGAAGGTAACTTGCCGAGCCATTTGGTGACTCGGTGAGTCGATGGATTACAATGCCAGGATACCCAAGAAGTAACTTTTTCTCAACAAGCCATAACTTCCTCCCCGATTGTCTGCATTTTCCACAAAATTGTAGTCGTTGGAATTAGGAAAGCAAGAGCTATGCAATGGAATCATGAATAAATGAATTTTCTAAGGTTTTTTGTTATGAAATTATAATATTCCCTCATTCCGTAAATATTTCCTCAAAAGGTGGAGTTGTAATTAATGAAGCAACATGATTAACTATCTCTGCTACATTCATGCCTAGTTAGAAGGGACTTCTTCCTTCTTTCTCTCCTCGGATTGTGAAAGTTCTATAAATTATAAAGGGGTGCTTATTAAAAAGAGTTAGACATTTTTCAAGCTTCCCCTTCTTCACAAAATTATAACTGCAATCTATGTTTTTCCCTCTTTATGTAATGATGCACCTGAGCCGGTGCTTAAAAGTAATGGAAATTATGTTTTGTGATCAATTATATTTCCTTACATTATTTTGTTGCTTCTATTTTCCTCTCTCATGTTTGTAGGTGAACTATGCAACCAGTGTTTCTTTTACAAGTTTTGGAGGTCATTGTACTTATCAAGGAATGAAGTATTGTATGTAAATTGAGTATGTGATGTATCTTCATCCTCCTCATGATCATCTCTCTTCATTGGCAAGCTAGAATTTTTTCTAGCAAAACCCTTTCTTGGTGCATCACCACTTCTAATTTAGGTTTTATTTCTTGCAAATATCTCTCCCTAATCCCCTTGAAATTTTAGTATAGGTCTAGGTAGTTGTTCTTATTGCATTAGGAGTAGTGTAGTGCTTAGTTTAGGAAGAGGAAGCCGACCTTCTCGGAGGTTCACCTCAAGCCCACAAGTCCCATAGCTTGAGAGGTGATCCCATGTTACCCAATCACACCGAATGTTGTGTTCACCTTCATGCCATTCTGGGGGGTGCAGTGATTTGGTGATAACAGCTTATAAGTCCCATAATCCATGGTGAGCCTTGCCAACACTCTTCCAATTTTGTTCTAGTATTTTTTCAATTCGATCACTAAAAATGAGCCAAGTCACCTCTTCTCTCTATTGCTTAGGGATTCATATTGTATATTCTTATTGATTTTATCTTACTATATATTATCAATTGTATATCATTAGTTATAGTAATTACTCTAAAATAAGGTTTAATTCAATTTAAATTAAATCATTTGGTGAATCCATACCCTCATTTGTACATTAGCTCTTTGTCTTGTATATTAGCTTCTTCTTTACTACTTGCTTATATAAGTTAGGATCCTTCCATTATCACCACCATGAGTGTCTCCCTCTCTGCATTCTTGCAGGCCAAACCTGAATGTGAGAATAAAATCCAATCTTATTTATCTACCATTTACATTCATCTCAATACTTATCCTAAATATGTGTATCATAGATTAACTACAACATCATCTTTAAATGAGAAGCCTATTACTTTTACATTTGTTGAGCTTCCTTCTCAATTTTTTTAAAATACTGATCCCCCTTTATATTCACATATGAGTCAATAAAATATGGGTTAAATGAGATTTAGTTGATAATGGATCGACACTTAATATTTTTAATTTATCATTTCTTCAACAAATTAGGCTTTTCGAAGCCTCCTTAACTCCTTCGTCTATTTCTATTCATGGCTTTGATAATGTTCTTAAACATTCCTTAGGTACTATCACACTTCCCATCAACATTGGTCCATGCACTTTGTCTATCCCTTTCCATGTAATGCCATACATGTGGTCCCTTCAATCCTTCATACAAGTTTTAAATTTCTATATATATATATATATATATATGTCATCTATGAGGCCTTAGCCAGCCCCTCCACATTCACCTTTTACAAAACTATTGAACATTCATATAAAACACCCATTTCTACTACACACGACCCTCATTTCACCAAGTATGGTCCTTTCGATAAGCATATGCTTCGTTATGGCCCCAAATTAGGCCAATATGGAAAAGCAGTCATGTAACCGCTCACCACACCCACACAATCTACCAAACTTGGCATCAAATATCACCCCTCTGTCCACTCCTCTTCTTGCCACATCTTTTCTTGAGGTTTATACTAATTCACATGCTCCTAAACTCCCTCTACTATATCCTGAGATTATTGTTCACACTTCCTCTTCTTGACCTGCATTGGATATATTCCTTACCAATGATGCTCTACTATAATGCATGAGGACTTACAACCATTTCCTCTCTTCCAACCAAAAAGAGTACTTTCCATCTATTCTCAATGGTAGTCGCATACTTTGGCACATCTCATCCTCTTAACAACAACAACGATACTCCGACACCATTCCTATTGATCCATACATAAAAGACTACTTCACTCTCATAAATGATGAAACTATATAACACAACCTTGGAACCAATGAAAACCCCGTATGGTTTTATTGGCTACCTATGTTAAGTCATCTCGAGTGAGATCATATCAAACAAGTGATTCATGAATTTTCAGACATATTTTCATGGTATTATAGTGATATTCTTGGCATAGATCCTTGTGTTTCCATGCATTATATCATGCTCAATCCTAGCGCAAAACTAGTACCATAGAAAATTCAAAAAACACATCATAAGGTTATCTTACTCAAATCGAAAGGAAATACAACAAATTTTAGATGTCAGGTTTATCTCGCACTATTGACTACCTTGAATGGGTATCTAATATAGTTATTTTTATGAAACA
Organism: Taxus wallichiana var. yunnanensis; assembly: GCA_018340775.1. Classification (NCBI taxonomy): domain Eukaryota; kingdom Viridiplantae; phylum Streptophyta; class Pinopsida; order Cupressales; family Taxaceae; genus Taxus; species Taxus wallichiana. The sequence goes on along the minus strand of CM031233.1, from coordinate 129,256,996 downwards.
AGATAAAAAAGTTTGCTATTGCACATATTTTTGTGAACTCAATAATGCTTTCCCCAAGGATAGCTTCCCATTACCGCATATGGATTCCATCATCGATTCTACAATAGGATATGACATTCTTTTGGTCATGAATGGCTTTGCTAGTTATAATAAAACAAAAATCAACCCCGGTGATCAAGAAAAGAAATCATGCACCACACTATGAGGTACTTTTTCCTATACTATCATGCCATTTGCCATTAAGAACGTCGGGCTACTTATCAATGAGATGAAGGTTGATATGATAGAAAATTAATTTTTCTTCCTCAAATTAACAATCATAAACATGTAAATATATATACAATAGAGACAGTTAGAAGGAGAACTATCTTATTGGAAGGTAAACCACCTATAGGTCAAAGATGCCACGAACGCAGACAAAACTACCACCAAAGCATAACCAAACCCAAAGAATTATTGAAAGTTTTTAAAATGGATTAACTATTACTAACATTCCCCCTTAATACATTGTTTTTACAAACATCATATTTCTAGATAGTGGACCCCCTTATTCCAAACATAGTAAAAAGTTTATTACACTCTCTATGTAGCCTGCTCACCTTTTGAGGTGACATGCCATCTTTATGGCTTCTTAGTCTTGGTGACACCTTGGTTTTTCCCCATAGGATTACCACAGACCTGGAAGTCACTTGAGAAAATCCATCTTTGAGAAAACCTCAATGATTTCTGGTTTCCCTGGATTACCACGAACCCATATGGTTTTCCGACTATAGGTTTACCACGAACCTGGAGGTGACATGATGTCTTAGTTGTACACTTCGGTGGTTTCTCAGATTTCCACAAACCCTTTACACAAGAACTAAGCACTACTCTATTGATTTTTCTCCTCACAATGTCCTTCATTCAGGAGGTACCAAACTAGAAACATACTCTGCATCTTTATTGAAAAAAAAAAAAACACACTAAGTTCAACAACAAAAAAATCACGAAATCCATGTTGCGACTCCGTTGTAGGTGACTGAGGAGAGGATGCCAATTTTCCTCCGACCTCTCAGTGTACCCTCCAGCCTCAATTTTTTTAAAGAAAAAAAGGATAGGTAACGTTTTGTTTTTCTTGCCATTTGTTTCTACACTTCACCTCCATTTCTCTTTCATGTTCTCGCTCTAGATTTTGTCCCTTTTGTTGCAAAAATAAAGAACCAAAATATGAAATGCTTAGCCTCCTTCATTTCAAAAAACATGCATGTCTCTTTTCACCACATTTTTCAAGTAGACAGATGATGAACCAATGAAAAGAGGTATGATTGATGGAGTTATAGAGTTAGATCCTCCATTCCAATTTCAAATCCCCGATGTCCATGCTTGGTCCGTTGGAATATCAAAGTAGGTGGTTATCAGATTTTAATTCCCGAATTTCCTCCTCCAATGCACTAGTTTTGCAAGTGTTAGTCAACAAAATTGTTATTTTTCCACATAGCAGTTCCTCTGCAAAAAAAAGAAGAATAAAGAGAAAAGTATCTTGTAAGAGGATTTGCAGGCGGTTTTTAAAAAATGCTCATCAAGCAATCAAGCACCGAGCTTGACATGCCAAATAAAGAAAACAACTCCTGTTCCTCCCGCACATAAGTGACAAGTGTAAATGACTCGATACCACTAAAGGCTAATATAATAGAAAAATTAAATGTTTTGCCTTGAATTAACATTCATAAACATATTAATATATATACAATAAAGACGGTTAGAAAGAGAAGCATATGGAAGGAAGGTGAACTGCCTATTGATGGTGAATCACTACACCCCTAAATGTATGCAACTCAATGGGTTGAGACTCTTAGTTCGATTGCATAACATGGAGCTTTTCCCAAGTGTGGGACCTTGCGAAATTAGAAAATCTCTCTGGATGAAGGCCGGTTCCTATTCCTCTGTTCAAATGCACATGTAAAAATGTAGAGGGTTTACTCAAAAACCTAATCTAACTTTCCAAGGAGACAGGGTAAGAAGATGCATAAAAAATAAACCTAAACTAACAAAGGTGATGCACCGAGGAATGAAGAACACCTATCTTGCCAATAAACACAAACCATTAAAATGCAATGCAAGATCATGCAAGATAACAAAATTTGCAGTGGAAGATTAGGAGGATGTAAATGAACATAGAGAGGGATGAGAATCATCCACAGATATGCATTATTTGCTCCAAAGATTGATATAATACACTACAAAATGCAAAGAGGCAAAGTTCATTACAATTTTAGATGGGAGGTTGGGACTCCATAAATTCACTGCCAAAGATAAGAAGGGAGGGGAAAAAAAGAATTTCCAACCTTTAGAAAGAATCCCTCCTTACAATTTATAAGAAGAATGAGATAGGGAAGAGAGAGGAATTCCAAATCTACCCCAACCACCTCTAGGTTGCATTTAATTCATCTCATTATGGTGGTAGGTGAGAACCCTAGTAAACCCAAAAATGGCGAATTGTATTTTGCATTTTTAAGAACTTTTTCTCACCCAATTAAATATATTCAATATTAGTTGGATAGAGGACCTCGTAAGCTTTCCGAAAATTCCAACCTTGTGTGAATCGAGCTCCCTGTGAAAAGTTATAGCCATTTGAATATCTCACGTCGTGGTTTGCTTTCACATCGAGTTCGGGGTGTCAATGCCAAAAATGTTGTGCCTCCGAAGATGCGCCTCAAGCACAACTATCCTCATGTCAACATCCTCTTAAGTGTGCCATAGGCATTGAAAATGTGGTGTTGACATTTTCGATGTGCCCCCCAACCTACGCCAGGGCGCGAATTTTTGCATGTCGACACCTTCTGATGTGCGCCCCAACCTGCGCTAGGGCACGAATTTTCGCATGTCAACACCTTCTGATGTGCACCCCCAACCTATGCCAAGGTGTGAATTTTTGCATGTCGACACCTTTTGATGTGCGCCCCAACCTGCACTAGGGCGAATTTTTACATGTCAACACCTTCTGATGTGCGCCCAACCTCGCGCTGTGGCATGAATTTTTGCATGTCGACACCTTCTGATGTGCGCCTCCAACCGCGTGTGGTGTGATTTTTCACATGTTGACACCTTCGATGTGCTCCCCAACTTGTGCTAGGGCACGAATTTTTGCATGTCGACAACTTCGATGTGCGCCCCAACCCTGTGCTGTGGGGCACGAATTTTCACATGTCGACACCTTCTGATGTGTGCCTAACCTGCTTGTGGCGCAAATTTTCACATGTCGACACCTTCTGATGTGTGCCTCAACCTGTGCCAGGGCACGAATTTTTGCATGTCGACACCTTCTGATGTGCGCTAGAGGCGCTTGGTGATGCAATAAATGTCAGGTTTTCGACCATGCAATGCACTTTCAAAACCCAAAATGAAGGATTTCGATTTTCCTTGATTTCCATATTCTTCTGCTCTTGACTATATTTACCCGGGGAGATATATACAACACCTCCTATAGGTCAAAAAGACACCACGAAGGTAGGAAAAGATTCCACCAAAGCATGACTAGAAGTTTAAACAATGGATTAACAATTTCTAACACGTGTTATGAAACATCTTCTATGACCACATACAGATATTTATTGAGGAATACGTTGATCATATACTTTCCAAATCCTGACATCTTCTACCCACGCTCGTGATCTCCACACACATTTTGAATGGTTACAACAAAAAAACATCCACCTCAATCCGTAAAAGTGTGTTTTTAACATTATTATTAGAAAAATCCTTATTTATTATATCTTAACACAAAATTGAGATTGATCCCAAAAAGATTAGTACCATAGTTAACATGCCTCCTCCAAAAATTTACATCAACTATGTTCTTTATAAGGAAAGATCCAAGTCATACTTCACTTTATTGCATAGTTAGTAGGAAAAGCTCATCTCTTCACACTCCTCATGAAAAAGGACACTAAGTTCATTTGGGATGATCATTGTCACCATACTTTTGAGGCCATTAAAGCATATTTTCTCAATCCACCTATTATTGTACCTCCTACGTAAGATCGACCCTTCCTGTGTACATCTCTATTGCATTACGTGCCTTAGGATCACTTCTCACACAACATGATGATTCTCACCAAGAGTGGGTTGTTTATTACATTAGTCGCACATTACTTTCCTATGAGTGCAATTATAACTATATTGAAAAATTATGCCTTGGCCTCATATCAAGTTTGTAGAGAAGTTGCTACATTATATTATAGATAATGAGATTCATATTATTACCAAAGTGGATCCCTTACGATACCTCTTATCCCGAATAAAAATCTATGGACATCTTACTCGATGGGTCATGTCACTCACCAAATTTGATTTCAAATTCATCCCACAGAAAGATATCCAGGGCCAAGTCATTCTTTGAGGAGCTAGTTAATGCTCCCTCTTTAATGTTTCCCCCATCTTTGATACCTTCCGTGATGACTTCACTACTTGCACCATCGATACTGATAGTTGTACTATGTATTTTGATAGATCTCATTATGTCTTGGGCACCGAGGTCCAGGATTGTCTTCATCCCCCACATGGTGATCATCTCCCATTTGCATACCAGTTAGGTTTCTCCTATACAAATAATGTTTCCAAGTATGAAGCTCTCATTCCCGGCCTCACCATCACTTGTAAGCTCCTTATTCAAAATATCCATATACATGGAAAATATCATATTATTTTCAATCAATTCTATGTTGCATATCGACAAATAAGAGTGTCTCATCTCCTATAAAAAAATTTAAAATCCATCTTAACTACATTTTATTCCTATTATATCACTACAATCCCTCACAAAGATAATTTTCATGTTGATGTCATGGCTAGTTCCACATCCCTTATCTCTTAGGACATTACTAACGAGTAGGCCACGTTTATCATTCATCACATATAACATCCATCAACTCTTATTCTAGATTTGGAAGCTTGCATTGTTACATGTATAAATGATCATCCTGGAATGGTTCAAACCCATCTATAATTTATTATATCGACAGGCCATTCCTGATGACCTTCACCCCATGAAGCCCATCATCTCTAACATGAGGCCACATGATATGCCATTATTAGATCCTCACTTTTCACAAGATCATGCGATGGATATTTCTTATGATGTTTAGGAATTTATGACATTCCTAGGGTTGTATCTCAAGTCCATGATAGCTTATGTGGTGGGAAATTTTATGAAAAATATAGCGTAGAAAGTCTTACAAAAAGGTTATCATTAGCCTACTATGAAACATGATTTATTAGAATATGCCAAACACTTTGAAATATTTCAAAAGGCATACTAACCTACATAATGCCCCCCGCATAAGAACTACATCCTATATCTTCATCATGTTCATTCTCCCTATGGGGTTTTGACCTCATTGGTAAGATCAATCTTGAATTGGTTGATGGTCATAAATACATTATTCCTGTTACCAATTATTTTACTACATGGGTTCAAGTTGCGCCTTTGCAAACCGCTATTGGTGTTGACATTTTTCATTTTATTAGTAGTAATCACATTATCACACGTAATTCCCTTGGCATTCATCACGATAATGATTACTCTGTTGGTGCTCGTTTTGATCTCACACCATTTGCCCTTATTTTCCTCTGATTTGCATGTTATGAAACGTTTTGTCTCTTGATGTGGATGTTCTAAAGCTTTTACCTCCATTTGAATGCCTTGAGTTGTTTGCAAAATCCATTGTCATGCCCCTTTTTGAAGGAGTCTCCGAGTTTGCCCTATTTTTGCCCTAATTTCTTCAAAATCTACGGGATTTTCCATTTTTCCTATTTTTCCCGACCATGGAAGCTTGAGAATGATCAATTTATATTTGTATGCCTTTGAAAATCCAAATCCATGGTCGAAAGATGCTTGGAACCATGATTCACTTGGTTTTGTTTCAAAAAAATTCATCCTTAGCGATTTTTTTGGATTTTAGGCATGAATGGTGAATTTCTATGTTTTTGACAGTCTGGCGGGTGTCTTTTTCCTGTCAAAATTATTCCTCAACATTTGGCGGTCATGTGGCTTCTTTTGGTTGGTTAGGGGACGGCGGGAAAATGTTTTAACTTGTCACTTTTTGCTTTTTTGGAAAAAGGAAATTTGGTCCCATAACTCCACTTAATTCTAATTGGTTCTTTTGGCACTTACGTGGTTTCTTCTAATTGGATGAGCGCATGGTAGGTTTTTTTTCAACTTGTTATTTTTGGCTACTTTGGGAAAAGGTTTGAACCTTCCCCACGGCCTTGCCAAGCTTTGATTAAAGAAAAATTTAAATGGCAGGGAAAAAGTCTTACTTTGATCCCATAGAAGGACACATGGCAAAGCTAAAAGCAGAGATGTGGGCCATAGGAGGCAAGTTGGATACTTTTCCCTTTTGGAAAAATTGAGTAAAATTCTAAAATGGAAGTGTACCCCCTACCAATTCATTTTGAATCCTTAAAAGGTTCTTGAAGTTGCACCATAACAACACGTGGAGGTTTTGCTGGGTTTTCTTTCCTTAGTTTTTTCAAAGAACATCCTAAAAGGCCTAAGACACATGGCAATTTTGAAAATTCAATGGGGTGGGAAGAAGACCATTGGAGGAAACTTGGATTTTTTGCCTCTTGTCAACAAAAGGATTAAAATATCAAAATGGCTTGTAAGCCGGGACAAGAAGGAGGTCAAGGTTGGATTTGAAAATGTTAAGAGGTGGGGAGGTGGGCCATCGAGGGAAACTTGGATTTTTTTCCCTTGATATTCAAAAGACTGAAATCATCAAAATGACCCGCGGGCCCGATAGAGAAAATTCAAAACTTGCTCCATTCAACAACGGAGATGCGGATTTTTGGGGGTAAAGTGGAAAATTTTCCTTTTGTGGAAAAAGGAGTTAAAATTTGAAAAGGAAGCGTGGTTCCACTGGGACCCACATCAAAGACTAGAAGTGGAAGGGCAGAGCTATGGGGAAAACTTGGAAAATTTTCCCTTTTCCAAAAAAGAGGTGAAATAGTAGAATCTGGCTATGGTTCCTCTGGGGCCCACCTTAGGACATGTGTTAGGCTCATTTCTCAATGGCGGGGTGTGAAGAAAAATGTAAAAGTTTTACATTTTTCCAAAAGTTGTTAAAGGAAAAAAGGAACCCGTAGGCCCATTTTAAAGTGGATCTCCCACATGGACGGTCCAAATTAAAAATAGAAATCAATAGCAGTTGTGCATGTGTATCTCATTTTTTCCACCATTTTCACTCCAGAGTTCCTGGAGATGTGAGTCTTCATGATTTCTCAATATTTCTCACACGCCAAATTGGGAAGGGGAGTTAATTTGATATCTAAGTTTGGTGAGGAAGATCTGGGGCCATCTTTTACCATTAAGATGAGATCTGACCTTTGGGATCAATTGATCTTCAATTTTTCCTTCCGCATGTGAAGAACCAAGTTTGATGATTAGGGGTGGAAGTGGTTGGCGAGTAAAGGGTAAAGTGATCTTCCGTAAGAAGGAGTTCAATGTGGGAGATGTTAAAAAGAGATCTACCCACCGAGCACCAGACAATGTTTTAAAGATCTAATTCTGGGAATCGTGATCGGGATCATGGCGAAAGCATCGGTGCACTTAATGTTTAGATTTTTTGGGGGAAACTCTGTTGAAGAATGTTATAAATTACAAAAATTTATCGTGGAAATGGTTGGAGTGTTAGAGGTTGGGACTGATTTTTCTAAGAGAAAAGCTTAATAGAACCCGTCCTTCTAAGAAATCATCTGAAGAAACCTGTTTATTTCCTTTGTGTTAAATTTGATCATGTCAAGGTGGTTGTGAGTGTACAACCATTGACAAAGCTCGAGATTGTTCTAGAAACTTTCCCCTGCTGATAAATTTAATCAAACTTGAGTTAATCTATGTTATTTTTGGGCAAAATTTGTGTTTGATTCATATATGAATGTCTGCAAGTATTTTCCTTTTCCTGTTGCAATCTTACATTGAAATATTTGTGAATCACACAAGATCTTATCCTTGTGATAATTTGGTGGCATTTTCAATTTCATATACCGTAAGAGTTTTCATATGATAGTGAAATAAAAAATTTAAAATAACTATGACTCCTAGCATGACTATAAGATTGTTTGTTAGCCTTTGAGGGTATTTATGGGATGATGAAACAGAGGTTGACAATGTTTAGTTAAGTTTTCCAATTTGAGCCTTCATTTTGGATCCTTGAAGTTTGTGTGAAAGTGCTGATCTGGGCCTCCATTGAAGCACATATTCTAGTTAAAGGAACATCCTAGCTATCCCAAAGCATTATGTTGTTTAAGCTCTCCATTTTTGTAAAATTTCTCAAGAATCTGGTGAATCAAGTTCATTTCTACCTCACCTCCCACCAAAAATTCATTTAAAAACAACCAATCATACCCATACTACCCCTGTTTGTCATGTGTGTATACAAATGCATAATTTTTACTACCAAAACATGCAGAAACAATCAGGTTTTCATTGTCTTTAGTGGCCTAAACCTTTCTTAGAAAATATCTCCATTATCTAGAGTGACAACTCGTGAGAGTTAGGTTTTGTTACATTGATCATATTTTCTTCAAGGTCTTCTTAATAATTTCACAAGGAAGGATATCTCCATCTCCTCCACAAACAACAAAGCCACAAAAAGGGTCCTCTCACCTGGTTGAAAGGCACAACCATAAAGTAGTGAGGATAGGTCAAATCCTCTTGAGGGTGCTACCCATTTCTCCACATCTGAGTGACAAAGAGCAAGCTGCATTTCATCCTTGGCTACAAAATGACACACTACATGCTCTGCTTGTCTCTAAGCTTCGCCAAACTCCGTGATGTTGCTCACCTTCGAGGAGAATTAATTTGGGTACCAAAACCCGATTGTGCATTCCGCATGGGGACATAGTGGTTGCAGTTCATATTCAAACCCTGGTAAACACTTCTTATATGCTCAAAGTGCTAATACATTTTTCAAACATCATCCTATGTTCGGGCCTATAAGAAGTATTCAAAGTTACAAGTGTTGTGTGCAATTATTTTAGTTTCCACACCTAGTACACTAGCTTTCATTGATAAATCTAGGTAAAGAAAAGTCAGATCATCCCATTTCTAGTTTCTAGTATTGACAGACATTTGACAGATCATATTTTAGTGCATTTGCACAACTAAGGTGGAAATCCTTAGTGGCAACTCCTGTTGATCTGATTCTTGATAAGTACCAGTGTCTTAACCTCTGTCAAGTGATATTTTTACTAACCTTTGCAAAGATGGAAGGAAGAAGATCTTTCTTTGCTAGGGATCCTGTTAGGACATTATTTCTAGAGCTAGGAAAAACAAAGTCAGAAGGAAGAAAAGCTTGGAGAGTTGTTGGAGATCAATAGAAAAGAAAAGGGATCTCCATTGATGAAAGTGATCGGCCTATTATTGAAGACTACCATTCAAGTGCTTTTGAATTAGGTAGCCTCTTTATGGAATTGAATTCTCCAACTGGAGAGGGGCCTTCATTTGATTTTAAAATTTTCTTCTCATTTTGCCCCTGTCTTTTCAGAAGTTGATAGGGTTTTCAAGAAACAAGGCCTTTAGGGGATATCCATTTTGAAAGTTATACTCCTGTGTTTCAAAGACCCTCTGCCCCTTATCAATTTGTCTCCCCTCTAGGGTCACCTCCTCAAAACAACATGGCCCCTGCCCCACCTCAGACCTCCATTTGTTGTAAACACCTTTGGTCCTATAAATTTTATAGGAATGGCAAGGTTATCCAAATGCAAGTCCCCAGGATGTAAGAAATAGATTACCAAAGTTCCAAGGAAACAACGCTATAACTGGTGATCAACATTTAAATCTTTTTATCTATATGATGGAAGGATTTTAGATTGAACATGAAGATGTATATATCAAATTGTTTATCCATACTCTAGAAGAGGATGCAAGGGACTAGTATAAAGCTTTGCCAGATAATTCCATTGATTATTGGACAGAGATGAACAATGCATTTAGACTGCAGTATGGTGATAGAACTTACCCTAGGTTTCTTCTATCAGAATTTGAAAACATCAAGAAGAATCCTAATGAGTCAGTACATTATTTCAACACAAGGTTTAACAAGACCTTGAGGAGATTTCTTGTTAGCTTAAGGCCATGTGATGAATCATGTTTGATCAAATATTCAGATGCATTTGATAAAAAGTTGCTTACTACTTGAGGGACAAAAACCCTACTAATTTGAGGTAGGCCTTCACCATGGCTCTGTAAATAGAGAACAACATCAAGGCAATTGGAAAGCCTCAAAAAGGGAGGGTGTAAAACTAATTAACCTGGAAAATCCTCAAACAAGTAAGGCTATTGATTTGGAGGAAGTTGTGAAAACTTTGGCAGGGGTTGTCAAAGAAATATCATACAAATTATCCCTGAAGAAGAAAAGGGAATTGGGTAGAGTTCACAAGGTCAGCACAAGCAACAAGGCCAAGATAGGTTTATAAATCATCATAGAAATGATCAGATATCTGATGATAGAGGCAAGGGACCTGTTGGATTTGCAAATAAACAAGCCAGGGCAGGAAAATAGAGTGGTACCTGATCCTTTGGCTATCAGAGTTGTTGTTGTGGAGGAAATAGATGTCATTGAGTGGTGTGACAGATGTTTCATGCCCCATGCTCCATGTGAGGAAGATCAACAAGAATAAGAAGCTGATGATGATAATGATGATGCGTGCATGATGGAGTGCTCGTAAGCTCACAGAAAGGAGAAACCTCAACTAAGGTAATAAGTGCTAGAAGCTATTTGCTGATTTTGGGATTGCATCCATGGGTATCTCTTCTTCCTCCCTCTCATACTTTAGAAGTAGATAATGTACAAGCTTTAGAGTTTCCAAATAATGAATTTGAATATTTAAGATCTTTAATGATAAAGAAGTATGATGGAGTAATCCCATCTAAGGAGGACATGCAGTTGTTGATGAACGTTGTTGTTGCCCAAGAGAGGGAGTATAACACAAGAAGTAGGGTTTTTAAAGGAACAGGGCCTCAGGCCAAGCCAAAAACTCCATTGCTTTCAAATTTTCCTAAGAGGCTCCTAAGAAAGATGCATTTGCCAAGGGCCTTGCTGTCCCAAAAATAAATCATACCCCTCCTCATGCCCAAGCTGTCAAAAATCTTGTGCCATCTAATGAATGTGTCAACCTTCCTTCCAATGTTGCCTTGCCAAAGTCTTTCCCTTATGATATTGCCCAATTCTTGAGTCAGATCAAGATCTCGGTTCCAATTTTGAGTTGCTTAGGATTCTGAGCACAAGAAGAGGGCATTGGAGTATTTTGGATTGAAAGAAGAGAAGAGTGCCCTAGGTAGAAATGTAAATATTATGGAGACTCCTCCAATCATTGAAGAACTAGAAGCACCACCAGCATCAGAAGAGCTAGATGAACCACCTAAGGTTTATTTGGGGACATCCTTGGTAGATTCTAGCTAAATATGGATCCATTCTTCACCACTCTGATCATTAAGGATAGACTTCTCTACAACTATATGTTTTATTTGGGGGCATCATGCAATGTTATGCCTCTAGACTCCATGAATGATCGGATATCAAGGTAAAAACAACATATGGGAAGTAACGATATGGACTCCAAAGAGGTGCCAGTGATGGGATGTGTGAAAGGTGGTCGTACAACTCGCAGCCTATCTGAGCAGAAACTTGAAGCTTGATGTAGTTATTGTTCACTTCCCAACCAAGTGGGGTATGTTGTTGTCTAGAAACTAAGCTACAAGTGTTGGTGGGAGTGTTCAAATGGACATGTCCTATGCTACCATCCCAATTGAGGGAAGCCTTGTCAAGTTGTATGGGGAAAATAATATGTTGCACCTTATTGAAGATCCCAACAATGCATCTTATGAAGTATTATACACAAGTGTTGATGTTGATAACTTTTAGGATTTGTTGATGGAAAAGAGCACAAGATTGAAGAATGAAAATGTCTTGAATAGGAAGGATCTCCTTGGACTTTATTGTTTGATGGAGCTTGGTCCAAGTTTGGAAATGGTTGGTGTTGTTTTGATCTCCTAGGTCAGGAAGAGTTTGTCTTTTCCTTCAAACTCAACTTTGAGTGCACTAATAACATTGTTGAATATGAGGCACTATTGTTAGGTCTGAGGATTGCTTGGAAATATGGTGTTAAAGACATCATTTTCAAAGGAGATTCAAAATTAATTGTAAAGCAAGTCAGAAAACTTTATGCCACAAAAAATCAGCGAATGAAACAATACAAGCATGCAACTTGGGATCTCATTGAGATGTTTGATTCATTCAATATTTTGCATCATGATAGAAGGTTCAATGATTTGGTAGAAAACTTGCAGTATTGGGATCTCAATTTTATAATTGTACAATACGCCCATATTGTGAATATGATATTGAGGTGTTAACTAGGCCATCTCATCCCTGATAACATTAAACATTGGCAGGTTTTTGATGATGATGCTAGGTTAGAAGATTTCTATAGAAAAAGGGAGTTTGCTGATAAAAATATTTATTGGGAGCCAATGGTGTGTGTAGCAGAGGGTAAAGAAACCTTGTTTGGCAAAGGCATTATCCAATTAAAGACTAATACCATTCCTAGAGGGCTGGTTGCTCTTGAATCCAACTTTGATAATGTTGATCACATTATTAACAGATACATAGCAGCCTCAAGGGATATTGAGGAGCATGACCTGGCACAAAGGAGAAACCAAGGAAGATCTGGTTGGGAAGCAATCTCAACAAGGAGGAAAAACAGTCTTATGTCCAATTGCTGAAAAAATATCAAAATTGCATGGCTTGGAATTATTTTGAACTAAAGACATACAGAGAGGATCTATTTCAACATGAGATTCCCTTGGAATCTAATGCAAAATATTTAGGAAGAAATAGAGGCCAATCAATCCAATCCTATCTCTTAAAATGCAAGAAGAACTGAAGAAACTAAGGGATGGAGGGATTATTCAGCCTACAAGGTATTCTTCTTGGGTTGCAAACCTAGTACCGTCTAGAAATAAAAATGGTGACATCAGGTATGTGTGGACTTCAGAAACCTGAATAGAGCATCAATGAAGGATAATTATCCTTTACCAAACATGGAAAACATGTTGCGATTTAAGTGACGGTTTACACTGCCATCTACCCTGGATGGTTTCTCTGGTTATAACCAAGTTGTTGTAAAGGAATCTAGAAAGAATTAAGACATCCTTTACCACCCCTTAGGGAACATATGTATATGTCAGGATGCCCTTTGGACTGATGAATGTTGGAGCAACCTTTCAGAGAGAAATGGATGTTGCTTTTCTTTGGTTACATCAATGATTTTATTGTTGTCTACCAAGATGATGTAACTGTGTTCTCAAGAAGAGAAGTGATCATTTGCAGCACTTGGAGAAAATGTTGATAAGATGTAGAGAATATGGCATTTCACTCAATCCAAAGAAGTTCCATTTCAGAGTACAGAAGGAAAAATTTCTTGGTCACATTATGTCACAAGAAGGGGTAATGATTGATCCGGAAAGGGTAGAGGCCATCAACAAGGTCCCAATTCCAAGAACCAAGAAGGGGATTTAGTCCTTCTTTGGGAAGATAAAATTTATCAAGAGATTCATATCAAACTTTGTTGAGTTGACCATTCCAATCAGTGGCATGCTGAAGAAGGACCAGGCCATCAAATGGGAGGAGGATGTCATTCAAGATTTCAATGGGATCAAGGAGGAATTAAAGCATGCCCATGTTTTAGCAGCTCCAGATTATAAGAAGCCTTTCCAACTGTTTTCTTTTGCTTCAGAAACACTATTGCATCTGTCTTGTCTTGTTGTAAAAGATGATGAAGGGGTTGAGAGGCCAATTTGCCTTTTTAGTAAGGCATTGCGAAATGAGCTAAAATACACTATTATGGAGAATCAAGTATTTTCCTTGGTAAAAAAAGAAAAAAAGGTTTTCAAGCCTTACATTTTGAGCTCTAAAATTGTTGCTTATTTTCCCCACACTATGGTGAAAGACATCTTATCAGAGATGGAAGTCTCAAGCAAAAGATGTAGATGGGTGAACAAGTTGCAAGAATATGACATGGATATCCAAACCACGAAGTTGGTGAGAGGTTTGGGCTTGGCTAAGCTTATGGTGAGAGAAAATTGAAAACTATTGAGGAAAATGAGGTAGAATAAGGAAGGGTAGATGTTTTTGAAAAATTGATGAGTTCTGAGTGGTACAAAGATGTAATTTTTTATCTTAGACATCTATACTTCCTGAGTATTTGAGTAAGAACCATAAAAGATCCCTTAAGTTGGCTTCCCGAAATATGTCATTACTGATTATGGGTTATTTTGGAAGAACCCTGAGGGAGTCTCTTTAAGGTGCATCACTAAAGATGAAGCCCCCAAGATAATTGTTGATCTCCATGGAGGAGTTTGTGGGGGAATTTTTTGGAAGAGTCACAACACACAAGATATTGAGGGTTGGTTATTGGTGGCTAAATCTTTTCAAGGATACAACTCTTTTTGTTAGAAGATGTGAGAGTTGCCATTGCTTCTTTGGGAGATGAAAGCTTCGGGATCCCCTGCCTTTTGCATCATGTATCAATTGAAGCCCCATTCAAGCAATGGGGAATGGATTTCATTGGTGAGATTTTAGACCCTTAAAGTGCTGGCCATAAGTGGATTCTTGTAGCCACTGATTACTTCACCAAGTGGGTAGAGGAAATCCCCACCAAAAGAGAAACACACCAAATTGTCATGGATTTTATGTTGAACCATATCATCTGCAGGTTTGGGGTGCCAGTTAAAATTATTGCTGACAATACCATGAGCTTCAGAGCTAAACCTTTGGTGACAATGTGTAAAGAATATGGGATCAATTTGACATATGCTTATAATTACAATCCCCAAGGAAATGGACAAGCTGAGTCCATTAATAAAAATTTGTTGAAGATTATTAGAAGAACCTTGGAGCTAAACAAAAGAAAATGGGGTGAACAACTAAAGTTCAATGTTTGGGCTAAAAGGATTCTTGTTAAAAGATCCTCTGGAAAAAGTCCATTTGAATTGGTGTATGGACACTCAAGCTCTGCTGCCCCTGCATATGCAATTATCCTCATATTAGTTCATTCAACAACTGGAAGATCAAGAAGTTAGTCCATATGAGGCTCACATTAACTAGATTGTTGAACTTGATGAAGAAAGGAGATCATCTCAAAGGCATGTAAATTTAGAGAAAATCAAGAAGTTATTTGACAAATAAGGTCACTCCTAGATCTTTCAACATTGGAGATCTTGTGTTGTTGTGGGATAGCGAAGACATGAAGACAAGGGAAAGCATGGTAAATTTGATGCACTATGGATGGGCCCTTACTCCATTAACATTTGGATTGGTGAGCATACTTCTTCTTGAAATATTTCCAAGATGGTGATTGTCTTGAATTTCCTATTAATGGTAGGCACTTGAAGCATTTCTAGATTGATTCCCTAGAATCAAGGTGAGAATCACTGCTGACATGTGTATAGTTTGTTGGTTACTTTTCGATGTCTTTTATGTTTTTCTCTTTTGGTCCTCGGTGACTTGGTTTTGTCAGGTTTCTCGGTCTAGTTTTGGAGGATGATTGTGGTTTTTCCACTATGCTATCTTTCTCTTTGACTCTTTGTTACCCAATGGTCTATCCTTGGCACCTAGTATGCTAGTTGTTCTTGTGTCACTCGCAGGGAGTGCCCATCCCCGAGTCGGAGCCGATGTTGGTGCTCGTTTTGATCTTGCACCATTTTCCTGATTTTCCTCTTATCTACGTGTTATGAAACATTTTGTCTCTCGATGTGGATGTTCTGAAGCTTTCACCTCCATTTGAATGCCTCGAATTGTTTATAGAATCCATTGTCATTCCCCTTTTTGAAGGCATCTCGTGTTTGCCCTAGTTTTTCCCTAATTTCTTCAAAATTTGTGGGCTCTGCCAATTTTCCTATTTTTCCGACCATGGAAGCTCGATAATGATCAATTTATATTTGTATGCTTTTGAAAATCCAAATCCATGGTGAAAGATGCTTAAAACAATGATTCACTTGGTTTTGTTTCAAAAACTTTCATCCTTAACTTGAAAAAAATTGGATTTCGGGCATGAATGGTGAATTTTTATGGGTAAGCTAGCGAGTGTATTTTTCTGTCAAAAATTATTCCTTAGCATTCGGAGGTCACGTGCCTTATTTTTGGTTGGTCGGTATGATTACAATGGGAAAATGTTTAACTTGTCATTTTTTTGCTTTTTCGGCAAAACGCAAAATTGGTCCCATAGCTCCGCTCAATTCTGATTAGTGATTTTGGTACTTATGTGGCTTATTCTAATTTGATGGGGTGTGGTGGGTTTGTTTTTTCAACTAGTTATTTTTGTCTACTTTGGTGAAAGGTTTAAACCTTCCCCTTCACCTGCAATTAGGCTTTAATTAAAGAAAAAATTAAGTGGCAGAGGAAAATTCTTACTTTGATACCAGTAGAAGGACATGTGGCAAAGTTAAAAGTGGAGATGCACGCCTTCGGAGGCAAGTTGGATACTTTCCCTTTTGAAAAAATGGCTTAAAATTATTAAATGGAAGCGTGCAGGTTGCAAGTCATTTTGAAGCCTTATAAGGTTCTTGAAGTTGTGCCATAACGACACATGGAGGTTTCGCCTAGTTTTCTTTCCTTCATTTTTTCAAAAAACTTCCTAAAAGGCACAGGACATGTGGTCAAATTTTGGGGACCATCTCAAGATGCACCATTGTGACGTGTGGTAGTTTGAAAAGTCAAAGGGGCGGGGAAGCAGACCATCGGAGGTAACTTGGATTTTTGCCTCTTGTCATCAAAAGGATTAAAATATCAAAATTAAAGATGCATCAAGCATAGTTGACAAGAAGGAGGTCAAGGTTGGCTTTGAAAATGTTAAGAGGTTGGGAGGCGGGCCATTTCGGGGAAACATGGATTTTTTTTGCCTTGATATTCAAGTGAAATCGTCAAAATGACTTGTGGGCCCGATAGAGAAAAGTCAAAACTTGCTCCGAATCGATGGTGGAGATGCAGATTTTTGGGGTTAAAGTGGAAAATTTTCCTTTTGTGGAAAAAGGAGTTAAAAGTGAAAAAGGAAGCATGGTTATGTTGGGACCCACATTGGAGACTCAGAGCGGAAGGCGTCGGAGCTTATGCAAAACTTGGAAAATTTTCTATTTTCCAAAAAGAGGTGAAATAGTAGAAACGGACATGGTTCCTTTGGGGCCCACCTTAGGACACATGTCGGGATCTTTTCTGAGGGTGGGGGTGCGGAGAAAAATGTAAAATTTTACATTTTCCAAAAGTTATGTGAAAACAGAAAAAGGAACCCGCATGACCGTTTTAAAGTGGATCTCCCATGTGGATGGTCCAAATTCAAAATAGAAATCAGTGGTAAATTCAGATGTGTGGATCGTATCGATTTTACGCCATTTTCACTTGAGCTCTAGAGATGTGATTCTTCATGATTTCTCAATATTTCTTACATGCCAAACAGGGAAGGGGAGTTAATTTGATATCTAAGTTTGGTGAGGAAGATCAGGGGCCGTCTTTTACCATTAAGATGAGATCGGATATATATATATATATATATATCTACCCCCTAAATATAGACAACAAAAGAATATGGAAATCAAAGAAAATTGAAATCCTTCATTTCGGGTTTTGGAGGGTTTAAATGCCTCTACTCCCATGAGGTCATTTCAAGTTTTCATGCATGCAAACAAGTCTGGAATTCTGAATCCTTCATTTCGGGTTTTAGAGGTTGCCAAACAAGTCCCTAGTCCCGAAATCCTTCATTTCGGGTTTTGGGGGATGCATTGCATGGCCGAAAACCCGACACAAAGAAAATATGCTTGGGAGTTCTAAAAACCCAAAACACTACCTAGGAAAATCAGGTTTTGAAGTCGGGGAAACAAGTTGGGAAAGCATGGGGTGAAAACATGTCGAGCCACCTTCAAAACCCAATGCATATGCAAGTCCAACTTCCAAACCGAAACAAAGGAAATCTTGGCAACACCGGTGGAAGCAGGTTTTGGGAAAACATAAGCATCAAACACATGTCGAGGCACCCTCCAAACCTCGATGCAAATGCAAAGGAGAACCCCGAACCCGACAGAAAGCAGACCCTGACGTGGGAAATATTCAAATGGCCATAAATTTTCATAGGAGCTCGGATTCATGCAAGAGAGGACTTTTTGGAAAGCTTACAGGGTCCTCTGTCCAACTACAACTAGATATCTTTATTTAGGTGAGAACAAGTTCTTCAAAAATTCAAAATATAGTTCACCATTTTTTGGGTTTGCTAGGGTTCTCACCTACCGCCATAATGAGATGAATTAAATGCAATCTGGAAGTGGTTGGGGTAGATTTTGAATTCCTCTCTTCTCCCTCTCTTTTTCTTCCTATAAATTGTAAGGAGGGGCTTCTTTCTAAAGGTTGGACATTCTTTTTTTCCCCTCCCTTCTTCTCTTATCAGCAAGTGGATTTGTGGAGTTCCAAACCTCCCATTCAAACTATAATACATGTTTGTGCCTCTTAGCCATTGTAATGGAATATATCAATCTTTGGAGCAATAAAAACAAGTCTTTGGATGATTTTAACCCATCTTGTATTCATTGTGTTCAAGTGATCTCTCAGCGGTTTTGCAATTTTGGTTACTTGTGTATGTTTATTGTATTACATTTTTATGGTTTGTGTTTGTTGGAAAAATTTGTTCATCATTCCTTTGGTGCATCACCTTGGTTAGATTAGGTTTATTTTCTTGCATTTTCTCAACCATGTCTCCTCAAAAGAAGTTAGATTAGGTTTTTTTGATGAATTTTATGAAAATTTTTGTGTTCAGCTCTGAACAGAGGAATAGGAACGGCCTTCATCAGGAGAGCTTTCCCGATTTGTAAGGTCCCATACTTGGGAAAATCTCTATGTTATGCAACCACACTAAGAGTCTCAACCCATCAAGTTGCGAGACATTAAGTCTAAGCTGTGACTCACCATCAACATGTTTGACCATCGGGCTTGATCGATAATGTATTTTTCCTTCATAGGCATGCAAAGAACCAGATTTGACAGACTAGAGGCGGAAGTGGTTAGAGAGTGAAGGGAAAAGTGATCTACCAGAAGAAGGAGTTGAATGCGAGAGATGTTCGAAGAGATCTACCCCCGAGCACACGACAACTTTTTTACAGATCGGATTCAGGGGTGCGATCGGGATCATGGCGAGAACTAGTGCACTTAATGTTTAGATTTTTGGGGAAAACTATGTTGAAATTTTTATAAATTTCAAGAATTTATCGAGCAAATGGTTGGAGTGTTAGAGTTCAGGGACTGAGTTTTCTAAGAGAAAATATTGATAGAACCCATCCTTCTAAGAAATCATCGAAGAAACTTGTTTATCTCCTTTGTATTAAATTTGATCATGTCAAGGTGATTGTAAGTGTACAACCATGATGACAAGCACTGAGATTGTTCTAGAAAATTTTCCCTACTAATAAATTTAATCAAACTTGAGTTAATCTGCATTATTTTTTGTGCAAAATTTGTTTTTGCTTCATATCTAAATGTCTGCAAGTAGTTTTCTTGTTCATTGCAATCTTACATTGAAATCTTTGTAAATCACATAAGATCTTATCCTTGTGATAGTTTGGTGGCATTTACAATTTCGTATACCGAATAGGTTTCATCGATAGTGAAATACACAAATTTAAAATCACTTGTGACTCCTAAAGCATGACTACAAGATTGTTTGTTATCCTTTGAGGGTATCTTAGGTGTTATTAAACAAAGTTGATAATGTTTAGTTAAGTTTTCCAATTTGAGCCTTCATTTTTATCCTTGAAGTTTGTGTGAAAGTGCTGATCGGGCCTCCATTCAAGCATATATTCTCAAGTTAAAGGAACATCCTAGTTATCCCAAAGCATTATGTTGTTTAAGCTCTACATTTTTGTTAAATTTCTCAAGAATCGGTGAATCAAGTTCATTTCTACCTCACCTCCCACCAGAAATTCATTTAAAAACAACCAATCATACCCATACTACACATGTTTGTCATGTGTGTATACAAATGCATAATTTTTACTACCAAAGCATGCAAAAACAATAAGGTTTTCATTGTCTTTAATGGCCGAACCTTGCTTTAAAAATATCTTCATTATCTAGAGTGACAACTCGTTAGAGTTAGGTTTTTTTGCATTGATCATATTTTCTTCAAGGTCTTCTAAATAATTTCACAAGGAAGGATATCTCCATCTCCTCCACAAACAATAGGCCACAAAAAGGGTTCTCTCACCCTGGTTGAAAGGTACAACCAAAAAGTAGTGAGGATATGTCAAATCCTCTTTAGGTGCTACCCATTTTTCACATCTAAGTGACAAAGATCAAGTCGAATTTCATCCTGGATATAAAACGACACACTACATTCTCTCGCTTGTCTTTAAGCTTCCCGCCAAACCTATGATACTACTTAGCTTCCGAGGGAGAATCAATTTGGGTACCAACATATTCTTTCCAAAAAAAAGATAAAGAAAGGCTTTATGTAAATTTCAAAATCAAGCATACCGTTTTGTTATCCGCAAAATTTGACAAGGAAATTCGCGAGTAACTATACCAAAAATTATGTTTTGACCCCTAGGAAGTTTGATAACGTTCGAAATAGCCAAAACTCCCTTTGAAAAATCAAGTTGTTTTCAGGACTTAGCCGTTTTCAGCTTATCCTTTAACAAGCATAAAGTTATTTGTCGACACTCACAAACTCACCCTTTTCAACTCAAAGCACCATTTCATTTGTGTCAACATCCAAAAATTCACGCCTCCTTTGAAACCTTTAGTGCTGAGATTGTTGTGTTAACCTCATAAAACTTGCGCTAAACATCTTTTATAAGCACAACTTTCCTCATGTCGACACTCTGGAAATCGCGCCAAAGGAGGTTGGTGAGGTCATAAATGCCAATTTTTCTATAAATATGAGCTTGACAGATGTCATTTTCACAGATTGAAAATTGAGAAAAGTTTTTCTCTGCGCATGTCAGCCATCCCTGTTAGCCCTCACATGCCATTTTCGAGCTTGTGGACCCCCCGCATTTTTCTTCATATTTTATAAATCCAGGTAAGTGGCTCCTCTCCTATTTGTTGTTTCTGTTTCATTGTGTTAATTGTTAGGGTGTGTGTTAAATGGTTAAAATCCAAGAACCTAATAATTTCTAGACTCACTGAAACCCTCTTTTCCTCTCCTTCCAGATCTGTCAAATCTGGAAGGCCCCTACCGCTGAAGTAAACCAAAAACCATCTCTCCCTGCTTGCTGCCTTGCCATTTCTCTTCCTTGCCATCTAACGAATCCAACAAAAAGAGAGAAGTAGTGGAAATCAAGAAAATTGCCAAAATCGTCAACTGTTAAAGTCTTTGGCGCACTATTTTTCCATGTTACACCTCCCAAAGTTGCGCTTTGGCGCACTTTGTACTCATGTAACACGAACTTTTTCTACGCCCAGCCAAAGAACACTTACCTATTTTTTTTGAGGTGCAGGTGCAACTTCCACAACATCGACATGACATGTTGTATGCTACAGATCCACGCCCGTGCTTTACCCTTTGGCACTAAAATTTGTCATGTAACACCTCTCAAAATTGTGCCCTTTCAAACTTGGCACAACTTTTCCCATGTCAACACCTAGTGCCACTGCGCCCATGTTGACACTTTCCCAAATGCGCCAAAGCATAACAAGCTCCTGCAGCCCTCTGTAAACGTGCCTTGCACCCTAAGGCTTAAAATTGCTCGTTCTCCCTTCTGCAAGCTAAACCTAACTGTTTTCTCACACATTCTAAGGTGTTCTGTTATTCTTCAAACTTTCATTATGAATAACATGACGGTTGACATGGCTCTTCTGTGTTGGACCTTCTTGATACTTCTTACAGAACAACAACATCCGTTCTTGAACTCACATATGTCTTCGTCAAGCAAGAAACTGACTAAAGCTAAAGCTAAAGCTAAGGTATGTCAGAGCAAGAAATGAAGTACAAGTACTAAAGAGTCGTAATACCGACTCATATCTTGAAAGTGTGACCTTGACATCAAAGACTCGAGTGGGTCATGTTGACATGGATGATTTCTGGGTAAGGACCACCAAGGCGAACAATGGCCTGTGGATGAATAAGTTAATAGGTAGTGGATTGCACTTTGCAGCTGGGCTTCCAGGATGAGTGCCATAAATAATGAGTTCATCATGTTGATTGCCCAATGTTATAACAAAGACACTAGATGTGTCAAAAATAAAGAACACGAGACAATCATAAACCTCATAGCTCGTCACTTTGAGATGATCTTGGGCATTCCTCATCATAGGAAATATGTGGAAATAAGTATTGAAGACTACGAGAAGACATGGGATGATAATGAAGATCAGTGCATGCAGATGATGAATGAACTCTATCTGAAGAACAAGAAGCCGTGACCAGATGGCCACAAACCATCCACCGTAGTGATTTTAATGAAGAATTGAGTGATACAATCACGTTCTTGAACAGAGTATTTGGGCTCCCTGATGCCCATTATTTCCACAAGTGGATGCTGAGATACCTGGAGAATATGAGCAAGAATGCACCTGATCAACGCTTCAAGTTGGGGTGAAATCATAAGTGACACCATCTCACAGCAGCTTCAACAAGTTCTAACAACTAGGAAGTTCTACATGAATTCCTACGTTGTATATGTTGCTGCATCAGAAAGAGATTTTGCAGGGTTAACTCGAAATGGGGTATGGCCCCAAGTCAAGATATATGAGTTCTACCCAAAGCTAAGGCTTGAATCCAGCATCTCCCAGTTCTCCAAAATAAATGATGCCTTCTTCTATGAGGTAATCTATTTGTTGAGGGGGAGCATTGTTCACACAATTCCCCACATTCACATACCTCGAACTATGAATTTCAAGGAGAACCAATGAAGTCAGTCAAGGTTTACAGGGCCAAATCTGGTCCTCCTAGAATTTTCAAGGTAGTTAATCACTTATCATGAAAAGTGTATGAAGAGAAAGAAAGGAGGAACTTCATTCCCCCTTACAGTTGGCTGATATGCCTACCCTAGAAATGCTAAAGCATGGGAGATGTACGTTGAGCTAGAGCTATTGAATTTAAAGCACAACTTCCTAGCAAGGATGACCTTTAACTGTCGGAGTTGCCTCTCGAAGGCAAAAATAATCCCATCCATGTTTCGAGATCGAGGACATTTGGATAGACCTAACCCATGAGATAGACATTAGGCGGAAGGATCACTCCCGGCTAGATCTGGAGGAGATCATCCACTATGGTGTTGCCATAATCCTAAAGAAATTCAAAGAGACTGATCAAGAAATTGATCAAGTTTACACTGACACAAATGGGGACAACTGGCCAATCGATAATATCGACAGAGCTAAAGCACCAAAGACCATTCAAGAAAGGGTCAAACCCACATTGCAGCGCACCAAAAATTGGTGTAATTAGAATGGCCTTACATACCTTGGATTTGACTTCACTACTTCTCCTTCAAGTAGTGTACCTCCAAGGCCAGTCCATGTGCCGAGAGGAAAAGGAAAGGACAAGGTGGGAGAACCAAACAGACAAGAGGTACCCAACGTTCCCTCTTCCACTACTCCTGAAGATCTTCCCCCTACTTCTGAGAAGCAAGTAGTTGACTTGGTGTCTCCAGGTGATGAAGAAACAATAGATATTCCAATGGATACATCCACCCAAGATGATGTCATGATTACACCTACAGAGGTATGCAAAGCGTTCCTTCTTCCATTCCTTCTTCTCCTCCTGTCATTCAAGCTTCTATTCCTATAGATGTGTCTTCTCCTCTTCCTTCCTCCCTACCATCTCCCACCTCTTCCATCTTCTCCTCTCTTCTAAATCTATCACCCAATACTTCCTCAATCCCGATGAAGATCCCTTTGTTTCCATGTCCTTCTCTTCTACGTTAGAACTCCTGGCCCCAAAATCATCGATGCATTGGAATCCCTATCAATGTCACCACCGAGTGTTTCAACACACTTCCCGAGGCCTCTATAGTTGCTCCCTCTCTCACTCCCATTTCTTCTTCTTCCTCTACTCCCACTCCCATAAGTTCTGGTTGGATTTCTAACCATCTGAGTCAGAATAAGAGGAAAGTTCCCATTACAACCATGGATTTCTATTATTCGAAAAAGGGAACTAAGAATCGAAAGGGATAACTCACTTTTCTAAAGGAACTTTAGGGGAGAGAGTTATGGAGATAGCTTTCTGGATCCCACCAAGAGAAAAGAAGATCTGTCTCCCACAAACTTCATGGTGACTCAAGTCACAATGGGGACCTCATTTGAAAGCCTCGCAACGGGAAGCCTTGTTTCTGCTATGGATTCTCTCTACAAGAAGCTCCAAGAGGCAAAAGTGGATAAAAGGATACTCAAAGAACAAAACAAACATCTCCTACAAGCATTGTAGAAAATGGTAAATGCGCCTCCCGTGACTTCCGCTCGAACCCATTCAAGTTCCCAGTCAGGAGAAAATAAATGAATATGTTAAGATTGGTGAACAAGGCATAGCAATATCATCCTAGATCGAGTGGATCCTTAGAGATGGTGAGGAAGTGATTTGAAAGTTTATATTGCTCTATCAGGATATAACTCAAGCAAATAAAGAGCTACAAGCAGTAATAAGTTCCCTATCTGAAGAGTTAGATAACACCAGGTTACAGTAAGAAACATTCCAAGCAATGGTTAACTGCTCACTTGATGACCTATTGAATGTCGCTGTTATCAATCACCCACGTTCCCATAATAAGGCTCTCACTACATTAGATTACCAGGTTGATCAGATGGAATATATCCTGGAGAGAATCAATAAAGTCAAAGATGAATCCTTGGAAGCACGATACAACATGGAGCAGACAGTTGCAAAAATGGCTCCAGGGATGCTTGGTGAATCGTATAACTTGAGGGAAGCAGATGATACATTCCAGCATTTCAAGGCTATCGTCACTCAAGGTTTAGCACCAGAGGTCACTTTCGACTGAGATTCAATTAATAACCTCTTAGCCTACCGTGATTTCATTGGATTTTTAATCGATGCATGTGAAAATTTCACCAAGTTACCTGACAAGCTCAAGAATGAGAAAGAAACCTGTGAAGTCATTCATGACCATTTTAATGGTCCCAACCATGATCAACTTCAAGAAATGATCAGCAAGTTTGTAGAATATCGAGTGTAGTGTCACATCGACTCTCCTGATCAAAAGCAAGACACCAAGTTTGAGTAGAGGGATGATGAAGAGTAGTTTCTCCTTTCTAGAATGCGTTGATCATTTTTGTAAAATATTTAAAAATTTTGTTGGCATACACGATGACCTCATCCATGTTGCACCATGGGATGTTGCCATCCAAAAACTTGCCCAAGTCAACTGTTGACTTTTTAAATATTTTCTAGATCTTTTGTAAATATCTTGTAAGATATTTTGTAAGTAGTGGGTTTGATTTTTTCTTCTTTCCTTCTCTCCTTATATAAATACTAGAATACTTGTTGTATTCTAGGTGAACATTTTTTGTATGAAAAGAGAAGTGAGGAGAGAAAGAATTTGTGTTTTCTTACAACAGAAGAAATATTAATACACATATTCAGACTTTGTGCTTAATGTGCATGTTATTTGCATCAGATCTTTCTTAAGTTAGATCTATGTTTTTATTCTGTTAGATTCATTCCTAATATTGTCATATGTTCATTAGTATTGCTTTAATTGTTTATGCAAGTAAGTTTGGCTCTGTTTACTACCAGCCCAAAGCATAAACCTTCTGACCTTTCCGTCTTGGAATTCATTTCTTTTCTTCCTTTAGATCTATCCTCCTTCGTTCCTTCCTTCCCACCTTTCTGTTCATAGTTGGAACTACCTCTACTGGGATGAGATCCCAAACCCCCTAAAGTTAGAATAGTGTATATTTGCATAGATTCCTACTTGATAGATTAACAATAAACCAGTTTCACTTTATTGTCTCAAGAGGGATCTCGCCCTACACACCGTTGGCTCTGTTTCCCCACGACTCCGCCTAACCGATGATTTTCAAACCAATAGTTTTGGCGACTCTGGTTGGAGATCGAACTAAGGAAATAACTAAAAAACTGTAAAAATCACTACCAGATTGCAAATTTAAAACCTTTGTTAAAAATCAAATTTTTGCATAAGTGATCAAAACTGAAAATTTTCTTATGAAAATCCATAGATCTCGGACCAGATAGAAACTTTTAGTTCACCGAGTTTTTACAAAAAACTTGTATATTTCAGTAGATCTGAGATCTTGACATTTCATGATATTTTCAAAAACTTGCAAAATTCAGGTCAAAGATCCGAAAATCAGCCTGTTAAATTAACACACTTTTTATCCTTAGTAATCTTTGTCTAAAACGAAAATCGGTTGTTATTAAAAAGGGTAAAATTAAATATTGAAGAAAGTACATGCTAATGATTTTTGCCAGAAAAATCAGAAAATCAGCAACTATAAACAAAAAGATTGTTGTAAATCTACTCCTAATTGTTGTAGATCTGAATGGGTACACTGGCGGGTGAACCATTTAACTCGTAGCAAAAGAGCTCGTGGGGAATTTAATCCAATTTTTGATCTACTTCAAAGGCACAATTTTAGTATCACTCTAGCATGATTCACATCACTGAGCTCAGCAGATCGATCAGCAAGAAGTGCCTTGCCTCCACGAAAGAGCTAGATTTCACAGGATGCCTCGACATCAACTTGCAGTGCTCTTTTGCTAAGTGGAACCACACTCCCTACTCACGTTCTTTTTCCTACTTTTCAAATGCCAGAAAATCTACCTGTACCATGGGGAAATGCCATAGGTCCTCTAGCACTGCCGCATCTAGTCAAGCCCCTCTCTCGCGAAAATCACAAAAATTTCCCATGATTTGATGGGAGTAGAAATCAAAGCATGGACATGCATATAGCTATGTTTATTATGTCATGCAACATTCTGGACGTGACTCATGAGGACGTATCGGTACGTCTCTTTCTAGAGACCTTGCAAGGGCCTGCATCAGAATGGTTTCAACACTTACCAACCGGATCCATCACCAATTGGACCACATTATGGACTGCATTTGAAGATAGATACAAACCTTTAGAAGACACATTTATGTTATTGTCGCAAATCACTCACATGAAGAAGGAAACCAATGAAACCATGCATGATTTTATCACCCGATTCAATTCGTTGATCAACCTTGTGCCGCTTGCCATGATGCCGACATTAGAGAATAAAAAGTGTTTCTTCTTGAACGCAATGAGTTCGAAAGTAAGTTTCTTACTTTTATAGGAATAGATACCCACCTTGGCTCTTGCTCAAGCTACGACCATTTGGATAGAAGACAACCTTCTTATATCCGGTGATTTAAGATGGGAGATGTCAAAATCAAAGGCCTCAACTTCTTCTCAGGCTACCTCATTAGATCCAGCATTTCAGAAGATGGTGAATGACTTGCTCTCATTAAAGAAGCAATTAGCTCAAACATCATCTACTACTCTGTACCGGGATATCCCATGGAGGAACTTCACTCCCAACAATGTTGCCCAAAGGCCACATTTTCTTTTTGCTTCTCCAAGGTTAGCAATTGAAGCCCCTCCGGTCAATGCTTTGGTTGAAATCGAAGAAGAGTCAAATTACGAAGAACCTTCGTCACAGGTGAAGATGATCAAGATGTTGGTGAACCAACTGGTGAATCTACTATTTGGTATATGGAATTTGAAGAAGAGGAATATGATGAAGAAGAGGGTTCCCAAGGGTATGCAAGTGGATAATCATACGTGGTTTTCACTCACTCGCAAGGAAAAGAAGCAAAGGTTGCTACTAAAAAACAAAAGGAAAAGGTTGTAGTAACTACACCTCCAATGATCGTTAAAAGAGGTAATCCCCTTCCTACTCAACCTCTGTTAAACCTTTTGTAAAGAAATATTTTCCTCCCCTTGCTCCTCTAATTCAGTCTTCCTCTAGTCCCATAAAGACCAGTAACCCTCCTCTACAGATGCGAAACGAAGGACTCATTCCTTCGTTAGCACAACCCTTGGTCACATTCGATATAGTTGATCACGCCAAAAAGACCAAGATCCAGATGTCTGAAGTTGAGTACCTTCAGTCCAACCCAGAGCAACTTATAAGATTAACTAAGTATATCCAAAGCCAGGCTGTCGTCCCTCCTATTTCCCCAAAATAATTCTTCCCATTCCTCCTATGTCTCACATAAACATTGCCTCGACTTCCGTGTCAAGAAAAATTGAACCTTTTTATCTATCTCTCCTGATCAATGGTCATAAACTAAGTAACTGTATAATTGATTCTGGAGCTTCTGACAATGTTATGCTAGTAAAGGTCACCCATGCTTTGGGCCTCACACTTACTAAACCTTTTGGCAGATGCTACTCCATGGAAACCTAACTGTACCATTGATTGGTCAGATCAAGGATGCGCAGTTTGCATTCGCGGCATTTCCTGAGAAAAGGGTAAAAATGACTATTCTCGTAGCTGATATTCAGCAGCATATGAGATATTGCTAGGGAGGATATTTTGTAAAGAAGTTGGTGGGGAAATTCATATGGACTGGTCCAAAGCTAGGATTCTGTCAAAGGGGTGATGCAGACATTGGAACCAGAGTCACAAAATAAATATCTAGTCACCAACTCTGATGACCCTAAGGCTCAGATTCTTTTTGAATCGTCAGGGATGGGAAACTACTTCCTATCCACCGACTCAGATAGAATGGACATTCTCATCCAAAAAGAGGATCTCAACAAAGTATGGACATTGCAGTTTGATGGCAGTTGTGCGACAAGTGGATGCGGTGTTGGGGCTATTCTAATATCTCTGAAGAGGAGATTTTCCTTTTTCTTTCAAGTTGTAGTTCTTCAATACGAATAATACTGCCGAGTATGAATCCTTGTTACTTGTCATGCAAGATATTAAAGTGAAGGGAATCAAGAATCTAAGAGTGGAAGGTGATACTGAGCTAATTGTCAATTAGGTAAACGAGATATATCAAGTAAAGAATAATCGACTCAGAAACTACCGTAATGTAGTATGGTATAGTATCGAAGAGTTTGATGCTTTCTCAATCAAAGTAGTTCCATGAGCTCAAAATGACATGGTTGATACATTGGCCATCTCAGCCTCTCTCATGCTCCCTCACACAGGGTTAAAAATGGATACATATACCATTGAAGTGGTTTTTCACCCAAGTGTGCTAGATAATTCACAACACTGGCAAGTGTTCAATGATGACAACCAACTTATTACCTTTTTGGAGAAAGCTGACAATTTTAAAGAACTTAATTTCGATGGATCAATTTCTACGTGTTGTGAGTCTCTCATTGATCAACCACATGAATTAAAAAGATACGGTTGATAAAGCTCAAAGGAAATAATATTTCGAGAGGTTTGGTTTCCTTAGAACGATTATTTGATAATCATGATAGTTTTGTCAAGAAAAAGTGACAGGATGATCCTTGCTCTTCTCCAAAAACTAAATCCGTCAATCTGGGTACTCCAGAACATCCTCGTTCCATGAATATCGGGAAGTGTTGTATGCCCAAGGAAAAGTGAAAATTCGTTAAGTTACTGAAAAAGTACATCGATGTGCTAGCATGGTCTTATGTTGATATGAAGTATTTCAAGCCAAAGGACATTCGGCATGACATTCCGCTCAAGGACGATGTCAAGCCTTTCTGTCAAAAGAAAAGGCACTACAACCCCAAAATATCGGGAACCATTCAAGCTGAAATTCGTAAAATGTTGGATGCAAGAATTATTTTTCCAATTCATCACAGTACATGGGTTACAAATATTGTGCCCTGTGGAAGAAGAATGGTGAGATAAACATATGTGTGGACTTTCACAACTTGAACCAGTCATCCTTAAAAGATAACTATCCACTGCCGATAATGGATCAAGTGCTATAGTGCAAGAACCAGATTCGAAATGATGTCTATGCTTGATGGTTTTCAGGTTATAATCAAATTCAAGTCACGCTGAAGATCAGTTTAAAACAGCGTTCACCACTCCTTGGGGTACCTTCACCTACAATAGAATGTCATTCGGTTTGATCAACGCCGGTGCCACCTTCTAATGAGAAATGGACTTTGCATTCAAAGGTATGATGGGAAAAGTCATCGTATTTTATCTAGATGACCTGACCGTGTTCTCCAAAAGATGAAGTGATCACTACAATCATTTGGAACAAGTCTTGATCAGATGTCGAGAGCACGAGATTTCGCTAAATCCCAATAAGTCAGTATTTGGGGTCATGAATGGAAAGTTGCTAGGACATGTCATTAGTAGAGAAGGAACTAAGATAGATGTCAAAAGGGTTAAGGCTATTTAAAGCCTTACTTTTCCTACAAGAAAGAATGACATTCATTCTTTCTTTGGAAAGGTAAATTTTATTAGACGCTTTGTTTCGATTTTGCTTTGAAAAGACTCGTCATATATCTAATATGATGAAATGGTCCCAAACATTCCGATGGAGTGAGGAAGGAAAGACATGATTCGAAGACGTAAAAACCTCCATCGCCCACACTCCTGTTCTAGTGTGTCCTAACTTCAGCAAAGACTTCATCATGTACAGCTATGCCTGTGAATACTGTATTAGCTATCTTGATGCAAAAGAACTCTGAAGATATTGAATCCCGATTGCTTTCATGAGCTCTCCTCTTAAGCCTCATGAACTGAAGATGTCACAATTGGAAAAGAATGCCTTTGCCATGGTAAAAGTAGTCAAGAACTTCCGCTACTATATTCTGAATTCTCATACAGTAGTGTTGGTTCCTGACACGGCTGTTAAGTCTATCCTGACTCAATAGGAGTTAGGGATCTTACGAGGGAATTGGATCACAAAGGTCCAAGAATATGATCTAGACATCAAACTAATCAAGTTGGTAAGAGGTAAGGGCCTATGTCGGCTGATGGCTGAAAATAAAGACTCAGAGGTACCTGAAGAGAAAGTTGATCACATTGATGGAGAACAAAATGAACTAGAGAAAGTGGATTCTTTGCCCATGGTTCTATTTATCACCACCAATGACGAATGGTATTATGACATCACATTATTTCTCACCTATGGTGAGTGCCCAATTCACCTAACCACAAAGGAAAATCAAATGGTGAAGCTCAGAGCCGTAAGATATGTTATATGGGATGATGGATTGTACAAACGTGAAATTGACAACATTTTTCTATGATGTGTTGACAAGCCACAAGCAGGAAAATTGTTGGAAATTTTTCACGACTCAACTGTGGTGGTCACTTCTCCTCATCCATGACAACACATAAAATCATTCGGGCAGGTACTACTGGCCAATGCTATTTTAGGATACAACCACCTAGGTAGTGAAATGTGAACTTTGCCAATAGTTCGTTGGCAAACCAAAGTTGGTTGCATTTCCCCTTAGGCCCGTCATCATTAACGAACCATTCAAGAAATGGGGAATTGATTTCATTGGAGCACTCAATCCTTAATCGAGTGTTGGACATAGTTACATCCTAACAACAATGGATTACTTCACAAAATGGGTGGAGGCCATACCTGTCAAGCATGCCACTTCTGAAGTTGTTTACAACTTCATCAAAGAGAATATTATTGTGAGATTTGGCATTCCACACAAAATCGTTGCTGAAAATGCTTCCAACTTCTCTTCATGGGAAGTTATTGGTTTTTTTATGGATATGGAATAACCTTGGCTCATGCCTCTGATTATTATCCTCAAGGAAATGGTCAGGCAAAATCTAGCAACAAGAACCTAGTAACTATCATACAAAAGCTGGTCCGATGCTTTGTGGGCAGATCGTATCACTCCAAAGAGGTCTCTCGGCATGTCACCTTTCCAAGTGTTGTATGGGATCGATGTTGAAATCCCTATCTCCACAGAACTTCCTACTTTGTGCTTGGCTCAAGCAATTGAAGATGAAAATTTTCAGAATTCTCTTGAAAAGAGGATTATGTACCTAAAGAACTTGAAGAAAAGTGAGTGAAAGTGGTCGACAAGATCCATTGAACATCAGAATCAAGTTAAGAGGCTGTTCAACAAGAAAGCTAAGCAGAGAGATTTTCAAGTGGGAGATCTTGTTCTTCTATGGGACAAATGAAGAGAACCAAAAGGTATGCACGGGAAGTTTGAATCTCTTTGGAGAGGGCCATACAAAATCAAGCATCTCAATGGAGAGAATAGTTTCTATCTCTCATATCTAGACAGAACCAAACTCCCGCTTCCCTATAGCGGGTAGCACCTGAAGATCTTCAGGAAGTAGAGCTTGCTCTCTTCTTTGTACAATTTTCTTGTTCGTTGTGTGTTTGCTTTTTGTTTTTGTGTGTTCCCTTTCTTTTCCTTTTTGTTCACCCCTGGTTGCCCTTGTTTTTGACTCTCTGTAACCCAATGGATAGGCACATGAAAAATATGGGATTCTCTACCCTTAAGTTTCACTCAAAGATAGTCCTCGGAAAGAGGTAGTTGCTATCCTGTAAAATTGACAAGGGTAATTTACAGGTAACTATATCAAAAATTCTATTTTGACCCCTATGGAAGTTTGATAATGTTTGAAATAGCCCAAAACTCCCTTTCAAAATTCAAGTTATTTCAGGACTTAGCCGTTTTCAGCATATCATTCGGCGCAGAAAGTTGTGTGTCGACACTCACAAAACTGCATCCTTTTAAACTGGGTGCCATTTCATTCGTGTCAACATCCCAAAATTTGTTCCACCTTTCAAACCTTTGGCACTGAGATTGTTGTGTTAACCTCATAAAACTTGCGCTAAGAATCTTTTATAAGTGTAACTTTCCTCATGTCGACACTCCAGAAATCATGCCAAAGGAGGTTGGTGAGGTCATAAATGCAAATTTTTCTATAAATATGAGCCTGACAAATGTTATTTTCATGATTGAAATTTGAGAAAAAAATTCTCTCTGCGCATGTTAGTTGTCTTTGTCACCCTCACGTGTCGTTTTCGAGCTTGTGGACCCCCACATTTTTCTTCATATTTTATAAATCCAAGTAAGTGGCTCCTCTCCTATTTTTGTTTCTGTTTCGTTGTGTTAATTATTAGGGTGTGTGTTAAATGGTTAAAATCCAAGAACCTAATAATTTCCAAACCAGTGAAACCCTCTTTTCCTCTCCTTCTAGATCTACAAATCTGGAAGGCCCCTACCACTGAAGTAAACCAAAAACCATCTCTCCCTACTTATTGCCTTGTCGTTTCTCTTCCTTTCCATCTAACAAATCCAACAAAAAGAGAGAAGTAGTGGAAATCAAGAAAATTGCCAAAATCGTCAACTATTAAAGTCTTTGGTGCATTGTTTTCCATGTTACACCTCCAAAAGTTGCGCTTTGACACACTTTGTACTCATGTAACACAAAAATTGTCTCGCACTCAACCAAAGGCGTAGGGTGCAACTTCCACAACATCGACATGACATGTTGTATGTTACAGATCTGTGCCCCGCACTTTACCCTTTGGCGCTAAAATTTTTCATGTAACACCTCTCAAAATTGTGCCCTTTCAAACTTGGCATAACTTTTCCCATGTCGACACTTTCCTAAATGCACCAAAGCATAACAAGCTCCTTGTAGCCTCATCAGAACTCACAGTGCTTTGCGCCCTAAGGCTTAAAATTGCTTGTTCTCCCTTCTGCAAGATAAACCTAATTATTTTCTCATACATTCTAAGGTGTTCTATTATTCTTCAAACTTTCATTATGAATAACATGACGGTTGACATGGCTCTTCTGTGTTGGACCTTCTTGATACTTCTTGCAAGAAAAAAACATCCATTCTTGAACTCACATATGTCTTCGTCAAGCAAGAAACTGACTAAAGCTAAAGCTAAAGCTAAACAGTCAAAGCAAGAAATGAAGTACAAGTACCAAAGAGTCAGAATTCCTAACTCATATGCCGAGTGTGACCTTGACATCAGAGACTCTTAGTTGGGTCATGTTGACATGGATGATTTTTGGCTAACGACCACCAAGGGGAACAATGGCCCATGGATGAATACGTTAACAGGCAGTGGATTGCACTTTGCAGCTAGGCTTCCTGTGAGTGCCATAAATAATGAATTCATCATGTTGATTGCCGATGTTATAACAAAGACACTATATGTGTCGAAAATAAAGAACACGAGACAATCATAAACCTCATAGCTCATCACTTTGAGATGATCTTGGGCATTCCTCATCATAGGCAATATGTGGAAATAAGTATTAAAGACTGCAAAAAGACATGGGATGATAATGAAGATCAGTGCATGTAGATGATGAATGAACTCTATCTAAAGAACAAGAAGCCAGTGACCAGATGGCCATAAACCATCCACCGTAGTGATTTTAATGAAGAATTGAGTGATACAATCACGTTCTTGAACAAAGTATTTGGGCTCCCTGATGCCCATCATTTCCATAAGTGAATGCTGAGATACCGGAGAATATGAGCAAGAATGCACCTGATCAACGCTTCGGTTGGGGTGAAATCATAAGTGACACCATCTCACAACAGCTTCAACAAGTTCTAACAACTAGGAAGTTCTACATGAATTCCTACGTTGTATATGTTGCTACGTCAGAAAGGGATTTCACGAGTTAAATCAAAATGGGGTATGGCCCCAAGTCAAGATATACGAGTTCTACCCAAAGCTAAGGCTCGAAGCCAACATCTCCCAATTCTCCAAAATAAATGATGCCTTATTCTATGAGGTAATCTATTTGTTGAGACCAAACATGAGACACAATCAAACCAGCCCGAGTGTGATTATCTGCTACAAAGAAATGGGGAGCGTTGTTCACACAATTCCCCACATTCACATACCTAGAGCTGTGAATTTCAAGGGAGAACCAACGAAGTTGCCAAGGTTTGAGGACCGAATCTGGTCCTCCTAGAATTGTCAATGCAGTTAATCACTTATAATGAAAATTATATGAAGAGAAAGAAAGGAGGAACGTCATTCCCCCTTACTGATTGGTCGATACGCCTCCCTAGAAATGCTAAAGCATGGGAGATGTAAGATGAGCTAGAGCTACTGAATTTGAAGCACAAATTTCCAGCAAGGCCAACCTTTGACTATCAGAGTTTCCTCCCGAAGGTAAAAATTAATCCCATCCATGTTCTTTAGATTGAGAAAATTTGGATAGACCTAACCCATGAGATAGACATTAGGTGGAAGGATCACTCCCGGATGGCTCTAGAGGAGATCATGCACTATGGTGTTGCCATCATCCCAAAGAAATTCAAAGATACTGATCAAGAAATTGATCAAGTTTACACCGACACAAATGGGGACAACTTGCCATTCGAGAATATCAGCAGAGCTAAAGTGTCAAAGACCATTCAAGAAATGGTCAAACCCATATTATAGCACACCAAACATTTGTGCAATCAGAATAGCCTTACATACCTCGGAGTTGACTTCACAACTTCTCCTTCGGGAAGTGCACCTCCAAGGCCGTCCATGTGCCGAGAGGAAAAGGAAAGGTCAAGGTGGGAGAACCAAGTAGATAAGAGGTACCTAGCATTCCCTCTTCCACTAATCCCGAATATCTTCCCCATACTTTTGAGAAGCAAGTAGTCGACTGTTGTCTCCGGGTGATGAAGAAACAACGAGATATTCCAAGGGATATGTCCACCTAGGATGATGTCATGATTACAACTACGGAGGTACCCAACATTCCTTCTTCCATTCCTTCTCTCTCTCTTGTCAATAAAGCTTCTATTCCTATGGATGTGTCTTCTCCTCTCCCTTCCTCCCTTCCATCTCCCACCTCTTCCATCTTATTCTCTCTCTGGATCTGTCACCAAATATTTCCTCAATCCTAATGAAGATCCCTTTCATTTCCACGTTCTTCTCTTCTCCATTAGTAACTTTGGGCCCCAAAAGCATTGGTGCATTGGACTCTCTGTCAATGCCACCACCGAGTGTTTCAACACACTTCCCTAAGGCCTCTACATTTTCTCCCCCTCTCACTCCTGTTTCTTCTTCTTCTTCCACTCCCACTCCCATAATTCCTGGTTGGATTTTGACCATCGAGTCGAGAATAAGAGGAAATTTCCCATTGTGGAAATGGATTTTCTGTTATTCTGAAGAAGAGAACCAAGAAGCAGAAAGCAATAACTCACTTTTCTAAAGGAACTTCGGGGAGAGAGTCATGGAGATAGCTTTCCGGATCCCACCAAGAGAAAAGAAGATCTGTCTCCCACACTTCATGGTGACTCAAGTCACAATGGGGACCTCGTCTAAAAGCCTGCAAAGGGAAGCCTTGTCTACTATGGATGCTCTGCAAGAAGCTCCAAGAGGAAAAGAGGAGAAAAGGATACTCAAAGAACAAAACAAACATCTCCTACAAGCATTGTAGAAAATGGGCAACGCTCCTCCTGTGACTTGCTTGAACCCATTCAAGTTCCCAGTCAGGAGAAAATAAATGAATATGTTAAGATTGGTGAACAAGGCATAGCAGTATCATCCTGGATCGAGTGGATCCTTAGAGATGGTGAGGAAGTTCTTGGGAAGTTTACATTTCTCTATCAAGATATAACTCAAGCAAATAAGGAGCTACAAGTAGTAGTAAGCTCCTATTTCAAAGAGTTGGATACCACCCAAGTGCGGTAAGAAACATTTGAAGTAATGGTTAACTACTCAGCTGATGACCTATTGAATTTCGGTGTTATCAATCACCCACGTGCACATAATAAGGCTCTCACTACATTAGATTACTCGAGTTTATCAAATGGAATATATCCTGGAGAGGATCAATAAAGTCAAAGATGAAGCCTTGGAAACACGATACAACATGGAGCAAACAGTTGTAAAAATGGCTCCAGGGATGCTCAGTGAATCGTATAACTTGAGGGAAGCAGATGATACATTCTAGCATTTCAAAGCTATCGTCACTCAAGGTTTGGCGCCGAGATCAATTTTGACCGAGATTCAATTCATAACGCTCTTGGCCTACCGCGATTTCTTTGGCTTTTAATCGATGCATGCGAAAATTTCACCAAGTTACGACAAGCTCAAGAATGAGAGAGAAACCTGTGAAGTCATTCACGACCATTTTAATGGTCCCAACTATGATCAATTTCAAGCAATGATCGGAAATTTGTAAAATATCGAGAGTAGTGTCACATCAACTCTCCTGATCAAAAGCAAGACACCAAGTTTGAGCAGAGGGATGATGATGAGTAGTTCCTCCTTTCTAGAATGTGTTGATCATTTTTGTAAAATATTTAAAAATTTTTGTTGGCATACACAATGAACTCATCCATGTTGCACCATTGGATGTTGCCATCGAAAAACTTTCCCAAGTCAACTATTGACTTTTAAATATTTTCTAGATCTTTTGTAAATATCTTGTAAGATATTTTGTAAGTAGTGGGTTTGCTTTTGTCTTCTTTCCTCCTCTCCTTCTATAAATACTATAATACTTGTTTTATTCTAGGTGAAATTTTTTGTATGAGAAAAGAAGTGAGGAGAGAAAGAATTTTTGTTTTCTTGCAACATAAGAAATATTAATACACATATTCGAATTTGTGCTTAATGTGTGTGTTATTTGCATCAGATCTTTCTTAAGTTAGATCTATGTTTTTATTCTGTTAGATTCATTCCTAATATTTTCATATGTTCATCAATATTGCTTTAATTGTTTATGCAAGTAATTTTGGCTCTATTTACTACCAGCCCAAAGCATAAACCTTCTGACCTTTTTATCTTGGAATTCATTTATTTTCTTCCTTCAGATCTATCCTCCTTCATTCCTTCCTTCCCACCTTTCTATTCGTAGTTGGAACTACCTCTACTGGGATGAGATCCCAAACCCCCTAAAGTTAGAATAGTGTAGATTTGCATAGATTCCTGCTTGATAGATTAGCAATAAACCAGTTTGCTTAGATATCTCAAAGAGGGCTCGCCGCACACTGCGCTTTGTTGGCTTGTTTCTCCACGCCTGCCTAAGCGATGATTTTTGGACCAACACGTTTCTACTCATTATCCGTAAGGAAATAGTCAAGCGGAAGCCACTAAGAAAACCATTATCAAAATACTAAGTAAAACTATTAATACTAATGGAAGTGATTGGTGCAATCAACTTCTAAATGCTCTTTGGGTTTATCGCATTAGCATCACACTCCCACCAATGCTACACCTTTTTCATTAGTTTACAACACTGAGGTAGTGATTCCCTTAAAAATTGAAATACCCTCCTTACATGTGTTACTCAAAGGAATTATGAAGGATGATGAATATTACAAAAATTGATTGCATGAGCATTAATTACTTGACTCTCATCACATATAAACCTTGGAACATCTTCATGAATATCAAACCTGGATCTCACATGCTTATAATAACAAAGTATGCCTAAGTGAATTTCATATGGGTTATCTTGTTTTGAAAAAAATATAAGTAACATTAATTCCAAGGATCAAGTAAAGGGAAATTCAAGCCTAATTGGATTGGGAAATATGTCATTACTTCCAAGCTTATGGGTGGAGTCTATCATATTTCTACTCTCCTCGGAAAACCACACAAGAACCCACTTAATGTGATGTACCTTAAGCGATATTGTGCATAAATGCCTTCATTACCGGATGACATACTCTATTTCTTGTGTTCATACTTGATTGTTGAGCTTCTAGTTCTTAAATAAACCTCACATCATCTACACTTCACACTCCATGATTCATGTTATATCTTTGCTAGCATCTACTCTCGATCACGTACAACACATGTTCATTACCGATGACACACTCTTGTTTTATGGTTTTTTTGAATGCCGAATCACAACACCCATGAATGTTTGCAACTCTATGGGTTGAAACTATTAGTGTGATTACATAACATGGAGCTTTTCCCAAAGTGTGGGACTTTGCAATTGGGAAAGCTCTCCAGATGAAGGTCGGTTCCTATTCCTCTATTCTGATGAACACATACAAATTGTAAAGGATCTACTATAAAATATACTCTAACTTGCCAAGGAGACAGGGTTAAGAATATTACAAGAAAATAAACCTAAACTAACAGAGGTGATACACCAAAAGGAATGTTGAACACCTGCTTTTCCATTAAACACAAAACATTAAAAATGTAACACAACCACCATGCACAGATAACCAGGATTACAATGAGAGATTAGGAAGATGCAATGAATATAAGAGAGGGTTGAAATTCATCCACAGACTTTTATTATTGCTCCACAAATTGATACAATGCATTACAATGGCTAAGAGGCACAAACTTGCATTATAATTTTGATGGGAGGTTTGAACTCCACAAATCCACTTACAGATAAGAGAAGAAGGGAGGTGCAAAGCAAAATTATCCAACATTAGAAAAATTCCCCTCCTTACAATATATATGAAGAATGAGAGAAGAAAGAGAGAGGAATTCAAAATCCTTCTCCAACCACCCTAAAATGCATTGAATTCACCTGCAACAATGATGGGTTCTACTACAAAACCCATGCCTCCATGTACTATGTCTTGTTGGGAAAGAAAGGAAGCCCATACTTCATCATTTTGGTAGGTGAGAAACTTGGAACATCCTAAAAAATGGTGGACTATTTTTCTTCATTTCAAAAAGTCCTTTCTTGTGCAAATATGAGCTCTCAGTCAAAAGTTATGGCCATTTGAAGATTGGGGTGTCATACTGCATTAATGGCGAGTGGTTGAACTTCTCCTTTTGGAGTCCAAAATTTCCTACAACCTTTGAAATCTGAAATTTTGGACTTTCATACATTCCTATTTCAAATATTGAGTTATTGTTCATCTGCTTGGGCACACAAAAACTCCGAAACACCAAAAGTTTGAAGTTCGAAATTTTAGACTTTCGAAATTCAGAACTTGAAACTTTAGTTGTGATTTTTGTGTTTTAGGGCTCCAAAATTATGAAACCCCAAAATCCCAAAACCCAAAATTCCAAAATCCTAAAATCCTGAAATCCCAAAATTTTGAAATCCTAAAATTCTGAAATCCCAAAATCCCAAAATTCTGAAATCCTGAAATCTTGAAATTCAAAAATTATGAAATCTCTAAATTATGAATTTCAAAAAACTAAAAATACCCTTTTGAAGATTATCCCCCGATCTACCAATTGATGAAATTTTGACTTTTTTTTAGCAAGTTAAGCCCTTGAAAATTGATTTTGGAGTTTATCTTGAGAGGTGAAAAATATGAAATTAGAGAACTTGCAATGTCCAAGTCCGAATTTCTTGAAAATGCCTTCAAATCTTGTGGGATAAATTCTTCGTCCCATCGGGCATCCCAAAACTATTGAATTCCTGAAGTCCAAAAAATTTGGGCTTATGCCTCCATTCTTTTCTCTCAAGATCTGATATCCTTTGATGCTCCCTTGGCCATTCATTTGCTGACCTTACATTTGTAATTTTCAAGCCCACCTGTAACCTAAATGTCCAATCCCAAAATGTAAGCTCCTCTAGCTAGATGAATCCCTCCATCTTCTCAGTGTGCAAGTTTGTGTTTGTTCAATTTTTCCTAAGGGGTAAAATTGGATAACAAGTTCATCTTGAACTCTTAATAGAAAAAATCATAAATGAACCTCACTTTTCACATCCTGGCTACATTTTATCCACCACTCATGCTTTATGCTTCATGTCCATCTTTCTGAGCATCACTACATATTTGGTAAACATACTTTACTTTTATTCCCGATGACACACTCTTATTCTATGGTTCATACTAGATTTTTAGGAACAATTCTTAAATGAACTTCACTTGTCACATCCTGGCTACTTTCTATCCATCACTCATACTTTGTGCTTCATGTCCATCTTGTTGAGAATCCTTACATCTTTGATAAACATAATTTACCTTCATTACCCGATGACGTACTCTAGTTTCATGCTTCATACTGATCGTTGAGGGTCCAACTCTTAAATAAAACTCACATCATCTACACTTCATGCTTTGTGTTTCACATTATATATTTTCTAACATCTACTCTCATTCGCATACAACACCTTTATTACCCGCACTCTTGTTCTATGGTTCATAGTTGATGTTGAGGAGCATTCCTGAATGAAAATCATCTCACATACATCCACTAGGGAAAAAATTGCTCCTATGATCTTCATATCTTTCATATCACAACACAACATCACACTCACACAACATTTTCACTAGTGCATTCACTCTTGTTAACTTATACTACTTCTATGTACACTTTGTTTCATATGCTAGTTGGATTCTTAGTATGTCATTATATTTTTCTATACACACATGCACGTTCACTTGGTATCTTGAGGTGAATGTAATACTTTTATGGATTTTCAAATGATGCATGATGCTTGAGAAATTCTCTTTACCAGTCCTATTGAGGCTCCTGGGGGTATCTACCTTTCTTATTCTCATACTTCACAAATCATAGGTTCTACTACCATAATAATTACTTATTTTCCTTATTGTCACTTACTTTTTCATTTATCTATACACGCTTTGACATACTCCTTATATTTCTAACATGTTAACGGGGACTACATGTATAGCATTTTCCTTGCAAGATCAACACAACCATGATTATCTGTTACTCTTTGTTTGTTATTGCTTACTATTGTTTGCGAGGTTATGCCTTATG
The DNA here is from genome assembly GCA_018340775.1 of Taxus wallichiana var. yunnanensis. NCBI lineage: Eukaryota > Viridiplantae > Streptophyta > Pinopsida > Cupressales > Taxaceae > Taxus > Taxus wallichiana. Next base: position 129,215,388 of record CM031233.1, on the reverse strand, counting down.
TATTACTTGATCATTGTTTGTTTACGGAAATTTTTGCACTGATTGTCTTGTGACATTGTAAGTGATGTCTAGTGTATAAAACCCAATTTTAGCGGTCCATCTTGTCTTCCTAGTCTCTTGATACATTTTCTTCTATTGCATGCTAGCTCATTTTTACTAATAGTATTTTCTAGTCTACTATGTTTACATGTTCCTTGGTTTGTAGCAAAAACATCCCCTACCCCTATAGATAGCCAATCTCAAATATGCATATCAGTTTTAGGTTCTCTCCTTTGGGCCACATTCTCCTAAAAGTGTCGCATGCACCAAAAATGATGGTGGAATTTATTGGGTGAAAAAATCACCCTTACAGCAACTCCGAGCTATACGAGATCCGAACAACAATGTATAAAAACATCACAAGAACACAATCACAAAATGGGCGAATCATACTTGGACCAAAAACATTGAGCATACACTAGCGGGCCTAGTCCTATAAAGCGGTGGTGATGGGCACTTGTGTCCCCCTTGATGCTTGTATGCAGGGACAAACATCAATTTCTTAGTTCAACATCATTTCTAGAAATTTATAGTATAGCTCTCCTATAGCAGAACTTGCCTCCAATTTACGAATGCATTCAATCAATTACAATCTATTACAATCAATTACAACATGAACAATAAGAATAATAAGAATAATATGTTACAAATAAGGGACATACCATCCATAGTGTTGCTTATTGGGAAGCGTCATGGAATGATATTAAACTAGACCTCTCTTCCCAACACTATTCCCTTTGCGTGAGATCGCCCAAAACTCACTCTACTTTGTGAGATCACCCAAGAAACTCACTCTTCTTTGTGAGATCACCCAAGAAACTCACTCTTCTGTGAGATCACCTAAAAACTCACGCTTGATAGGAGATCGCCAAAAATTCAAAATTTGGCAACAATACACTCAAATTTAACAACATCTCCAAATCAAACAGGACAAATTTCTATCCTTTACTCTCTTATACATCAAGTGCATAGTTTTATTTTTTATTACACACCTAATACTTACTTATACATACATTACTCTAATTTTTCACACATGAAACTTTGACTACGTTCTCTCTCTTATTTTGTAGGTCCATCCTTAATACGCAACAAGAAGTGGCTCACATAGGAAAGCACAACAACAAGCTACTATGCATACACTTCCCCACAGGGTCTACCTTCCCTTCCTAGTTTCCACGCTTCACATTTCACATTTCACTTGTCCACTTGGCACACTCTTTTCTACGGGATTAGAAAGTATGCATCTTCTCTCTACTTTATGGTATCAATTATTCACTCAAAAACATAAAGTGGGCGAAAATGTATGTGAGGCAAAAATAAAGAGAGAGAATAGAGATTTGTTATCTCTTATTATTCTACTAAACAAAGGAACCACATACAATATTTATAGGTACGTGAATAAACAAGAACCCCCTAAATCAATGGAGAATTTACAAACAAGAAGCAGAGAATAATGAAATAGATAGGAACTAGTCTAATAATAAAAATTAAGTACGTAGACTATGCTAACATTCCCCCTTATTACATTATTCTTGCAAATGTGACCTCTGAAGAGATCAAATTTAACTTTTCCAAGAGCCTTGGTGAGAATATCAGCTACTTGTGCTTTTGTAGGATAGTACTGGAGTTGAATATGATGGTTCAAGATGTTCTCTCGAATGAAATGATAGTCAATTTCAATATGTTTTGTTTGTTCATGAAATATTGGATTTTGCATGAGCTTCAACACACTTTGATTATCACAATAGAGAACAGGTGACTATTTTTCAAGAATTCCCATGTCATCCAAAATGTGACGTAACCATATCACTTCACACATAGCTCCTTGTGCGGCATAATATTTTGCCTTTGTGGATGAGATAGAAACAACATTATGCTTCTTGCTTATCCACGAGATGGGTCCAGATCTAAGATGAAATATGTATCCTATAGTTGACTTCCTGTCATCAACAGACCTAGCGTGGTCCAATTCGACGTATCCCATTAATAATAATTGATCATTCTTCTTATATTCCATACCATAATCAAATGTTCCTCATACATATCTCAATACATGATTTGTTGTTATCCAGTGACATTGCTTTGGCTCCTGCATGAACCTGGAAGGATAGCCGATGAAAAATCATAGATATGGTCAGTATATGGCAAGTAGATGAGCCCTCTAATAAGTTGCATGTAGAGTGTAGCATCTACTTGAGGTGAGTCCTGGAATCTTGAAAGTTGTAAACCTTTTTCCATGGGAGTGGATATAGGTTTACAATCAGACATTCTGTACTTTTCTAGGAGTGTCTTGGTGTACTTTATCTGGGAGACAAAAATGTGATGCTCCTTTTGCCATATTTCCAAGCTAAGATAGTAATGTAGTAGCCCCAAATCTGTCATGTCGAAGGTTATTTTGAGATCATTCTTCACAATATCAACCTAATCTTCTAAACTGTCAGTGATCACAAGATCATCTACATATACAAAAAGAATGAAAATTTCCTTTCCTACCTTCTTTATATACAAATTTGAATCTAAGGGGCTACGAGTGAACCCATGCTGCAAAAGGTGATCATTGATCTTGATATACCATGCCCTTGGAGCTTGTTTCAGTCCATACAGTGATTTGATGAGACAACATACCTTCTTAGGATGATCTTCATCAACAAATCCTTCAAGTTGGGTCATGTACACTTCTTCTTTCAGATCACTTTGTTGATGGAAAATCACATCACCCATGAATGTCTACAACTCAATGGGTTGAGACTCTCAGTGCGATTGCATAACATGGAGCTTATTCCAAGTGTGGGACCTCGTGAAATCGGAAAAGCTCTCCGGATGAAGGCCGGTTCCTATTCCTCTGTTCAGATGCACACGTAAAAAATGTAGAGGGTTTGCTCAAAACCTAAACTAACTTTCCAAGGAGATAGGGTAAGAAGATGCATAAAATAAAACCTAAACTACAAAGGTGATGCACCAAGGAATGAAGAACACCTGTCTTGCCAATAAACACAAAACATTAAAATGCAATGCAAGATCATGCACAGATAACCAGATTTGTAGTGAAAGATCAAGAGGATGCAAATGAACATAGAGAGGGTTGAGAATCATCCACATACATGCATTATTTTCTCCAAAGATTGACACAATACACTACAAAGTGCTAAGAGGCAAAGTTGCATTACAGTTTTAGATGGGAGGTTTGAACTCCACAAATTCACCTACCAAAGAGAAGAAGGGAGGGGAAAAACAAGAATGTCCAACCTTTAGAAAGAAGCCGTTATTACAATTTATAGGAAGAATGAGAGAGGGAAGAGAGAGGAAATCCAAATCTACCCCAACCACCTCCAGGTTGCATTTAATTCATCTCATTATGGTGGTAGGTGAGAACCCTAGCAAACCCAAAAAGTGGTGAACTGTATTTTGCATTTTTAAGAATTTTTTCCCACCCAATTAAAGATAGAGGACCTCGTAAGCTTTCCAAAATTCCAACCTTGCGTTAATCCGAGCTCCTGTGAAAAGTTATGGCCATCGAATATCTCGGGTGAGTGCGCTTCTTGTCGGGCGCTCAAAATGTTGCACCTCCTGAAGGTGCACCTCGGCGCATCCATCCTTATGTCGACATACTCTTACATGCACCATGGGCGCATCCATTTTCATGTCGACATCCTTTTACATGCGCCCTTAACCTGTGCCATGGGCGCGACTTTTTACATGTCGACATCCTTTTACCTGCGCCATGGGTGCATCCATTTTCATGTCGACATCCTTTTACATGTGCCCTTAACCTGCGCCATGGGTGGGACTTTTTGCATGTCGACATCCTTTTACTTGCGCCATGGGCTATTGGTGACGCAACAAACATTGAGCTCGAGTTTTTTGATTTCCATATTCTTGTTTGTCTATATCTACCAGGGGTAGATATATACAACAATCACCATTTAGGAAAACACTCTTGACGTCCATCATTGAAGTATCCATCCTTTTTGTCTTGCCGAGTGTGAAAAGAACTCGATGGTCTTGATCTTTGTAGTGGGTGCAAAGGTTTCTTCATAGTCGATGCCCTCTTTCTGAGCATATCCTTTTTCTACAAGACGTGCTTTATGTTTTTCGATGGATCTTTGCCTTATATTTTGTCTTGAAAACCCATTTGCAGCTTATGGGTTTCTTTCCTTTAGGTAGATTGACAAGTTCCCATGTCTAATTTTTCATAAGTGAGTCATATTTTATATCCATGGCTTCCTTCCACTGAGGTTGACTGAGTGCTTCACGAACATTTTCTGGCTTGAAGCTATTAATCAGTGAACTCATGAGTGCAAAGTTTACCTCATTTCTTATTTGACTCCTTGTTTTGACTCTAGATGATGTATCTGGGATTTGTTGCAAATGTGAGTCCTTGATGGTGCTTTGTACCCAATTAAGATGAGAACTTGGCTTCCTTTGAGAAGAACTTTGTCATTTCCATGTGGATTGATGTGGAGTCACATTCTCTAGTTCTCAAGGTCAAAAATATCTCTCCGACAACATTTATTTTCTCTTGGTAGTCTCCTCGGCTATTCATTTGATTCGAGAAACTAGTCGGTGAGAGGTGGTTGGTAAAGCTTCTTCTGATGTCACTGTAGATTCAAAGGATGACTCATTACAAACCACATCGCGAATCTTGTATATTTTCTTTCTCTCGAGTGTAGACACTAAAATTAGGTCACACTCCCCTTTGGTCCCTCGACGAATAAACACCCTTCATCACATTTACCTAGCCATGACCCCCTTTACCCCATTAATATTAATTTAATTTAATTTATGCATTATCCTCACTATATTTAATATAGTTCACTTAGACACCTCACTAAGTCAACTCAAGCTAAGACCTATCTTAGTAACTTCCCATAACTAACTAAGACTTACCCAAACCCTAAAAATCAATGCCTAGATTCCCTCTAACCACATTCTGCATGCTCACAAGAAGTTTCAAGTCTAATACGTGGGATAACGATGTGAGATCCAAGAAAATCAAGAGGATCTCCCTAACTTTAGTAAACCTAGGAAATCCCACATTGACCGACATCGGTTACCCCTAAGCCGCGCCGATTAAATTTGGACCGCCATCGCTTACCCCTTTTAACCCCTAAACTACCTTATTCTCAAGGTTGGAAAAGATTGGCGAAAAGTTAATGAGGAAGAAAACATATCGGAGAGATAATGCATCTTCAGAGAGAAAATTCTAGCAAAAACTCATATCCATGGAATGAGATTGAGCATCTTCTCTGCACATCCACCAAGCCACGATCTGATCTATCCAAGCAAAGAGGAGTGTGCATGCAGCCCATGAAAAATATTTTCTTCATTTGATGATCACTTGCAGCCTTCAAACCCATCATTAACACCTTCATCCCTCACACACAAACCTTTAAGAATGAAATCCAAGTAAGTATAATGTCATACTTCTCGGTTTATTTTGTTATATCATTGTTATATCATGCATTGTTTATCTTGCTCCCTATTGACCTTCTCCAAGATTTTCACCTAAATATACCCATTAAATACTCATAAAAACCTATTCCAGTCACCTAATACCTTGTCCCGACCAATCAAAATCCTTATTGCAATCACAAAGGAGACCAAAACCTGTTCTATGACATTTCCAGATCTCACGAATGCTTAGGCACCGATTATACCTAATGCTGTCGGTCACCCACCGGTGACATTGGTCTCTGTGTTTTCCCACACAACCTTAAACAAAGACCTACCCACCTAATTTTACCTCACCCTCACTCACCTATGACCTACCCGAGACCTTTATCAGACCTGCAAAACCCGGAACCAACCATTTGACCTGTGGATTCTATTCTAGCTTATCCTGTTAGATTAGATCTATTTTCTTATTGTGTTTTAAGTGAGATACCTAAATCATTTTAAAATAACAATAGGATTTAATTTGTTTACAGCATTAATTTGTTTAAAACAGTGGACTAACAACCATCTAGGAAGTATCATACTTCCCGGATCTAGCTCACACTAGGCAGTTCACTGCCCATATTGTTTAATTCCTTCTCGTGGTCTTGCTTTCATTGCAGGTAGTTCCTCCTAGCCAAAAGGAAGCTCTCATGGTTAGTTGTGGATTTGGAAGTCATACGCACACAACAACCCATCAACCGACATTTGAACAGGTATTCCTCCTACGCTCATTACCCTAACTGTTTCGTCAACGATTCAAAGGAACAATCTAAGAAAAAGGTGAAACATTTATGCATGCACGGTGGGACCCATCTGGGGTTCCTTGCATTTCATTCATTCCTACGAAAAAATTGTGTGTTTGTTTCCCTTACGAAAAGCATACACACTAATTTTATTCTTTGGTAATACACATCTCATTTCTATTTTCTCTAAAGGAAACTTTTCTTTTGGTGTAATTAAAAGGAATCATTTCTTCATGTTTTCTACAATCTAGTGAAAGAGCATCCCTCTTCCTATTCATCTTATTATATCATCCAATTTCACATTTTTGATTTGGGTTTTAAAATCATTACATTTCATTCTGATTTTCTGCATTAGCTCACATTAATTGAGGGAAAGCTATGTGCTAGAATTCATTACCGGTGATGGTTGACAAACAAATCATAGAAAAGCACTTCTATCCTTTTCTCTTTCTCTGAGTCTTACCAAACCACACAAAAATTCAAAATACATACATTCTTAAACAACATCTTACCTGGAAGAAGTTGAAGGTGATCACACGATCATGGAATAGTGGGCACCCAGCTCGTCGCTCTGTCAAGTTATACTTCAGAGCGAAGCCCCCCCACCATAACATACCTGAAACCTCACATTTTAGATCTCCTTCTTTGTAGGAAGCCATCCTCACCAAAAACTCTTTTTCACAATTCATGTGTCAATCACTAAATAGCATAAGCTAAACAAACATAATAGAAAGAGCACTCCTAGGATCGCATTTTCTTAGTGTTTTTGCTTGGCTTGTGTCTTGAGGTAAAAGATCATGTTCATCACTTCTTTTTGTTCATCCTTGCACACTCCTCATCATAGCTGGTGTATTCCGTATTCACCTGAGTGTGCCTACGCCATATCATCATCATTTCCAGGAATTTTGGGTGCGATTCTACATCAAATTTTAATTCACAACCACTTCTTTCATCATTGTTTCAATTTCATACTAATCGTCATCGTTACCTCGACCACCATTGGTTATACCCAATCGATGTCGGTTCAGTCCTTTGCTAACCTACTCAAAAGGACATTTTCACTTCACTTTCTTCCACTTTCCAAAGTCTCTATCCTTGTCATTATTCCCATTAATGTTTACACATCCCCGATTTTGGCATACTTGTCGATTTTACCTTCCGCCTCGTTGTTTATTCATTGTCTATTTTCTACGGTGATCGGAAGTAGTTATCCCTAATCGACGTCGAGTTTTCCCTAACCGGAATCGGTTATCCTGCATTTCTTATTCCACCCACCATTTGTTACTTCATCCATTTTTTATCACAGATTCACTTGTTCCTACTATTTTTCGTATTATTTCTGAGAAGGGAGCCCTACTGAGTCAATCTTTGGTTCACATGGTGCTTGACAGAAGAAAAGAAAACGCCCTTGTATTCCACGCCAGTTTGCCAACCACTCCCACCTAGTCCTTCACCACCTTCTATTTTATCACCAGCCATGGATCCTATCTAACCTACCACTACCACTACACTGGCGATGAGGAGTTTGCACAACTCCTTGACCGAACCCTGCCGCATTGTAGTTTTACCTTTCCCACTCATCCACCGAGATACCTTGGGTCGGTTGACATACAACATGCCCATATCTATCCCCCGACTCTCGCACCCACTTTCGCATTAGCCCCATTTAGCTCCGTGCTACCTACATCCACCTTACCCCCATTCGTTTCGTAGTTAGGTTCTATTCCCGCATTTATGAATTTTGTGTACATTACCTATGTGTCACCCATTACATCCACCATGCCCTTGAAAACTACCCCAAATGCAACCTCATCCACCCCTACTATCTCGATACATACTTGTAGCTACATTCCCACCTCTAGTGTCGGTGACCCCTACCCCATTTCAGAACATGGTTCTTTCTATTCCACAATCATTAGCCCCTATTGCCACTAGGGTTACCACGACCCTTCCACCCCCATATACATACTATCAACAACCTTCCATTTCATCCATTATACATTCAGGTATGTACCCCCTATTCCATTACCTTCTTCTCCACCCCCTTACATGGCAGCCCCATACATTGGAATGCCACCCCCATTATATGTCCAAAACCAACCTCCTCAAGCTATATGAGGCATCCAATCATCACAACCCACCAATGACCTAATTAAATTGATGATGGATAAGATGCAGACACTTGGAGGCATTGGTTTCTAGCTCTCATAACACTCTCACCTATGACAAGATTTGTAATGAGCCTATTCACCCATCCATTCCTATCCGTTCATACCATGTGCATTGGGAAATGCCTAATTTCAACCACTTCAATAGTAAGGAAGACCCACAACAACATTTGTGCTCATTTAAACACGGGTGTTATCTGATTAATCATGATGATGCCTTACTTTTGAGAACTTTTCTGATGTCCCTCATTGGACTGCATTAGATTAGTATAGTGGGTTTCCCAAGCACTCTATATTTTCATTCACTCAAGTAGCCCAAGCTTTCTTGGATCTTTATCTATCAATATCGCTGCAAGAAGGTTACCATGATGGTGATCTATATTCCACACGTCAAGCACTAGGATGAATCTATCATAGATTTTGTTGCTATTTGGCGCGCAGCTTGATCAATCAACTTACCTTCCAACTGCCACAAATGAACTCATCGAGCTCTTCACACGAGCTTGTACTAGAAATATCTCCCGACCTTCATGTAGGTCCAAACTTTCGAACATTTGATGAGGCATTCACTATGGCACGAAAGTTAGAGATTCGAGGCCATCGAAGAGAAGAAAATCCAATTACAAAATAAGAATTCGGCATTCAATCCAAATGAAAGCTCTTCTTCTTCCGAACCACCAACCAATTACTCAAAGGCTAAAGGAACCACTAATGTAGTGGTACTCAAGGTTGGCCCTGACTCATCCATCTAATCAAGGCTACACCTCATCTAATCTATCACCTATCCAGGCTTTTCGATTCTGACAAGAACAATGAAAATATACCCCAATTGGGAACCTTACTCTTATGTCTTAGAAAAGCTTATCAAAGCTGGACCATCACCCTTCCACCCATAAAACCACACACTTTGGTTTTGACCACCTGCTCCCCATGCCCGCATGGTATAAAGAGCATGATTTTTGCAGGGTCTATCACTGCATCACTTTCAAGAATAGTCCAAGAAATGTGAAAGGTGATAATAGCAACCAAAATCTACAAACTTTCAAGAATATTCCAATCATTCCCTTCATCCAATCTCAGAAAGGTGAGCTAAGCTGTGGATAATCTACCAATGCTTCCCCAACCAAAATCTCACACATCGCACCATGCTCAAACAAAACCATTCCTCAAAATCATGACCTCTTCATTCCCATCAAACATGGAGGTTCTTCAATCTATTGAGGTTTTACCCAAGGGCAAAGATCAATGTAACCTCTCTCACCCAACTTACCACCTTCACCTTCAACCAAGTGGCCTCCTATAGAGATTGTGCCCAAAACGATACCATAGCCCTCTTCATCTCTATGATTGATGACATATGGGTATGTCGTGTGATGATTGATGGAGGTGCTAGCATTAACATCATTTCATCCCATGCATTTGCTCAAATGTGCATACTTGACAATTACATAAATAAACATCCATTCATGTTGCGTTCATTCAATGATGCTATCACTTCCACACTAGGCACTATCATCCTTCACATTCGCGTGGGTCCCCGCACTGTTCCAGAATTGTTTTATGTTTTGGAGGGGGATTCCAATATAACTTGTTGCTTGGTAGACCCTTGGATCCGTGTCATGGGTTGCATTCCTTCCACTTTACATCGTTGTGTAAAGTTTGAACATGAGGACACACTTATACCATTCCAACTGACCCATCACCTTTCAAAACATGCAACATGCTTTACCGACCCAATGATGTGCTCATACCTATCAAGCCATCTACTTCTGCAACCAATACTACTTCACCTACACCTCCACCTACCGGTCTAACCACTTTGCTTTCACATCACATACCTCCTCTATTCCTACCGCTGCTTATAACCGCCATATCTTACCCATTAGCTTCCCAATCCATTAACTCCACATCCACATCTACCTCGACCCATCATCCATACCGAGATACCCACATACCAACAACCAGATCCTTGGAAGGTTTTTTCAATGCCTCACTGGGAGTACCGCTTATATAGTTTTAACACATTTCTTACTCTCTGCATGAGTATGGGATCCTTCACCAACACCCTCGCTATGATCACCATATAGGAGAATGCCTCCTTTATGGTCCTCCTCATATTCGTACTAGTCTCACCTATGGGGGACTTGATACTACCACTTACACACCTGAACCACCATCACAACCCTACCCATTTTCCGTTGACTTCCAATCACATACCAATTGCCATTTCACCCACACCTTCTTGCACCGCTCTACATGGAAGGGTTTTGATTTTGGATTTTATGAGCAATTTTGCCATACTTTGTTATTCCATGTACCACTTGCAAACATAATGACCGGAGTGGTATCGGATTCCCTGAACCTCCTACCAAACAGGCCCACATTGGACTCATTGCAAACCCTAGCCCTTCTCCACCTTCATCACCACCCTCACCGACGGAGTCGATGGATCCTGAATCTATCCCTCCTAAAAATAATTTCATAAACACCATTTCCTTGGGGCCTTTGAATTATCAACGCAAAGGCGAGGCCACTTCCACTCTCCCATTTTTGTATCCTGAGATGATCAATGATGAGACATCTACCATTAACGTCATTCAATGTCATGATGATGAATCCATACTCACCTACCTTGGTGCGAGAAGAGTCATATATTCATCGGTTGTTACCCTCGAGACACAAATAGTGTTGAATGAATCGACTATCGATATCAACATTCATACTCAGGATGACCCGCACATCCTAAAGATCGGATAATCTTTAGATGTTGCTAAGCAGGAAGCCATCACTTCTTTTCTCTAAGATCATAACCATGCTTTCACTTGGTCTTACGTAGACATACCCATTATTGACCCCACCATAGTGGTCCACAATATCGTAACCGTTACCGATGCGAAACCTATCAAAAAAAAGGTCGAGGAAAATGCACCCTCGATTGCTCTTCTCGTCAAAGAAGAACTTCAACACCTTCTTTCCATTTCCTTCATCTTACCCATTGATTATCCTCATTGGATTTATAACATTGTCCATGTTATGAAAGCAATAGGGGGACTCCACATTTGCATGGACTTCCGTCACCTCAAACTCGCTTTGTCTCACGAAAGATGACTTTCCCTTACCTGGTATTGATCAACTAGTTGACCTTACCACTAGTCACGAGATGCTCTCACTCATGGATGGCTTCTCAAGTTATAACCAAATTTTTCTTTCCCAAAGATCAGCACAAGACCACATTCATTACCCCTTGGGGAACCTTTTACTATCAAGTCATGCCTTTTGACCTTAAAAATGCTGGTGCTACATATCAGCATGTTATGACTTACATCTTCCATGATATCATGCATCGCATATTGGAAGATTATGTGGATGATCTCTTGGCCAAATCTAAATGTCGTTCCGAGCACCTCGTCATCCTCAAAACCATCTTTGACTACCTCATTAAATATTACATCTTCCTTCAACCTAAAAAGTGCATCTTCATGGTTCTCTCAGGAAAATCTTAGGATTTATTGTTTCCCTCCGTGGTATAGAAGTTGACCCTACCAAATTCAAGGCCATTCTGGAAATGCCTCCACCCACTAACCTTAAACAACTCCATAGCCTGTAAGGTAAATTACATTCCATTCGCCATTTCATTTCACAATTATCTTATCGGTGTCAACCATTTCATCATCTACTTAGGAAAGATGTCTCCTTTAAATGGGATGATGACTATCACAAATATTTTGAGGCCCTAAAACAATACCTTTTCCAACCTCTCATGCTCATTCCACCTAAATACGACCAACCTTTTTACCTCTACATATCAGCTACCAATCGGTCCTTGGGAGCCATGCTCACTCATCGTGATGAATAACACAGGGGCAAGCGGTTTATTACATAAGCCATACTCTCTTAGACTATGAAACCCAATACAACCATCCCAAAAAAATTTGCTTAGCATTAGTTTTCATTGCCACCAAACTCCGCCATTACCTACTCAACCACAAAACTTATGTTCTGACCAACACCGATCCTTTACACTTCATGTACAACAAACCTTATCAAAATAAGTATGCGCATGATGGCTTATGCTTTTAGCTGACCTTGACCTTGAATTCATTCACCAAAAGTCCATCAAGGGCCAAGCTATAGCCAACCAACTGGCTGACGCACCTATTTCGGGGACCAACCCTCTAATTTTGACTTTCCCGATGAATCCATTGCTACCCTTTCCTTGGACGAACCCCCTTACCAAATGACACTATTCTTTGATGGTTCCAAGTGTTAGTGTGGGGGTGGGGCTGGTGTTATCCTCATTCCTCTGGATGGAGAACCCATGCCCTTGTCTTTCAAACTAGACTTTGAATGCACCAACAATATTTTTGAGTACAAAGCGCTCGTACTAGGTCTCTAGACCGCCTATGCCCTAGATGTCAAATCAATCCACATCTTTGGTGATTCTGGCTGGTCATAGAACAAGTCGATGTTATGTACCAATTTAAGTAACGAGATACTTCAAAAGTATAAACATCATGTAGACATACTTTTAACCATCTTTATCGTTACACCCTTCAAACCATCCCACGTTCAACCAACAAATTTACAGATACCATGGCCTACTTAGCTTCCCAAATACCCACTTCCCCTACCGATTCCAAAATATTTGTCACCATACAATGCCTCCATTCACCTTCTTATTTACCTCATGATGTTTACTCAATCGGAACTAACACCCCTAACCCAAGTGACCTTTGGTATAAACAATACTCCGACTACCTTTCCTTCTCCATCTTACCTCCTGATCTCACCGTAATGGACAATGCGCCTTCCTTAAAAAGGTCTCCCATTTCGTTATCCTGGGGTGACTCCTCTATAAGCGTGGATTTGATGGTATTCTCTTACGATGCCTCACAAATTTTGAAATTCCTTATACCATTAAGGAGGTTCATGATGGCATATGTGGAGGTCACTTTAGTGGCCTTGCTATTGCTAAGCGTATTCTTCGCCTAGGCTATTATTGGCCGACCCTTAACCATGATTGTTGCAACTATGTCAAATGTTGTGTGAAATGTCAACAACATTCCAACCTTCATCATACACCTAGTCATGCCTTATATATCACTCATGACCTTTGGCCTTTCTCTTAATGGGGTTTGGATCTTGTCAGAGAAATCAATCCTCATTCTTCCCAATGCCATCAATGGATCATAACTGCTACCGAATACTACAAAAAATGGGTGGAAGCCATACCACTCATCTCCATGAAATCCAAGAAAATATATGATTTCGTTAACCATCACATCATTTGCCACTTTGGTGTCCTCATCACCTCATCACTGATAATGGAAGACAATTCAAAAACAAAACACGCAAAAATTTTGTAACACCTTTGGCTTTCATCTTAGTTTCTCATCACCTTATTACCTTGACAAACCAACGGCCAAGTCGAATCCACTAACAAAACCCTCAACAAAATTCTCGTGAAAGTGGTTGACGATACTAGGAGGTATTGGCATACACACATTCCTTTTTCCCTATGGGCATACTTTGCACTAGTATTCACACTTCCACTACGGCTACACCCTTTTCACTGGTCTATGGTACAGAGGCTATTCTACCTCTCGAAGTCCAGATCCCCTCGCTCCGCAATTCTCTCCATGACATGCTTACTGATGATGACTTTTTTCAGAACCACCTAGCACAACTAGAGTTATTAAATGAACGCTCGCCTTAATGCTCTGGATCACCTTCAAGTTTACAACAACATATCAAATGTGCTTATGAAAAACGTGTTCATGAATGCACCTTCCAAGTCGGTGACCTTGTCTTAAAGAAAATAAACACATAACCAAAGCAGAAAAAATTAAATGGGGAAAATTTTCTCCTAATTGGCTTGGACCATACATCGTAATTCATACCTATGGATCGGGTGCCTATCATTTTCCTCCCTTGACGGTAAAATCCTGAACACGAGCCCCTTAACACATTGCATCTTTGACCATCTATTGTTGACTCATTGTCCTACGTCACTGTTTGTCTCTCTCACACTTGTCCCTTGAGTTCTATCCACTCCATACACCTCCCTAATGATTAAACTAGAATCATATGAGTACTTGTCACTTGTTATCTTCTCTTGAATATGTGTACCATGGCACTACACTTAGCATGATTCTCATGGATACTTTTTTCTACCTTTAGATGAGATCCCATGGTCGTTCCACCTCGCCTTTTGAACAAGAGTCCTATCCTTCACCTTGGTATTGTCCATGATTTCAAAGACCTCCAATGGAACCAAACTCCTTGAGTCAAACATCTAATAAAAAGATGACTCCCTCAAAAGGACATCTTCCTCTCAACCAAATTGCTACTATAAATAGACTTCTCTCCTGTGAAGGACAACTAAGTGAAGCTTTCAAAATAAAAATAAAAATGAGAGACCCAAGCTTCCATCAATCAGCTTCACAAAGACCTCAAGGAGTACCATATTATTTATCCCATATAGACTTCCCACATCAATCAGTCTATCAAAACAAAAACACTTTTTAGTCATGGACTTTCCCATTGTGACCTTGGACCTCTTGCCCAAAAGACCTGTCACTCCAAACATATACAATTAACTACCTTTCACCCACCTTACCATTTCCACTCTCATTTCCTAAATCGCCTCAAGGGACATCTTGGAATTTCAACATTTGGTGATCCTGTGACTACTTTCACTGTAGAACAGTTAATCATGCAATGCCTTTCGGATCTTGTGTTCATCACCCCCTTCATGGTATGATCTACTTGGTATGATCCTACCCAATTAGGTGGCTTTATCGCCTCCCTCTTATCTTTTAACCATCTTTGTTTACATTTTGATTACCTTACACAGGACTTGGTTCTCGACGCTTACCTTTGGGGTAATACCCCCCTTTCACCATAATCACCTTCACCTACATCATTTTATCTATAATCTACCCACACCTATTAAAACTAAACCCACAACATGCCCAAAACCCTACAAACTCATTCTCATATTCTTCCCTAGCTCATGGGAGAACTACATCGATCGAGGTCCCTTTTCACCGGGACTATGTAGATAGCACTCCGAGGGAATGGGGCCCTTGGAGGTTAGCTCGGCCACTCTCTACCCTAATCAATTCATCAACCATGCCTAACTCACCATTTACCCCACACTTCACTTAGTTCCACATTTCTAACAAAATTGGAAATTAAGCCACATATATAACAAGTTATTTACCATTTTATAAATTTTTACACTTACCATCATTACACATAGATTATACAACATTTCACATATGACCCATAATATCATTCATTCCCAACCATAACTTATCCATACCTAAACTCTCCCGACTCGATCCATGCCTATAGCTTCGACTTGACCATGCCTATAACTCCGACTCGATCCATGCCTATAACCTGACTCGATCCATGCCTATAACTTGACTCGATCCATGCCTAAACCAACCTGACTCCATCATGCCTAACTCACCTACTTTCCATCCATATCAAAGTAACAAATCCATATCTCATCTAACACAAGCCATACATCTAATATCTCATAAACATATTAACACATCACCACATACCATGAATCTCATCATATAAATCAATCAATGTGTATCTCAAAATACATGTCTATCTCATCATGGCCATCATCTCAAAATGTTGGCACATAGGCCGATATACAATACAAAATGTCATCAGACGCAGCCTTGTGGTCTCATATATACAAAAGAATGAATGAATTAATACAACAAAAATCTTCGGCACGTAGGCCGGTATAACTCAAAATATATAACAAAATCACTCATACATCCTCACTATCTTCGGCATGTAGGCTGGTATGTGATCAAAAATACAAAAATCTATGGCATGCAGGCCAACATATATA
This sequence comes from Taxus wallichiana var. yunnanensis, assembly GCA_018340775.1. Classification (NCBI taxonomy): domain Eukaryota; kingdom Viridiplantae; phylum Streptophyta; class Pinopsida; order Cupressales; family Taxaceae; genus Taxus; species Taxus wallichiana. Next base: position 129,199,120 of record CM031233.1, on the reverse strand, counting down.
TCACCAATAAACACTAGTATACATCCAAAATCAGGGTGGCTGCATATCAGACATCTCGCCGGATGTCCTCCATCTCTGTGTCCCCTGCACCTTGGTCTCCTGTGCTCCTGCTGGCACATCACCTCGCTCTGGTCGTTGTGTGCTAGTGGCCTCTCCCTGATCAGGCCTCGGAGCTCGCTGCCCTCCTGTGCTCTCCACACTATGTGTGCGGGATCTCGTCCTCTCACTAGACACCTATTGTGCCTTGTACTCTCCATAAGAGAGGAAGTCTATCCCGGCTACCATAAGTTGGTCCTGATAGTATCATGCCTCACTTAGGGAATCCTCGTAACCTAGATATAGGCACGGTCTAGGGTGGTCCCATAGGTCTTGGCCCCTATATCTACCCTGCATACAAGCTTGTGAACCGGGACCATCTCCCTACGCCTATGGCCAAATGACCTGTAATCCCGCTACTTGAGCTCGTAGGGTCTGCCACCGACCATCTCTATCCCCATCTCCACCACCCTCTCCCTCCACCATCTCGGGCCTATAGACTAGCGACTTGTACTCATATCTCTGCTACCTCTGCCTCTGACCCCTCCAGTTGTGTCTCGTAGTATACTTATCTCGCATGATCAGCATCATTCGCACCACCCATGTAGGGCGAGCTAAATTTGGCTTGCCTCTGGCCTAGGTGGTGTGGCTCATAATTGAGCTGCCCACCACTACCTATACCTATCTCATGCAAAGCATCATCAATCCACACGATCCTCTCCCACCTCTGCCATCACCGAATATCTACCCACACACTCCAACCAATCAAATCCCTCACTAAGATATCATGGACCCACTACTAACCAACCCAACCACAGTCAACTCACCCTACCAACTCATTATCCCATTTCCTCCAGATGCTTTTCTCACGTTTCTCTCTTTCTTATCTTTTCTTCACTTTGAAAATCACAAATGAATAATCCAAACGTGGCTTTTTTGTTTTTATACCAAACCCGACCTAACCGACGTTGGTTCCCCTTGACCGGCATTGGTCTCGTGCCCTACCTAACCATCGCCGGTTTTCCTATACCGATGTCGGTTATCCATGACCGCCATCGGTCACCCCTACCTACACATTTCTGTTACTTTTCCATTTTACCCCACCCTCTACCTTGCTTTTTACCCAATACCTTTACCCACCCCTTTAGCTTACCTTTCCTAACCTCGTCACTTCCTACCTCCATTTTTCCTCCTTTGGGGACTCATTATTTTACCCTTACCTCGGCCTTACGTGCTGCGCGACCTAGATATTTGGACTGGACCATCACTAGTGATCTTTGACCTCATGTGTTCATGTTATACCTTGCGGTGACTATTACTTGTTTTGAATGACCTAATGAACTTACCTACTCTGTTGCCATCACCGTTTATCGACCCTACCTTTGGTGTCTTTGGAACATACCTAACCATTCCTACACCTAACCTTCGTTGTGCTTCCCGACCTTATCTTATACCTTAGATACTGAGATTCACTTCAACCTTGCTTGGATAAACATATCGACCTTAGCCGATGTAGAGTTTTCTTGCTCTTCAACCCGGTAACATGCTATAGTTTATACGTGTGCATGAATTTGATTACTACTACTGTGACCCTGACCCATTACCTAGATTTCCCGAGTAGACCTTTCACTCCTTTTCCCTATACCCACTTGCATTTTCTTCACATTTACATTTAATCAATCCACGCACCGCTTCACCACCGCCTTGTTAGCTCTGGTTTGAGGGGGATCACCTTCACCCTCACATGGGGCAACCACATCTTATTTTTGTTAAGCATCACTTACCAATACAAGCTACTCAACAAAAAGGGGAAAAATGCGACACTAAAATTAGGTCACACTCCCCTTTGGTCCCTGACAAATAAACATGCTTCATCGATTTACCTAGCCATGACCCCCTTTACCCCATTAATATTAATTTAATTTAATTAATGCATTATCCTCACTATATTTATTATTTAAATACCTTATTTAAATAATATCCACACATATAGTTCACTTAGACACCTCACTAAGTTAACTCAAGCTAAGACCTATTCTTAGAAAGTTCCCATAACTAACTAAGACTTACCCAAACCCTAAAAATCAATGCCTACATTCCCTCTAACCACATTCCCACATACTCACAAGAAGTTTGAGTCTAATCCATGGGATAACGATGTGAGATCTAAGGAAAATAGGAGGATCTCCTAAGTTTTGTAAACCTAGGAAATCCCACCTTGATCGATGTCGGTTAAGCTGGACCGCCATCGGTTACCCCTTTTAACCCCTAAACTACCTTATTCTCAAGGTTGGAAAATATTGGGAGAAAATTTGATGAGCAAGAACACATCTCAGAGAGATAACACATCTTAAGAGAGAAAATTCTTGCAAAACTCACATCCAAGGAAGGAGATTGAGCATCTTTCCTCGCATAGCCAACCCACCACGAGTTGATCTATCCAAGCAAAGAGGAGTGTGCATGCAGCCCATGCAAAAATTATCTTCATTTGGTGATCACTTGCAGCCTTCAAACCCATCATTAGCACCTCCATCCCTCACACACAGACCTTCAGGAACGAAATCCAAGTAAGTATAACATCATACTTCTCTGGTTTATTTTGTTATATCATTATTTTATAACCCATTGTTTATCTTTCTCCCTATTGACCTTATCCAAGATTTTCACCTCCATAGACCCATTAAAACTTCACAAAAACCTATTCCAGTCACCCAATACCTTGTCCCAACCAATCAAAATCCTTTATGTAATCACAAAGGAGACCAAAACCCTGTTCTATGACATTTCCAGATCTCACAGTAACTGGCACTGGTTATACCTAACCACCATCGGTCACCCCTGACCGACATCGTCTCTGTGTTTGCCCACACAACCTTAAACAAAGACCTACCCACCTAATTTTACCTCACCCTCACTCACCTATGACCTACCCGAGACCTTTATTAGACCTGCAAAACCAGAACCAACCATTTGACTTGTGGATTCTATTCTAGCTTAGCCTGTTAGATTAGATATATTTTCTTATTGTGTTTTAAGTGAGATACCTAAATCATTTTAAAATAACAATAGGATTTACTTTGTTTACAACATTAATTTGTTTAAAATAGTGGACTGATAACCATCTAGGAAGTATCATACTTCTCGGATCTAGCTCACGCCAGCAATTCACTAAAAATATTGTTTAATTCCTTTTGTTGGTATTGATTTCATTACAGGGAGTTCCTCCTAGCTAAAAGGAAGATCTCACAAAGTAAGTTGTGGATTCGGAAGTCATACGCATGCAACAACCCATCAACCGACATTTGAATAGGTATTCCTCCTATGTCCGTTACCCTATTTGTTTTGTCAACAATTCAAAGGAACAATCTAAGTTAAAGGTGAAACATTAGGATCCATGAGACAATATGCCTTCGTGGTAGTGTTGTAGTCAAGTAGGATAAACTGGAGTGTCTTTGGCTCTACCTTCTTTCTCTTCTAAGTTGGGACATGCATGTATGATGTGCAACCAAATACTCACAAATGAGAAATTGATGGCTTTCTACCACTCCATACCTCTTCTAGCATTTTATTTTGTAAAATCTTTTTTGGTGCCCTGTTGAGAACATATATTATTGTCTGTACTACTTCAGCCCAATAGCATTCCTCTAGCTTTTCTGTTGTTAGCATGCAGCAAGCCATCTCCATCATTGTGTGATTTTGTCGCTTAACAATGTCATTTTCTGAGGTGTGTAGGGAGCAATCAAGTTCTGCTAAATGCCTTGTTGGTTCAAGAATGCCAAGAACTTATTTGATGTGAATTCGAGAGAAGTAGAAGAAGTGGTTGTCCAGTGTCTTTCATAATACGATGATAGAAGTTCTGGAAATGTTGAAGAGCCTCACTTTTCTTCTTTAGGAAAAACACCCACATCTTGCGGGAGTGGTCATCCACGAACAGTTGGAAGTACTTATATCCTGAAAATGAAGTAGGTAGAGGGCCATTCAGATTGGTATGAACTACCTCCAGACGCTTCTTGGCATGGAAGGTGCTTTCCTGAAATGGATCCCTGTGTTGTTTTCCTGCAAGACAACCAGGGCACAAGAGGCAAGGAACTAGACAATTTGGGTAGTCCATGAACCATTGCTTTTGAACTCATCTAATGCAATGAACTAGCCGACAAGTGTCCATATCTAAAATTCTAGAGTGTAGTAGATTATACTGTTGATGCAGATAAATCTATTGCAGAAGATGAAACAATATCTAAAGCAAATAACTTATCTTTCATAAATGCTCTAGCAATAATCTTACCTTGTCATGAGATAAAACATGATTTGATGCCATTTTGGACAAGAAATTATACCTTTAGGTGATGATTTAATAGTTGAGTTACTGACAGGAGGTTGCTAGTCAAGCCAAGAACATATAGTACCTTTGTAAGTGTACATTTTCATGGTCCTAGAGGAATGGTTACATTTCCAATTCCTTCTGCAACGTACTCTTTGTCATCGGCTATACGAACCCAATCTCCAGTGGGTTCTTCATTGAGTGAATCAAACATCTCCTTGTCACCTGACATGTGCTTACTTGCACTGAGTCTATTAGCCAAACTCTCTTCATGGGCTGTGAAGTCTGAGAGACAAGTACAAGATTCTTACCAGAATGTGCTCCTTTTGATGTCTCCTCATTAGACTCATTATCTTGTTGGGCTGTGAGATGCCCCTTGTGCTTTCTCCAGTGGGGACGTCATTTGGAATTTTGAAAATCTTCGTGCCTTGATGTGCTTGTTTGACTTGAAGACCCTTGTTTCAATCTATTGTACCAAGTAGTGATCAGTGTCACGAGTGTTGGTTCTATAAATGTGATACCACCTCTTTGAGTTTTGATATTTCGTTGTTTTTTTGGATGCGCTCGATTTGTCTTCTCTTGGGGGCCTTTTGATTTTTTTGGCCACGGTATGGCTCGAGAACAAGTATTTATCCTGAGACTCCTCTTGGGATGAATTGATGGCCTTATCCTACTCCAAAAATTCACAAGTTCTTTGAATGCCAATATTTGTTTAGATACATTTAGTGTCGTAACGAACACTCAAAATTGAGAAGGGAGTGCTCTCAAGGTGATCGGTATGAGAATTTTATCGTCCACTATTTCATTAAGCGCTAATAAATCCGATCGCAGCTCAGCCACGCGACGTAAGAACTCCTCAACTTTCTCATCTGAACCCATAGAGAGGGTGTGCATATTTGACTGAAGATGGAGAATATTAGTATGATTTTTGGCTTCATAAATTGTTGCCAACTTGTCCCAGGCCTCCTTTGGTTTCTCCACATTCCAAACATGCATGTTTGCACATCATCACTAATACTAAGCATTATCAACATCAAGGCTTTGGCACTAGCCATTTCATACTTTATTAATTCATTAGGGGTTGTGGGAGCGGTCAAAGATCCAGTCACGATGCCCCATAATCCTTCAAATTGAAGGATTGTCCTCATTTTTGTTTTCTAGGCTGCAAAATTGGGCCCTTTGAGAAACTAAGCATCGGAGAGGAGAAACTTGAGCAGACATTTTTTTATATAATTTTTTTAAAAAAACATTTTACTTATTTATTTATTTCAAGAGAGATTACAACTTTGACTCACTGATGTGAAGTACTAGCTCATAGATGCTCTCGATACTCACGTGTTGAGAGACGATGAAGCTTAGTGGGGCGTTTTTCTTCACATTCACAATTGGTGTCGTACTCATCTTCTAATTCTGTCGAACTCACTTTACTTGGCGGTTGACGTGAAAAGAAAATAGTCCAAGATTTGTTTGTAAACCATTTCACAAAGACAAGGTTTCTAGTGTTGCGAAGCTCATTGAGCACTACAAAGTAGAACCCGAGCTCCCGTGAGCACTTTGGACGGTGTTCTACGAGTTACGATTTGAGGTTATAGCTTTCGATGGTCTCAATCAGACGACATGCTCATCATTTGGCGTTGGCTATTAGATAGATGCTTCAATTTCATTCTAGAGGATTCTCTCCTCGTGTTGCTCTATATTTTTTACGTAGGTTATACTCTCAAAATTTCCATGAAAATTGTTCCTCTATCACGTAGCAAAATTGATCAACCAGTTGGTCTACTTCTAGTAGCCTCTCTCTCTTTTCCTCTTACTTCTCTCATGCTTCACATAGGAATAACAACTTTTCACGCACCATCTTTTCACAAAGTGAGAGTTGGTACACAAAGTTGGTCTACTTTTAACGTAGCTGGAGAAGAATTCTTCACACTGAGTATGATCTTCCATGCAATTCCATGCAAGCTAAAGATCAATCACTAGGCATCTCCTTTCCATGTAGGTTGAAGGCTTCACGTAGCAACAACTATTCTCCTTCTTCCAATTACTACGCAGAAGATAATTTTTTTTTCCTTTCCACGCACTTTTCTTCCATAAAGTGTGCTTTTTCTTTGTTTTACACGCATGTTTGGGAACAAGCACTTATATCTTGCTTCGCACTAGCTCTTTGGTCAGATTTCACAAAGAAATACAAGATCTCCATGCAGAGAGGAACTTCAAACTTTTGCACAGCCAAAAAATCCCTTTTTTAGAAACAAAAAGACAAACTACAGCCACTCCAACTCCTCCATGCAATTTCCATGCAACAATAGCTTCAAGCCTCCATGTTTTTGTTTTTATTCCTCTAAACTCCACGTGTGATGAAGACTTTATGCACCTATGCAGACTATGAGGATTTCCATGTAGATTTTGGTAAATATGTAGCTCCAGGCTATTTTCTCCACGTAATTTCTGACTCTTTTTGTCCATACAGCAGAAGAGTCTTTTTCTTTAGTGTAGGAAAATGGGAATGTATTCTTCTCTTCATGCATCTACACACAGGTCAAAGTCTTGATAGCTATGATACCAAAATGTGAGGTAGAAATAAAGGAGAGAGAATAGAGATTTGTTATCTCTTATTATTCTACTAAACAAAGGAACCACGTACAATATTTATAGGTACGTGAATAAACAAGAACCCCCTAAATGAATGGAGAAGTTACAAATAAGAAGGAGAGAATAATGGAATAGATAGGAACTAGTCTAATAATAAAAATTAAGTACGTATATTGTGCTAAAAATGTATACACAATATATACGCTTGGGTATATTTATAGGTTCTAAAACATACTAATATATACATGATTCATAAGTAAGAAATCTAGTAGTTAAAAACTCCTTTTGGCCTTTTTTCTTTATCTTTTGCATTTTTTTGGTCTTAAACATCCTACAACCTTGTCAAGACTTGACTAATTTATCTTTTATGGCCTCAAACACTAGCACTTAGCTAGAGACAGAAACACCTAGGTGCTCCCCGCCACTCTTGGGTGCTCCTGACCCTCTTTATCATTTTCTTATCCTTTTGGGTCTCTTTTACCTATTGGGTATCTTTCAAGACTTTGGGTTGGACTTCTAGTTGTTAATTATGAAATTAAAACAAATGAATCATATATATATATATATATACTTAGTTACTTCACCAAAATCGGGGGTTAAGCACTAATAATAATCTACTATCATCGAATATTGCATCAAGGCACAAGAGAATTTCAAAGGCATACATCTAACACATCCATATAAGGGACAAGGTCGGGATCACTTTGCATACACAACATAGGAGGGGAAGTTCATTTTATTCCATCTCACACATTTACATACTTGGAGTAATCGAGATCTCATCCGATATCATAGTGTAACTTACACAAGGGAAACCTAGGGCATCATTACACACATACACACATAACTACATGGAGTATGGAATGTAGTGTAGTGCTCGCCAGTTGTAGGATCACTCCTAGGTGAACATCGAGGTTAGTTTGACTCCACATTGTGCATATTTTTATTTATGTTTGATGTGGTTTATGGGCATGTGTAATGGCTATATTTTTGTGAGGTTATAGATATGACCAACAACCTTGGAGTGAAATCGAGCTACAAAGATTATAAAAATGAAGCTCTTGCAACCTAGAAAGAATCAAAACCTAAGAACATGAGAGGACACTAGCACCTAGATTAGTCACTAGCACCCAGATGCTCTTGTCCTCTCGTGGTCGCTTCATGCATGCATTCGAGTCCCAGAACCCTTAGTGAGCCTTGACAAATCTCTTCCCGGTCAATTCTAGCAGTTTTTCAGCTCGATAATCTTCGAGATCATTTGGAAATAAGCTAAGTCACCTCCTCTCTCTCTATTTCTTAGGGTTTCATATTTTATATGCTTATTGCTTGCATCTTAATGTATATTATCACTTGTATATCATTAGTTACAGTCTTTACTCTAAAATAAGGTTTAATTCAAATTAAATTAAATCATTTGGCGCTAGTGACTGATCTAAGTGCTAGTGTCCGCACGCTTTGAGTCCCGTAACCTCTTGATGAGCCTTGATGACACTGCTCCCGGTTTATTCTAGTAGTTTCTCATCTCGAGATCACTAGAAATCATCTAAGCCACTTCCTCTCTCTATTGCTTAAGTTTTATATTCAGTATATGTTTATGATTGATTGTGTTTTACTATATATTATCACTTGTATATCATTAGTTATAGTAGTTACTCTGAAATAATGTTTAATTCAATTTAAATTAAATCAATTTCTAAAAATGATGCAATCGATTTTCTACAAATAATGCCCTAACTTTATCAAAATGATTTAATGATTTCTATAATTAATGTTGTGATTTCACTAAAGGATGATCTAGTTCTCTCAAAATAAGATTTTGGTTTTATAAATTCATTACAATTTTTAACAAACAATATATCAAATTCAAAATTTCCCACAAAAATTACACAATTCACATTGAAGTGATGTTATAGAGTCTTTAGTAGAAGGAACCTAGTCTTGCCCCTTATTGATGACATGAAGACAATTCAATATTTCCCTTATAGTAACAAGCTAACATCACCTTCCAATGATAAGTTTGAATGTTGAAACCTTAAGTTTGATAATTTTGTTGAATCAATTTTAACTAGTACCATACTTATAAGAACCCTATTGTTTCAATTAAGAAAGAGTATACTTTGAAGGATTAAAAATGTTTTGTGATTTTGACCTAATTCTATTATTCAATAAGTTTTTCCTAGTCTCTCTTTGTGTAATTAGAAAATTCTTGATTATAATGTTTATTTTTATAATAATTATCATATTTATATTTTAAAAATTGTTAAACCCCAAATCTATCCTTTTTACTTATAAGGTTTTTTTATATTACTTTATTGGCCCGATCATTATTAGTTGTAATTTTTAATACATTTATTATGTAAAACAAGGTTCCCATACGACACCTTCATTTTAACATGAATTTGGTGGTATATAATGCTAAGAGTCTTCAAACTTCGCGACAACTACTCTTAAACTAGCAATTGCAAATGAGTTGCAAGTTACGCCTAGGAGAGGGCTTGAATTTTATGTGTATAATATGGTTTGGATGTAAAATATATTCTATGATCTATGATAGATGTTTCGAGTGAAGAACATAAGTTACATTTTGCTAAATAGTTCACATGTCTTTATGTAAGGTTCCACATTTTGCATACATGTCTATCAAAACATTTGCAACTACATCTAACAAAATTCCTCTATATTTGGCACAAAGTTGGGAGTACTTTGGCAAATTTAAACTAATTGGGTTGGAGCCATGTTTTTGCATATGGTGAAACAAGGCGAGGAGTATCTTTGGCAAATATAAACAGAAACCACTCTCTATACCCGAGTGGTGTAAGCGATTGTAAAGGTGATGAATATGTACAATGGGAGTAGAATCGGATGGATAAGAACACAAAGATGGAAGCCTCGTTTATAAGAAGCGTGAGTATGCTCTTCCGCTACAACATCTTGGGTATCATTGGCAAGTTTCTTAATCTCATCTACCCACCAAACATAAAATTCCCTAGAGATATGTCATCTCATGGAATGAAGTGATTGAAGGATACTGACAAAATGGGATTGTTGTCTACCTTTTGGAAACATTTAAATGCCAAAATATGAACTTTTGTAAATAAATGCCAAGTGTTCAACCAAATGATACAACATGTTATCTTTTAAATGAATATCATAATTGTATCTTACAGAAGACATGATCATCGTCAAGAGACATTGTGAGTGCTTCATCAAATAAAACAACTGTATATTCACCCCGATCAACTCACTTATACCAACATACGTGTGGCCCATAACAAAATACGAGGTTTATAGACAACGTACGGACATCCATCAAGGCATAGTAGGCAATGTTTTTTTGTTGGAAGTTACTATATTGTCCTCTCCCCATCACACAAACTTAAAATAGAAAAATTACAACTCCAATAAACTAAACATTGTTATCCTCTCTAGCGTAAATTGCAACTCATTTAGAATTGCATTGGATTCTTCATAAAGTAATTGAATTCCAGAGAAAATGCTTTGGCTCTTAATTAACATTGCTTCTTCACACGATCTGACAAAAATTTCTCGGTGGATACATGATCTCCAAAGATTTGGTTATGTTTTTGTTAGATGGAATGTCTAGTGTGCCCCATCGTGAGAGCCCTTTTGAAAGGGGCTAACGGATCAAACTACGACATATCCTTAAAATCTGGTCTTTTTGGGACAAGGCTCTTCAGAGACACAGTGCCTTCCCTTCCAAAGTTTCTCAAGTGGCTCACAAAAATAGAACTCGTATTGTTATGCAAGACACCACTCAAGGGGTCATATGCCACAACCCTATCGGAATTGGCCAAGTTTGTGAAGTCCTTAGATGCTATCGGTAGAGAGACATCGATAAGCTCTCTCAATACATAACCAATAAGGTTTTTTTTAATTTCCTTGTTAATCCAATCATACCAGACGAGAAGAAAAAGGGTATTCTCAAAGACATTACAAATGATGCCAAGTTTCAGCCTTATACATTAAATTTTCTCTACATTCTTATTGACAAGAAAAGGATTGACCTGATTGGTGAGATTTTCAAAGAGTTTGAGACTGTCTACAACAAACTGACCGACACAGAGTTGGCAGTTGTGTCTTCTATAGTCAAGCTTGAGAATCAGATTTCTCTTGGTCCTTCACAAAATCAATGCAATGTTTTTTGTCGATTTAAGTCATATCTTCTGCTAGAGTGTTTCCATAATGGCTTGCTTAAATCTGTTAGGCCACAATTCATCTATTGTTTCCCTGCACTCTTCCTCTGACAGAGGAGTTCGGGATTCTTCTACATGAGCGACACCTCTGTCAATAATAACCTGATCATGCCTTGCTTTCTTCAAGTACTTTTGCAATGATGCGTACAAGTTTTGAGCACTCAAACTGAGGGCAAAATAATGTTCCACCACACTCAACAAGTCCATGTTTCCATTACGGGCTCTCCTTCACGGCAGCAGGTTAGGGAAGTAAGGAAATAGATTTCACTCATGATGGTCTCAGGCCGGCCACTCCCAAAAGCAAGGGCACCAAAGAATGGTTATTGCCAAGTCTAAAATGTCATTTAAAGGATGTGGAGTCAGAGATGAATATCTAAAATAGTAAATATCTAGGACTGTAGAAAAATATCTAAAATCCGGCAACCTTTAAAGTTAAGCCACCGGAATTTGACACTTTCCAGCAATGCCTTCTTCAAAGTAAATGCCTCCGTGAATAATTTAAGAAGCGAGTTGAATTCAATGTTTAAATTTTATTGATTTAATCATTGTATTTAAAAACCGCCACTTGAATAGATTTTAGGCACACTTCCATATCATTGACTCATCCATGGAAAAATAATCTAATTTGAGGTTTAATTATTGTTTTAGGTAGGAACAACGCTCGGTAAAAAAATGATCTCACTTGTTAGATTTGGGTAACTGCCGTGAAACCTGTTGACTCATAAAAATGTTGGCATATGTGGGTGGGAATAAGGAATTACTAGTTTTGTCTTACTTTCAAACACGTGAATTGATTTAGGTTTAATTACTGTTTTGGGTGAGTCCAATCTTTTGAAATTTTTGTGGTCGTAATTGTTTGATTTGTAAAACTTCTCTCAAATCTGTTGTCTAATAAAAATGTAGGCATGTGTGAATGGGATTACTGGTTTTGTCTCACGTTCTAACATGTGGAATATGGATTGCATCGCCAACCTTTTGGCATCTTTCCTTTTTCTTGATCAGTTCTTGAACGCTTGGTATAAAATTACAACTATATATTGGCACAACTCCATATCTCCAATTATATGGCTTTGGAATATCCATTGAATAGGTTGTTCTTATCTGCAAGTAGCAGCCCAAGTTATACACCATGGATCCCAGCCCACAAAATGTTGAACATAAAATTAAAAACAGTCCAGAAAGCAATAATTGGAAGGAGAAAATGTGGTAAACGGATTGTACTCCTGCTTGAAAGGAATTGCAAATGTTCCTTCCTCTGTCTTTGGTATGGGAAAAGATTTCTCAATCCTAATTATTGATAAATATATCATTCCTTCATTTGCTCTTTTTACTTACTCTTTCTTTTCTTTCTTTCGATTTTTATTTTTATTTTCCTGCCAGGACTGAATGAGAGCATATCACAGCAAACAAGCAAAGGAAGAACTTGGTCAGCTATTACAGTAAGTGTTTTAGTATTGTTTTTTATATTCTAATGATAGATCACACGGTGTAATCCTAAATTTTAATTCAATTCTTATACAACATTGTTTTTAAAAGTTGAACGGTCATGGTAACGTTGTGCGTCTAATAAATCACTAATTAGTTAGTTTAAAAACAAGATTGAATTTGAGATTAATTTGGTTAGATGGTATGAGGGAGGAATTAATAAAAAGTAGGAAGAGTCTATCTGAGCATGATGGTTGAAATGATCACTAACCAATGGCATATTTAACATATTTTGCATGTTTTTTTTTCATTATTGATTAATAATGCTTATTTTGATGATAGTTCTCGTGCAGGAACCAAAACATTGGTGCTAATCCTTTCTAAGTAGTGTATCCAGAAATTTCTTTCTTCATATAATATGTGATATGAACTTAAAATCTTCAATTCCACTTTTTACCATAGATTTTAGATAGAAGAAAATATGACAAATTACTTAACAGTTTTTAATGTTTTTTAATCATAAGCAAGATGAGTTCAACACCATTCAACATGAAAGCAGTGAGGCGGATAGTATCTAGGAACCTTATTGCATTTCATAGGCTGTTAAAGTATAGTAATGTTTCACAGCCAATTCAAACAACTGATTTGTTTTGGAAGATTCGACGCTGATTAATGGTGCTGATTTTGTATTGCAGATAGTTTTGGCTGCCAAGGGGAAAGCACTCAAGGTTCCCAAACCACCCAAATCTCCTGATCCTGACAAAGGAAAGGATCCACCGCACAACTAAAATTTTTCTCACTATTTGTATGCTTCTGATCTGGATTCAGGGTTGCAAGAACAGAAACCGTGTGTTTCCTTCATGTTGCACAATTTTCATACCGGTTATAATGCTGTAATGTTGTTGTAGATATATATTTTTTTCTATGATATACATGAGAAATATCTGTCTTTCGACAGAATAATGGCAGAAAACACGATAGCTAAATCTTCTTTGACAACAGAAAAATAACATTGAAGGAATTTTTGCCATGATATACATCACAAATAATTTCATGAAATATCTGTCTAATTTCCACAGAATAATGGCAAATAACATGATATCTAGATCTTGTTTCACAACCGAAAATTACTATTTAAGTGAATTTGAATTAAATTAAAACTGGAGGATTCATAGGAACATTTCTCAATTTTCAAATATGGTGATTATCATAATAAGGTTTAAACGGTTACAGGATTAAAAATAGAAAGAGTTCATTAAATCGCATGGTTTCAGATATCTATATATGGTATGGTCAATTTAAATAGCATTTATGTTGGTGAGTTTAATTTAACTAATAAATGAAAAAATATCACCTAAAATGTGATAAATAATCTATTAATTTACTAAAAACTAAACTTTCTAATATATGTGGTAGATATGTTATTCCATAACAAAATAATATTGCGTAGCTTTGTTATCTCTTACTAGTATTGAATCGTGTATATTGCAAAGATTAAGAAAAACTATTTTATGATAAAATAATAGTTGATGTATCATTTTAAATTGAGCAAATTTAATATTATGTTGAAAATGATAAATATTTGTAGATGAAGTTTTAACACAAATATGATAGGTAAAATGCCTTCTCTTTCTAAGTCTCTATTACAAATAACTCATGACATGAATTGCCAAGTGGTATTTTGATATTTTGAGTAATTCAAAAAAAGAGAGAAGAAGAAGGTTCAAAGGCCTAATTTTTATTTTAGATAAATCTTAAGATATAAAATTGAACTCTCCACAAATTTAAGACATTATATTTAATTCATAGAATTAGTCACTTTCAATCTTTTTTGATATAAATTTGAACTCTATCAATTTAAGAAATTAGTATTTAACAACATTAACTATTCTAAATCTTTTGTGATTGAAAAGCGCACTTTATAGATATAAACAAGTAATTACAATGTTAATCCTACAAAAGATGGGTGGACATAATCACACCCCAAACTACCAATTATATCGAGCCAAAGTAAGGTCTCGAGAGGGAGGCCAATCAAAACGATATAAAAGTGCAGACCTTGATAAAAAAAAAAAAGAGGGCGAACAAAATAAGGAACCAAAAAAAAAAAAAGGACGGAGCCGTAAACCTAGGCTACAAAAGCGAACATGGCGGCATGAGGCAAAGGTAGAGGACTCGTATGGCTTATCTCGCCATCTAGATCCATGGTAAGCCATGTTGGGGATGGGCTCCCATCCAAATTCTTGTTGTTGTTTTTGTTGATCGAATTATCATCTTGCCGAGAAGGAGAAATGGAAAGGGATATGCTCATAATTTTTTTTTTGCTGGGGCAAACCACTGTTCGCTAAGGAAATCAGAAAATCCCACCCTAAGTAGGGAGGAGGGCCTAGACTAAGGGGACCACCTTGTCAAGGAGAGGAGCTTTGCCAAATTCGAGAGTGGCACCTATGAAACCCTCATCCACGGGATGAGGGGAGAGAATTTTGGCCGAGATGATGAATTATGGCAAACAAGAGCATCGGGAGGAACACGAATGACCCCATAGGGGTGATGGGCCCAATGGTCAATCAGAACTGGAGGTGTTCAAAACCTATATAGAATTTCTTAGCCTAGTTAAGAATCAAGCATCACACGGTGGAGAATAGACATTTTATTAAGAACAATAAAAATTCTATCCATATGAGAATTGTTAAATATGGCATTATTTCTATCTTTCCAAAGGTGAAACAAAATATCAGCTTTGAATATCTACCGATTATTTTTTAAAGTTTAGGTAGTAGAGTCTAGTCCCCAAGAGAACCATCTTCCAGGTAAAGAAATATGGGGAGAAGGGTTGAAAAAGGGAGTGAATCCATTTCTAGGACAATTGAGCATGTGGACAAAACCAAAAAAATGTGCTTGATAGACTTAAGTTGGTGACAAACTAGGAAGGTGGTGTTTAAACCCATATTCATAACATGGTCCCCTGCGAGAAGTCCCTAGTGTAAAATGCACCACAAAAAGTGAGATTTTGGGTTCAACAAGAAACTACCAAACTATTTTGAACCGTCATTTCCACACTTGCATTTGGGAGGTAATTTTATAGCATTGGTTAAGTGAATCAACATTCACCGTCTATGGGGTGAGCAAGGAGTACCCCAAGTAGGGTTTGTAATGGCAGAGAAGAGTAGTGAAAGGATAGTTCTAGTCGCACCACCATAAGACACCTAAAGTGACGCCATTTTTGTGTAAGAACTACTCAGGTATGCATTTAATGATTTTCATGATTGATTCAACATCTTGGTGTTGAAGGTTGAACTTAATAGCTAAGGCTCCCAAGAAACCTAGGATCTTGAATGCTTACAAAATAGATCACACATTACCTTTAATTCCTTTTTTGAAGATCCAAATATGTTTAGCTCAAGGAGCTAGAGCAAGAGGAGCATCATGACAAGTGAAATTGGATAACCACCAAAGAGAGTTGGAGTTTATATAAATACCATATCTAAATCCGTCCCCATTCTAAATAAGGTGTAATTTAAGCAATTCCCAAGATTTCCAAATACTTTGAGCTATAAAAGTACCTTTGATTTTGACATATATCGAGAAGAGGAGAAGTGACTAGAAGTTAATTCCTTTCTAGGCTTGTCTTCCTAGAGGAGAGCCTTGGAATATGCAATGCTAGAGTAGAATCTTTCACACTTTGTTTCCTTCCATGCTACAAATCAGCCATTTGACGCAAAGAGGTCACCCACATGACTTGATGTCAAGAAGGAAAAGGCCACCGAATTATTTAGATTCACAACAAGCATCCCATGCTACTTGATGAAATCCCTTATGGCCTTTAGAATTAGCCTAAGGAATTCTATTACAATATTTTTGATCTTGACATAGGTAGAATTAGTAGGATCCCAAAGAAGAAGATTAGTACACATAGATGGAAGAGATAACCTTAGAGAAAATTTGGAATTTACCTGCTAGAGGGCGGTTTGGTAATCCAATAGGATATTTTGCACTCTACTTGTTAAATCACGTAGCTCCAAAGTTGTCTTTGAGGTGGCCGGAAGGTGAAACGAATGCTAATGAATTTTAATTGAATGCCAAATTATATCTAGATTCATGCAGAATGTATAAGCCATCTGGGGATAGGGAATTGTGATTTTTGATAACATTGAGCTTTATCCCATTGGATACATGAGCTAGATGTAAATAAAAAAGTGTCTAGATAGTCCAAAGTGGTATAAAAGTATTTCTCTTCAAGGAGAGTGAGAAAAGAATCATATGCAAAGTGGTCATTGATGAGTTGTTGATTTTTGTTTGGTAAATCAATCCAATTAATAAGGCCTTGAGAAGCGCTTTGGGTTAGTAGGTGAAGCCTTCACCCGCCACCACATAAAGCGAAGGGGCCAAAGGGCACCCTTGATGGATGGACCTGAACAAACCAAACCTAAAATATTGAGCTCCATTAATAGTGATGTAGGCTCTAACATTATTGAAGATCATATGCATAGTGTGGAAAAACCTCAGACCAAACCCAAGATCCTAAAGCATTTCCAAAATAAAGGACCACTCAATTGTGTCATTGGCTTTGACATAGTCAATTTGGATGAATAAGGCTTTCTAGTGGGATTCAAGCGAACCCATTCCAACCCTTCCCAAACAAGAATTATATTGTCAAGAATGTACATGTGCTTAATAAACCCCATTTGCTTGTTGCGGACAACAAGAGGAAGGAGGTTTACAATTTTGTTTGATAAATCCTTAAAAATTATTTTGTAAGACACATTAATCATAGTAATATGTAGCCAATTAGAAAATTTGTTCAAGGTCTATTGAGTTAGGAACAAACTTAATTATTTCCTTGATTGATCAGCTCACCCAAAGAGTTAGAAGCGAGAGCCTCGAGGTAGACATTGTAGAGGTCAAGACCTAGAGTATCCCACATGGTTTGATAAAATTCAAAGGGGAATGTTAGAACATAATGATTAAGTGGTTTGACCAACCCTTAATTTATATGGGTCAATCACTAATATATAGGTTAATATTTAATAATATGAAATATTTATATTTTTAATATTAAATATGCTAACCTAGGTATATATTTTTAGTTAAATATTTAATATCATGAAATGATTATATTTCTAATATTAAATATTATAAACTTAGGTATATGTGTCAAACCGAAAGGTCAAAAGGTGGGTCGGGAGACATACCCAATCACCTAATATAAAAAGGACTATAGGTCCTCATTTGATATGTTCGAATGAAATATCAAAGGTGAATATTATTTTACCCTTGTGATTAGGGTTGAAAGGAGGAGGTGAAATTTATAGGATGTAAGTTTGGTTCTTGGAAAGTAAAAGGTTATTTCAGTGGTTTTTACCTTGGGTTTTCCACTATAATAATTTTATTTATTACATTGCATAATCATAATAATTAGAATCCAGTAAATTCTAGCATGGTACCAAGCATGGTTTGAAGTAAATAGGTTAGGTCTAAGTTATTATATTTAATTTATTTAATTTTTATGGATTTTTTCAACCAACTCGAAAGAGTATTTAAATTGATCGGGTCCTCTTCTTTCCATTTTTTGTGAAAACTAAAATTGTGTGTGTTTTGTGAAGAATTGGTATTTGTAAGAAAATTGTGGTGGACCGTATCTCGAAACCCTTGGTGAAAGGGGCTCTCGAATAAATTTTTACACAGGCATGAATATCATTTGTAAAGGTTAAAATGTTTGAAATATTTTATTAGTTCTTCTATAGTTTGTAATGTATGTGCAGCCCAGTTAAATTCTAAGGTAAACATGTAAAAATTCAAATCACAAGGTCTCTCATATGGAGACAATTTTCCTCGAGAATAGGAAAATTAAAATTTTCCTATTCGCTCGGGGTTAAAGACCCATCAATGGGAAAAAATAATGCAATTTCTCTAATATACTTGGTTTGAATTGTTGTGCTCCCTTTAAATATGATCCTTTCTATTTCTTTAATAAATTCATGTAAATATTATAGTCTTAAAACTATAATAATAATTCATTTATATCTTATAGTTTATAAAAATACATAAATAAACCTATTTCTAGGTTTTCTTTTATATAAGCATGGGAGTGGAGGATAAAATGGGATAATATCTTAGGTAGTTATAGCCACATAAAAGTTATAAATTTTATAGCTTCGGGAATTATATGAAATATTTTTCAATCTTTCCATAGTTTTAATGTGTGCAGGTTAAGTGTTTTTAATAGTAAAAAACAAGAGTAAATAAAGGAGGAGACAAGGTTCATGAAAATAGATATTTCAATTTATTTCATTGGTTGGGTGAAATTCTTGTCCCCTCGACAAAATCGCTAAGTTAATCTATACTCTCATAAATCTACTTTCACATGGTAAAATTCTTTTAACTTGGTTTATATACTTTAAACCCCTTTAATAAGGGTTATGTGTTTTTAATAATAAAAAATATTATAATTTATAATTCTTATGAACTATATGTTGTTTTTTATTTACATTATCTAAACTATTTACCCCTCTTTTTTAAAAAAATATATTTATTTGTACATTATAACTTATAATAGGTTTTATAATGTATTAAAATATAACCTCCTAATATTATAAAAATAAGAAATTATGGAATTTCACATTCTAGAAATACACAAGTTTTGGCTCCATTAAATTTGATGGTCAAATGACCATCATGATAGACGAACATAAAGTAGTATGATGGTCATTTTAGACGTCAAATTTAAGCTTATAGGTGTGAGGAAACTTTCACTATGTTAAAATTGATGGTCAAATGACCATCATGGATGATAAAAAAGTCATAATAACGGCCATTTAGACGTCAAATTTAAGTTGGCTAGATCTTTGTCAACAATTTTTTCCGAAATTTGAAGTTGTTATGCATTCTTAGCGGTTTCTTCTTCTCTTTCTATATGGCCAAAATTATTTTTATACAAATCTGGGGTATAATGCAAAGGTTATATTGCGGGTTATTATTTTGTTCATGGGAGGTTAATTAGTATGCATTGTAATGAAAAATTAGTTATGATCAAATAGTTTCTTTAGATCTATAAAATTTAGATCGATTCTATTGAAAGTGCTATTTTATTTTGGATAAATATGTATCTAACTCGTGGTATATTGTATATTATAATGGGGTGTGTTTTATATGTTTAGGAAAAAAATGGCGTCCAACTATTTTTATCTTTACAAAACCCAGATCCTGAATGGAACCAACTACAACATTTGGAAGATCATGGTCAAATCAAAAGTTATGGCGAGGAAAATCTGAATAATTATTTTTGGATCTAAGGTTTCTCCCACTGATCATCAAGTAATTGTAGATAACATGAATGCATTCTTGCAATGTGAATGCATGAGGCTCTTCCTATGATTTTACGTAATGTGAATGATGAGTACCTTCACACATTGGTAATATCGATCATCCAAAAGAGGTATGGACACAACTAGAATCCGGACATGAAGGATACTTGGTATATTAAGGATAGTAATGAGAGTATAATAACTAAAGGAATTCAAAGAAATGATTTGTATATTTTTGTTAATTTATCTTTTGCATCTTGTTTTATATCTCAAAGTTTGAATAATTCAAAACTATGACATGAAAGCTTAGGACATGTTAATTATCGAAGCTTAAATTAAATGTTTAGATATAATCTAGTGAAAGGTTTACATGCATTTTCTTCTTCTCTTGAAGTTAATTCATTAAATGCTTCTAAATGATGGTTTTGATTTCGATTTAGTAAAATGGTCATAATGATGTTTTGATACTATAGATGTTTCTCAAAATCTTATTTTCCTAGCTAATAAATTAAATTAGGCTCAATTTATGTTAGAAAATTCAATTCCTATTAACCTTAAGAAAATGACCAGAAGCCATCATATGTGCCATGCATTAATTACCTTGTATGAACCTGAATCACAAAGTATTATAGGGTCTAGGTGGTTATACAAAGTAAAATGTTATGTTGATTGGAGTATTTGAAAAACAAAAGCTAAATTTGTTGCTAGAGGTTTTCACTCGAAACCCGGTATTGATTATGCTAAGACATTTTCCACATGTAGCTAAAATGAGTACTATTATGACCTAATTTGTAATTGCTGCTCAATTTGGGTGGGAAATCCACCAAATGGATGTGAAAATATTTTTTGAATGGTGATTTAAAAGAAGAACTTTACATGTCTCAACCTAAAGGGTTTGAAGAAATTTGTAAAGAAATGTATGTTCGTAAATTGAAAAAATCCTTGTATGGTTTAAAGCAAGTTCCTAGAGCTTGGTATGCGAAAATTAATTCTTTCTTTAAATAGTGAGGATTTGTTAATTGTTCTTCTGACAATGATCTATTCAATAAGCAAGAAGGATCACAAATTATCATTGTTTGTATATATTTTGATGATTTTCTTATCATTGGTGATAATCATGTTTTAATTTGTAGAATTAAAGAAAAATTGAAACAGTATTTTGAAATGACTGATTTAGGCCTCTTACATCATTTTCTTGGCATACATGTATTTCAAGATAAACATTCTATTGTTGTTTCTCAAGTACAATATGAAACTAATGTAGTAAAAAAGTTTAACATGATTGATTGTAAACCAATTTCTATTCCTATGGAAGTTGGATTGAAAATTGATCCTATACATGCATGTGAAAAATATGGTCCTACTTTATATAGAAAATTAGTTTGTAGTTTGATTTATCTAACTATCATGAGACCAGAGATATTTCATATGTAGTATGAATTACTTTGAAGTTTATGCAAGTAACCTTATAGAGATCATTGGAATCTTGTAAAAGGATTCTTAGATATATTAAAGGAACAATCAATTATGGGTTGCATTATACTAAGAATGAAAATACTAACTTATATGGATTTTCTAATTCCGATCATCTTTGGTAATGTATTGGATAGAAAATATATTCTGGTTATGTTTTTAAATTTTGTGTAGGTGTCATTACTTCGTGCATAAAGAAAAAGCAGCCAACTATTTATATCTCTTCAATGAAGTTGAGTATAGAAGTGCAATGAAAGCTGCAAAATAGGCTTTATGGCTAAAGAGGTTGTTCGATGAGATAGATGAAGGATCAGGTAGTGTTCCTTTGTTCTATGATAACCAAAGCACCATATATTTTACACATAATCCATTACAATATCAGAGGACAAAGCACATTGAGATACATATACACTTCATTTGTGAGAAGATGCTAAGTGGTGAGATAGATCTCAAGTTTGTGCCGAATGAAGAGCACGTTGGAAAAAGTGGAAAATGGGAAGAAAAGGAAAATTTTAAGATGAATTGGGTCTTAATAATGGTGGAATTCAACTCATTGGGTCCTTCAGAGTCAAAATCACATAATATTGTCCCTTAAAAATCCTTGTCTTTCTCTCGGGATTGAAAATCCACTCCTTAGTCTATTTTCATGTTGAGTTTGATAACATCAACACAACCAATCATATTTGAGTGGAGTTTTGGAGCATGGATGTCCCTTTCCCTTTATCCCTTTGTGTAAGGGCACATAGTGGACATAAAAATTCACTCCACCTATGGAGGAGTTGGTTGCGTCACTTAAAGTGACAACTTAAAGTGTTAGAAGGTGTTATAAACTCACCTAAATTGATGTTTGACCACTTTTTCATGAAAGATATACCCATAGAGTTAGTTTCGAGGTATGATTTCCCTTTTCCATTTTTCCTAATAGTGAAGGGGACATGGGAGACACAAAATTGTGTTGCCCTATGGAGGAAATGTTTCATCACTTAAAACTGATAACCTTGGTGTTAGTGAAGTGTTAACAATTCACCATTCTCACCAAATTTAGCCCCTTCCTCATGAGAGTCTCGCCCATTGATAATTTTTGAGATGTTGATGTCCCTTTTTCCCTTTGTCCCCTATTTTTAGGATGAAATCACACCTCTAACCTATACTTGACCTAGGTTGAGCTTGTTTGGGTTTAGTGCGAGTTAAGGTGTATAAATGAGAGGGAAAACAAATTTGAAAGAGGGAAAATAATCTAAATGCAAAAATTAACCATTTTGATCCTCATTTGTTTAATTTTATCTCCTCCATTTCTACTTATATGTTGTTATGATGGTAAAATGTTTTTAGACATGCTCTATGCCAAAACCCCTTTTTGCTCATATCTCCTAAACCCCATGTCCATTTGCCATGATATTTTAACTATAGATTCCTTGAAAAAAATATTTATGAATATTATTTACATGCCTCCATTAATTCTCTGCATAATTTCCTAAAACCATTTGAAATATTCAGCCATAAAATCTCATTTCTCAAATCTAAGAAAACTCAAAGCAATTAAAATCCTTTGAAATTTGAAGCAAAGCCTCACAATGCAAAACATAAAATTTTTAGACTTACTCCATTCCAATATGACACCGAAGAGGCCCACTTCTAAAAATATTAAGCCTTCCTAAACATCGTTACCTATAAATAGTAGGTTCTACAAACAATTCATTTTCAGAATTGACATTTCCCTTTGAACATCAGGGATATTCAAAAGTACCAAATTAAGTATTTGATAAATAAAATGGACCTCTCAAAATAAGACTTACTAAAAATAGTAAGTGTTCAGATTGATATCAAATTGGTAATACATGTTCATCTCCTTCTCGTTTCACTAGTCCAAGTCATGGTAAAGATCAGATACTCAGTTTACAAGTCAATTCCTCGCATTTTGAATGTAGGAAACACGATGTGTTTCACAGTTAATGTGGTAAATTTTAGAGCATGGGTGTGGATTGAATCTCATGGAACTGTAAATGGAAGGATTCTTCTTAAGTATTTTATGCATAGAAAATGGTCACTCGTTTAAAAAAAAAAAGATAGTTCTAGATTTTACACCACATTGTGGCCCAGTTTTAAAAACATCCCCGGTGAACGGTAGTCCAACTCTAGCAATCCTCATTCTAAATGGTCTTTCTAAATGTTTGTAAATCCCCTCCTATAACAATGTGGTGATCACTTCTCAAGAGCTTGCCTCATGGGAATAGACATGGAAAAGTTCATACTTAAAAGGATTAACAATTGAATTATGGCTCGGTGGAAGGAAACCCTCTTGGTTTCCTAAATTTGATCTCAGAGTGATTCCCATCTCATCAGATGGATTGATCAAAAGTTGGAAGAATTTTAAATTCAATATCTCTCTTAAACCCATCTTAGATTAGAGGATTTTTTCATGTACTTCATTGTGTCTTATAGGTCATCATGGTCATTTCCGATATGATCACCAATATCACCCCGAGCGAGTAAGTTGTCTCATTGTGCACACCAAGTGCCTCAAATGCAAGAAAGATCATATAGAAATGGCAATGTTTATTATATTGGAAGGTTAGTTCAAGTGGAAGAATGCTTTTCTCTTGGTTTCACCGGGTCTACCGATCATGGGATTTTCATTCCTTCTCTCAAGGTACCGATCATTCTACATAAGTTTATTATTCAAAGGAGTCCTCAAAGAGGAGGTTTGTGAAATATTGGGTGCACTAGGAGGCTTCATCAAGTTTAGGAAGTGGTAAAAGGATAATTATTTCACTAGAGTGCATATCTATAAACTAACTTAAAGATTCTCCATCCTTATTCATTACGTATCTCTTCTCTATTTGTTCTCTCTCTAATTTTTTTAATTTCCCTTATAAATTGTACTTTATGGTTCTTTAATCCTATTCACTTAAGTGACCATGGGGTAAGTGCACCAAGATGGTGGACAAAAAAGGGGTCATAAGTGGACGTCATATTACAAAAAATAGTGAAATCTCAACTTGTAGGGATTATTAGCAATATGCGCACTCAAAATTAGAAAAATTTATATACATATGAATCGTAGTATACGGAATCTAGTTTCTAAAATACTCATTTTTTTAATAAATGAGAAAAGTTTAGATATATTAAACACTTAAAATTATATGACTTGGTTTTTTTTTCTCAAAAAACCTATAAGATTAGAATCTGTTTGCTGCGATATGGATGACCAAATATTGTTATCTTTTTCCTTTGGTGAAAATTTAGATATAGTTGTCTATCTTAGGATGGATTTTATTTTGTATTTTTTCAAGCAATATTTTTTTATATTTTTTTCCATGAAAGTGGTCTAAACAGATTTAGAAAATGGAGCGCTTTCCATTTGCCTGCCATAACTATATCAAAAAATATCAAAGTCAATTTTTTTTAACGTGTATAGAATTTCTCCATGCTTGGGATGGTATAAGTTTTATCAAATTTTGTTAAGTGAAACAAAAGTTGCAATCTTAAACGTAGACATGAAAATTCACGGGAAAAAATGTCTTAAAGAACTATTGTTAGTAAAAAATTATAAAATAATATTTATCTTATTTTATTCACTTTAAAATCAATATTTCTACGAAGCTAACAGTCTCCCCTACACGATGGCACCATTTTTGTGAAATGTTTTCAGTTTTTAGCATGGTTCAAGTCTATGGAAGAGCAAATTTAAAGTTTTTTTGACCCTTTACACTTCATAATGACCTTCCATAGCTTTGGTTGGGGCAAAAAAAAGATTTCCGAGCCTTAGGGTCATATTTGATAATACAGATAGAACCGTGATCATGGTTTACAAACCGCGATTGTGGGTTTTTAAACAAGAACCACGATCGCGCTTTATAAACCACGAGCACGGTTTATAAAGTGTGATCACGGTTCATAAATCATATTTATACACATCCCAATGTTCTAATTACCATGTGATTTTTACTATTTGACTTTACCGTATGAATTATTGTGAAATTTTGTCATTTTCTACATGTTTTTCTTATCACCAGAAGTAAAAAATCATGGGAGATAAGAAACAAAGTCAAAAAAGGAATTCATTAAGTAAAAAAACACCAAAAAAATTAGAGGCAAACAAATTTCAAAATGTTGAGCGAATGTGGAATCTTCGTGAATCAAGAAGAGGTTCATCTTCAACCCCTACTATTATAAGCAATGAGGAACTAGGTAATGTTTCTACTATCAATGTTGAAGTTGAATTAAATACTCGTGATGAAGATGTTTTTACTGTAAATGTTGAAGAAGAATTAAATACTCGTGATGTAGCAAATGTTGAAATTGAAGGAGACAATGAAAATATGAATAAAAAAATTCAGGTGAAATCGTAGATAGACAAAATTTGACAAAAACACCTCCTAGGATTTTTCGTAAGAAACCAAATTATTTTATTGAAATTGATGAAAACATTTTGAAACCAATGTGTGACAAACTTTCTAAACGGAAAATCAGAAGAAAAGCCACTAAAATTTGGGATAATCATTTTGAAATTTTAAATGATTCCCAAATATGTCAGTTGTTGGTTATTTTGATGAAATTTAATAAAATGAGACCTACATTAAACACCTTAGGATTGACAACATCTATTATATGTGGTCAAACATCTACAATTTGTTACAAACTTTCATGATGCATATCATACTGTTGGTGTCAAAAGACACACTAGGGATAGTAATATTATGCGTCGTGTACTTGCTACTAGTGTTGTAAGTGAATCAATAAAAAATAATGTTTGATTACGAAAACAAGTCGAATGTTGCAAGTTAATCGAAAAACTCTAATGAAAGCAATTGAAAGACATAATATCCTTCAATCACTCAATAACACCAATTTTTGGGCATTTTCTGCTAGAGCACCACGTAAGGACAAATATAATATTGATGTTATAAGAGAAGTTGTTATTCAATTTTGGCATGATAACACTAGAGTTTCACCTAATACAAGAGATGTTGTAAAACAGAGTGTTAGTTTTTTAATAATCACGAACCACATCCAAATTATTTCTTAGATATGACTCAAACTCAATTTTTTCGTAAGTTTGAACAAGAGCATCTGGAAATTAAAATTAGTCAACATTTTTTTGAAATGTTAAAACCATTCTATGTGAAAATCAACCACGCTCACACCACTTGTTGTTGTAGGAAACATGTTGAATTTGCTATGCATTATGCTAAATTTTTATGTATTCATTCTATTTTGCATTCTAAAACTATGTTATTGGAATGTGGTGTTCAAGTTCCACCAATATCTTCTAGGGATTTCATTCCTACGATATTTTGTGAAAAAGAAGTTGGACAATTTTTTTATAGTCAAGATTGTTTAGATGGAAGTTGTGGTACATGTGGCGGATTACCTAAATTGGAAAGTTGCATCCATGAGCAAATTGAAGGTGCAATAGGAAATAATTTAGTTGAGTTTGATAAATATAAATTAGTTGCATACCAATTGAAAGATGGAAAAGATTCTAAACAGTGTGAGCTAGTTACATAACATATGCCTGTTTTTAATTTATGAGAAAATTTAAGGATGAAATTATGTATGAGTATGCTAGGCATACACACGAGCTCAATGAATGGATGAACAGTTCAAAATATGCAAAGAAAAATTTCCTATTGGTACTATTGTTTCAGTGGTCGATTTTACAGAGAATTACACATTGCAACCACAAATGGAGGTTCAATCACAATATTACAACTCAATACAAGTTTCTATTTTTGTGCATATAGCATTTATACATTCTCCTGACAATACAGAGAATGATCAATTTTTTTAAGAGAGTACCACTTTTATATCAGTGATGATCATACTCATTCTACTGAATTTGTGCAAGGGTGTTTCCAGTTATTTTATGGAAACTTGTTTGATAGGGACATCCACTTCAAACAACATTATATATGGTCAGATAATTGCACGTCTCAGTTTAAGAATGAATGAATGTTTTATTGGATGAGAAGGATACACGTCAAGATGGGTGAGCAAAATATTTGGATTTTCACTGAGGCTAGACATAGAAAAGGAGAGAATGACGGTGCAGGGGTATGTGTGAAAATATCTCTTGCAAAATAAGATTTGAAGTACAAAGATGGTGCTAAATTGAAAGATGCAAAGAGCATAGTGGAATGGTGTATTGACAACATGGCCCAAGGTTCTCAAGAAATTTCCACGGTTCGCAGATATTTTTGGTTGATAGAGGAACAACAAATTGCTAACTACGAGGATTATATGACACTCACTGGGTCCAATGATATGCACTCATTTTGTAGCTCAAATGCTACTTCGTGGGCCACATGGACAAGAAAGTTGACATGTTTTTGTGCATCTTGTATCGAATTTATCATTGTTGAGTGTGATTCACAAGAATGGGTGGATGGATGGATTTGTAGGCCTTTAACTCTACTTCCTATTTATCAACCTCCACAAGCATTACGACTTGTTTTTGTAGATGAAGTTGCAACATCCAAGGACTTTGACAAAATTTCAATTTTGGTGCGACAAGGTATTTATGGTTATTTACAATTTTTGTATTGAGTTATGTCCATTGAAATTTTAATATGTACAATTTAAATTTGAGTTGAAACCTTTTTTTGTAGGACATGTGTTTGTAGTTATTACAAAAGAAGACAATGAAGAAGGAACATACTATTTCTTATGTCATTGCATCAAGGAAAGAAAGAAGTTGACTTCTCCTATTATAGATGACGAAGATATTAAGTCCCCTATAGGGTCGGTGGTAGTTCTGGAACTTGCCTTTGATGGTATCCATTAAAAACTCCTTTGTTTGGGTGTTTGAATACTTTGAGACACACAGCAAATACTCTTATATTCGCATCTAGTTCTAGTGACAAATATTCAAATTTGTATAGATATCGAGGAAGGCCTAATAGCAAGATTCTTTGGAAAGTTCAAGAGTTAGATCATGAAGCAATCATGTCCGCTATTGAGAGAGATCTGATATTGATTGTTAATTGGAATGAATTTATAATGATCATGTCGGTATATATAATTTATTTGGTATATATAAATTTGATAAATTTAAGTTCATATATTTTATTAAATTTATCTATTTTGTATATATCTAGTATGGTTTTGATTTCAAACTTAAATTTCTTTGACTAACACTTTTATATGCAAAGTTAGTGGTGCAAGAAAAGCTTCCACTTTCACGTGGTTACATCATGTTAGTAGAGAATTATAAATTCTTGAAGCCAAAAGAATATTTCATTGTTTTACAAGAAAAGAGAAGCAATTAACAATGATTTATGTACCTGTGGAGGGGGTTCTTGGCTCGGAGGAGGAATCCCAAAAGGACTTGGAGCTTAGAGAACCAAAACAATGCCTCCCCAAGTGTTTACAATACCATCCCTACACATGTGCATAGTCGGTTCAGTTCCATAACCCACCGTTTGTAAAATATACCATTTGACAGCCTTACATTGTCTCAAACTACACTGTTAGGTGCGTTTGCAAACAATAGGGCAATGAGAGCACCGATTGGAGAAGGAAAAAACCGAGAGAGGCTATTATAGAGTGTCCCTACACCAAGGTGTAAGATTAGATGAGACATGTCTAGGTGCCACAAAGTCTGTGTAGCCACCCATCAAAGTTGAACGATTTTTTGGTCTTAAGGCTCTTAAGGGACTACGCCCGAATGAGGTAGCCGGAAGCAATGATGTTGTCGCACACCAAAAAATTCCTCCTCTAGTGTTCACCTGGCCATCTAGACATGTCCGTATAGTTGGTTCGGTGCCACGACCCACCGTTTACACTATTCGGCACATTTGCAAACAATAGGGCAGCGAGAGCACCGATTGGAGAAGGAAAAAAATGAGACAGGATATTGTAGAGGGTCCCTACATCAAGGTGTAGGATCAAACAAGACATCCTTAGGTGCCATGGAGTGTGCATAGCCACCATGTTTAAGTTGAACAATTTTTGGTCTCAAGGATCTTTAAGGACTATGCCCGAACGAGGTAGCCGGAAGTAACGACAGCGTAGTCGCGCATCAAAAACATCTCCTCTAGCATTCACCTAGCCAACTTGACATTTTTACATAGTAGGTTCAGTTTCATGACCCACCATTTGTAAAATATACCATTTGATGACTTTTACACTATCTCAAACTACACTATTTGGCACGTTTGCAAACAATAAGGCGGAGAGCATCGATTGGAGAAAGAAAAACCTAAGATGCAGAGACTATTGTAGAGGGTCTCTATGCAAAGGTTTAGGATCATATGAGATGTCTCTAGGTGTAATGGAGTGCACGTAGCCACCCATCAAAGTTGAACAATTTTTTGGTCTCAGGGTTCTTAAGGGACTACGCCCAAACAAGGTAGCCCGGAAGCAATGACGTTGTCACACACCAAAATGACACCTCCTGTACCATTCACCTGGCCTCCTAGATGTGTCGGCCTAGTTGGTTTTGTGCTATGACCCACCGTTTGTAAAATATACCATTTAAAATCCTTACACGTCTCAAACTCGAACTATTAGGCATGTTTTCAAACAATAGGGCAGCGAGAGCACCGATTGGAGAAGGAAAAAACCGAGACAGACTATTATAGAGGGTCCCTATGCCAAGGTGTAGGATCAGATGAGACATCTCTAGGTGCCATGGAGTCTACGTAGCCACCCATCGAAGTTGAACAATTTTTTGGTCTCAAGGCTCTTAAGGGACTATGCTCGAACGAGATAGCCCGAAAGCAACCACATTGTCAAGTACCAAAATGATACC
The DNA here is from genome assembly GCA_018340775.1 of Taxus wallichiana var. yunnanensis. Lineage (NCBI taxonomy): Eukaryota > Viridiplantae > Streptophyta > Pinopsida > Cupressales > Taxaceae > Taxus > Taxus wallichiana. Next base: position 129,169,003 of record CM031233.1, on the reverse strand, counting down.
TCCTCTAGCATTAAACTAGCCACCCAAATGTTTCGCAGTAGTCGGTTTGGTGTCACAACCAACAGCTTGCAAAATATACCATTTGTGACCTTATACCATCTCAAACTACACTATTCGGCACGTTTGCAAACAATAGGGCAATGAGAGCACCAATTAGAGAAGGTAAAAACTGAGATAGGTTATTGTAGAGGGTCCCTACACCAAGGTGTAGGATTGAATGAGATGTCCTTAGGTTCCATGGAGTGCGCGTAGCCACCCATCGAAGTTGAACGATTTTTTGATCTCAGGGCTCTTAATGGACTACGCCCGAACGAGGTAGCTCGGAAATAATGACGTTGTTACGCACAAAATAACGCACCTCCTCTAGTAGTCACTTGGCCACCCTGACATGTCTATGTAGTTGGTTCGGTGCCACGACCCACCGTTTACAAAATATACATTTTAACAGCCTTACACCTGTCTCAAACTACAAAGATTTGGCGCGTTTGCAAACAATAGGCAGCGAGAGCACCAGTTAGAGAAGGAAAAAAATACAAAGCTATTGTAGAGGGTCCATATGTCGAGGTGTAGTATCAAATGAGACATCCTTAGGTGCCATGGAGTCTATGTAGTCACCCATTGAAGTTGAACAATTTTTTGGTCTCAGGGCTCTTAAGGGACTACACCCGAACGAGGTAGGCCGGAAGTAACAACATTGTCGTGCACCACAACAACACCTCCTCTAGCATTCACCTGGCCACCTGGATGTTTCCACATAGTTGGTTCGGTTCCATGACCTACCGTTTTCAACTTTTTCAACAATTACAACTTTTTAACTTTTTCAACAATTACAAATTTTTCAACAATTACAACTTTTTCAACAATTACAAATTTTTCAAGAAATTGTTGAATCAGAAATTGAAAGAGAAGAAGAAGATGGTTATGCAATTATTGGTTATTGTGAATACTCACCTAACAAAGATCCTGAATAATCTGGATAGATGATATGAATAGTTACTCTTGTTTAGTGTTCACCCACTCATAAAAAAATAAATAAGCCTCTTCTTCTACTTCCCAAGCAAAACACTTTAATCCTTGTCTAGTTTATCAAAGGAAGTAGTAAAAATACATGTTCCAAGAATCCTACCAACACTAAAGAATCACTTCCCACTCCTAGAACCACTCATTCCTAGAACCTTCTTTCCTTAAAATCCTCAGGCTTCTAGGAAATAAGAACCTTTCTATCTTTCCTTGTTGGTCAATGGACCTATAAATTGAATAATTGCATTATTGACTCTGGTGCCTCTAACAATGTCATGCTTATAAAATTTGCTAACTCTATTGGTATTACTCTCAGCCTTGCTATTGGCCATTGTTACTACATGAAAACAAAATAATTACCTCTTTTCAGCCAGGTGAAAGATTCTCAAGCCAGAATTTGTAGACTTCCCTGACAAGAAAATCAAGATGGAAATACTTGTGGAAGACATGCTAGCTACGTATGGTATATTGTTGAGCCAAAGTTTCTATCACGATATTGGTGGGGATATAAAGATGGATTGGTCATACACCACCATACTCATCAATGGTAAAATGAATAATATCCTTCTGATAAATAAAATTAAATACACAGTTCAAAAACCAAATGACCCAAGGGAAGACATCTTATTTCAAGATTCAAGGTATGAAATATTTTTCATGACTTAAGAGGAAAATGATAAGTTGCCCATGTTGATGGAGGAATACACATGCTTCCCTTAATTTCTTAACAATTGTACCATGCAATGTTGCACCATAGTAACGTTATATTCATATATGTTGCACCATAGTTTTTTAATTTTAAATCAAACATACATATAGAATTAATATACATAGAATATACATACATAGAAGGATATCATGTGCAATGAATTCAAATCAAACATAGAAGTAATATCGTTATGAAAACTAACACATGGATATATAATGTATCAAACTAAGTGTGTTGAATGCATGTCTTTGAAAATATAAGTTCATAACATGTGTACATCTCGAACCAAGTGTGTCATACATATAGGACCACATGCGGTCGCATAAGGCTATATATACAATGTCCTATGAAGAATCATGAACTAGGACCAACTGGCCCATATGTGTGTGTGTGTGTGTGTGTGTGTGTGTGTGTGTACATCCATGTCCTATGAATCTAATCATGAAACATCTTCCCTCTCTTCGCCCTGCTAGAAGTAGCATGTCCATGACCTGGGGATGTAGTGGAGGGAGATTCCACTACGGATTTCATCCATGTGGTCCTAGGCGTCTCTAAGTAGGCCTACAATCTAGCCTACACATTCATAAACAACAAGTTTTTAACACCCATATTTTTAAAATATATTCAAAATTTAGAAACTTAGAATTTAGTTAAAATCCATGTAAAATCTTACCGCAATGTCATGATCCCTATTAATTTGTCATTTACTCATGACAAGGACAACAATAGACTCATGAGAGGTAAGCTACATACAAATAATTAAATATTTCATGTGTAAAAATTTGATATTATAGATTTAAGTAATAAGAAATAATTTCTAAATAAATTTAACAAATTTAAAAAAATTGTACCTCGATTAGTGGATCGTAGATGGTATGGTAGTATCATAATAGCCTCCTGATCCGCATATATAGAGGAGTCTCTCTGGCGAGTCATAAGCTCTACAAAAACATGTACAAATAAATATTAATCTACATGACTGCCACATAACAGAGCCAAAGCATAATCCATGTGAACTTCCACAATTAGAAATAAAGCGTAAAGAGAAACTAACTGCGTAAAAGTCACATGAGGCATGCCAATCGCCTTAGTCGGATGATGACCGCTAGGCACGCTTGCGTATAAAAGACAAACATACAATAATATGTACATGTACAGGTGAAACATTATAATAATAACAAAGAACAATCAAATGAAATTTGAAATTTAAGCACAACTTGAAACTTATGTTAGTAACATGCCCAGTTGTAGTAGCTAGCATGTCGATGCTGGATGTTTCCTTCACTGGCTCTTGCTATTTTAAATAAAATAAAAAATTAGTTTTTACATGTATGTACATAACATATAATGAAATACATATATATTAAAATCTCAAACATGAATTAAACTATTGTATATATATATATTAAATATTTATTTGACATTTACCTGTGAAAGACCAAGATCCTTTGCACCAGTTCCAAAAACATCCGCCATCATCTCATCTAGAGAAAATAAATCATGTGATCTAGCAAATGATGTCCCACCTGTAGTGCATACGACACCACATGATCCACGGTTGTGTGGTGCGCTAGAAGCAGCGCCTCCACTAACATCATCGGATGTAATGCTTCTATGCTGGTTCGAGAGTGTCATTGAGCTCCCTCAATGCATGTAGTGTGTCAATCTCCACAACCTCCTTCACTGTAGGAGGGATAACTAAAGGTAGTGGGGGTTTTGGGGCATGGGGGATCCTTGGTTGACCTACGCATGAACCGGGTCTACTCTATGCGAGCTACCACCTTGCCCATAAAAATCAGAAAATTTAAAATAATTTGGGACCTCATTAAGCCTTTGTAATGCCCACTTCCCTACGACACTTAGTTGATTATCATTTTGAGTTATGCGAGACTTTGGATATGGACATGACTTATACTTATGTTGATTAGCATGATGTTTTGTGACTAGATGCATTTGGATTAGGATTGGATTTTGTTTTCGGTATGACCTACTGACTCATGGATTGAGACTATTGGATACCGATATTATTTTTATATGGATATATTGCATGTGTTCTAACATTGGATTTCTTCGCCATGATGAGTAGAATGTAGTTGTTGAATTTACATTACTATAATTTTGGATAATGATGAAATGCATAATTAAGTTGTGTTTTAGACCTAGAAATAATGATTGATTGAATTACGTATAGATGTTAGTAAATTTCATGCATATGGTTATTTTGGAAATTTTGACATGGCCGCAAGGCCGAAGGAGGTATTTTGTATTTTGCAGGAAACACAACATGATCACAACCTAAAGGGGGATTGGGAACCAAACACAATAGGATGTCGGGTGGTTACAGCATTTGGTCGTCAAGGCAACTAGTGAATTGTATTGTGTTACCTTTGTTCTTTTATGTGTTGAGAAAAATTTCCATGAGGGGGAAATTTTCCTATGTGACCAAGGGGGTAAGAATTTTAATTACTTGTTTTAACTTGCTTTAGTAGGTGATTTCTTTTGTGATGTCTTTTTGTTAAATTACTTTTGTTAAGTATGTTTAGATTAATTTAACACCTTGTTTTAATTTTTAAGTTTTGGAGGGAAGTCTAGTGGGTGTAATTAATTTTGATGGTTGGCTCCTTGAGCCTTGTGCTTTCCTCTTGTTTTGAATGCTTGTTTTGAGTGTTGACCACTCCATGTTCTTTGAATCTCGAATTTGAGATTGAGGGCAATTTTGGGGGACTTGTGGGACAAGTTAAACTTGTCCCACACTTCCCAAAACCCCTTACCAACCATATCTATGGGTTGGGAATCCAAAAAGGGGATTATTTATTGTTTTGGGAAGGGAAATGTGACTTTGGAGTGCACTTGTCTTCCTTTTGCATTTAATGGTGCCTTAAGACACATGGGAAGGGATGGATGTGGAATAGAGATGTCATTCAACCCAACCACCCATTTATGGTGTTTTGGGATTTGAGTTGACTAAAGGGAGGTGGTCTTGAGGATGTGTGATGTGGCATCCTACAAGGAGCCACATCACCCTCACTCTTCCTCTTGTCTATTTATGGAAATTTCCTCTCTTGTTGAGGGGGTTGGAGTTTTGTTTTTGTTTTGTTGAAGAGTTCTCTTTTGTTATTTTGGGAGAGAAAAGAATTGGGAGAAAGAGAAAAAGAGAGTGCTTGGACTTGCATGCTTGGATTGTTTTGGGAGGAGCTTGGACAAATTTCTTGGTTTAGGCTTCTCCAATGGAGAGGTAGGAAACCTTCTCCTTTGTTTTGCTTTCATATTATTGTTGCTTCTATGCTAAATTTGTGAATAATGCATGTTTACTTTGGTGTATTGTGAAAAATGGATAGAATGCTTATTGTGTAGTATAGGAGAGGTCTATGGGAATACTCATGAGGGAGGCATAAGAGTAGATTAGGATATTGTGGAGGGAGTTTGAGAGGGATGCCCATCTTGGGTGAGAATGTTTACATTCTTACCTTGTTCTTGAGGGAGCCATAAAAGGAGGGAGGCATAAGAGTATGGGAGGAAAAAGGGGTACTTGAGGGAGGCATAAGAGTCATAGGGGCTTGAGTTTTATTGTGGAGGGTTTTGGATGGGCATCTCATCTCAATGGGGAGGCATAAGGAAAACTTTCCCATAGTTCCTTCTCTTGTTGGCTTGGATGAAAGCCTTGTTGTGAAATGTTTGGTGTTATTTGTGTGTCTCTTTGCTTCTTCTATTTTAGCTTTGAGTGTTGTGATGAAATTGTATTGTGGAAGCAAGTGTTGTTGCCTTGAGTTGGAGACCACCCTTCATTGTGTTGTGTTTGGGGCTCGGGGGTCAATGGAGGAGATTGCTTCTCTTCTCCATTGAGTTTTGGTTGGGAGGAGAGTGTTGCCTCTCCCCCTATCTTGGTTGTGATTTGAGCTACTTGGAACTTGGAGCATGGATGAAGAACACCTTGGAGCACAAGAACCTTGTTGTTGACAATGTAAAAACATCATGTATTTACCCACCTTGAGTGGAGGAAAAATGTAATATTGCTTTGCTTTCTTTGGATTCCATTATTGCAAAATTGTTTCCACATGAAGTAGGATATGTTGTAAAATAATTTTGAAGGAAAAGTTGCATTGAAATGATAGTATTTCTACTCTACAACTTAATGAAAATATTGTTGGACTCTTATGTGGAATGTTAGGATATTTACAAAAATATACATACATACTAGATCTCTTTTTGTTGCAAAGAAAAGGGTATTGAAGAGTGAGAATATTAGTGTCTATCTTCTTCTTGTAGTATGGATGGATAGATTTAAGTTTTATTGAATTTCCATTGTGCCAATAAAGTAAATCATGTCCTAGATCTATTATGTGTACCTTCTTTTAAGTATTCATTGTAAAAAAAAAAAAAAAAATTTTACAAATTATAGAAAGAAACGAAATCAACTTGCTTAAAATTCCATGCAATGTCTATTAAAGTTGGCTAGAAATAAATGTGAATGCAAATACTCTAAACTTATCAAGTTCGATGCCCAACACCCCTTAATGTCTAGCAAAAGTACTAATAGGTTTGAATATCATTCTTATCTAAGTAATACTAAAACTAATGAATTTATTAATAATAAATTATAATAATATTAAGGTACTATTAATTATTATTTTGTTATATATATACCACAACATACTATCACTAACATATATGCAAATAAACCACCATCCAATTAATAATGTCAATGAATTACATACTTAAACCTACGTAGTCTCCATGCTTATAATAACAAAGCAAATTGCGCCTCACGGTATACTTGATATGAAACGGATCCATTTCTGTGGGATCCTCGCCTAAACCGTGACTGAGCATGTTTTTCAGTAGTAGAAACCGTGGTGAAACCTTGGTTAGGCCACCATGATTGAGAGGGGTTTTCGATGACTGGGGCAGGGGCATAGCCATAAAAAGCTCGTCTCCTGAAAAGACATGCCGTGCCCAAGTATATTGGACCCTGAATACCGTCTAGCCCCTTCATCATTATCTACATCCAAAACAAGTATGGCAAAATATTGTTATATTAAGTTGAAGGAGAGTAACTTATTATTGTCTGTAAGCAAACTATTTTCGTGAGTACTAATTCCATATTAGTAAAAAAAAAAAAAGAAGAAGAACGATGAATGTAATTTCAGTATTTTAGATTTCTGTGTTTTTAACCTTATCCCCATCAGCAAATGTTTTACGGTTGTAATGCCTACTTCCCTCAATCAATCTGATAAAAATCTCTCGGGAGGCGGGACCCGAAAATGAAGGGGCACTTGATCATCGAATCGATAACAACATAGTTGGGACGAATGCACTCGGCCGTGCGCCTCCACTACCCGCTTTGCTCACGCGCGCTGGGGACGGAAAACAACTATTAGATCTTTGTGGCACCTTCTTTGCCCTTCAATCGATTTCTTTTTTAAAATAACATAAAATAATATAACGAGTTGAATCCCGAATTTGAGGATGCATTCGATACTATACAAATAACAACATAGTCAAACAACACATGTACGCTTGAAGCACTCAAAAAATATATATATAGAAGGGGAATGTGGATATTTTCACGTTTGGAAGGGGACTGTGTATGTTAGTTCATGCGGCCAGGCGAGCAGACCAAACAGGGCCTCAGATTTACAAAATCTAGTGGAGTAAATGAAGCTATGCCCGAGGATTGTCACAAACGCCCTTTGTCCGAGTTAGGTTTACAGATTAATTGTCTCTTTAAGCCACGCGGTGTGGAGTGTAGACTTTTTTTTTTTTTTTTTCAAAGTGAAATAATTGAAAGAGATTTATGCGGCAAGGAGAGTTGTCTGCACGCAAGGTGAGGGGGGAGGGAGTCATAATGGTGGACAGGTGATTGTTGACTTCCACCGCCCCATCCTCACTTTGTGTAGACATAAATTTGAATTACCATTGCCTTACAAATTAGTGAAAAAGGGTATAACCATTCGGAAGTGATTGTTTTTGTCAAGAATGATGGGATCATTTAATACACTAGATGACATTCATTGAAGAGAATTCATGCTAAACAAGTCCATGTTTTTAAGGGCCGAATGTAATGTCCTTCATTTTTTTTGAAGAATACGACCCCGTTAGAACCTCCATTTAAAGATCCTGAGAAATGGTTAAACACGCAATTTATGCAATGACAGACTCTCCTTGATGCAGTAAAAGGCTCAATCATGCTCGTTGCTAAGGGTGTTACTTATTTTGTTCCTTGTTCTTTGAGAATAATAATTAGCTGTAAAGTTACTAGCTCAGAAAGTTAAAAGATTTTCAAGAACTCGGCGTTTAATTGTTTCCTACCTTTCAAACTGACAATGTGTATAGACAAAAATAGATAGAGGAAGAAAGAGCCAATCCAAAACACAAAAAAAAAAAAAAAACAAAATAGATAAAGCTTCGGTGAAGAAAAAAAAAAACATGATACATGGTTTCCCACTCCTTTGGTTGCAAAGGAGAATGGAACATCAAGAAAACAGGAAAAGACACGTGATTCAGAATCAGGCAATAACTCAAGTCAGTTTATAAAACAGAAGCAGGCACGACAGTATACTTACTTCCCAAGCAAACCCATTGCAATACCAGAAAGGATGAAATAGGTGCCAAATGCCATAAAAGGAATATATAAATCAGGAGCATTTATATCTTAGATAGGTGGTTTACCGCGACTTTTGTAGTTCGAGCTTGTGTACGAACTCACCCTACCCAAAAGAAAAGAAAAGAAAAAAAAATATTTAGTCGCATTTCGGGTTGTATGTTTGTGGCGCTATTGTCGTCGTCGTCGTGAGCGAGCGTCGTCCCTTTGCGGCGTTACAAGCATGAACTCACAATATAATTTCTTCAAAAAATAGAGGGAACCTCATTGTTGTTGCATGTGGATAATTAAAAACCATCCACCATTGGTCCCAAAAAAATTTCTTCATTCGGTCATCGTGGCACCAATGGATTGGGAACCGTTTGTAAGTAATCGGGGGGGATTAGTTCTTGGGTCGATAAATAATACACAAATGTGGTCTTTTCTAAATTTTTTGTCTTTTACGGCCTGCATGGGATAATTTATTTGCATACCACTACCTACAATCACCTCTAAAGGTATTCTATCTATCTATTTGGTTGGTTACGGAGTTAACTTCGCTAATCAATGTTTGCAATGTGTTGGCTAAAGTCATGTGGGACGAATTTGTGGCATGATTTTGTCTTATATTTTGAGTAAGGTTCTCAATGGAAATTTTATTTTGTCAGATTTTTCCAATGATATCAGCTTGTGTTCCTATTGGTTCCGTGGGGACAGAAGGAGCCACAGGAGGCAGATCTATGTTTGGAGGAGGGTTTTGTGGAATGTTTGGAGGGTTTTGAGGATTTTTGGAGGGTTTAGAGGAATATTTTTATGGTTTGCAAGATTACGAGCTTGCCAAGCAACTGACAAAACAAAAAAATTGTATACATAAACAAAATTGAAAAACCCATGAAAATCACAAAAAATAACTTAAAATGTAAACAAAATGATCAAAATCGAGGGCTTACCTCTTTGTCTTGGTGACATGGTTGAAACTATTGTGATCCACAAGTCCGAAGAGTAATTTTTAGGGGGTATTAAAAGCGTGAGTGCCAAAGGTCTAGGAAAAATCGCGGTTGGAAATGAATAATAAGGGAAAATGAGGAGTCGTGGGTCTGTCTTTTTTGTCACAGAGGATCGTGATCGCGGTTTTAGGTTCGGAAATCACCAAGCCTATAAAAATAGTTGCATGAGCGTGGTACCTAAATTTTGAGTTTTTATGACCACTTAATCGTCCACCATCTTGGTGTACTTACCCCATGGTAACTTTTCATTGTAAAAGTCCCCTTTTCATTGTAAAAGTTCCCTTTTCATTAATAAGAATGGGGCTTATTTTCCTTTCATAGAGGAATGTGAAAGGTCACAAGTGATGGGACTATGAAAGGTCAAGTGGGAGAAAGATGAAGAGACATATTGTAAAGCTATAAATTACAATGCCTTTTTCATTCCAAAGGGCTAGATTTTCTTTGTTGATACTTGCCATTGTCTTACTACAAGAAAGAAACTACAATTCTTCTATCTCCTTGTCTTATGTTTTCCTCTCCATCTCAAATTTACTCCATGAGCATGGTTACTTGTGTAATATTATGCAAATGAACTTGGATTTATTTTTGTTTTGTTCCTCTTTCCTTTACATGGTGTCTTCTCATTGTTAACTTGGAAATATTCTAGATTTATGTCAATAAAATCATCTTGTTATTTATTAAGTAAGACCCATTTTTCACTTTCTCCCCTCTCTCCATATACACACCTTTCCTCCACTTCTTTCTTGCATATAGGTTTAGTGGAGTATTCATGTGTGATCGCAAGTTAAAAGGCTACCCATGATGGTTAGAGTAGTGTGTATATTTTTTGTTTTCAATAAATGGAGTTGCCCCATTCCTAAGCAAGAGGGACCTAGTCCTAGAGCGGTGAAAATCCCTAATTTTCTCTTTGATAAATTATTTCGTCAATAAATACACTATCAATGACTTGGATGTTAAGTGATTTGAAGAAGACATAATATATGTGTTGGTGCTCAAAATGGTCTCACCCCATTTTGCCTTTGAAATCTATCGATTTACGGCCTCTGCTATATTTTCTCCCCCCCATGTTGTGCTTGAGAAGTCTCTTGCTTTATTTTGTTGCCATAATTAATTTGTTCCTGGGTCAAAGATCACATATGGGTCCATTTGTGCTTCCTTGTTTCTCTGTCCCTCTGAAAAGGTCTGTAATTTGGGTCTCCCATTCTTTGTTCATTCAAAAACTTGGGCTTTCCCATTCTTTCCATTTTCCACAGTCGAGATTTGCTTCCCTTGTCATTTTTCCCCAAATACCTAATAAAAAATGAATGGATGTAGCTCTCAAAAGCGTATTTGAGCCTTGTAACGTTTCCAAATTCTCTTTCCTTGGGAAAAAATTCATCTCAAGTCTCAAATGGTCATTTTTACGCATTTTACGGTTTGTGGGTATTTCTCCTGATCAAATTTGCATCCTTGCATCTACAGGGAACATGACCTCTTTTGGTTGGACGCAGCTCAGCTGGGTACTTCATAATTTTATAAGTCACCTCAATTTGAAAACCGGCCTGCGTGGAGAAGCGACGCTCATTTGAAAGTTCACTTTTGGGTTTGGCCTTGAAGTTGTGCCAGGAGGACACACGGAGGTTTCCACTGCTTTTCCCGGACTTAGACATATTTTTATGTTGTTGATATAGATTGGCGAAACAGAGACACGTGGTGAGCCCGCGCTCATTCAGGGTCTCCACTTTGGGCACCATTATGAAATTGCGCCATGAAGACACGTGGAGGCTTCCGCCAAGTCTTCCCATACTTAGTCATTTTTCAAAAGGTTTTGGGAGGTCTGGGACACGTGGAAGAACCACACATGTTTGGGGACCAACCCTTGAGTTTCATTTTAAAGAAGCGCCAGGAGGACACTTGGAGGCCTCCGCTCACTTTACATTTTCTTGGACTTTTCAATGGCCAAAGGAGATTGTCTCGGACTCTAACACATGGTGCCTTCCATTGGGCTTCAAGCCTTCAAACAAATTTTTCCGGGCCAGGACATGTGGCGAGCCCGCACTCTTTCAGGGTCTCAAATTTTGGGGACCATCTCAAGGTGTGCCATTGTGACATGTGGTAGTTTGAAAATTCAAAAGGGATGGGGAAGCGGACCATCGGAGGCAACTTGGAATTTTTGCCTCTTATTCTCAAAAGGGTTGAAATACCAAAAATGGCCCACAAGCCTAATAAAGGAAGGGTCAAAGCTTTCTCCAGTCAATGGCGGAGGTGCGGACTCTCGGGGAAACTTGGAAAAATTTCCTTTTGGGAAAAAGGAGTTAAAAGTAAAAAGGGAAGCGTGGTTCTGATGGGACCCACATTGGGACACGTGTTAGGCTCATTTCTCAAGGGTGGAGACGCAGAGCAAAATGTGAAAATTTTAATTTTTCCAAAAGTTGTAAAAGGAAAAATAGAACCGAAGACCCACTCTAAAATTAAATCTTCCACGTGGACAACCCAAATTCAAAGTAAAGATCAACAACAACCTGTGAGTCTAAATCTGATTTTCCCCCATTTTACTAAAACACTCTTAGAAGTGCGAGTCTTCATGATTTCTTGGTATTTCCTACACGCCAAACAGAGAGGAGAGTTAATTTTGATATCTAAGTTTGGTGGAGAAGATCTAGAGACATCTTTCACCATTAAAATGGTCTAGCTACTGGGCTCGATGTGATCTTCCATTTTTCTTCTCCGTGCACGAAAGAACCAGATTTGACAGATTAGGGATGGAGGTGGTTGGCGAATAGAAGGAAGAGTGTTCTACCAGATGAAGGAATTGAATGCTGAGATTTTCGAAGAGATCTACCCCATGAGCACCTGACAACTTTTTGTAGATCTGATTCTAGGAATCGCGATCGTGATCATGGAAAGCACTGGTGGCACTCAATGTTTTTGTCTTTTGGGGGAAAAGGGCTCCATTGTAAATGTTATAAATGGCACAAATTTATCATGCAAATGGTTGGAGTGTGAAGGGTCGGGACTAATTTTCCTAATAGAAAAAAGGCTTGATAGAGCCCATCCTCCTTTGAGAAGCTATTTGAGAAGCATGTATATCTCTTTTGTATTGAATTTGATCATGTCAAGGTGGTTGTGAGTGTACAACCATTGACAAGCTCTGAGATTGTTCTAGAAACTTTCCCCTACTGATAAATTTAATCAAACTCGAGCTATTCTGTGTGGATCTTATGCAAAATGTGTGGCTTTACTTCTGAATGTCTGCAAATAGTTTTTCTTGTTCCTGTTGCAATCTTGTATCAAAATCTGTCTCAATCACACAGGTCTCAATCCTTGTGATAGTTTAGTGGCATCTACAATTTTATTTCTCAGAAGAGCTTTCATCTGGGAGTGAAATAAATGATTTAAAATCACTTTTCTCTCATATGTTGACAGATATTGTCTGTAAGCCTCAGGTGTACCTCAGGCATGATTAGGCTCAAATCTTGATGTTTTTGTTGGGTTTTCCAACTCGATCCTTCATGTTAGAATCTCATAGATTGTATGAAAAAGTGCTAATTTGGGCCTCCATTGAAGCACATGTTCTGGTTAAAGAAACATTTTAGCTGCTCTGTGGCATTCTGTTGGTTTAGTCTTCCATTTTGCAAAAGTTCTCAAAGATTTGGTATAATCAACTTTATCCTGCTTCACCTCCCACCAAAATCCATCTAAAAACAACTCATCCTACCCATACTACCCCTATTTGTCATGTGTCTTTAGTAACCCGAACCTTGCTTAGAGAATATCTCCACTATCTAGAGTGACAACTCATGAGAGTTAGATTTTGTTGCATTGATCATATTTTCTTCAAGGTCTCCTTAACAACTTCATTAGAAAGGATATCTCCATCTCCTCCATAAACAACAGGCTACAAAAGGGTTCTCTTACCTTGGTTGAAAGGCACAACCTAAAATAGTGAGGATAGATCAAATCCTCTTGATGGTGTTATCCATTTCTCGACATTTGAGTGATTAAGGGCCAGTTAAATCCCATCCCCGGCCACAAAACGACTCATAATGATCTATCTATCTCTAAGCTTCCTGTTGAACCTGTGATCTTTGCTCGGACTTTCAAGGAGAATCAATTTGGGTACCAACAATATGAAGTCTCACCGGTGTCTTATAATGATGGTGGAGGAAGAATTTGGCAAGAGGTAGAACACATGGACATAAAGCAACTAAAAATGGATGAGTAAATGGAACATTAATGTGCAAGAGTGCCCAAACACTAATAAGGAAATAAAAAATTGTGTGAGAGAAATTTAGTATAGGCATGTGGATAAAACAACTTGGGTGAAAGAAGGAATATTTTTTCAAGCACTTTAACCCAACTTGGGACCATGGAGAAAATACATATTTAGAATAAAAATCGAATAGATGGTATAAAAGATAACTACTTAATAAAAACTAGTTTACATCCTCATAAGTGTGAAATCAACATATAGATGTCGCATAAAGAAGAATACATAAAAAAATAACACACATTTTTTTGTAACAAATTAACAATAGAAACAAAATAACTTGACATTATAAATTGTGTAGCTTACAATACATTAAACTAAATCAAACATGAAAATAACATAAAAATATACAATCTAGCATCCTTAAGGAAAGGAGACTTGATAAAATAATAAATATTCTCATAAAACCATTTTCCTAGCTAAAAGATATGACGGTAGCCCCACTCAGGGGTTAAATTTGATGGCCATTTTACATGTCAAACAATTTTTAGGTGACGGTCATTTTTAAATATTGCGCTTTAAAAATGTAAAAGAGTACTTTTTGTACATTGTTAATAAAATTTATAAAAATTCTTCTACATACTTAACTATATATATAAAATGATGATCATACTTAAAATATACAAGTTGTAAGTGACAATTATTTAAAATATTTACAAATATTTTAAGACTAAAATCATGAAAAACGTCTAAACGACCTTCAAATTTAACCCCTAACCCCACTCCATAAAATCCTTTTAACAAAGAAGACCTATAACAATGAGTCGACTTTTTTTTCCGTAATTTGAGATCAACAATAAGGAGCCAACTTTTTGTAATTTGAACAAATTTTTTACATTGGAACCTTTCATAACCCCAACAAATGTTTTAATATTTAGAAATTTAATGGTTTGAGAGGAAACACCGTGCATGTTTCAAAAAGGTTTGAATAAAATCAATTTTTAATATTATGTGTGAACACGTGTTTCAATCACAAGTTTGCCCGGAGTACTCGTCAAACACTACACATGGAATCCAAATGATTGGATCGTGCTGACAGCTGGCAGTATTCGTTTTACAAACTTTCACGCCTCCAACGGAAACGCGTTTCCGGAGGGACGGTGACGGGGAACCTCACAACGTCCACTTCGGTCAATAATCGATTTCGACGCGATAAGTCAAATTCCATGTGTCAATGAAACGGAAACCGTAGGGAAAAAGCCCTTCAACGACAAAGACTTAGTAAACGGCATCCGTTCTTGGTCCGTACACGTGGCAGGTATATTCTCGCGGATATAAAGTATATACTGTGGATCCTCCACGTTGACGGAATGGAAACGAGGTCAAGGATGTGGTTGTGAATCTCGTGATTGAGGTGGCATTCAATGCTTGACAAGTTAAAACGATCCCCGCGTTTTATTTGTGAGATAATACATACCTAGCTAAGTCTCCGCGATTCACGCTATGCTAATTTAATGGATTGCGCGTGACGCGAATCATCTAACATGTGATCATCATACAAATATCATCATTTGGTGGCCTGTCTGGGGCATTGTTTTATCTTGTCCATCCAATACTAACGACTCACATACAGTTATAATGTGGACTATATTTTATTATATGGTGCCTCAGTCTAGGACCTTAAATCCTATTTTTTATTCAAATTTTCTTCCCACATTGAGATGCTTACAGTCAGTAAAGATTAAATATGTTGAGATGTTCTATCTTTGTCAATGATTTTTCAAACAAGGTATATTTGTATTGGGTTAATTAGGGGCTTACATCACGGTAAGTATATCCTACTTTCAATTATATGCCATCATTTATAGGTGGACTTATGACCATCCTCCAAATTTAAAAGTTAGGTTAAAGAAATGTCCCATCCTTAATATTCACATGACCTTACTCCCATAGCAAACTTATCAATAGTGGGTTTTAGAATAACAAGGTTCATAATATCTTATATTATTGAGTTTTTGCTGTAATTTTAAATTTGATTTATCTTTTATATTCTTCCTTTCCAGTCTTCTTGTTTTCTTCACATTATATTTTTGGAGTTTGATAAGTCCATATTGACTTCAAGACATTAATGTAATAAATAGATGAAGTTTTAATATAGGAATTTCAAAAACATATGTAAGTGAATATGAAGATTTCAATATACATACAAAGATTTTAGATTTTAGAATTATCAATCCAACAGTAAATCAACTTCTAACCAATGCAAACCAAGTTTTACAAAATTGTAGATTCTCTGAATAGACAAGACAATTTTCAGCTGTAATGTGTATCTTACAAAATATAAATAGAAATATATACTGATAAACAATTTTTCAGCCATGAATTGGTCGAATGGCTGTAAGGGGAATCTCAAACAAGGGATTGGGTGTTGGTCCACAGCATCCCACCGGGCTTCCCAAACCTAATGGTGTGAAGAGCTGTTGTACAGGAACCTGCACAGGATCAGGAGGTTTCGTTTCCATTTCCCCTCTGTTAAAATTAGAAGAAAACTTGTACTGCCCCTCAATATCACCATTACCATTTTCTTCTGAATCTGCTGTATCTTTATCAAGATAATTTATTTGAGGTTGATTTATGGATTCATCAAGCACCTCTTGGTTTCCCATTTCTTCAGATTGATTGATACAATCCTGCTCGCATGGATCAATGCCGGTATTGGCAGTCTGGTGAGCTCGGATCCTTCCTTCATCATGTTGTACTAAGTGCATAATGAGGCGGCCATTGGAGCGCTCTGCCTTAAAAAAATCATGATGCTCAACCTTAACTTCCTGTATAACAAGCCTACCATCCCTTTTGTAGGATCTCAAGTGCACCCATGGCATATGGCAAGGCAAATTACCTGTCCGAGCAAGAGAAGGAAGCGGAGGTGGGAAGCGCCTGGATATTCTTTTCCTGCACCAGACATGCTCCTCTGTAAGCCAGCTTCGGAGGCCCTTCTGCTCATAAAACCCTTTTCCATATCTTCATCTTCCCCATACAATTTATCATCTTTACAATGTTCTGCAATGGCGCCATCTCCGTTGTTACAGGCGGGAGAAGAGCAGTCTTCCACATCGTCATCTTCACTGCACAAGTTATCATCTTCACATTGTTCTCCAATAACGCCATTGTTACCGGCCGGAGAAGAGCAGTCTTCCACATCATCATCTTCTCCGCAGGATTTATCATCTTCACAATCTTCTGCAATAACGCCGTCTTCATTGTCCCTGGCAGGAGAAGAGCAATCTTCAATGGCCGGAGAAGAGCAGTCTTCCACATCATCTTCTCCCCACAATTTATCATCTTTAGAATGTTCTGCAATAACGCCGTCTTCAGAGCAGTTTACCGGCGGCCTTCCGCTTAACTCCGCTTTAACTCTTTCTTTTGCTGTCATTTCGTCGAATTCTATTTCTGAAAATGGAAACCCTGATTTCTGCTGCTGGATTAATTTCACGCCGGAATCAACGCAGGGTTTAATCTTTTCAGAACAGATAGAAATTTCGTTCTTGCGATTGAGAAGAGAAGAGCAAAAAATCTTGAATGATTGAGGATGTGAAGGACTGCAACTCTTACTCATAGCGCTCAAGAAATTCCACTTTACCCAGCTCAAAGATCGAACAAAGGAATTCTTCGAGCTCTTCCTGACGCGCGATCCCTTCGATGATGTGATCTCTGAACAGGCACTCCTGTCGCTGCGGTGACTTGAACATCTCCTCAAATCTGCTTCCGCTTTAACATTCTTTTGATGAAAAGAATGTTCATTGAAAGACTCGAACCTGCGACCAAAGCCGGACTTCCCAGAAAACAAAGACCTAATACTCCGCCTCTCAAGCCTGGAATCATCCATGGTTTTGAAAAAATAAATAACGGAATCTTTTCACCCTCTCAAAGAAACCAGGTAACAACCCTCAAATATCCATGGAAGGATATGAACTGGATTTACATATGGAATGAATTTAAAGGATTGTTTTTCTCTGCTCACCCCACAGAAAATTTGTCTGGATACATAGCCGTTCGGTTGCAAAGCCCGAGAAATTTCTCAAAAAATTCAAGCCCTGGAAATCTTCAACAATTGCCCAGGCGAGCAAACACTGAGGAAACCGATTTCCTTAAATACATGACAACTCATCCACCGCATGCAGGGCCACCCCAACCACAATGCAAACCCCGCTGTCAAATCAGTCCCTGCAAAAACCCTGCGCGCGGGGAACATCCCACAAAAAAATCACGAGCAAATGATAAATATTCTCTGCAAATAAAATTTCGATACAGCCAAATCCACCAGATAATCTCCCTCCGGAATTCGCAAAACCAAAAAAACCCTTCCATTCAAGGACAAAACCTAGCCGCAAGACCAATTTCTTAGCGCAATTATCAACAATTTCACTGCTCGATACAGATCCCAGCCATAAATATCGCGATCACTGCAAAAATTTAGACCGAATTGACTCAAAAACACCGAAAGCAAAACCTTGCTTACAAAAATACTCGACCAGATTTGGGGAAATAAGTTCACACAAACCCTAATTTTTTTCCAGAAACATGCAAATTTTGCGCTCAACAAGCAATTCTTAGAAATAAAAGATTACAATGAAATTACCTGCAAATTCTTGCACGCATGAGCGATATAATTGCTCCCGCGTTGCTTCCGAAATATCAAAAGGAAATGTGTGGCTGGAAGCACTCCAGTTTCTTTAGAACTTGATATTAGTCAAAATCATAGGAAATACAGGGTGGCGATTATCTTCTTACGAAATATCGGAGAGAGCGTGCGCTATTTATCAGGGGCTTTTTCAAAGGATGTATTTTTTTTTTTCCTTTTAAATATTTTTATTGTTTTTGGGACTTTTTCCTTGGTTTGGTCAAATTTGGGATATCTGTCAAATCCAACCGTAGATAATATTTAATTGGAACATGTAATAGAAATATATATATATATTAAATTGGAGTTTGCTAAATTATAGGGATAAATAAGCCCGTGATAACGACGGTTATCCTTTTAATTAAGGTTTGCTAAATTATAGGGGAGAAAAGCCCGTGATAACAACAGTTATCCAGTTTCCAAGTTTAGAGTGTTTGAACACAAAACTTCTTTTACCATATGGTTTTTTTCTTAGTCTTGTTTAGTGTTATTGTTGATTAATGACTATTTTGGAGACTCGAACTCCCGCTCTCCGTTAGCCGGTTATGTTTTTATATAATAGATGGGTGAGAGTTGTGATGAAGAAAACAGATCAGGATTAATAAGATCTACCTAGGTGGTTTTTTAAAAAATATTTCTCTAAAATGTTAGTTTTGATAAAAGAAATAGATAGCACAAATAAGATTTATTTATATAATTTAAGGTTTCATGGTATTTAATCTCTTTTGAAATTTAGTGTTTTTATTCTTTATGTATGTGTGAAAACAATATTTTATGTAACGAGACATTTTTGTAATGGGATTTGTGTTGTTTATTTCTATTTTACTATCAACTCAAATGTTTATTTAAGCATCATAATAACTAATATTTGATATTTAAAATAGTTTTTAAAAAGTTTGTTAATTTATATTTAATATTCAAAATAAAATATATAATTTATTTATTAATATAAAAATACATAATATCAAATGAAAATGACAAATACAAATAAGAAAAATGTTAAAAGTGGATAAATGGATAAAAGAAAATAGGAGTAAAGAAGAAGTGAATAAAACATTTAGTTTTATAACATCATATCCATTGATTCCATAATGTTTAGAGATAAATATAATTAGGTATTTAATTTGGTTATGGAAATCATAATTTAACTAGCGTCTCAAATAATTCTATATAAAAGAAGTGAAAATGTATCATTGTTGAGGCACCTTTATTAGATTTGAGACATAAGTAGAATAAGCACCCAAAATTTATGATACCTCTATGCATCTTTTACATAGATTTGTCATGTAGTAAGTAAACACATGCACAACACAACTACATTGAAATGTATTTGGAAAAAATTGATCGGGAAGGAAAGGTACATAAATCATAAAAAAATAAAATTATATAACCCTATAGACCATTTTCTTTGAGATTGGCCCAATGTTGTGCATTATGGAAATGCTATGAATCCTACAAACACCTGTGTGTGTGTGTATGTGGATCTCGAATTTGGAAACATTTATTTTTGTTGTAATTGTTAAATTTTATCTTAATTTTTCTATTTTTTTGTGAATCATTAAGAAATTGATGTCCTTTGTAAAAAACCTAATATATGCCAAATAATTTTCAAAACCTATAAAAGTCAACTCCTTGTAAAACCTATATAAATAAGGGATGTTAATGAAGGCTCATGTTATCCCTCCACTTTTATGAGACCTTTCATGATTTGAAAAAATCCCAAGAAATATAATCATGAATTAGTCCGGTGTACTCAAGTCTCAAAACACTTATCTTTTAAATTGTGCACACGTATATGTGTAATATCAAAACTAGGGTTTTACAAATTAAGATTAATTACTATGTATGAATTATGAATTAGAACTAGAAATACAATGATAAATATGAAATATCATATCCTACATTATGTATAGTTCAATATTTGGAAATTACACAAACTATAGAAATTCATATTTACAAAAGTGTGCATTCATGTTATGAAAGATCACATTCCTCGACTACCTCTAGAAGCAAATTTGGTAATTAGTATGATAGATTTGGGTCATGGAGGTGAAGATATGGATCTTTATAAATTTGTAAGATATAACAATGTATAGGGAATGAATTTTTGTGTCCTAAACAAAGTGGCTCGGATGGATTTGTTGTTTATTAGTACTCGTCAAGAGGATAATGTTGTTTTCACTTTGGCCGATTAGTTGGAAAGCGGTGGGGCAAAGGTGCAATGTTACTAGCTGATTAAATTGGCATGCCATTATTTCTCCAAGGTCAAATTGCATGTTCCCGCAAACTATAGTGTATGTTGCCAATTTTTTTATTTCTTTTGCTATTCATTGGTCCTTTCTTTTCCCTTCATTGCCGGCAACATATTTTATTGCAAGTTTATTTGTTTTGGATGACTCCTGTTAGTCTTTCCTATCGACACTTGGCTGCATTCATTTCTCAATTTTTGTTTCTACGATTGATGGCCCTTCATATATTCTTGCAGAAGATTAGTTGGTTCGTATGGGTCATTTCCAAATCCAGATACAATGTATCTCTGTTTGAAATAATCATTTTCTTCTATCTCAATCGACATTAGCTCTAATCTTTGCTACTCATTATATGTACAACCATATAGTTTTTGAGATCTCATCTATTGACTGTATTTGCTTCTTTTGGATGATTGAAGGAATATGATTCTAGGTTCTCCCATGCTTCGCATGGCTTCTTATGTAGAGCTACTCCCATCACAATTTCACTGTTAGAGTTGGAAAGCTTCTCCAAATTTGACTCACAGTCACTAAATTGATCCCTCTTGTTTTCTATGGGCAAAGAAGTGTCAATATTTATATCTTTAGACAAAATATACCTTGCATCTATAAATTGTAACAAATTTAGTGAGCTCATAGAAATTCCTTAATTCATGCAAAGAAGAAACATGTTGTATGAAGTCAAAGCAATATCAACAAAATTTTCAAAAGCACTCAACATTTCTTCGATCATAATTTACCTTAAAACAAGAATTTAGTTTCATGTCTTTTCACTCTCTAACATTGAAGAAACATGTATTGAATTTTATCTCTTAGTTTCATCTTGTGACTGGTTTTTAGGATCAAACTTTCTTATAAATTCTTGAAAATTTCACTTCATTTTTTCAAGTTTTCTCTTTGATGCTTCATATATATTTGACTCTTCCATCTCTATTATCTTTTAACTCTCTATGCTATCTGAATTATAATGAGTAGCCACAACACCGGTCTTGTGGATGACTTCAACATTGGTTTTATCTTTCAAAGTGTTTGAAAAAGGAGTATAGGATCCATGCATTAAAAATGCGAAACAATCAAGGAACACAAACATGACATAATTATAGTCCCTAAAATGCCAAAAGCACTCAACATTTCTTGAGAACATAATTTACCTTAAAACAATATTTCTATTTCATCTAAGAATCGGATGACCAAGTTGTAGATCTGTAAAAAAATATTTTTTATAGAGACTAATGATGGAGCAATAAGGAAAAAATTAAATTTGAGCAGCATACACAAAACAACCTTTAGGTAGAAGGAAAATGTAATAAAATGAATCTTTCATTGTTGACTTGTAATCTACATTTATGCATTCAATATAATTCATGTGTGTACCCTTAACAACTGTCCCTAAAACATAACAAATTATTACAACATATATTAAAACAAGTAAGGGAATGCAATTCTTTTTAAAATATTAATTTTACTAAAAATCAATATCGAATAAACCTAAATATGTCTCAAGAAAGCATAATATTTTTTTATTCAAGATTTCATGAATCTCCTCTTCCCCTCGACAACATAACAAAAGATAACATAATACTTTGTCTTTGTGCCCATTAACATTAATAGAGAAGAAAGCATAAATTTAAATAGAGCCCCATCCGTACTATGTTATAGGTTGAACACGTAAATCCTTGCTCACCAAATGATCATACTAACAAACTTATCTGTTGCATATTGTTAAGCATGTACCTTCCCAAATTATCAAATTTAATTAATACACTAAACTATTTCCTTGGAAATTTTGCTAAGACCTTCAGACCTCGTAAAAATAAACCGAATATAAATAAATGTCCGAAAACCATCAAGCAAATAGTGAAACAATTGTATAATTTCAAGAGCAAGTAAATTGAAGGGAATAGATAAATATGATTTTAATTTTTCGTAGTAGACAAAGGATTTAAAATCCCATGTCCTATAATGTCATTTATTTTTGTGTATTTGTTGATATTAGAGTTGAGAATTTACAAAAGTATTATAAAGGGAAAAACCAACCATTCATGCACTAGTCATAAAATAACTGATTTGTTAGTGGAATATCTCTCCCATTTTTTGGATTAAAAAACATCTTTTTAACCTCTTGAAAGCTAAAAAAGTACATTTTCTATATTTCGTGAATAACACTTCAACATTCACTTAATGCATTCACTAAGGTACTATTATGTAATGCAACACTTGTTGAAAAAAATTCTCTTGTATCTCAACTCTATGATATTATTTTTTTGGATATGTTTCACGTATTTAGTATTTATCGATTAGAATTCAAGAATTGAATTAGGTATTATTCTTCTTCAAACCCTATCTTCCTCTCCTTTGCTTGAAAACCTGAAAAGGGGTTAGTTGTATTTGATCGACCGACCTGAACAAACCCCGCTATTGAGCATTACCTACATAGTACATAACCTCGAAAAGGTTTCATACCTATGTAGTTATCCTTATTAGAGAATGTGTGTGACAATGCAATAAATAATGTTTTCGCAAGAACCTAAAATGGCCTTTGACACTTCAAAATGATCTTGTGTGTGGAATATAGCTTTTGAAATCGACATAGGAAACCTTGTTAGAATAATTCAAAAGCAATAGTTACATGATGTGCTTGAGATTTATTTTACAATTAAGTGATTGTTTTGATCTCCTTGATAGCTAAAATATGTGAGAGAATATGCCCTTTTAATGGGTGGGGTAAATGTCTTTTAATATATGACCATCGTCATAGTTTTACTAAATTATTTGACATTACAATGACTAGGATAACTTGTAAATTTGAAAAAATGATTTTTAAGTGAGTGGATGACAACACCATTAGCCTTCAGAAAAACCATCTTTTGGGTTTATCCAAAATAGGAAACTATTTTATGCCAAGGTACATAATGAGATTTAAAATTTGGAGGAAGTAGTCGTGACACTTGAAAATGTATTTGTATATCTTGTAAATTGGG
Organism: Taxus wallichiana var. yunnanensis; assembly: GCA_018340775.1. NCBI lineage: Eukaryota > Viridiplantae > Streptophyta > Pinopsida > Cupressales > Taxaceae > Taxus > Taxus wallichiana. Next base: position 129,145,587 of record CM031233.1, on the reverse strand, counting down.
TTTTTCCCCAATCTAATATGATTACCAAGTGTGAGGTCTAATATCCAAGGAGTAAAAATGAGGGAGATGTGTATGATGGGTAAAAGAGAGGTTCCCAGTTGGGTTCTCAAATGTATGGATCTAATCTAAGACCAACCCCACCATGCAAATATAAAGGTTCTCAAGGATCAAGTAAAGTCATAAATCTAGAGGATATTAACCCTAAACCTACTATATCTATAGGTTTCCAAGGCCTATAAGCAAGATAAAGATAGGTATCCTGGTAGGATTTTGAAATAGAATAGAAATAACTAAGGGGTGGATAACACCAAGGAGCATTATAGTAATAAGGCAACGTAATAGATAAAATCACACACACACACACACACACACACACACATACATATAATCGATAATAATGAATGAAAAATAACAATAAGCACATACTAAAATATTAAATAATAAAGAGGGTTAGAAATACTTAGTTATAGTGTGTGTGTTATCCTTAATGCATAATTCTCCCAAGAGATAATAATGTTGAGAAAGAATCATTATAAGTGGAGAAGGGGAAGATCAACAAAAATATATACATTCTTATTTCATTATGGTGAACCAAATAAAAAAGAGGTAAGTTCCAAGACTCCAAATTACATCGACAAGTGCAAATTAGTTCAAAATATTGTGAGAACAAGAAAGTGTAAGTGTAAGAATGTTTGTATTAATTGGTTGTATTTTGAAGAAAGTATGAGGGTATAAATAGTAATTACCCTGATGCAATTACCCATGGTAGATGAAATTGGCTACAAGAAAGCCAAAACATGTGCCATTTCCCATGGGAAATGGCGTTGTCCTTAGGGGAAACCCTAAGGTCATGGGCTGAAAATATGAGAAATGGAGGCCAGGGAATAAATCGAGATGCATAGTGAAGTTCATGAAAGACCAAAAACATGCATTATAGTATGGAATAAGAGGAAACAAGTAGACATAATTAGAAAAATACACATAGTGAATGTAATGTGCGAAAAGGGAAGGAAAAATTCATGTATAGGGTGACTAAAGATAATAACAACATCTCTCAAATGTTGTGGTCTGTAGTACACATGACCAAGGTTGATCATACCCCAATCGTGACATGCCCCTTAACAAAAATGATTAGAAGAGGAATGCATTAAGAACCATTACAAAAATAAGCAATTAAAAACATCAAAAATATGGTGTATACATATGCCCCAACCAAAAAATATCATGTATGATAATAATAAAACATGAGATGGTATGCAACATGAAATGCAAAAGAAATGTTGAAAGTAGAATGCTGAAGTGGAAGTTCTAAAAAGAAGCAATGAATGCTAAATGAAATATACCTACCTCATACTTACCTTCTAACATCAATTTTCTTGCATGCAGTTGGTGTAGTAACTCCTTAGAATCATCGATAAGAAAGAGTAAAAATGAAAAAATAGAAGATAATCAATAAAATAAGACATAAATCACCTAGCTAGGAGGGTCGTGGGAGGGATGATATCTAACATTGAAATGATAGAAAGATTAGGAGTTTGGAAAAGGGTGGTAGAGATAGGTGTAATATGTGCAAATGAATGGTTCCATATCATGAGTGTGGTGTAATTTACAACATGATTTTAGGGTTTGGAATGTGAAATTTTTGAAGGTTTGAAGATTGGATAAAACTCTAATGAAACCTAGTTACCACAAATGTCTATACATATTTAAGAGGTAAATTCATTTTCCACTTTGCTAATTTACGATTAAGATAAATAATATCTAAATAACCCGAATTGAGTGATTTTAGTGGTGATGGTGAGATTATGAGGTGATAGACGAGATGGCTAGGATGGGGCACATGGTGGTGTGAATCCCATGGTAGGTGTTGTTTTTAAATTGGGAATGGGTAGTTATTCAAAAGGGAAAAATGTTTTCTAGGGGAAATTTAGTGGTTAACTTTTCCCCAAATATAGTCAAAATGTCGATTAGGTTGATATCTATTTGTGTTTATGAGCATTTGAAATTTTGAGGTCATTAGGTTAGATTTTTGAATTAAATGAAAAAAGTTACATATTACCTTAAAACAAATAGGATTGGCCATGTTGGGATGACCAATGTAGTAGGGTGATGGAATCCAATTGAGGAGAAATTATTTGATTGTTGATGGCTTCTACTAGCAATGGCATAAAAAATTTAGGATTTTTTATTATTTTAGATGCATGTCGATTACTTGGATGGCATATTTATATTGGGATCTAATGAGTACATCTTGTTGTTTTTAAAGGTGCAACAAAGAATTCGACTATGGATATTCATGAATATGGCATGAGTAATGAAGATTTTAGGATAATATCTTCATAATAAATTACATAGTTACATGGCCCGAAGTTTGGGGGCATTATGTAGATGGTGTAGGTAACGTTTGATTCAAATATGATATAGATGTTTTTGATGCATCCGGAGTTTAGGTCCAACACTTTTTATGTGATGGGCTAGTGGTTAGATAGTAGAGGCTACAAAGTGACATTGCATGATGTACAAGTGATTTTATGACTATCAATTTAGGTATTCGCATGTTTTTGATGTTTCTATAGTTACATATGGGATTATAGAACTTATTTGATCAGCCATAGGAAATGATGAGTGTCATTCGAGTTCATTGATGATTAGATTGAGTGTCATATATGTCACACATATTCCAGATATTATTAGGATGGTTATGGCATGAGTCTTGTGCCATAAGGAAAATGGATTTGTACCATTATTTTTCAAGTCGCATGTAGGGAGGAATTAGAGACAAGGATACAATTAAATTGGGGCAAAACCACATGGGTGTACCCATTGCATGATTTATACCAGAATTAGGTGAGACAACATAGGTCAGTAGGGTTGTTCATACTATTGTCATCTTGGATATTTGAGTGGTTCCTAATGTATAGGTACTTGGGTACACTACTACAAGTAGTAAGAGATTCCCTGAGGATTCTAAAGTGGGAGATAAGAACGATAGTGAGGATAGTGGTAGGTTTCAGGATATTTCCTCAATTGACGTAGGAATAGGTAGTGTGGGATCCCTATAATAGGATAGTGTACCATTGGACTAGATGGACAACTATGCTAGTAGTCAAGGATATAGATGAGATTACAGGTCATTATTTGGTAGGTGGAGACACACATAGTGGATAGAGAAGAACTATTTAGTTTAATAATATAGCTCATGTAATGACTCCACCTCTTTTAGAGTACTTGAAAGAGGCATGTGAGAGAGGGGAGGGAGAGAGGGAATGGTAGTAGGTATACTAGTATTACAACTATGCAACGTGAGATATGTTCTATATCCAAGTGGTAGGGGGTAGTGATGTAGGGGAGAAGGAGGTGTGGAGGGACCTTAATTGGTAGATGTAGAGGAAAACCTTGAGATACAACCTATCATGGAAGAGGGATAATGAGATGTCGGATTGACGGTACCAAGTGTGGTGATTACGGAGGACTAGAGGAGGATACTTGTCCAATATAGGGGTCTATATAATGACCTACATGATGGGATGATAGAGGGAAGAATATCCGAGGAGATCAATCATGATATTGTTACCTCAAGATAAGTGGATCACGGTTGGTAGGGGATCATTCGAATGAAATATGATAAGGTGGCTATAGTTTCTTGAGGTGAACAAATGGATCCATCATAAAAGAGAAGCTCATAAAACCAAGTATGCCTTAAGGGTAATTTGGTAGCATGGAGTGGGTTGTTTGAGATAGATTTTTGAGTAGAGGACTAATAGGATGTTCGGGTGACATGTCTTGCAGGAGAACCATAGATGAGTGGTACATAATGATTGTCGATGAACATCATGATATTTTAGATGACATCCTAAACTTGATAGATATGGTTGTGATGGTGAATCTATTATGAGTGATGACTAAAGATTCTTTGAGTGCCTTTAGGATTGTGGGAGAGGTAGATTTTGAACTTCAAATACATAGAGATACTCTAGTAGTAACAAGTGAGGGGAACATGATTCCATTGGTTTAGGGTGTTTCAAAGGCACAAACATTGTTGGCTTGAGAGTAGGTAATGATTTTGTTTGCTACAAATGGGGAGACAAACTATGAGGTAGCTTAGAGATGTAGCCCGTATTTTTGAGTTATAGGTTCGAGTGGTTAGAGTATAGTGTCAAGTTACATGGAATAGATTGAGAGCCACATTCTTGTCATGATTTTTTTCAGTACTAGTCAATGACCATCAATTCAAATAATTGGTCAATCTCCATCTAAGGGAGGTGACTCCTAAGGTATGGTAATTGTATGATTTTACGATTGCTACATGATGTATAAAATGATTCGTTGTGATCTATATACGAGATACAAATTTTTGGATATTATTTATGTTTATGTATGTTTACTTTTATGATTCCATTTTCTTATGTATGCACAAATGTATGCTCATTTATGATTAAAAATGGAAATGATAAAATGGTTTTAGATATATAGAGTATGGATTGTAGATAGAATAAGAAGGTATGCAGCAAAATGGTAGGGATAGCCGAAGTGGTGAGAGATAAACCCAAGTGGGAGATGAGAGGAATGGCGGGATCATGGTATCATTGGCTGGCAAAATAATTTTTCACAAGGGAAAATTAGAGATTTTCACCAACGTTGTGGAAATAGGTCCCTCTACTTAGGAATGGGGCAACTCCATTTATTGGAAAGAGGAAACATGTATACTACTCTAACCATTGGGGATGGAAGTTCAATCGGATATTGAACAAGAATACTCCCTTAAACTCATGTGTAAACACGAGGTAGAGGAAAGATGTGTTTATGGAGAGAGGGGAACAAGTAAGAAGAGGGTTTTACTCAATAAATTTCACACTGAGTTTATTGACATAAATCTAGAATATTTCCAAGTTAACAATGAAATGACACCATGTTAAGGAACAAATAACAAAACACAAGTAAATCGAGTTTAATTATATAATATTGAGAAAGTAACCATGCTCATGGAGTAAATTTTAGATGGAGAGGAAAACATAAGACAAGGAGATAGAAGAATTGTAGTTTCTTGCTTGTAGTAACACAATGGGAGCTATCCACCAAGAAAATATATCCCTTTGGAATGGAAAATCCATTCTAATTTATAGCTTTACAACGTGTCCCTTCATCTACCCCCATGAAATTTTATAGTCCCACCACTTGTGACCTTTCACATTCTTGTAAGACTGAAAAAATAAGTCAGTTTCTTATTATTTGGAAAGGGAATTTTCAAAAGAGCCATAATAATATGACAACACTCCTTAGAAAAAACATCTTCTAGCAATATAACACAACCGAAAGAGCTTGGTGTGGGATATAAAAATTATAGGACCAATACACACATGAAACTTTCACATTGATGGAGGTAACCCCACCTACGAATCAACTCATGTAATATATAACATGTAAATCATTTAACCACTATCACCATACTTGTCCCATAATTAATGCCATGAAAGATTTGAAAGACCATAATTCCTAAAGAGTGATGGAAGCTAGACAAAATATAGTACCGACACCTCCACCACAGAAATAACCACCATAATATTGGTTCAACAACCCCATACTAAAATTACTAGCAATAATTGCACCCCACAATATCAAGTATATTAAGGAGGAAAACCCTATACGAAGGAGGATATCAAGGAAACAAATAAAACCCTAATTATCAAGGGTATTATGGAGGATATAGAGGTAGTTATTGGGGTGAATTGAGGGGTGGTGATAAAAAACTATCAAGGTCATTGGGGATACCATGGATATGAAGAAAGAGGCTACTAAGGATACCGGGGTAGAAAATAAAAAAATGTTGGGAGTGGACCACCGAAAGGAGACTATGGAATTTTTATAAGTGTGAAAAATATGGGAACTTGACAAGAAATTGCACTCAACCAAAACCTTAGGGTTTTTTCCATGAACAGAGACACGTGATCATTTACACTATCTAAAACCCACACAATTCTATAGAAATGGCAACACAAAATTAGAAGGAATAGGAAATATTCAAAAGAACATCCAACACATAACAAGAATACCATGGGATGAAGTAGAATATTTAGAGAAAGAAAAACAAAGAAAAAAAGTATCTTAGGAAGGGAAATGAAGAAAATAATAAGGAAAAGGAAGATGCTAAGAAAAATTACTTTAAGATAAAATCTAACAAGAAATAAGTAATTGAAAAATATGAATCAACATACAGAGACGTGGTAACAACAAGAAGTAGTGAGAAAAAGATTTGGATTGAAGTGAAACTCAATGAACAACACATTAATAATGAGGCTTAATGTGTTATAACAATTAAATTCCCAAAGAAAGATCTATAAAATTAAATAACTCTTATTATAATTACAAATTGGAAAACTCTTATCATATTGCTATTGACAATTTTTTGATTCATTGGGTTCTAAGGGAAATCCAGTCTTTGTTGGAGGGGAGGAATAATCGAGACCACCGAGGCTATATAGTTGTTGCTTATGCATGCATTATGAGGCACCAAACAAATCACTATGTAGAATCTTTATTAGCTTTATGGGGCATAAATCTGGTTAAGGATTGCAATATTTACGATATCATCATCAAGGGGATTCTATGAATATTGTAAATAATTTTTAAGTGAAAGGCACCCCCTAGTTGAACAATAAACTATTTTATATATGAATCCATAAATTTTTGCAAGTCATTCAAAAATTGCAAAATAATTCATTCCTACAGAGAGCACAAGAAAGTCATAGATCTTGTTTGTAATCATGGGGTTCTCAATAAAAAATGGATATTTGGTATACTAATGAGAACTTACCTAGTCAAGTACAAAGTGCTATTAGCAATGATAAATATGACAATGCACTTGAAGTTCAAAGCCACTGATGAGATGTCCTTCGCACATGTGAAGGTAAAGGTTATTATAACCATCCCATAGAAGCTTATCATCAAAATTAAGTGCTTCCATCTTTCTCATGATTTCGTGTGTGCATAAGAATGGATAAGAAGTAGTTTTTAGGTTTCAATATTTCTAATCAAAAGCGAAACGAAAGCCGTAGAAGCGACATGATCATCATAGGGGGCGCCATGTCAAATTGAGCTAACATGTGACCAAACCTGGAAGGAGGATGAGATTCTTTGGAATTACCTACAAATTAGTGGGGTTTCCAACCTTATGAAAAGTATTCAAGGATATGAACAACATGCCTCCCTTCAATTTTCTCGCATGATGGAGAAATAAAAATAGTATCTTATATGGATTGGGCCATCACTATCACTAAAGAGCTTATTGTAGATGTCATTGGACTTAGATGGAGGGAAAGCGATTTTTCAACAAAATAATTGATTAGGCGGAATATGCTAAAAAGTTTCTTGATGAGGGAAAAGAACTAAATTTTGTCACCGCAAGAGTCAAGGTAGCCTCAATCCCGGCTCCATTTTGTGAGATTGTAAGGATGATGGTAAGATATATTACGTTGGAAGGTAGGTACATCATAGTTCCCCTCAAACAACTTATCTTCCTGAACCATTTTAGAAGAAATATTAGAATCTACTTTCCTCATTTCATTATGAACTCACTGCAAAGCATTCAATCTTAGAGGTTCAACACCACACCCGTGTCGCTCCCCTTTATCAAGGAATTATTTTTCTTCTCCGCATCATCATTGGCTCACTCAACACCCAACTATCCTATGTGCCTCTGCCCCTCCTAAACCAAACCACATCCTGGAACTCATCATTAATATTTATATCTTTAGATAGAAGATACATTGCATCTATAAACTACAACAAATATAGTTAGCTCATAGAAATGCCTTAATTCATGCGAGAGAATAAAAATGTTGTATGAAGTCGGCAATATCAGAAAAATTTCCAAAATCACTCAACATTTCTTCAAAGCATAATTTACCTTAAAACAAGAATTGGGTTTCATGTTCTTTTCATTCTCTAACACCTAAGAAACATGTATTGAATTTTCTCTCTCGGTTTCATTTTGTGATTGGTTGTTAGGATCAAAGCGTGTTATAAATTCTTGAAAATTTTGCTTCAGTTGCTCAATTTTCTCTTTGATGCTTCATATATATTTTTATTCTTCCATCTCTATTATCTTTTTAACTCGCTATGCTACTAAATTAGAATGAGAAGCCACAACAATGGTCTTGTGGATGAATTCAACATTGGTTCTATCTTTCAAAGTCTAAAAATGGAGTATAGGATCCACACATTAGAAATTCCAAACAATCAAGGAACACAAAAAGAACATAACTATAGTCCCTAAAATGCCAAAAGCACTCAACATTTCTTGAGAACATAATTTACCTTAAAACAAGATTTCAGTTTCATATAAGAATTAGATGATCAAGCTGCAGATATGTACAAAAAAATTTGTATAGAGACTAATGAAAGAGCAATAAGGAAAAAATAAAAGCTGAGAAACATACACAAAATAATGTTTAGGTAGAAGGAAAATATAATAGAATGACTCTTTCATTGTTGACTTGTAATCTACATTTATGCATTCAATATAATTCATGTATGTACCCTCAAAAAATTTCTCCTAAAAGATAACAAATTATTACAACATATATTACAACTAATAAGGGAATGTAATTATTTTTAAAATATTAATTTTACTAAAAATCACTATCGAATAAACCTAAATATGTCTCAGGAAAGCATAATATTTTCTTATTCAAGTGCTCTATGAATCTTCTCTTCCCCTGACACAACATAACAAAAGATAACAAAATAATTTCTCTGTGTGGCCATTAAAATTAATAGAGAAAAAATCAGAAATTTAAATAGAGCCCCATCCATACCGTGTTATAGCTTGAACACAAAAATCCATGCTCACCAAATGACCATACTAACAAAATTATCTCCTGCAGATTGTTAAGCATGTGCCTTCCCAAATTATAAAACTTAATTAATAGACTAAAATATTTCCTTGGAATTTTTGCTAAGACCTTCATACCTCGTAAAAATAAAGTGAATATAAATAAATGTCTGAAAATCGTCAAGAAAATAGTGAAAAAATTGTAACGTTTCAAGAGCAAGTAAATTGAAGAGAATAGATAAATACCATTTTAATTTTTCAGAGTAGACAAAGGCTTTAAAATCCCATGTCCTATAATGTCATTTCTTTTCTTTGTATTTGGTTGATATTAGATTTGAGAATTTACGAAAGTATTTTTAAAGCGAAAAACTAGCCATCCATGCACTAGTCATAAAATAACCGATTTGTTAGTGGAATATCTCTCCTATTTTTTTATCAAAAAAACATATGTTTAACCTCGGAAAGCTAAAAAAGTACATTTTCTATATTTCATGAATAACACTTCAGCATTCGCTTAATGCATTCATGACAAGTACTATTGTTGCAACGCAACCCTTGTTGGAATTTTTTTCTTGTGGAGGGTTTTTCTCAAATCTAATTCTAACTCTATGATATTATTTTTTTGGATATGTGTCATGTATTTAGTATTTGTTGATTACACTTCTATAATTGAATTAGGGATTATTCTTCTTTAAACCCTATCTTCCTCTCCTTTGTTTGAAAACTTGAAAAGGGGTTAGTTGTATTGGATGGACCAACCTCAACAAACCCCACTATTGAGCATTACCTACATAGTACATAATCTAGAGAAATATTCATACCTATGTAGTTATCCTTCCTAGAGAATGTGTGTGAAAATGCAATAAATAATGTTTTGGCAAGAACCTAAATTGGCCGTTGGCACTTCAAAATGATCTCGCACGTGGAATATAACTTTTGATATTGACATAGGAAACCTTGTTAGAAGTATTAAAAATCAATATTTAGATGATGTGCTTAATATTGATTTTACAATTAAGTGATTGTGTTGATCTCCTTGATAATTGAAATATATGAGAGAATATGCCCTTTTAATGGGTCAGGTAAATGTCTTTTAATATATGACCATTGTGATAGGTTTTGACTTATTTGACATTTGGATGACTAGGATAACTTATACATTTGATAAAATGATTTTTAAGTGAGTGGATGACAACACCATTAGCCTTAAAAAAACCATCTCCGGGTTTATCCAAAATAGAAAAATATGTTATGTCAAGGTATATAATGAGTTTTAATATTTAAAGGAAGTGGTCGTACACTTGAAAATGTATTTTTATATATTGTAAATTAGTTTTTTTCCACAATCTAAGACAAGTACCAAGTGTGACCTAATATCTAAGGAGTGAAAATTGAGAGCGATGTGTATGAAGGGTAAAACAGAGGTTCCTAGTTGGGTTCTCACATGTAGGGATCCAATCTAAGACCAACAACACCATGAAAATATAAAGGTTCTCAAGGATCAGTAAAGTCATAAATCTAGAGGATATTAATCGTAAACCTACTATATCTATAGGTTTCCAAGGCCTATAACCAAGATAAGGATAGGTATCCTACTAGGATCTTGAAGTAGAAGATAAATAACCAAAGGGTGGATAAACCCAAGGAGCGTAATAGGAATAATAAAACGTAATAGATCAAATCAAACACACACACACACACATCATCTATAATAATGACTGAATAATAAAAATAATTACATACTAAAATATTAAATAATACAGAGGGTTAGAAATACTTAGTTATAGTGTGTGTGTGTGTGTTATCATTAAGGCATAATTCTCCCAAGAGATAATAACGTTTGGAGAGAATCATTATGAGCAGAGAAGGGGAAGGTCAACAAAAATATATCTATTCTTATTTCATTATGGTGAAAAAATTGCAAAAGAGGTAAGTTCCAAGACTCCAAATTACATCAACAAGTGTGAAGTAGTGCAAAATAGTGTGAGAATGAGAAAGTATAATTATAAGAATTTTTTTATTAATTGGTTGTATTTTGAAGAAATTATGAGGGTATAAATAGTAATTACTGATGCCATTACCCATGGTAGATGAAATTGGCTACATGAAAGCCAAAACATGTGCCATTTCATGTGGGAAATTATGTTTTCCTTGGGGGAAACCCTAAGGTCATGGGCTGAAAATATGAGAAATGGAGGCTACGGAATAAATGGGGATGCCTAGTAAATTTCTGAAAGACCAAAAACATGTATAATGGTTTCGAATAAGAGGAAACAAGTAGACATATTGGAAAAAATACAAATAATGAATGTAATATGTGAAAAAGGGAAGAAACAAGTCATATATAGGGTGACTAAGGATAATAACAACATCTCTCAAATGTTGTGGTCTAGTCCACATGACCAAGTTCGATCATACCCCAATCTCGACAGACCCCTTAACAAAAATTATTAGAAGAGGAATGCAATAAGAACCATTGCAAAAATACACGATTAAAAAATAAAAATATGGTGTATACATATGCCCCAACCAAACAATATCATGTGTGATAATAATAAAACATGAGATGGTATGCAACATGAAATCAAAAGGAAATGTTGAAAGTATAATGTTGAAGTGGAAGTGCCAAAAAGAAGCAATGAATGATAAATGAAATGTACCTACCTCATACTTCCCTTCCAACATCACTCTTCTTGCATGTAATTGGTGTAGTAGCTACTTGGAATCTTCGATAAGAAAGAGTAAAAATGGAAAAACAGAAGATAATCAACAAAGTAAGACATAAATTACCTAGCTAGGAGGATCGTGGGAGTGATGATATCTAACACTTGAAATGATAGAAAGATGAGGAGTTTGGAAAAGGGTGGTAGAGATAGGTGTAATAGGTCTAAATGAATGGTTCGATATCATGAGTGTGTTTTAATTTAGAACATGATTTTATGGTTTGGGATGTGAAGGTTTGAATATTGGATAAAATTGCAATAAAACCTAGTTACCATAAATGTCTACAAATATTGAAAAGGGAAATTCATTTTCCACTTTACTAATTTAAGATTAAGATAAATAATATCTAAATAACCCAAATTCATCGATTTTAGTGGTGATGATGAGAGTATGAGGTGATAGACGAGATTGCTAGGATGGGGCATGTGGTGGTGTGAATCCCATGGTAGGTGTTTTTTTTTAAAATTGGGAATGGGTAGTTAGTCAAAAAGGGAAAATGTTTTCTAGGGGAAATTTATATGGTGAACGTTTCCCCAAATATAGTCAAAATGGAGATTAGGTTGATATCTAGCCGTGTTTATGAGCATTTGAAATTTTGAGGTCATTAGGTAAGATTTTTGAATTAAATGAAATAAATTACATAGTACCTTAAAACAAATAGGATAGGCCATGTTGGGATGACCATTGTAGTAGGGCCGATGGAATCCATTTGACAAGCAATTATTCGATTGTTGATGGCTTCGCTAGCAAGGCCGATGGCATAAAAATTTAGATTTTTATTATTATTTTATATGCATGTTGATTACTTGGATGACATATTTATATTGGGATATAATGAGTATATATTCTTGTTGTTTTGCGGGTACCACATAGGATTTGACTGTGGATATTCATGAATAAGGCATGGCTAATGAAGATTTTTAGGATAATATCTTCATAATAAATTACATAGTTACATAGCCCGAAGTTTGGGGGCATTATGTAGATGGTGTAGGTAACGTTTGATTCAAATATGATATAGATGTTTTTATGCATCGGAGTTTAGGTCCAACACCTTTTATGTCATGGGCCGGTGGTAAGATAGTAGATGATGCGGTGACATTGCATGATGTTTATATGATTTTAGGGCTACCAATTTAGGGATTATGCATGTTTTGTGATGTTTCTATAGTTACATATGGGATGATAGAACTTGCATGATCAGCCATAGGAAATGATGAGTATCATTCAAGTTCACCGATGATTAGGTTGAGTGTTATATATGTCACATATTTTCTAGATATCTAGAAAGATATTATCGGGATGGTTATGGCATGAGTCTTGTGCCACAAGGAAAATGGATTTGTACCATTATTTTTCTAGTAGCATGTATGGAGGAGTTAGAGACAAGGATATAATTAAATTGGGGGAAAACCACAAGGGTGTACCAAGTGCATGATTTATATCGAATTAGGTGAGATAACATAGGTTTATAGGGTTTGTCATATTGTTGTCATCTTAGATATTAGGAGCCACTTTCCCATCTTTTAAAGGAATAACTACACGCTCTTCCTTGTTCTCAAAATTGATATAAAATTTATTAAAACACATGTCAAAATTATTCATGTAACACCAAGGGTACCAAAGAAATGCGAGAAAACTATTTTCTTCTACAAGTGCTAAAACCTCAAAGTCCCAGTAAACTTGGCCCCTTGAATTGTAATGGTGGCATCTTTCAATACTCCAATGGGTGTGGCTCTACTCTTATTTTCCATATAAAACACATTTGAAGATGGATCTAATGGTGCTCTCCCCATCGATTCCACACATCCGAGTGAGTACATTCACTTCTTTACATGCATCAATCAATATGTTACTCAACAACCACATGTAAATAACTACATTCAAGGTGATCTCTTTATCATATTCAAGATTGTGAGGAGGTAAGTTCACATGCAATATATGTCTTTCGCACTCAAATCCAATGTGTGGTACCTTCTCCCTCAGCCATTCCGCTAACAAAGGAATGATATTTTCTGGTCAACATCTTACAAACATCCTTCAAGTCATCAAAATATTTATGAGGTAGTTCAACTGCCTTTTCTTGTTCCATCTTCTATGAATGCTCCTTCAAGTATTGTATCTCACCCTGTAAATTTCTAATAACCTCCATAGTCTCCTAATATAATTTTTTTATGGGAAGGATCTGGATACTTCGCATTTATCACCTCCTATTTTGAAATAACATGTTTCTTCTTTGGAACTTCACTAGCATGCATCACCTTAGTGCATGTAATGACTAACACAGGAAACATCTCAGGATAAAGAACTATCTTTGGCATCCATTGATCTTCCACACCACATTGTACTCTAACTATCCCAGCACCCTTATCCTGCTTGTGATGCTTTCTCATATGCTCATACAAGGGAATTCCGCAAACTTGTGATTCTTTTCGCACCATGAGAAAATAATTTTCTCATAGCATTCTCACCTATAATGATCAAGGGATCCATATGTAAAACAAGATCCTCATGGGAATTCACCTCTTTCATCGCCGCAACCTTAGCCTCTAAATCCTCCACAGTAACCTCTAACTCTACCACCTCCATTAGAGTGCCCTTCATTGCGATTATTGTTATTACCATGGTCTTTAGAATTATTTGCAACACTAGTTTGGTTTACACCATTTTCAATAGCCTCATGAATCTGATCAATCAACTTGCAATTCTTGGTATCATGAGTGTGGGACTTACAAATATTACAGTAAAAAACATATTCTTCTTGATCATGCACTAAAACAATCGGCACCTACTTGAATCATGATCTAAGTGACATATCTCACAATCCAACAAAATTGTGGACACCGATTTACATGGGTATCTATCCTCGGTATGTCCCTCTACCTCAAAATTTTTACACCATATCCCACCGCACATCTTATGAGATGAATTGGCCAATATTTTTCTAATTTTTCACCATAGATTCTATCTACGCCTCCATAGATGGACTAATTCTAGTGCCTACTCTCCCTATCGCCTTAGCTCACAGAGCTACCTCTAATGCTTCACATGGATCTATAAGATTATTATGTGAGGGCACCCTTCGAAAGGCATGATCAAAATGCTAACAAACCAATGTGCATGTTGGCTATGGTGAATATCATAAGACAATTTGGATAGTAAAGTTTTAAATCATGCATCATACTCCCTTATGCTCTCAGCCATGATTTGCTTAATGTCCTTCAACGTGCCGATGCCCTTCTGTTTCAAACTCATGGATATGAAACTCAACAAAGAAAACATCACATAGCACATTTTAGTCTACACAAGTTTGGTTCAGATCATACTTCCTATACCAACTATGCACACGCCCTTGTAAAGTAGTAGCAAACTAACTTTCCTTATGCTCAAGAGCTATGATTCCCTTAGCACACTATAGTATTTCACACATGTGTACATGCTCAGTTGCATCTTCAATACCTCTGTACTTTGGTAGGTGAAGATACATCTCGTAATAAACTTGTTGGGGTTGGTGTGGACTGTGCCCACCAGATCCAAAACCTATATTACCTCCAATATTCCCTCCACCTCTAGAACCACCAGATCCACTAGATCTCGAACCACCTAATCCTCTTGATCCTCCCCTTGTAGTGGGAACCATACTAGAGGTTGTGCTTCCTTGTGTTCTAATAGTTGTGCTAAATTAAACTCCCAGAGTCTAAGAATTCATGCTACTTCTAGATGTATTACCAATGTCCTACGTGCCCATGTTTTTCCTGAAGATGCGCTAGAAAATATACCACCAATGGGACAATCAAATAAATAATATTGTGTGGCCATCTAAGAGACTCCTGTATTTAAAGGAAAATGAAAGCTACCTTTCATTATCAAGCAACTACACTAGATTGATTCTTAATAACTTTTTCAGAATTGGAACACCAAACTCAAGGGGTAGGATGCAAGAAGGGATTAGATGTGCGATGCGGCTCTTAATCATTCTTCCTTAGACGTTCTCTCATCAAAAGTTGAGGGGTAACTTCTAGCACACTTTCCTAAGGATTAGATAACTAGATTCTCTAGCTCCACATCTTCCACGTGAGATCTAAGTACTTCTTAAGCCATCTTTCTCCTTAATTCCAAATACTCCTTAATGTCATATCTCTTCATCAATTCCCTCTCTCGCACTTCATTATACTTAATCCATCTTTCTTCTCTCTACCTTTCTATTGCTTGGTTTTCCATCTCTCAACACACCTGATCTTACCCCTACACGTGGTGGGGTTTAGCTAGCCATAGGGAATTCTTCCAAATCTAAAGTTACAATCAAGATCTTAATCATTAAAGGGATAGTGCACAAATAATATCCTATAGCTTCATGTAAGAACTGAAACTCAACAACCTCTAGATAGGAATAAGTCAAGAAAACATACTCCAAAGTGTAACTATGTAAAACACCACTCTACCAATGATCTAAAATGCACGCCTAAGTCAAATCAGCATCATACATAGTATGGAAATTCTCCCGTGTCCAAACAATCATCCTATACCTTCAATTTATCTTTGATGCATATGCTACTAGCCACTTTTATAACTCTATAAGGAAACAACAAAAGAAAGTCTCATAGAGTTCCTAATACAAATGTTCTTAAATCCACACATGAGCATCAAAACTAGGTCTAATGTTATATCTCGTGAGAAAATTCATCCTCTAAATTCTCTAATCGATTCTCAATGTTGTCCAAGGTCAACCAATATGTCTTCATCATGCAACATACTTGCAAAATATTGAAAAAAGGGTCTCAGAAATGGAACCAAAATTTAGTTTGTTTACTTACGCAAAACCCTATACCCATAGGCCCATCACTCGAGATAGATCCGAGTGCTCACACCAAGAGTGCACAGTACCAAGACCCTATTTTAATACTATATTTTTCAAGGATTTAGCATGATTCAACCATATATTCTAGATCCATGACAAGTAATCAAGTATAAAGATTAACATAAACTAGATCACAACCCTAGTGCATAAATGATTAAACAAGAATCAATATCAGATTTACCATGCAAGATCCATTAATAGTAACATCAATAATAAGAATCCATCCACAAGGATCCATTGTATTAATCCTTCACAAACCGAGAGATGAATACATACATATATTGTCTACATAAGCTATGTGCACCGATAAACCAACAACATAACTCTACTACATAACATACTACTCAAACCATACAAATCAATACATATATAAGGGGTGGGGACCTGTCATTCACTTCTAGTGAACTCTCAAAATAGGTTACATTCTCAAAATAGTCATGCGCCGCTTACAAAATTTAATCAAGAATTATTGAAGCTTCGCCTAACAATAGATTACCTATTAATAACTTTAGATATAATCCTATTATTAGCTTAACTCAGACATCACTTGATCTTCTACTTGATCCCAAAATACCCTTGTGTAGCCTCCACATATTCTTATTCTTATCTAATGTGTGCTTTGTACCCATTCTATTATTATCCCACAACATGCAAAATGGCTAAGTATGAACTCCAACTTTCCCATCGGAATGCCTTGTATCCATTGATCTTCTGCATGCACCTACATGCCCACTTCCGCATGTTATGATCTCATGCACCTCTAATACTTAAGCTTATATATGTTCATCCAAATAGGGTGCATAGGGTAATTTGGTGAAATGATTTAGAGGTATCCATTGAATCTTTTCAGGGTGGAGAGATGGCATCAACAATTTTATTTGCTTCAGTGGGCTTAGGAGATAACTTTAATGCATGTTCAACTTGAAACCTATTAGAAGAGTATAAAGGAGTATCATGATATTTTAAATTGGCCATAAATAGAAGTTTGAATTTGTGCATTTTGATCGTGTGGCATAATTTATCAAATGAAAGAGAGGTTTTTAAGATAAAACTCTCTTAAAGTGGTGGTAAGATGTTTTAAGAAGATCTTATAATTTTAAATCAATGATTACATTGGCCATTTTAGTTGGATTATTCTTATAATGTAAAATATAGTCATCTAGATGCTCATTAGATATTTGTTTGATTTGAGTGAGTTGTGCATAAGAGATATTGGTGCCAATATTGATGGAAAAGTGAGAAATAAAAGCATCAGCTAGATGCAAAAATAAGTTACCGAATGAATAGGTAGATCATAAAACCAACACATGGCATAATCTTGAAGACTTCTAGGAAATATCTTAGCTAGAAATGTATGATCATCCGCATAGTCAAGACATGCCACATGAAAATATTAGAGATTCTCTTGAGGGTCACCATGGCCATTGAAGGTGGGAAGCTTAGGGGTGATAAAGTTAGGAGGGAGTGGATAAGCGAAATGAGGGGTGTAAAAGGGGGTGTCTAGAAGTAAGGAGAAATTAAGAGATGGAGAGAAAAACGAAGTAGATTGCTGTAAATGATGATTTTAATTTACAAATCCTATTATAAAGAAGATAAGTCATGATTTCTTGAAAAGTAACCAGGATATGTATTAGAGGTATTAGGAGTGATGGGAATAGTGGTAGTGGCAAAGTGATGGAAGTAGGAATGTTAAGGGGTTAGGTGGAAGCCATGAAAGATGAGGAAGATACTACAAGAGGAGTAGAAGAAGCATCTTCAAGATGTTTAATAGTAAGTAAGGCATTGAGAACATGTGGAATATGTAAAGGGTTGGTGTGTAAAGCTTAACAAAAATTAGTGAGCTTGTCTAGTTGTTCTTGATCAACATTAGTGTCCTCATCGTATGATTTCTCACTATCAAAGGTTTCAATGTTTTCTAGAGGAACATTATGTGAGTTAGCAAAGGGGTTATCAGATTCATCCATTGGTTTAGAAACCCTAGAGTAGATGGAGGAAGCTTTGTGTGGTCAAAAGATCCAAATCGACCACTATGGGTAACAGGCATAAGAAGGAAGGGTTAGAGAGGATGGGTTCACAAAAATAATTTAATTTAATTTGAAAAAAATGATTTTAGAGTAACCAATATGATAAATGATGTACATATGATAAAGTATAGTAATGAAACAATAAAAATAAGATGTAAAGTTTGAAGCCCTAAGAAATGAAGAGAGATGGGAGTACTTAGCTGATTTACGAGTGGACATGAAGTGACACAGTATGTGTGAATGAAGAAAATAATGAAGAAAAGATCATCACTAGTCACTATGAAATCCAGAGTGTATGAATAAAGTTGGATATGGGTGCCCTACTAGGACCAAGGTGTCTTGGTGCTAGTGACTACTCTTGGGCGTTGGTGACTATATACGTGAGACTCAAATTATTCTTTCTATTGTCTTGCAAGAGTTTTATAATCGCTCTCTTTCGATTTCATGATGTTTGAACTTTAAATGCTAAAGGTACTGTAACTCTACAAAAGAGAAGTTCACCTGTATAAGCCCACAAAATGCATCAAACCTAAAAATAAAAATGTAGAATGGGGAGTTGGAGTGACCCTAATAGTCACCCCAAGAGTTAATTTAATACCAAGAACTACGCTAAATCTCGGACTCCACGTAGTTCGGGGTGTGTGTGTGTGTGTGTGCGCATGCGTGTGCACGCATGCACACGTGTGTGTGTAAATTATGCCTTAGGATGCCCTTGTACAAGTTGCACTATTGTGGAATGTGTGGATGGAAAATAATTAACTTCCCCTTCCTATGCATTGTATGAAAATTTTATGCAACCCTTGTCCCTTTAATGGATGCTAGATGAATTACTTTAGATTTATTTAGTGCCTTTGGAATGCAATCTTATGTGATGATAGTAATGTTTAGTGTTTGGTCCTTCATTTTGGACACATAAATATGTATTTATATGATTCACTTGTTTGAATTTCATAATTGACAACTAGAAGATCGACCCATAAGTGGAAAAGATTCCCAAATATAAAAGAGACCCAAAAGGAGGGAGTAAGATAAGAAAGGGTCAGGGTGACCAAGAGGGACAAGAACACCTAGGTGATGTTGTCCTTGCTGCGTTGGTTTTTGAAGCCATGAAACCTAAACAAGTAAAGTTTTGATAGGGCTGTAGGGTGCATAAGACAGATGGGAAACAAGAAACAAAGAAAAGAGGCCAAAGATATTTGTCAACCACTAGTCTTCTTTCTTATTAATCATATAACTTCTAGCATGCTTTTAGGACTTAGATATGTAACTAAGTGCATGATTTTATGTTTACAACCTTATAGTGAAAGTTTGTGTTTAGGTCTATGCTAATGTAAATAGTCATGTTACTTCATTTGATTATGTTTTTAGATTTTGTTTACATGTTGATATGGCTGACCTTATTTGTCTTGGCCACAACCTATATGATTGTGTAAGCATGAGTCATGTATATAAGGCATGTTATGTTTTCTCATTAGTGCTAGTTTATAGGAGAATGTGGAGAGTATTTTAGGGGGTCAAGAGCAAGGTTAATTAAGAGTATGAAAAGTTTATCTCAGTAGGGAATAAGGATATATAAGGCCACTTGACCTAATCATCATTTGTATATGTATCTATGCACGAAGAAGGAGAGAGAGTTGTTTGAGAATGTTTTGAGTGAGAGGAGATAACAAATGATCACAATCAGTTGTTGAAGAAACAAGGACATTAGGTGATATTCATTTTTAGGTGGTTGATTTGGTTCTTAGTCATCATAGGGGTTGTATCCTCCTTGTAGGATTGGTATCCTACTAATCTAGGGGTTGGTGCCTCACTAAAAACATCTCGCATGATGTGAAATATTAACTTGAGTCCTTTGTATTGAGTAATATATGTAGATGTTGAGCATATTTTCTTCCTTTTGAGATTTTCCCACATTATATGTTGTGTTCATGTGTTCTCTCGCACTTCTTATTCTTGTGAATGGTTGTTCAAAGTGATTAATATACTCATATTGATTAATGAATGTTGAATGAATTATTTGAATGATGTATACAAGATAAGATAATTGAATTAAAAGTTTTCTAAGACTCATTCACCCCCTCTCAGACATTGTACTTCCAATAGAGGATAAAAATCCTTCCATATTAGCCAACCGCCTCTATCACCTAAAAAAAATGACAGACCCAATATGAGAGAAAGAAAATAAATCTCCTATTACTTCGGTTTGTACCACTTTTATTCATTTTGGGTAACTTAATGATGAGAAACTTGATACCTCTAATGAAACATGGATATTAAATGATGACACATCATCTCAATACTTGAATAATCATTACCTTATCCCAAAAAATACTAGCACCTATGGGATACTTAGAACAAGGACTTTGTCACCATGAACAAATCATTACTAAACCTATCCTCATCATTACAAACCTAGATGGAAAAAAAATTGGATACAAACCACCTTCTAATGACATCCATGATGACCTGAGTGATAAAATATTAATTTCTAAGTAATCCATTGATCACATCAAAACAAATTTCATATAAAGCCAATATGAATATTTTTCCACCACCAACCTATTCCATGACACTCGTTATCATTTCCATCCATATTGACTTCCATTACCCCCAATTTATCCAATGGGACCCATAATATGATCACATACCCCTCATCCTCTTTCAAAATGAGGATTCATAGCTGAATTTATGGGTGCACAAAACCATATCCCATTAGGAGATCATAAGTAGGAATTTGAAATTTATCTTAATGTTGAAGCATGCTTTGGAGAATAAGAGATCACCCAAAATCCTTAAATCCCAAACACAAATTTTTCATCATCACTCCCTTTCCATCTAGATGAGGAGAATCTATTTGTAGAGTTATTTTAACACCCTACATATCTAATACATAACCAATTAATTGATGGGCATAGATCCTGTCTTTCTTCCGAATGGTTAAAAGATGGTTCAACATCACTTAAAGAATAGAATGTTGTTTGAAATTACACCACATGTAATTTTGAACAACATATCAAAAGGAATTCACCATTTTCATGCTTTAGAAAAGGCATGGGAGACTAGATCGGTCTACCGTAGAATGAAGGAAATTTGTGTTCTATGGGTTCTCTTAATGCATATAACAAGGGAGTTAGCATTATAAGGACTTGGTGAAAATTGGCGAAATTTAGTGTTATGAAAAATCTTATTACATTTTGCAACCCTAAGGAAAATATGTCCTTACACATGATGAGTCAGACAAAGTACCATGAGATGTCCTATCCACAGTAAATGTAGGCAACCAACTATGTTCAAAATTTAAAGAACACTAGCTTGGTGCTTTGTAGGCTTACTAAATTTTAGTATCCCATAAGATTTATCAAATATATGGAATGAAATAAAATGGATGAAGGTAAAAATACCATATATCAAAGAAGTAAACCTCATGGGTGGCATGAAGTGTTTCTGGTCATCAAGAAAAGTGGGGAATAGTTGCAGAGATCTGCAAAAGAGGAAAAATTAAAATACCACTTTGTAAAATATTGTGGTACATAGTGAAATCATTGGAAGGTTTGAAAACCATGGTGGAATATGAATCTGGAGAAACAACCATCACAACCATCATAGTTTAATGAATAAAGAAATTGTTCTGTGTAGTCTGATGGTGTGCGAGAAACTCAAAGGTCGTGTTGTATTTGTTGGATGAAATAGGGGGCTCCATACTTGTATTAAAAATAAATTTTGATCATTAATCATGGTGCCCATGCTTATTTAACATGCATTCAAAGGATGGATTCTAGATCGGTGGCCCTTCCTTCTCACTCTTCCTTATCCTTATCCATTCGAGTGAATTGTATAAATGTAAATTCCTTGTACATATAAATGGCTCTCTCTAGCAAAGTTATAAGATTTTATTTCAATATTCTTGCTATCCAGATACCCCTCCTAGGGATTTCTTGATAAATTATCATCACTTGGATGTGGAAAAGTGTAAATTAATCAAAATTAGAAGAAATCAATGTTGGGAACATTCCTTTCCTCCTGCAAGCCTCTTATTTCCATACTTGGTCAAAAAGCCAAGAAAATTGGGTTGTTTGGGGCCAAATTGACTAAATTAGGCTTTCAAGGAATAGTGGGAACAATTCATGTGTTCTTAGTGTTCTCTCGCATCACCGATCCAACCACATAGAGGAGTTTAGGGAACAATTAAGTGGATAAATTGGTTTTTTGTGTAGAAATGGAACAATTCCTAGGGACCTTTAATTACTGCATGGTTGTTTGGACCACAAGTAAGGGAAAGGAAAATGTATTACGGAAAAAATGGGTGCTTTGGTGGAATAGATGGAACATTCCATCAAGCCTTTAGTTCTCTGTATAAGAAGACCAACTAACTAAGTGGTGACGGGAATTAGCAAGGAACCGAGTGGGAGTAGAGTGATGTTGGAGTTACAAGAATTGAGGTAGAGGATAGAATGTTACGTTAGATCGAGTTCTCTCGAATAAGCAAGTCAGCCAACTAATGGAACATGGGAATAATGTGGTGATGTGAACTAAGCATGAACGAAGGAAAAAAATAGACTTACTAATAAGTTAGTTCTAGAAAGCACAAACAAAATTGTTTCATAGTTCTATGAGTTCCCCGATCGGTGATCCATGTACATTGGGAATAAATGCTTTAATGTTGATTATTGAGGCCCATTTGGAACTTGTTATGACCCACCCTAACCCCTAAACTTCAAATGGCCTTATCATTTTTCCTTTTACTCAAAATTTCACAATCTTAGTATTTTTGTAAATCTCTCAACATCATCTACACTAAAATAAAAAAACTATATTTCTTAAATTAGGTGAGGGTAGGTGGGTAAAAAAGATGAAATACATCTTAGTATTAAAAGATGCAATTCCAAGTATTTGAACCACCACATTCGATGAAGTATGGTGCCCATTCCTTCTCCTACAAGAAAATTATCATAGGAGAATTGTCTTGTAAGGCCACCCATGCCTATTTTCAAACATTTAATGCATGTTATTTGTGGTTGAAAGTGAAAATTAAAGTTTCCCTCTATTTTCCCTCCTCTCTCTTTCCCATCTTTTATATAATGTAAAATCTCTCATTTATGAAGGGAGGATGTTCTAAAATGTAAATGAACTATGTAAAAATTATTCCCGACTAGCTTACGAGTTTTAGAGCTTCATTTGATCTTAGAAAGGTGTTGTTGTACCTTCTTCTTCACATGTAATGGTTTGTACATACTTAGAAAGCAATAAATTTTGTTTTTTTGGTGTTTCTCAACCCTAACTTATGTTTTGTTGCATTTCATTTCCTTTCCATTATTTTTGTTGTATTTTTGCATGTATTTCTCCTTTGTAGGCTTATTTTTGTGTCTCGTGGAAGACAAAAGGTAAAACATTGTTTTGGATTTGTGTCACTCATGTTTGACCTCTCCCTTCCCCATTTTCCTTCTCCCTTTTCCCTCATTAGAGTGTCTTCACCCTTTCCTTGGTTATAACACCTCCCCTTGGCTTAGTATTTCTATTTTTATGCATTTCCCTATCTACTTAGTCCCTTGGAATCACATAATACGATTATATATTTGCATTTCTAGTAGTAGGAGTAATTTAGCATTAGGATTAGGTAGAAGAAAAAACCTTCTCTGGAGGTTTGTCTCAAGTAGAAATTCCCACAAATTAAGAGACAATCCTATGTTACCCAATAAAACTAATTATTCATCTTTCATTCATGACAAATCGAGGGTGCTATTTTTAGAGATAACAATTCCATGCTTTGGGACCTATGTACCTATATATCTTAAAAGGCTATCAAGCCTCTACTCTTATTTAAATGTAAGTGATAATTTTTAATGAAATGTGACCTGTGATTTTTTCCTTTATACACGTGTATTGAATATGAATTCCTAACCCTCTTGTCTTTGTTTAAATCTACATATTCATCCTTTATAGAGCTCTAAGTTTTTGTAACTACCTATGTGATAATTTTAATCATGTCCATATAGGCCAGGTTTGCACCCTATTTTAGTTTAGTGAATCAAATTCTTCTAGTTTGCAATCATCTCATTTCCCCCTTAAATCAGATTCATGTGAAACATTTTTTAATTTAGTTTAGTCATATTTTTGAAGTTGTAGGTTACTTTTTATGGGGTTAGAATAAAAGGAACCACCCTTCTCTAGAGGTTGATATCAATTTATAATTCCCACACTTTCGATATCATCCCATTCTACCCAAGGTTCTCGAAATTAACTAATATCGATGTGGAACTTAGTTATTTCATCCTTTTGAGGTAATTATTCAACACATCTAGAAACTTCGTTGGTTCAAAGTTAAAATTAAGCAACATAATGCCCATTTTCATGAGAAGGATCTAGACAAGGTCAATTACAATAAGAGAAGATCCCTTTGATTGCTTTCAGCTATTTCCCAAAATATGGAAAATGGGTAGATCAATAAAAAGATCTCCATCACCTATAGACTAAGTACTCTCCACTCCTCCTCCCGGTAGACCTTTTTATTGTCTTAAAGGGTTTTGAGATCCAGGACCAGCAAAGGAATCAACCCTTTGTGGTCCATTTAATTAAAGAATCCCACTACTTCTAGCCTAATATGATGACATTCCATTTTTATCCTTGAAGATTTTTACTTTCTTCACAGGAGAAAACACTACAACCCATGTTGAGAACATTAAGGATGTTTCTAACATTTCTTTGGTATACCATATGACACAAGACAATGTAGTAGTCGGGTTACTAGTATCTTTTTCAAGGGAAATATATATAATAGTACAAAGGATTAAGGATAAACTCTATTGCCATATGGTATAAGTTAGGGGAAATTATATACTATCATTTTGAAGATAAATTAGATCACATATCTTTTGTGGAGTAGCTAAAAATGAATGGAAGAGCACCTAATGAGCCAATATATAATTTCAACATCATATTTTAAAGGAATTGGACTAAATTTTTCAAGTGGTAAGACATGCACCTCAATACACATTTATTTATCATATAAAGGCTTTAAATGGTGAAATTTCAGTGATGATTTAATCCATGGGGAGTAGAACATTACGATATGCTTATGATATTTCCATTAGAACCGAAACAATTCTTTTACATATTGGGAAGCTTACCCTTAACCTCCAATGCCTATATTTCCATAGCTAGAGAAATCCACACCTTATCGAAATCTGAGTTAGCACCTATTTTGTCCCTAATAAGCCAAATTTCAAAACAATAATCTACCTTTATAAGCTTTTCAAACAAATTATAGAAGGTAATGAAATGGTTACAAAATTTTGGAAATGAGTTGGAGTCCTGAAAAGGAAACAAGCTCAAAAATTTAGGCCTTACCTCATACCAACCCAACAAACCTCCTAATCTGCAAACTAAACTGCCATTCTAAGATGCTCCATAAAATAAAATTACTCCTACAAGATAATTTCAATCCTATAACTCGAGCATGGCTAGTTCATCTAAGGATTTGATCCATTTAAAAAATAATTTGGTGTAAGATTATGAATGGTTTTTTCCTATAAATACTCCCCATAATCAATAAAATTGTGCCAATGTTATTCTCATCCAAGCATTGGAAGTACAAAATTCTTCCTCCCCATAAGTTATACCCACGAGAGGAAATCCACAATAGAAAATCATGCAAGAAATATTTCTAAGTGATACATCACTTTTACACTTACAAATAGAAGAGTTCTATGGAATCAATTAACTACAAGAGAGTAATCAAGTTACTTCATCAAGTGTGGCTGCAAACATTAGAGAAAAAATAAGATAGGTGGAAGAAACATTTCACCCTTTAGCACTCCAAGTCCACATCCTCGAATTAGGAAATCCAACACTCGGAAAACTTCAAACTTTAACAACAAAACCATGGAATGAATAAAATTCATAGTACACTATAGAACAATGGAACATTACGATTTTGAAAGATGAGGAAAAGTCATAACATGTTGCAGGCCCACCAAGAAAATAAAACCCTCGAATTATACGAATAAGACAGGAAATTCCACACCTCTATTACGAAACTTGTGAGCACCCTCTTAAACATCCTATATCGGATGAATAAGACCAATTTAAGAATCTCTATGTGGGAATATTTTTCCATTCCTAGAGATAGAAATATCCTACAAGCCTCCATGGCCGATCTTCCCACTTTTTATTGGGACACCCAAGGAGAAGGAAAAGGTTGTGCTTACTAATACACTCAAACAGAAGGATAATAGGCCAGGTAAAGTCATAAATATGCCACCCTTCTATGTGTCTCTTATTATAGAAAATAATTTAGTGCACAATTACATAATACACTCGGGAGAAAGATGTTTAGTGATGCCTAAATAAATAACATATCAACTTGGTCTCGAATACGAGTCCTCTCTAAGGAGTGGTGCCACTTGATGGAACCATTGTAGAGACTATTGGGGTTATAACAGATCTAAGCCTTACATTACACACATTTCCTATCTTATCAATCCCATGCAAGATGTGTTTTTAGACACCTAAAAGTACATACCTATTTTCGTTCATTCCTAATTATCCCTATCCTTTGCATAATATACAAAAATTGGTTCTAGAATGCATTCTAGACCACTATCCTCCCACATCTCACTAAAATTCATTCACATCCCCTTTAGAATTAATTTAATTAATTAATTATATCATGTTTTAATTATACACCCACATCCTTTTAGAATTAATTTAATTAATTCTAATCATACTTAAACCATACTCCTATGACCCTTGGCTAATTTAATTAACTATTTATTTAATTAAATAGTTAATTACCCACTCATCCTCCACTTAGCTCCACTTCACTATCCTAGTCACCCATTCTACCGCATTTCTAGAATCCTACGAGAGGTGGAAGAACAAAAAAATCATGCACAACCAACTTCTCAAATAAAAAATTATTGCCAACCAAAAATTCATTTCCCCTCAATGGATATTCAATCCATCCAAACTACCATAACCAAATCCAATGGCTATTTCAGGAAAATGCATTCATGATCTCATTAAGAACCTTGATCCACTCCATATCCTCTCCTTCCATTATAAATAACATGTTATATCCTTCACAAAACAATATTTGGAATATTTAAGAAATTGCAAAACAACTCTATTATTTTTCCATCTGAAATTACATACCATAAGGTTGTCCATTTGATTACCAACTTGCTCATAACATTCCTCCTCCATTTGGAAGAAATATTGGAGCATCCAAAACTAAACCATCTCGATATCCTACAAGTGTTTAAAACACTTCAACTATCTCATCTTGAGGTTGCAAGAAGAGCTTGGAGAAAGGTTTACAATATTTTGTTTGCTTGTCTTTCATTTTCTTGAGTTTTTCCTTGTATACATTTCTAGCACATTGGTGGGATGACAAAACTTATTTTATAGTTTTTAGATTAATTTTTACTATCTAGTTATTTATATTTTTTCCTTGTGTTTTTTAATCTCATTGTTCAAATTTCAAGGTTTTATGTGCATGAGAGAAGGAAAAGTTAAAAACAGGTCTTTGGCCGTATTTAATCTATTCTATCCACTTCCAGTTATGTGTGCTTGTGTTTCACGTGAGTTTTTAAGCGTGCACACACACACACACACACACACACACACACACACACACACACACACACACACACACACACACACACACACACACACTAGAATCATTATGCACATGTCTACATAGAAGTTAGCATGCCTTCATATAACTAGTATTTTCCCTTTGTTTCTTCCATGCACTAGTGTAGTCTTTTAAGCTCTAGCATCACACAATTTTTTTCTTTCATGTGCTAGCATTATAATGAAATCATATATTCACACCCTTACATTATAATTACCATGTGTGCATAGTATTTCATGCACTACCATATTCATTTACACTAACACACCCAAGTGCACACACTATTGTGCTCGATCCGTGTTTTTTATAGTTTTTAGTATTTTTAGCAAGTAAAATTCATTCTAATCTATGTTTTCAATACTTTTTAATAATTTTATCGTAAGGTTTCACATTTAATCAGTTTTGGTGTCTAACTTGCTTTTAAATTTCATAAATTATAATCTTA
This sequence comes from Taxus wallichiana var. yunnanensis, assembly GCA_018340775.1. Lineage (NCBI taxonomy): Eukaryota > Viridiplantae > Streptophyta > Pinopsida > Cupressales > Taxaceae > Taxus > Taxus wallichiana. Next base: position 129,117,072 of record CM031233.1, on the reverse strand, counting down.
CAAACCACTATGTATGATATTTTCTCGCACTTTTCTAGGTGATCTTGCAAATTAGAAATGATGGGTTTACCTTTTGTGTTTTCCAGATCATGCTTTTACCTTAGGAAAACTAGTAACTTGTTTGCATGACCATCTCTACGAATATTGCATTTGAATTGAAACTACTAATTTTACATTTCATTGCTCGTGGAATCAAGAAAAATTTATCACACATTCTTTTTAAGTTTTATTAATTATAGTTTTTAGAGATGGTTTTATTCCCCAATCCATTGAATCGTGGGTAGTGTATGACCGAGGGCTATAAAATAACTTTGAGGAGTACCAAAAGAAACCCAAATTAGTTTGAACCTTGAGTAAACTAGCCAACGAAACAGGATCCCCACCTAGTTGAATAGAACATCTTTGTGAGGATTATAGCCAATGTTTTCCACAAGGATGGCGACCACATTTTGATTGATCAAGTGGAGAAAAATCCATATTTTTCAATCAAGGGGGTTAAAGTAAATTCAACGACTAGAAATAGTGTATCATGCTTGTTTGGATAGATATTTGGTATTTAGGGAGAGAGCCATATATAGGAATCTCGACCAATTGAGCTAAGTTACTTTGTACTTCACTTTCTTCTCTGAAGCACATATTATTCCATTTTCATCTCGAATCAAATATTTTACGAAACTTTGTAAAAAAATCATTTTGGATACTAATTCCAAATTGAATTTCTCACGTCCAAGTCCTACACTTTGGATTCACTTTCCAAATTTTAAGAACATCATTCAACCTCTATCACATATAAGTCTTAATTCTTGGATACCCATATCCTGGTTTAAGAAATCCATTTCATTCCAAGTTTTCCCTTTGATGTTCACTTTATCAAGGATTAAGCCCAATCATAATTAAGTAACCAATTCACAATATTTTTCCTCTTCTTAAGTCTTGAATTTTTACACTCGAATTGCCAAAAATTAGGCAAATTATTTCATCCCTTATGTCTCTTATTTAAAACATTCACTTTGTTGAAACTTGAGCAACCTTATTTCATCCCTTCATCTCTTATTTCATAATTCATTTTGTTGTAATTTAAGCATTCTCTTTTCATTTCTGAGACTCCTATTTCAACATTCAAATTGTTTAAATTTGAGTGTTTCCTTTTACATATAAAAATTCTTACCTTAACATTCATTTAAGATCGAGCTATCCATCCGCACACCTTACATTTTGAAATTATATTTTTCAAAGTGTAATCACACTCATTATTTATCTTGACATTCAATTTTTCACTTGTCATAAATCATTACCTTCATAAGCTTTCTACTTTGACATTCAATTTTTCCTAAGTTTATGCTAAATCATTTCTATGTTATCATTTGATTCTCATCTTATCGCACTAGATAGATTCCCACATATTATAGTTTTGACATTCACTTTGTCAAATTTGAAGAGTAATATTTCATATATTTAAATCTTATGCTTCCACATTCACTTTTCAAGGTTAATCTCAATCATTTTCAACATTTATTTCGTTCCATGCCTTATAATTCACAATTCACTTTTTCAAGTCCATGTAAATTAATATTAATGCTAATGTATTATACTTTGACATTCACTCTGTCTATTTTAGGTACAAATCACATTTCAATCCCATATATACACTTTGTAAGTTGAAAATTCACTTTCTTTGCGTATCAAATAAATTTGAATCCAATTTGATCAAAACACTTAGATGTCTCATACTTACATTTTGATTACATCCCACAAAGTTGAACACGATATATAACACGATGGTGTTTATGCATAGTAAAGGTATCCATATTGATGAGGATTCTAAAATATTCAACCCTTTTTTCGCGTGGACCTTTCGAAGATGAATAAATTACCAAACAACCATAACTATCCACAAGTGATAAGGAATATATTGACCATGTTATCATGAAAAATAAAAAATCAATACTTGCTTCATTGAAATAGGAAAAATCTACCTACCATTTTCAGGCATGAATATTTGAAAAAATTAATTGATAAGCCCAAGTTTAATACTAAAAACATTAAATAAACCACCACATATAGTTCTTCAAAAAAATATTTAATGGCAAAAATCAAATAATTACAATAGTAACTTCAAAACAATGTAAATACAAAAACAGAGGAAAGGTAAAAATTAGTACATTATGTAGATGTCAACATGGAAATACCTCAATTCAAATCTCAATTCATAAAAGAATGGAAGATTATGAAATAAAATCTCATGGGGCTCCAAAACACACAAATAAATTCAACTTTGATGAGCTATGTCCTTATCCATTCAATAGGGACATGTTAAACATACACTTTGCAAAATATTTTGAAACACGCAAGTTTGAAACATATAAGAGAAAGTATGAACCAAATCAACATATCACATAAGTATTTAAAGCATGACAATAGGGGCCCTATAATGATGTGTATCTCTTGTAGTTATTCCCAGAATGTTTCAGTGGACAAGACATAAATTGGTTCCTTCATCTCCCAAACGGATCATTCACCACTTTCATAGACCTATCGAAGAAGTCTGTTAAACATATATCTTTTCACCTAGATAGAATTGTGTAATACCAAAAAAATAACAAATTAAAACTTCACACAGTTCTTAAAATGATAAAGAGGGATCGCGATTTGATTATTCTACACATGAGAAATAACTGGTTATAATTTTCATCCCGAACCTCAATACTAAACTATCCTTCTAAATGCAGATGCATTGTCTCAAAATTTCTGAGGAGATCATTAAGAAGGGGACTCAAATCTAAAAATATTTCATTGCAAAAGGGGTCATTAAAAAATCTTCCAAAGACCAAACAAACAATAGCAATCATTCACAAGACAAGCCCAAGTTTATCAATCGGAACTGAAATTTTGTTAACGGAATAACTGATGTGCATAATGTTTATAATAAGAAAATGAAATAGTCTAAACCGAATAAATCAACACTCCATCTAAGTAAATAATTTTATCCCATTGTGATTATAAGCGAAGGAAATTCACATCATTAGGGGTGAGTCTTTCAAGCATCTTATGAAAATTGGTAAGTGCCAACATAGTCACTTACCCCATAAAAAAGTACATAATTGAAGGGGATCCCAAACTATCTTGGTATAAATCCAATAAGTATTGTGGTTTTTAACACATTGAAAATCATCCTACAGATTGATGTATGAGATTTCACCACTATATTGAAGATCTTATCGATAGTGGAGACATCACAGTCGAAAACCCATAGCCCAATAAAATTACCAATTTTTTTTTAAAGGTGTGTTAAAATCCTTTTCCCAATCATGGCATGAATGGCAAAGCTCCCTAAAAAACATCAATCTTCAAACAATGTTGAGTTTAAATCAATCATTTCATTTATTGATGAAGTACCTAATTCCATTTCTAAAATCAAGTTCCATGATCCTAACTCTGCGGTGGCCACACAACAAAAGAAGGTTTGGTTGTCTGAAATGAAGCAACCATCAACTTCTACAATGAATCCCATGTTTACCAACCCTATGGATACGAAAAATCATAAACAAACATCTAGTTCTATAACTTCTACATCTTGTGCTTAACACCTTGTAATACAACTCGAGACGATGCCAACATCTCCTTCATGGAGTTATTGAAATTATCACCTATAATTCAATACATAATTAATCATTCTCTTCATGAAGCACATTTTCCTAAGGATATCAATGTGCAATAATTCCAATCTCTTATTGTCAATATTTTTCTAATCATCCCTATATTGTCATTCAGTCCCTAAGTCCTCTTAAATCCCAACCTTGAATAAAAATTCCTTATACATTGAAGCTTACATTATAAATCATAAGATAAAAAGTGTCCTTATCAACACTAGAATCTGCTTTCAATAAATAATCAATGAAGATGCTAAGATGTCTTGGTCATACGAAGAAATTTTTGGAGATAATGTTATAACTATTCTTGGTTATGACAACAACAAATGATAATATTCTAGAACCATCACCTTGTCTATACAAGTTGTTCAAGAGATACTAGATACCCTATACCATGTTATTGATGTTGACACCTTATATAATATATTTCTCACCAACCATATATCCATTAAATGTAATCCATACCTTCCAAATTCCAACAATGTATCAAATTCCCACATAATGTCAAAGAGTTTACCTTGATCATAGATTCTAAGACTTTCAAATACCTGTAAGCTCCTAAATGGTAGGGATACTCATGTAATCTATTTTTCATCTACCGATAGATCCACCATGTTGTGTGTCATACCGGTAATAGATGACAACCATCTAGATCGTAATACACTTTTCCAATCTCAACCATCTATATCCAAATCACCTCCTGAACTCAATTTTTCTCATAAAGGTATTTGTGAATACAATATTGAGAATGTATTCCATATTGGTCAGCTACCTTTGTCTCCACACGTTACAAAATACATAACACTCCCCATCTACATGAAGCTATTATTTATCAACTTGGTAAAACTCTCTGGAGATGATATGGATACTTAGAGGATGAACAAATTCAAAGTTCTTCTAACTCTTGTCTATAAAAGGATCATATGTCTTGTTACTACGAGTACGTAGACTATAGTAAGGATCAGAAAATGATGAATGATATGTCATGGAAGGTAATATAAATTTCTCAAAAATAACAAGGCCATCTCAAATCTGTGTAATATGAATAAAATCTATATCGTCATGGTATTGGTTATGAAATTTTTGAAAATAAGGTAGTAATATTTGATATAACAACTAGTGAGGAGGATTTTGAATCGACATTGAGACCGGGTTCTAGACACATCCTCTTCGAAGACCTAGTTAAAACCAATATATTAATTTAAAGTATTTCCATCTTCACCATTTAGATCATATATCCCACTCTTATCTATCAGAAAAAATATATCATATTTATAGACCTCTTTATAAAGATGAGGCCATCAAATAGTTTCTCGCGACTCGAGACCCTTTTCCCCTATCATATCACAATAATGGTTTCAATATAAACCTTGATACTATAAATTATTTTGGCGAGGAACTTAAGTTCTCTAGTCCACTAAAGAAAAAAGGAAAAAATGAGAAAAATAAAATTACAATCTCTCACGGTGAAAACCTCACCGAGGCACATTTGAGAAGCAAAAAAGAAAAAAAGAGAAAAACAAGAAAAAGGAGGACTCATCTCTTGGTGAAAACCTTTTGAGGCGTCAAAGAGGAGACTTAATTTGAGATCAACTAGATGATCTACATAATATTACCGCATCATTTTTGGACAATGATGGATAAAAAATGATGGTAGAGTCAACCATCACAATCAACATCGAAACAATTGATAACATCAAACTAATACTACTTGAAGTGCAAGCTTGTATGAATAAAAAATTGAGGTATACGGAACTCCTTACTAATTTCAATATGTATTTTCATGGTCCTATACGGATATAAAAATATTATATCATCCCCTCATTGTGAAAATATTGTGGTTCACCTAGATGTGAAACCAATTAAACAATAATTGAGGAAGATGCGCCCTAAAGTGGCCTTACCTAGCAAGTAAAAACTTTAGAAACTACTAGAGCTTGGCTTCATAAGATCAATAGATTACTTAGAGTAGATAAATAACATGGTTCTTATGACAAATAAGACACCCATGATCCAAATATGCATAGAATTTTAGGATATTGACAAGGCTTGTCTAAAGAATTAATTCCTTGCGAAACAAAGACATGATAGTTGATTCTATAGTTGGCCACAAAATGTTAGCTCTAATGAATGAATTTTTCAGGTTATAATCAAGTTGAAATTGTAGAAATGGATCAGCACAAGACCAAATTCACAACACGTTGGGGTAATTTTTGTTACAAGTTCATGCCTCTTAGCCTTAAGAATACACGAGAAACCTATCAATGTTCCATTATCTACTTTATGATTAAATTAAATGTGGGATATGTGTGTAGTTAATATAATCTAGAATGAAATGTAAATACAATAAATGAATGCAATAAACAAGTATGGAAAATGACCCAAGCAACAAAACTAATGAAAGTAGAAACCCTAATATGCAAGAAGAACAAGGAAAAGACTTAGCATATTTGGAGGTAGATCTGATATGTGTCGTTAAGTGAATATAATAATACATAAGTAGTAATGAATGTATAGAGGTTATGAAAAGGACATATCTATCGATTCTCTAGTAGGCAGCTAAAGAAGGTATGGGGCCCCCGCGGGCACTCTGCACTGTAGAATGGGCACATTGATATGTGAAAAAGGTATGAAATTGAGTTTCACAAGTCCGATAGGTGTTTCAAAACCCTCATTATGTGTCGCATCATATTAACTACACTGCGGATGAAACAAAGACTTGCAAAAGACCAGAAGAAGTATCAAAACCCTTAAAAATAAGAATGCAAATGAATGGGTCAGACTGACCTCAGATGCCACAAAAATGGGCTTACTAACTGAGAGAAACACTACATTTTAGACTCAAAAGTAGTTTTGTATGTGTGTGCATCATGTGCCTCGGGTGCTCTTATGTTAGTCACACTTTTTGAAGTAGTGAGCAATAATTAGATGTAGAATGTAGTGGAATGGTGCATTGAATACAATAAAATCCCTCCTCATGCTTGTGTGATGCAGATTGAACCAACCTTGTCCTTGTGATGGAGCTAATGGATGAAAAGGATATCTAAATGGATGTAAATATAGGTGGATAATAGTAGTGACTAGTGCTTGGTCCCTCATTATGGTCTCATAACTTTATATTTATAGGTTTCTATTGATCTAATTTCGTAATTAACCCTGAAATGACCGACCACCAAAAAGATAAGAAGATGAAGTGAATAGAAAGTTCCCAAAAGTTGGGGAGAAAGTTTAAAAAGAATCGAGACGCCCTGGTGGGACAGGGCACCCATGGGCACCCAAGACTATCACCTGGGTGCCCGGTCAAGGCTAAAATAACGTGAAATGATAGAAGCTAATTGGGCATGTGGGTGTAAGAGGTCGGGAATGATGAAAGAAAATAAAATAAGATGGCCAAAATAAGGGGGTTATTTAGTACTTTCTTCACTCGAAAACCTTCTAAATAGTATTATGAGAACGAGACTAAATAGTGTCTAAAGTGCAGGATTTTATGACTACACTTTATGACATAATGGAGGATTATGTTGAGGACATTCTTACCAAATCCAAAGAAAGAGTTGATCATATAATCATATTGCAACTTATATTTGAATGATTTTGGAAGTATAAATTTTGAATTAACTCTAAGAAATGTGTCTTTGGTGCCTTTTTTCATGCAAAATGACTAGCCCAAGAATTTGACACTTTCAAACATGATAACTAAGTCTACATTGCAAAATTTTTCCTCTCAATCACACTAAAAACTCCTCCTAGCCATCCTATCTCCATTGGTACCATCATCCTATCCCCAAGTAATTTCCTAATGATATTTTCAAGTATTCCTTAGTTTTCAAAGAAGAATGATGAAGTTGATGGATGGGTTTTGTAAGATTTAGTGAAAAAAAATTCTTCTTGGAGGCCTAAAAAGTTCATTTTTTGTCATTTTGAAGCAAGTATGAATCTTATGGAAGATTTTATGTAAGATATAAAACATATGAAGGTGATTTTTGGTAGTCTTTAACGTGTTGGAGGTAATTTAGGAAGATTTAGGATAGAATTTTTCATTCATTGATAATTAGTTCAACATCTGATCTTCTAGGTGTAAGGAATGAACATCCTAATGGTGAAACATGACTTCTCTAAAATAATTTTTAGAGTTACTTAAGGGTTCAAGAAGAAAAAAAATAGGAATTAGAAACATATGATAATTATATATGAGGTGGAAGCATTAATTTTGATATAAGGCTTAAAGGTTTCATGAAACATTGCAAAAGATGCAACTAACCCTCTCGGTTCCCAAAAAGAGCCAAAATGTTAAATTTAAGGATGATTCAAGTCTTAAAAATAGTTCCATTGATCTTATAATGTGTTTTGGAGTCAAAATCATATAATATTTTACCCCAAAACATTATCCTAAGCCTTCAAGGTGAAAACATCAAGTTCTAAGTCTATTTCTGGACATCCTAAGAAAATTTGGCTTTCCATTTGTGGCTTGAGTCATAATTTGACACCTTTTGTCCCCTCTATCTCCTTAGGGACAATTGATAAATGAGGTAAACAAAATCTTGAACTCATCCTCTTTCTCGGGTCACAATTTAGACACCAAGGTGTCCTAAGTGTCCCTAGAGTCCCTTTTGTCCCCACGATGTAAGGGTAACAAGAGGGGCACATAAGTACAACCTCTCTCCATCTCGTAGGAAAAAAATTATGTCCGTTTTGTCCCCTTTATCCCCATAGGGACAAGAGGTACAATAAAGTGTGACCCAAGCCATGATGAAGCTCCAGGAACCCCACGTGACCTCAGATAGCTTCGCAGGTGCATTTTCCCAGCCCCCACAGTTCATTCTCAACCCCCTCATCTCATTTACCTCGATCCAATTGATTCTAATTTTCACCATATTTCTCTAATTATCCCTTTTCTATCCATATTTTCCCTTATGTACCCATTGAACCATTTGTAAACTCTCCTCAAATACCATTTTAACCCAAATTCGATTTAGAGTTAGCATGATGAGTTAAAAAATTCATGTACCTCATTAAAACATCTCTCTCACCACACGAGGTCACCATTTTTTTATGATGATTGATTTTGTAACACCCTCAAAACTCTATTTTTATAGATATGATGTAAAAATTCTTCCATGGCCATGAAAACGATGTTATGCACATAATGTTTCATCTAAAAGTTTGATTGCCTAGAAACGTTTCAAGAACATCCCTCTCCAAAAAACCTTTTGGAATATTGTAGAAAATTAGTTGATGACCTAGATTTTTGACAGTAGATAACTAAATTTTCAAACCCTAAAAATCCACATTTTCAATTTCCCAGAGATTCGGTGGACGGAAAACGATGAAATTCGGAGCAAAATGCCTCAATGAAAAACTTGAGATTTTGAAAGTGGCTTCATTACAACCCAATACCGGTAAGTGTAGTTAATAAAAATATCGGGTGTTCAAAAAAATATGTTGTTGAAAATAGTAGTTTTCACAAAGTAATGAATTCTCAACATATGAGATATCATGAAAAAGCGGGAAATATCATAAAAGGGTATTTTAGATAACTTTCTAAAAATAACATTATTAAGGAAAGTGGGCATATAAAACTAGTAGGTTTCCAAAAATAGTAAAAAAATCAATTGCTATAATTCAAATGAGCCAAAAAAATCATGAGAGTAGAACACCAAAACTTTCTTAAAATAATGAGTCCTAGATAGGACTGTTATCCAAAATTACCCCAGGTAAATTTGATAACATGCATCAGAATATTCAAGTCCCAGGCACATTGATTGATTCAGAGCAAACATCATGTTTCTGAGGTTCCCTCAGATATTTTTCTAACTCCCCTGGCCAAAGAAGGAAGGAGCAAGCTCTGAGAAAATGTGAAAAATGGTTGCAGAAGGCAAGTAGGTTAATCCAGAAAAAATTGTGAAAATCGGCTAAGTCCTAGTCCTAGGAGCAATTGGGACATTTGGGACAAAAATGCGCGGATCGGCCGAAAAGCCTCCAGGCGGCCCAAATAGCAATTGGGACATCTGGGACAAAAGTACGCGGCGGGCGCGAAAAGCCGATCTGGCCAAAAGAGAGAAAAAATTGGCTAACTGCTGAGAGGGTCGCCTTTGGGACAAGCGGGACAAAAAGACGCGAACCGGCCGAACCAGGTGAAATGAGTCAAGGCAGCCCGAAACAGTCTGGGACGCGCGGGCCAAAAGTATGCGAACCGGCCGGATCGGCCGAAATGAGAACTTTTGTCCCGGAACAGTTGGGACAAAAGGGCGCGAACCGGCCGAACCGGGCGAATTTGTCCCAGACGGTCCGAAAGCAAATGGGACATATGGGCTGCGAGTACGCGAATGGCGGCGATTCGATTTCGAAATGGGAAATTTCAGCCTTTGTACCAAATGGGACAAAGGGGCGCGGGACACGAAAAGCCGAAATGGCGAGCGCAGGAAGAAAAGTCAGCGTTTGGTCGGAAACTTCAAACGGCCATAACTTTTGACTCGAGCTCGATTTTGATAAAATTGGACTTTACGGAATGAGCACGACGTCCTCAACGCCACAAAAACTGGATTTCTTATTTTTTATGAGGGTAGATATATTTAAATAATAGAAATATATTCGGCTCCGATCGATTAATGCTCATTCCCGTCAAATGACAGAAAACGCCAGGAGCCCAAAATAGCTGCCCGCACTCGAGAAGGCCATAACTTTTGTATTCCTCAACGAAAACACACAAAATTGGTACCGTTGGAATTGTGGTTCCGAGACCAATGGAAAGAAATCAAGAAATTCCATATTTGATAAGAAATTGATTGAGTTTTTAAGAAAACGTGGCCGGGTTTAGAGCAGGTGTTTTATTTGGTAGTTTGGGAGTGCAATTAAGAGGCATGGTCATCATTCTTTCTCTGCTGCAACACATGGGACGGTATGGGGAGCCTTTTGCAAGTAATGTATGACAATTCCACTCAATTTAATGCCTCTTACGGTGGTTGAAGGACAGATTTCAGGATTTCCATTTTCCCTTCTCTTTTCCTTCTCTTTTTCTATAAATTGGAGTGTTGGGCTCATTGTAAAAGGGGAGTTTTGGGTAGCAAAGCTCTGTCAAAATTGCTTTGTGAAGCCAGTGTGTTGCAGGCCCTTGTAGTGGACTCCTTGCATGGTGATCCAGGCCCTTATCTTGTAATAGATTGAACTGTGCATATCATGAAGCAATAAAATACCAGTTTGTGGATATATCTTCCCCTGCTGTGTTTTCTTGCATTCTTCTTGCCCCTTTGATCTTTCTATGAGAATATTGTGTCTATCTATTATGTTCTTGCAGGGATTCATTATCATTGTGTATGCTTGGAATATTATTGTGAATGCATTTTGCTAGATTATGGTGAACTGTCATCACCTCTTCTAGTGTGCACTTTGCCTCTGTATTTCACACATTTGGAGACTACTCTCCCACCCTCCTTTTCTGGTGTATCACCGCTTTAGTGTAGGCTTTCATTTTATGCATTCTCTCTCCCTGGTCCCTTGAAAATTTAGATTAGAACAGTTAGCTTATCCTGCATTAGAGTAGATTGTGGCAGGTAGTTTAGGAGCAAGAACCAGCTTTCTCTGGAGGTCTGTCTCAAGTAGCAAGTCCCACAACTTGGAGATAGTACCCATGTTATCCAATCACACTGTGAGTTCAAATACATGTTCGAAGTCTTTGTGATTCGGTGATAACAGGACCTGCTAAAAATAGTAACTATTGGAATTGAGCCTAGAAATTTGTGGCAAATATCGTTATGCTTATCTTTTTTACTTTTTCCCATCATCAAAAGGTTAGGAATTTGTTTCATGACCAAAATAGGAAAGAAACCCCCTTCACGGGCTCTCAAACAATCATTTCTCAAGTGATCTATGTAAAGAACAACTTGATGTAAGAAGTTGGAACGATGATATAATACCATTATGAATTATGCTATAATTCATCTAAGGCTCCCAAATAATGCGTACCCCTCAAGAGCGTTTCTAAACACTTAATCTATGCTTGGTGACGAGATCAGTGTAATTTAGAGGTCGGAAACATGTGATTCATCTTCAAGTTCCATTCGAGGATCAATCCTTCTATTTGAGAAGGAAATCCATTTCCTCACGAGAAAAAATGATCAAAAGGTTCTTTAGATGTTGTAGGAATGTTTTCACTCAGGTGAAATATTGGTCAAGGAAGTGAATTGTGAAGTGAAAAAGGGTGTCATCATGTTCAAAATTGAAATGGGAAGTTCATGGAGCAAGTTAAGGGTCATCATATCCCAACTCTTCCCAAATATCTTTGAAAAGTAAGTAAAAGTGAGCTAATCAAGCTATCAAGGTACTCAAGGCCATCATAAAGAAATCATATTCTCTGTGGGAAGCATATGAGATATAAGCTATGTGAGCATCCCAAATCTGATTTCATTCAAGTACTTTGGATTCAAGAAGGGTAAATGGGTGATCTTCATGTGAAGCACCATGTATGAAAGAATGAAAAACCATCTAAATTTCATTTTATGTCACTCACTTGGTAGTGTTATTAAAAAATCATTCAACACTTGGTAATGTGATCACCTCAAAGGAAGAAACATTAAGAAAACCTCATTTCAAAGGCAAATGAGGGCCATCGGACAAGAATTTTCAAAAGGAAAGATGATGAAAAGAAGGAAGGGAGAGGTTCCCTATTATAGGAAGCTTCATAATAAGGTCATAATCATCGAAAATACTATATAACGTCTTGAGCCATGTGTTTTTGATCCATCACTACATCCTATTATTTAGTAGCATTCAAGTATGTCTTTCTCAGTGTCGGAACGTTCCCATAATGAGAAAAATATGATCCCTCACCAAGATCTTGAAAGTATTCCTGTGACTAACATCATATTTACTCTATTAGATCCATTCCCATAGATTCAATAGTTTATTATGAGTGAACAAAAATTGATACAAGTTGTAGCTCCTAAATTAAGAGCCATCACAAAAACCTTGAGATCCAAGAAAATTAAGAATGAACAAGTAACTTCTTGTTTCTTCAACAAAACTTACGGTGACTAGTATGTAGAAATTTTCCGAACTAAGGTACCGGGAAACTTAAGAAAAAGTTAATCGAGTGATTATGATAGGAAACATATTTCATTGGGTCAATCTACTCATGAGGTTGATACACATATGTTTAAGTAATATTCTACCAGCATACTTTCTTGATATGAGGAGTGCAAACAAATAACAAAATAGTTTAAAGGGAATGTGTGAATTCTCACTACTCATATGAAATCATTTTGGATGCTTATGTAGTATCACCTCCTCCTCTGTGGAAGCTTTTAATCCTACTAGTAGATTCGATCCCAAAGAAATAAAAAGAGATCAAGGTTACTCAATGCAGGGAAATGGGTTTAATGAAGTCTTGAAAAAATAAAATCATTGTTTCTAGAGGTTTTATCTTTGTTCAAATATGTTCTTGCCACCATTTTAGAAGTGAAGAAAACAAGGGAATAGATTGAAAAAGAGAATATCCATTGGGATGAGGAGTTCTAACTTATGTATGAGATGAGTGGCATTGACTCCCACACTCTTGTGAGTAGGAATGCATTCACATTTGTTCTTTAAGATCGTGTCCCTAGTTTGCATCTCGCATAATGAATGTTAGATATGACATGATAGAAGATGTCATCTTTAAAATTAAATCTAGTGAACAACATGCCTTTGAGATTCTAGATGATGTCGATGTCGTTTCAAGAAGTTGGATCCCTTTGGCTCATTGAGAATTCATCATTGAAGGAACTCATTGGTTATTTCCAAGATTTGGTCAAGAAGGAGGAAAGTGATCTTATATCATTTAACGAGGATACTTTAGAGTCCCATTCCAACATCAAAGGATTTATTCCCAAAATTTTGAGAAATCATAAGTTATGGTTTGATAAGTGTAAAACTACCAACTATGTTCTCAAGACATGGATTAAAGTGTTAAGCTACATTTGTATTCTCTAGGAAGAAAATGTGACACCTACGGTAGTCCTGGTTCACTAAATAATTCAAAGCTCAGCAGCTCATTTCAATAAATCTCCCTTAAGGATCATGAATGGATAGTTCTTCATCAACTAAATCTTCATCTTCATTAGAATAGTTAACCACTCGATCTCTTTCTCTATCTCTCTCCTTATTCTCTCTTCATATTCTAATTTTCAAGTAATAATGTACTTTTTGTTATTTCCTCCTATTTACTTAAGTGACCCTCAATTTAACATTGTAAGTTTCCTTTTTCATTAATAAGGAAATAATCACTTTTTTATCCTAGGAATATGAAGGGACACAAGTGATGGGTATAGGTAAGAAGTCATGTGGGGGATAGACGAAGAGACATTTTTGTATGCTATAAATTAGAATGGCTTGTCCATTCTAAAGGGTTGGTAATTGTTTATTGATTATATATTGCTGAGATTTACCACTACTACATCAAGAAATAAAATTTACATTTCCTCTCTTTCTTTGACGATGTTCATATAATCTCCCCCTCTAATTTATAACCTTATAAACATGATGATCTTGTAAAAAGAATAAATTTTTCACACCTTTGATAAATGGATCAATGGAATTATCCATATAGGATTTGTTATTCTTATCATTTTTAACATTGTTTTGTTATTCTAAATGAATTTGGACCTACTCTAGTTGATGTATGTGAATTTTGTGAACATACTTAAAACATTAACCCTCTCTCTCTCTCTCTCTCTCTCTCTCTCTCTCTCTCTCTCTCTCTCTCTCTCTCTCTCCTTATTTACATAAATCCACTTACCTCTCCTCACAATAAATCCCTCCCTTGGACTCTGTATAAGGACTTTGTCATAGGTCTAGTGGATTATTTCTATGTGATCCCCAACCTAACAACCACCCAATAACATTTTTCAATTTAAATTAAATAATCGAGCCTCCTATACAAAAGAAAGAGGTTTTATCCCCATGACGATTGGTGGAAACCAATAATTTACAAAGCCAAAATTTAATTTCACTAATGGTTTCAGTTCATAAAAGCCCTCAAGATTCATAGTATCAAGAGGGTGAATGAATTTGAGCCCAAAAAATTTAAAGAAATCATGGATATGCCTCCCCCAAAAATATTTTTAAACTATGAGGACTCCAATGAAAAATCTAGTTTATTCGACGTTTTATCTCTCTCGTAGATAAATTCCATCACTTTAATCAACTCCTTAAGAAATTGTTGAGTTGTGGAGCTCAATTATTTCATTTTAGCATGCAATGTGAAACTTCTTTGGAAAATACAAAGAACTATCATTGGTTAGGGGAAGGCGGCATCATTCACTAGGACCGGCATTGGTCATGAAAGGAGGAAGCTGGCGTCGATTAGGATGAACCGACATCGATTACTTGTGAGAGGATGTTTTAATTAACTCTCGGGAATTAGATCTATTTTAGCATAAAAGTGTATCTATTGATTGTAATTGGATGGCTAAGTGCCCTAAGTCTATAAATGACTATATAAGCATAAAAGATAGGGTTTAGAAGTAATGATTAACAAGAATTAAGAAGAACTTGCAAAAATTTGGTGAGAGAGAGAATTATTGGTGATGAAAAAAGCTTGAGAGAAAGAAAGTATTGTACATCTGAGAGGTATGGAAGATTGTAAATCTTCATTCTATATCTTGTCAAAGATTTGGATAATATATTGGCTTGTTTCTTGGTGGATGTAGCCCACATTGGGTGAAAAGTAGAATATCCACTTTTATTTGCATGTATGATTAGATCGATATATTATACGCACAACCAAGTATCCTAACCCCAACAAAAATATGTTCAATTCAAATGGACACAAAAATGACAAGAATATTTCAATATCTTAAAAGAATACCTATCAACTCCACTAGTGTTGATGTCGCATATCTAGGACAAGCCTATGCTACTATATACATCATTTACATGACATGCCATAGGGGGTGTTTCTTTCTCAAAGCACAATCACAAAGGGAAAGAAAAAATAGTATACTACCTTAGTAGAACCCTTATTTCTAACAAACTCCAATGTCCTCGAGTCAAGAAACTATTCTTGGCTATAACATTCTTTTGTCACAAGTTACAACACTACTTAATCATACAACAAAGCTTATTGCTAAGGTAGATCATTTGAAGTATATACTCTCCAAACCTATTTTAAGCTGACCAATTTTGTAATTGGGTTGTACACCTAATCAATTTTTACAAAGAATTTATCAACCAAAAATTGATCAAATGGCAAGATCGTATAGAACAAGTGGTTGTAACACCGAGACAGGGCTCCAAACTACTTCATTTTGAGTTACATGATGAATAACTATTATATGATGATGCAATTCCATCAAGGAAGTTATTTTTGATGATTATTGCAACATGCATAGGTCAAGAGTTGAAATTTTTTCATGCACACTAGATGACGAGGTTATACCCATGTATTACCACATTGGTTTCCCTTGCAGTAACAATATTACAGAATAGGAAGCCTTAATAACATGTTTAGGATTTGAGAATTTAGTGCGGGACTCGGAGTGATGGAAAAATGGAAGTGGCAGCACCGTGGACCAGAACGGTCATTTTTTTCAAAACTCAGCCTTTGTAAGGGTTGGTTGGCCTCACCTCCTCGTGATCTTTATGATGGTGCCCCTTGTGGGTCAAGTACTATCGAGAATCCTTGAAGAAGCGTCCGGGTCCTAGACGATCTACTTGGCGGTGTTCTTGAAGGTAAAGGAAAAAACATTCCTGGTCAGAAATGCCTTCCCCCGGACTCGACTGACTTCGTCTCCATGTCTCTAGAGGATTCAGAAGACCTAGCCACCCAAACAAACCTTCTCACAAATAGAGCAATCTTTGCAAAATTTGTAGGACGACGGCTGATGGTGGAGGGCATTCAAAACTGGTGTGAGGTGTAGTGGGGTAGCGGCCTGAGTATCCACTTCTTGGAAAGAGGTTTTTTTCTGGTTATCTTTCGCAGTGCCACTCAAAAGAACGATACCATGGTGAGAAAAGACTTTCTTCTGGCAGACTCAGGCCTGGAGATTCATGAATGGGAGACTCATTTCAACCCGGCTAGAGTGGAAATGGAAGGACTTCAAGTTTGGGTAAGACTCTATTCATTGCCCAGTGAGTTTTGGTCTACCCCCATTCTCAACAAAATTTTCTCCAGTCTGGGACACATTGTCCGCATTGACCCTGTCACTTTGGAAGGTACCCTTTCATCATTTTCTAGGATTTTTATTTCTATCGATTATAAACAGAAGCTTCAAGATCTTATAGTCATTTCCACCCAGTCGAGATCTGGGAGAAGAAGGTTGAATATGAAGGTGTCTCCAACAACTGCTTTAAATGCAAACAACCTGGCCATTTCCAAAAATCCTGCAAAAATCCCCCTGCTTCGGGCAAAATGGAATGGAGGAAGAAATCCTCTCCCCTTCCTACTTCCACTCCCTCCGTTCCCTCCCCTTTAAATAAGACACAACCCTCAGGCGAGGATATTAATGACTCCACCCCTATTTTTGAGTCCATGACTTTGGATCCAAGTACCATTTCTTTGGTTAAAGAAATGGCTGCAGTGGTAAAGGACTCAACAAGGATTTTATCCCTATTTCACGAAGGTATTTCTCTCGCCTGGGAGGGAATGCCGTTTCTTTGGAAAAATGGGTGAATGAGAAGGATGAACTAATCCAGTCTAACGATGGTGACTCCAGTGGTTCTCTGGAGATTGTCCCTGAGGATCAATCTTTAGATAACATGCAGATGTGCCCGATTCTTCCGACACCAGCACTTCTAAACATGGATCTAGGGCTGAAAGGCATACTGGGTCATCCATCTAAGAGTAAAATTTCCCTCAAAGAGATTGCAGTAGGGAAGCAACTACAACTCTGTTCCTTTTTTCCCTCTATGAGTAGGAGAGGTGAGTCCTCTCTGAAGCTCAAATGATTCTCTTTTCATGGAATGTTAGGGGCCTAAATGCCCCTAACAAACAATGTCTTTTAAGACGTTATGCTACCGATGCTACCACTGATCTATGCCTTATTCAGGAAACTAAGATGTCTGTGGAAGGTTGCAAGAATGGATGGTTTTAAAAATGGAAAGGTTGGGAAGGATGCTTTTCAGATTCACTTGGTGCCTCGGGAGGCCTAGGTATTATGTGGAAATCTAGCTGCTGCAATCTTGAACCTCTCCTCGTTGATTCAAATTTCATCGGTGTAAGGTTTTTATCAAACATTCTGATGAGTCCTTCTTCTTATGCAATGTTTATGGTCCTTCTAATCCACTCAAAAAAGAGATCTATGGTCTAAACTTCATCTGGTCCTTGATTCGGCTGTCAATTCCAAGATTGTAGTTGTAGGTGATTTCAATGCAACTCTTTCTGACCTTGATAAACAAGGAGGTATTCAATGGCAGCCACGTTCTCAAGTGGACTTCACCTCCTTTGTGTCTTCCACCAATTTGGTTGACGTGGAGCTGAGTTTGGGATGGTTTACGTGGAATAATCGAGAGGCCAGGGTTTAGCTCAATGGCAGTGCATCTTGATAGATTTCTTGTCTCTGAAATCTGGCTGCAGAACAATTTTCTTCTCAAATGCTCTATTCTTCCCCTTTCCGGCTCAATCATTTCCCAATTTCTCTCAACATTTCCTTTGATCTTCCCCCGCCACTCGCCTTTCAAATTTGAAAACATGTGGTTGCAGGATCCTTCACTCAGGCCCCTAATTAAATTCGGTGGGACTCCTTCAAAGTCAAAGGGACCTGGATGTTCAAACTCTCCAAAAAGTTATCTTTACTGAAAGATAATTTACGTAGCTAGAATATCTCCTGCTTTAAAAATATCTTTCTTGAAAAACTAAGAGTCGAGAAGGAGCTTTGAATTCTGAACGAATCTATTCTCTCTCAAGGGATGCTTCAGGTTGATTTCCTCAAAGAAAAATTACTTCTCAAGGAACTTGGAGATCTTCTTCTTAAAGAGGAAATTCATTGGCGACAAAAATCTAGGGAAGTCTGGTTGGCCGATGGTGATAAAAATACTAAGTTCTTTCATGCTTCAGTCAAAGCCAAAAGAAATTTCAATTACATTTCATCCCTCCAGTTGGATGATAATTCTGTGGCATCCACTCAATCCCAGATCAAATCTGAAGTAGTGTCTTTCTTCCATAAGCTTTTGAATG
Organism: Taxus wallichiana var. yunnanensis; assembly: GCA_018340775.1. Classification (NCBI taxonomy): domain Eukaryota; kingdom Viridiplantae; phylum Streptophyta; class Pinopsida; order Cupressales; family Taxaceae; genus Taxus; species Taxus wallichiana. Next base: position 129,098,274 of record CM031233.1, on the reverse strand, counting down.
GTGATTCGGCCACCCCTCTTTCGATCAGTCTTCATTCTTTAATCAGATCCCCACCTCGGTAACTACTGCTGATAACGACATGCTTCTTTCCCCATTCACCAAGGAGGAGGTTCAAAAAAAGTTTTCTCAATGAAGAGAGATAAAGCACCTAGTCCCGATGGTTTCCCTGCCTCTTTCTTTTAGGACTTCTGGGATGTCATTGGGTATACAATTTGGAATGTTGTGGAGGAATCATGGCACATAGGCAAGATTTTAGGTGCTCTCAATCACACTCTCATTTGCATGTTCCCCAAAAAATCCCCAGCTGAGTCTTTGGATGACTTCAGACCGATTTCCCTTTGTAATACGTCATATAAAATAATCTCGAAAGCTATTACAAATAGAATGAGTCCTCTCTTGTCTAAATTGGTGGCTCATGAACAAAGTGGTTTCATTCCTGGGAGGTCTATTTCAGATGGGATCATCATCTCCCATGAACTGATTCACACTCTTCACTCCTCTTCTCGAGCTGGCATGATGCTGAAACTGGACTTTAGTAAAGCCTATGACCATGTCAACTAGAGATTCCTCATTAAATCTCTTCAAGCCATGGGTTTCTATTGGAAATTTTGCAATTGGATTTTCAACTGCATTGCCACCCCTCGATTCTCAGTCCTGGTAATGGTTCGGCTGAAGGCTTCTTCTACAGTAGTAGGGGATTGAGACAAGGTGATCCCCTCTCTTCTTTTCTCTTTATTTTGGTCATTGAGGCTCTTAGTCGAAGCATCAAATCTGCAATATTGGATGGATCCCTAAAAGGTATTCAAATTACCTCCAATCTTCCTACCCTCACGCACCAACAATTTGTGGATGACACTTTCCTTTTTGGTCAAGGATCAATTCCTGAAGCAAGGTGCTTCTCTTCTATTCTGGATTCTTATTCTTCAGCGGTGGGACAGGTTATTAACTTTCATAAATCTGTCATTTTCTTCTTTAATGTTGCCCCAAGATTGCAATGTAGGATCAAAGCAATTCTCGGCTTCACCGTGGGTGTTCTCCCCCACAAATATCTGGGTATCCCACTTTTTCATGGGAATGGTAAAGTGCTTCTTTGGGGCGGGATTATAAACTCCATTTCTTCTAGATTACTCTCATGGAAAGGAAAATGGCTATCCCTGGTGGGACGAGCCCTATTGATAAATTCAGTTCTCCTGGCCATTCGATATACATGATGTCTGTCATGCAGATCCCTAAATTTGTTCTGCTCAAAATTGAAAAGATTGTCAGATCCTTCTTATGGAAAGGGAACAATGAAGAGCACAAATTTCACCTTGCAAACTGGGATACGGTCAAATTACCTAAACACCTTGGTGGGTTGGGAATTCTGGATCTTGCTCTTCAGAATTCAGCCCTCAGAGAAAAACTTGTCTGGAACTTCATCTCAGATGCCAAACGGCTTGCATTCCAAGTTCTTTCCCACAAGTATCTTGGGGGGGTCACCCCGAGCTCTTTGTTATCCAGAACAGAGCTCCCCAAAGGATCACATATCTAGAATTTCTTCTGCAAGTCCAAACCCCTGATTGCTGAGTCGGTCTCTTGGAACATCAATAATGGTCAGCTTGCCACCTTTTGGGAGGAAAGTTGGAACGGGTCCCCACCCCTTAATCTCACGCCTGAACTCAACAGAGTAATGAATACGACCAAAATTACTTGGGGATCTATGGTTGCTGATTATGGCAGTCAGAATCCTGATGGCTCGTCGTCTTGGCTTTGGAAAGATATCTCCAATATTGGGGCTAATGCACAGGAATCCAATCTCTTCAAGGGCGCCTTATAGGACAGAAATGCACACTTTCTTAATAATGATGATCATATGATTTGGCTTGGGGATGCAACAGGATCCTTCTCCATGAAATCTGGCTATAATATTCTCATCTCATGGTTTGGCCAAGGTCTTCCCTGTTCCTATGGCTGTTGGCATCCTAGTATCTCTCCCAAGGTGGCAATTTTCAGCTGGTTGGTTATGAAAAAGAAAGTTCTGACTCAAGTTAGGTGGAGATCATGGGGTTATGTTGGTCCATCCAAGTGTGTGCTCTGTGGTGCTACTGAGGAAGACCTTGATCATCTCTTTCTATTTTGCCCATTCGCACCAGTTGTTGGGGTTGGCTCCTTAGCAAATTAAATCTAGCTTGGGTCCCATGCAATAATATAGGAGAGACCCTTCTCTCTTGGCTGAGTTATAACAATAATAGCTCCCTCAGTTCTATTTGGTACATAGCCCCCTTCTTCCTCCTATGGCATATTTGGTGGGAATGCAATCTTCGTCTCTTCAGGGAACAAACAGCTGAGTTGCACACTTTTCTCAACAAGCTGGAAGTGGCCATCTCAGAGAAAGTCAGTGTTAATTGTTTGTCACAATCCACTTTCTCCTCTAGGGATTTCGATATCATGAATTCATGGCCCCTCATAAAGCAACCTGGCCCCGGCTCTATTGTTAAAAAAGGTCTCACTCAAGTTGAAAAATTAATTCGTAGAAAAAGGGAAAGATGGTGACCCCCTCTGAAGGGTTCATGGAAACTTAATTTTGATGGCGCTTCTAGAGGGAACCCAGGTAAATCAGGTGCAGGTTGTATTCTTAGGGATGAATTTGGAAATCTCATCAAGGCTGGTTCCTACCCTCTCAGAGATGGCTTGTGCAATGCTTTGAAGCCCAAGCGCTTCTAGAAGGGGTCAAGATGGCTGCCCAGTTAGGTTGTTCACATCTATTTATTGAAGGGGATTCCCAAATTATTATATGTGCAGTCTCTAGAGGCACATCCCCATCGTGGAAAATCAATACCTTTATCCCTCAAATTCTATTTTGGTTGAACAAAATCGGCTCCTGGTACATTAAACATAATTACAGAGAAACAAACCAAGCGGCTGATTTTTTGGCAAACTATGCAATTGATCACCCCACCGCCATTGTCACTTCAGGTACCAATAAAGCTTGGCATGGTCTGTCAAGCTTTATCTCCCATGAGCGGGCCAGCTCGACTCGACAGTTTGGATTAGGCCTCACGCATGTGTAGCACTCCATTTAAGGGAGAAGGATGCCAACTCTCTGTTGTGTCTCTCGGTCTTTGTTTCCGCATTGCTTGTTCTCTAGTGTCTTACAATGGCATTTCTTGGGTTCCCTTTTATTACCCTTCATAGCACGGTGCCAGATGTCACCTCAACTTTGGAGATTGATCACTCCCGTCTGTCAGAAGTCTTCCAATATTCTTCACACCAGGAAGCCAAGCAATTGAGACTATTTTGGGAGACTTTTATCGTTTTTGTTCTCGCGCCAGTGTGCACATACACAGACATCACTGTAGCCTTCATCTCCTTCTTCTTGATTTTGGAGGAGTATTTGGTCATAGTGGAATTCATTGTCAATTCTATTATTTATCTAGCTCACTATGCGGGCCACCGTGATGAGCTGGCTGACTTCTCCCTGCCGGACCCACTCCTCTGGGTTGAGGAGGTCGATGATCTTACAATCAGCTCAGGGTGTGGCATCAAGTGGATTTGCGGCCAGTATAGGGACCTTCTCAACCATGCCCAAAGCGTCAGCACTCTGTTCACGATGGGAAGGCTCGATCATCGTCTTCTGCCTGAAGTGGATATCGAGGCCGTTGGCTTCCCTGTTTATACTACAATCGATCATTGGAATGCTTTCAAGGATAGGGCATGGAGTGCATACAGGCTCATACTGCGTGAGTCAATCAACAAGTTGGTACCTGGTTTCGAGTTGATGCAGTGATCCCGTCCTGTTCCTTTTTTTGTGTTGTTTTAGTTCCATTTGGGTTACTTATCTTGGCTTTCTCACCACGTCGTTAGTTGTTGCCCCTCCTTCACCTTTTTCTTCTTCTTCTTTCTCCATGTTTTCCCCCTTTCTTCCCTTCTTCCTCTCCTTCCTCTTGTAATGTTGGGGTCCATCCCCCCGATTCATAGCTCCGATCAAAAGCATTTAAATATTAAAAAAAAACATGTTTAGGCTTTGATATATGTTAACGGCTAAAAGATATTACTCTTCTTGGGGATTATCTTGTGATCATCAAGAAATTAAATGGATAATATGAGGTTAAGAATGATAAACTTGTTCCATACATATGTATGGTCGATAGTATCAAAAAAAAAATTTAGAACATCACATTTAAACATATTCCCCACCTTCAAAAAAGCAAGTAGATGTCATGGATACTATCACCTCTTATTTAATTTTATACTAATAAAAAACACAATGAGTTTCTCATCAAACATATTTTAGTGCCCGCATATTACTTGTTGTAGTCATCCATGACGTGTGAAATTCTGGTCATGAGAACCACGAGTACCATGATATATACCTTTACCCAAGATAAAATCTATCCTAAAAACATGTATTCATCTAATAAACAATCATTAGCACAATGTGCTTAACACTACATTATCCTCACTAATATTTGTGTAGAAAAGGCTATGATGGGACTCTCTTAAGATGTATAAAATAGGATGAAGCTAATAAAACACTAGTTGAAGTTTATTTAGGTATTCGTGGTGTGAATACAAGTGCAATGGTCTTCGCCAAAAATATGTTTCGTGTGGGTTACTATTGGACCACTATGGAGATGGATGTTTGTAATTATTTTAATAAGTTCCAAGCATGCCAACGAAATGATAATATTTTCATGTTGTTGAACCTTGGTCGTTGATGTTGTCATTGATGTCAAATGGCATTGATGAAAAAGGTGTGAATGGTGAAGTGAAGATCAGTCAAAGGCATGAAGGTTGATTTTTATTTCCTTCTCGGTGATGGTTGTAGCTCAAAAAGTATCCTTGTATCCATCATGACATTCGTGTCTCAAAGTGAGCTTATAATGTTTTGTTAATGTTTTGTATAAATTCAAAATATGTCCAAAGTATCCATAAAGATGTTTTAGAGGTTTGAGGAGTGTTTCTTAGTGATCTCCAAGTCACATCCCTATGTTCAAAATGGAAACAAGATAGCGAGGCCATGTTGCATGATTCTCTGGGTATGAGATGGTGTTCCAAGCTTGTGAAGGATGTAGGAACCTTGTGAAGGTATGTAAAAGTCAGAAATTAAAGTATTCAATAGTTAAAGAAGAAGCATTGTAGATGAAGAGTGAGAACGTGTCTAGTATAGAATACTGATAGTTTTAGAAAATACTTGCAGGAACAAGAGTGTGTTGGGTATTTCATGAATTTTTTTGGTGTTTTGAGATAGCTCTTGATGTTTCCTACATGCTCACAAAGTGTTTTGAGCAAGTTGTGTAATTTTTTTATATCTTGGAGTTAATAAATCGGATTGATGCACATTGATTCTCAACTCATATGCTCTACAAGTTTGAAATGATTATTCTATCATATCCAAGAGCTTTTAGAAATGGTGGAGATATGTATTTTGATAACTCAAGGAGATATTTCCAACGTGTCAAAATTTGCATATTTTGAAACTCTCTAAATGAAGTTATGGCAATTTTAAGTGTTACAGGATGGATGAGTGAGATTTAATTATATTTTGGGTCAGAATGGTGAGGAAAATCAAAGGTGGGTCATCATAATTCAACATGCTTCATGCATCCCCACTCCTAAAACCTAAGAGACATGTGGTGAGACAAGGTTAGATAGAATTTTGAGTCCGGATAGCAGTTAAAGAAAATAAGCAAGTTGCGATAAAGGAAATCTGGTCTTACATCGTGAAATGTGTAGATGCGTGGAGCCTTTTGATTGGATAACTTTTTGTGCTTTGACATATAACTAGAAATGTAAAGATTAACTTGGAAAAATATGCAAAGGAACATGGATCTTCCCTATTATATCATGTGTTGCATTGATCAAATATAGGTTATCAAAACCACGATATTGTGAGGGAACGTAGAGATTTCCTATTAGATCATGTGTCACATTGGTCAAATACATGTTAGAAAAAGTCTTCTACTATAAATTTCTTGAAGCTTCCTTATTGGATTGATTATCGACCTTTGCAAGTGGAGGTTAATAATAGTCTAAAATTGCAACTATGTGGAGCTTTCCTATTTTTTATGCTTCTCACACCGACATGGTGACACCACATAGGTGCATGGAGTTGTTTTATTGGTTTAAGGTTCTAACTATGACAAAGATGACACCATAAAGGTGCGTGGAGTTATTTTACTAGTTTAATCTTTACACTTTGACAAGGCTAACACCACAAAGGTGTGTGGAGTTGTTTTATTGGTTTAAGTTTCACACTCGACAAGGCTAACACTTGAAAAGGTGTGTGGTGTTGTCTACGATTGGTTTAGGCTTCAAATTTTAACAAGGTCCTTGTAAATTAAAGTGAATTACAAAGTAAATGTGGAGATCTTTCATTAGCTCATATTTTGGGGTGACTATGCAAGTTTTGTTTGACATTTATAATCTTTATGAATTTATAAAATCATCGAAACTCAAATTTGACCAAATGAAAAATTCCAAAAATTACAAGTAATGGTAAGAATATAGGACAAATATTGTAAAATAAATTAGGTTGATTCATCTTGAAAAAGGAGAAATTAGCTACAATATTTTTTCTCATTTGGGAAAGTCTATGAGGAATAGTTCAAAGCATGATGTTGGTTGAGATTCTAAGCTTATTTGATCATGTGAAGCTATAAGGTCTGATTTAAGTGGATAAAAAAATGAAACATCCTTATTCAAAGTGAAGGAGCTCAGAGAAGTAAAAATACAATTGCATCAAGTAGCCAAAGAAGGGAAACTTATGAACACGAAAACACCAAGTTCTTTGAGAAATCTTGTATGTAGGAAGAATGGCCATGCAAAGAGTCATTAAACATGAAACATCAAGGGAAATATTTAGGAATCTTGCTTGTTTATTTAATCTCAAATTTTTAGCATGAAAAAGTTGTTGTCGAATGTAGAGTTGTTATTAAAAGACTGCAGAGATGAAGGAATGTATTGAGAAAATAAGAAGGGTGAAAATTTTAGAAAGAGGAGAGAAGAAAGAAGGTGAGATGAAACATATATCACATCAGGTTTATGTATGCAACCAAGTGAAGAAGGTGATCAAATTATTGTATGTTCAAAGTTTGATTTGTAGATCAAAAAATTTAGGAGTGACCTTATTTGCAAGTTGGTGCTTGCAAAATAGTAGTCAAGTGCGTGCTTGGCACAAAATTAGTATTAGTTGTAGCTTAATATTTTGGGAGTTGAAGCTTCCATACGATTAATAGCTTTTCCAAGACCGAGTGGTAACTTGGTAAAATATTTTGAGTTATAGCTCCATGTTAGGTTGAAGCTCAACCATGAAATAATGTAAAATGTGTAGGACATTTCTTTCCTAAGCCTAGTTCTTGGTTTAAGTGGATTTTTGTCCCTTATGGGTTTCCACATTAAATTTTGGTCTATACACATGTTAATGAATGTTTGATTTAAATTGTCTCTCCTAATTGAATATGGATGCTTATCACAGTTAAAGTAATTTAAATATTGGATGATTGACCAACTGTGAGTTGCAAATTTTTTTAACAAGCTTTGATTATCCCCCCTCTAAGTGCCTAGATTTCTAACAATTGGTATCAGAGCAGGTACCTTAGGTGAAATTTTAACCACTTTAAGGAGATCCTTCATGTAAAAACATGGATATCAGTCAAGTTCTTTCCATGACCGAGATCACCTCTTTGTAATGGGACTAATTACACCTTTTAGACTATTAGGATGAATGTGTATCTTTAATCCCTTGGAAATGACATATGGGAAGCAGTTGGGAATGGCTACACCATTCCTAATACACCATTTAATTTAACAATTGATAAAAAATCTCATGAGAATAAATTAAGAGCGATGAATTCCATTATTTGTTGAATAATGGACACGAGAGTTTGTCGAGGTTTTGCACTACAAAATTTCCAAGGAAATGTAGGACAAGTTAAAGATGTATATGACGGAGATGAAAAAAGTAAAAATTTCAATTTACAAACATACAAAATACAATTTGAAGGCATAAAAAATAAAATAGGATGAGGACATTGCTTCATATACAAAGAGCAAGTGAAGTAATAAATTTGATAAGAGGACTAGGTGAGAAGAAAGAGTAATATGTGATTGTCTAGAAAGTATTAAGGTATTTAACTTCCAAATATGATGAAAAAGTTTCATACGTAGAGGAATCCAAGGATGTAACCAAGCTGAAAATTGGATGAGATTTATGGAATATAAGGAGCATAAGAATTAAGAAATTTGGGAACCAAGTCGTGATGAAAAAAACTGCTTTTAAAGTTGAAAAAGAATTAAACTCAAAGAAGAGAAAAGAAAAAGAGGAATCTAATATGAAATTGATGATGAGAAGTGGTGGTGTAAATTGACTCATAGAAAATAGTAGGTTTTTTATTAATCCATAGTCATTTAATTATCGGACACGGGGACGTAAACCTTGATAGTGTTGGTGTTGTATACACGATTACTTATGTTGGGAGGTATAAGGGAAAATTATTTTCACTACAATTAGAAAAAACAATTCGAAATGAAATAGTTTATGACTGAAATTAATATCTGTGGATATCATCAAAGCATGTAAAAGACACATTATAAATAAATAATAAGTTGTTCTGAAATATAATCTAATCATGCAAGAAACTATAACAACAAACAAAAGGAGAGGGTTAGAAAACCACGAGATGGGAAATTCCTTGAGTCTTAATCCCTCCTAAGCCCCGTGTCTAAAAATATTTAACATAACTCAGATTTTATTTAATAACGTGAAGATTAAAAATGGAACGTATAACAAAATCTCTACCATGGATCGATCCCTTTCCTATAGCCTTATCATTATTTTTATATTCTTCCCTTCAAAAGAGACATGAATGATGAGTTCGAATCAGAATAATAGAATATATTGATCTTCGTTCACATCACATACACACAATACATGGCTAATAAATAGCCAAGCAAATAGCAAAACAACCTCCTATAATTTAGGAGTGGTTGTAAACAATAAGCTAAATACGTGAAGTTGTTTACAACAACTTCACATATAATTCCATGTAATAATTTGTTGTTCCACAACAAATCACAATATAATGTTTACACTATAATATTCCCAACATACACCCCCTTAGTGTGAACATTATTTACTGATATCACCCCCTTAATGTGAACACGGAAAAAATTCACCATAGAACTGGAACCAGAATCGTATGCCTCTGCATACTTTTAGGTCTGCATACTGCTGGCTTGGATCTTGCTGTCTGGATCTTGCTGCACATGACCAATCCGCTTCACCACAGTGAACCCCATACCGGATGATCACACTTCCACCGATTCACCTACATACGTGAACTCAACAGTTCCACTTCAAAGTGAACGCTTTCGGATTTGGCCGATCGATGTTAGAAGTACGACAGTCGAAGAATCTCTGCAGTCAAAGGATCTCTCCAGTTTAGCTACCCTCCTATACAACTGTTCTCAGCACCCAAAATGCATATCTTCCTCATTTGAATCAAAATAGGGGAAGAAAACCACACATCATTTTATTCTACACACCACACAACTGAAATAATATAAAATATTGCCACCAAATTTTAATGCGACCCCGTCGTTGGTGACTAACGAGAGGCGCTGATCGCCCTCCATCCTCCGTTGCCTCCGTCCTCCAGTAATATGCTACTTAACTTAGCAGATTTGGAATTTGAGGCTCATAAATTACATACCTTCCCCGAACGTCGGATTCCACCGAAAATGCGTTCGTAAGGCAATTTTTTTATTTTTAATGACACGACATTACAACATAATTCCTAAAATCACCTATAAGACTCAATGCCGACACATTTACATAAAATGACTACAATCTAGATGACTTAACCACTAACAATGATTTTGACCTTGAATCTTATTTGAAAGTTGACACTATCTTCACAATGATTTATAATAAACTTTGACAATAACTATATTGACGACCAAATTCACATTTTTTTCATAAAATATTAAACACTATAATCAAACAACTAATTAATTAAAAAACTGTGACCTAGACAATACTTGACTTAATCGACATCAATATATACTATCCAATTAGAAACATGGAAAAAAAAGCAACCTAAAACATGGAATGGACACTAAAACAATAAATAGACTATTTAAAACTTGTCAAAATGACTTACTAAACTCCACCATTGAATTTTAAAATCTATGAAGTTCTACGCAATCTGTAGCCACCATCACGTACATAGGCACATCTTGAACAACCAAGGCACCCGCAGCAACAAATGCATGGGATCTAATGTGGAAAATTTTTGTACATAATTCTCTACCACCACGTGGCCCCCCAAATTTGTACCATTTGTAAAAATATTGCGGTTTCCTAGTCCAACTTCCAAGGCGGAGTAGCAATCAATAGATAACCACATGAGATTGCAGCACCGTATTTATGAAAGGAAGCACAATAATGAACTGAGATCCAATGCAATATAGAAGCGAGCTCGGGATTGGAGTCACTGTAGGCTAAAAAATAGAAATGATGATATAGTATTCATGATTGTTGTATGCTGTGAGTTGTGCACAGGTCAATACGTGGAGAGAAATTTTCAATATCAAATCAAATCACAATCACCAGATTTCTGTATGAGGAGAATGAGTTTGAGAGCTTGGAGATCGGTCTCAAGGACTGAGAATAGGGACTGTTCTTGTTCAAGACCGTAAATAATGTGAAAGTGCTGACGCAACGTAGAGGGACGTGTGCACAATAGAAGGAAACTCGCAGGAAATAACCTGAGACGTTTTTGTGCTGACAGAGCCGTGAATACTCCAAAAAACAATTTCCAAATTGCGTGGACTTCCAACTGCACTACCTGCGTTCTCCAAGGACACGTACTGCCATCACCTGGGGCAAGAGATCATCGACTGCCCCTTCAATATTATTCTCAGATCATCAAACTCGCTCTGCTACCAAATGACAGGTTCGAATCAGAATAATAGAATATATTGATCTTCGTTCACATCACATACACACAATACATGGCTAATAAATAGCCAAGCAAATAGCAAAACAACCTCCTATAATTTAGGAGTGGTTGTAAACAATAAGCTAAATACGTGAAGTTGTTTACAACAACTTCACATATAATTCCAGGTAATAATTTGTTGTTCCACAACAAATCACAATATAATGTTTACACTATAATATTCCCAACAATGAAGAGATTACCTCATTACTAAGAATTAAAATTTGATTAAGTACAAGATCAAAACCAAGTAATCCAGATCAGATTATCATGACCTGCAAAAGAAGCGTAAAAAGACTTCCTCATACAATGAAATAACTTAAGTAATGATTGGTTTAAACAACTAGTTATCAAATTAAATCAACTAGTTCCTTATTGGAGTTGTAGAGCATAATCAGGTGATGGCGTTGAATATTATTTGTGTTATCATAACTACTCCTTTAGCAACATGTGCAAAATCAGGTGAATTTTCCACATTTCTCAAGATTTCAAGAATTATGGTCTTGTATATGCGTGTGACCTCCCTTGAGTACAGATCCATTGTTATGACAGAGTATCTTTACATTGTGAATGAGTTTATTTGGTTGTATGTTAGTGGATACACATAAAAAATATTTTGAAATCAAGGCTGACATTTATTCAAAGCACTATTTAATCATCACATTGCATTCATAAGAATAAATGCATCCATAATCCACAAAATAAAGTAAACTTAGTAATAATTATATTAACTAATATAAGTGCCATAAGTTCAAGATATAGTAGATATGTTTAGCAGTATATGGGAAACACAATTTCAAGGGGTACACATGGATAAACAAAATACAACAGATGAGGAATTTTAATCAGTAAATAAAATGGATCATCACACCCACAAGTGATATTCTTGAATTTCCTCATTTAATAATCTCTGCATTCTTACTCTACTTTCTTAGGGTCAGCACGAATAGTGCTACACAATATCCAGATGTCTAATGGTGTTGAGATACCTTCTGGTTTTGTGAAGAAATAACTTACATTATTTTTGTACCTTTCCATTATCATGTCTTGTAAGTCCTCGTTAGGTCTATGTTTCCAGAACAGTGGGGAATAGGATGGTTGAAAAGTGGTGGATAATAACCAATAGGAAACCAATTTTTTCAACATCCCTTAGTGACTTCAATATATGAATTTATCCTCTGAAAGTTGGGATGATATTAGGATAAGAATGCATTTCCTTTCTCTATATCTCTTGTGAAATTTCTTCTCATCTTCCCCTATAGGCCTATACCTTTTCCACGCCATTAAACTTAATGTAGTTTCTTGCTTCATCATGGGATTCCTTTCTCATCGATAAACCATTTCTTTAATTTTATGAACTCCCATAAAATTTCCATGTTCTTAAATCATGACATTGGTATCTACAACTTCTGCCCTTATCATCAAAGGTTGCACTTTGCATAAATATCTGTAATCAACCATTTTCTTTTCTCTATACATCTCATTGTTAAAGTAGGAACACAGTGCCCTAATTTTCACATCCCCAATGTAGAGTGTAGGTATCCAATCTCTTTCATACTCTAGAGCATAGTTATACATATATAATTCACATAACAACAATTGAATTTCATGTGGCATCTTTAAATACAATCTAAAGAAGTTGCAAGCTACACTAATGTCAAACTAGAAATTTGAGTTGATGTAAGTAAGTTTTAGTTGCAACATTTATTCCTTCAAGAAGACAACATATACATTTTAAGGTGGCCTACATAAGAGTATTTCATTGGTTACCTTTAAAGTGAATTCTTAATACTTCTTCAATCTAGCAATCTCATTATCCTTATCCCCTGAGCTACCTATCCTTCTCTTGATATCTAGATGATCTTTGGAAGAGAAATTCTTCCTTCCCTCTGTCCCACTTTTTCATGCAGCTTTTTAACATAATTCTCAAATTGTTGTACCCAATAATCTAGCAAGGTGGTTTGAGTTTTCATATCCCTATAAGCTGGTCTAGGAGGCTCTCTAAAACTTTCCTTGATCATAACATGTTCTATATAAATTTGAGTGGTGGTAATGGTTGATGCACAGGCTCTAAGAATTCATGAACTTTGTCTTGGGTAGCTATAGGATTGTCCACTTGTGTTATCTCAATAGGTTCATGAACAATTCGGCTCAAGGTATTGGAAAATATTCTCAATTCTATTTTTAATATCTTGTTGAAAATCATGCACCATGTACATTACGTCAATCTATGGTTCGAGGTTTTGAGTTTTCTAAGTGCTTCCTCTATCGCTTCTTCATTATATATGGTCATATTCACTACATTTTCAATTTCCTCTGTTGATACTTATCCTTCATTTTGTATGTGGGTTTCTTTAGCATGAACGACCTCTATTTGAACTCCAATTGGTTCATTAGGGATCTCATGAGTAGGATGCTCATCTAACTCATCCTCTTTTTCTCTTCCACTTAGTTGTATCTTCCATGCCTATGTCTTCAGATGTGGTTACATCATCTCCCTACTTAACATCCATTGGAATAGGTTCCTAAATATTTTCTAGCTTCTCTTCATCACTGTCTTGAAAGATTTGAATGTTTCTCCTAGGCTTTGAGGTTTTGGTATTTTTATTATGGAGACTATGGGATCTCCTTGATGTTTTAGGGGATTCATTTAAGGACTTCCATTTTAATTTTGATGAGGACTCGGGGTGGATATCCCCAATAATGTTTCAACCATAAGAATTATATCGGAGGAGATAAGCCTAGGTTCCTTCTTAGGAGATGAAGGTTTTATAGGAACATAATTTTATGTTGGTACAAAATGTTTTGTAGGGAGAGAGGTTTCTGTAGGTACGAGAGATAGAAGCTAAGGTCTCAAGTGAAGGCATAGAAGAACTAGATGAGCTTTTCCTTTTTTCAAGTTTTTTCCATAGAAAACTCCTCCCATATTATTGTAGGATGTCTCATTGCCAATGCATGTTTCACAACTAAGGTGAAAAGACAATGGTGAGATAATGTAGACCTACCCCTTTGAGATTCCTTACTCATTTTATTTAGGATTTCATGTAAGAATTTAGGTACATTGACATGTTTTCCATTTTTCAAATGATTGAGAAATTTAAAATGCACAGTGTTTAACCTTGAGTACCTATCACGATAGGTGAAGTAATTTATAACATAGTTTACAACATCAGCCCAAAAGGATTTTAAATAAGTGTGTAAGGTACCTTTTCTATCACTGATGAAGTTGTCATCTATCCAAATTCTATGTGAGATTCATTTGGATTTTCCTTTGTAGGATACAAATCTCTTTTCGTTAGGAGTCCTATTACTTGCCGAGAATTCCGTCTTTGACCTTAACTATCAAACCCTTAACTATGGCCTTTTTGTTCTTGAAGGTGGTGGTAAACTATGTTACCATTGACTCGTTAAATCCTTGAAATTTATTAATATAATCCATCTAACCACTATCATGGAAATACTATAGAATTTGTGGTTGATTACGAGTTGTGAATGATATGTAGGTTCATTCCTAATTAGGTCGCCACCCATTTTTGAATTCTACAACTTCTTTTAGCTCTGAGAGGTAAGAAATATTTACATTTTGAATTGATTTTGCAAAAATTTGAATGAGTGTAAAGATCTCGAGTACTTGGTATTTTCAAAGTTTATAACCGACTCACACATAGCTTGAAAGGGCATGTATTAATTTGATTTGAAGGATGCACCCATGTGATGTGAATACTTGGGGTGATGTGGGAAACAACTCACATTATGGAAGGTGGCAGAAAAATAAATTTATTGATGACATGGCACAAATATTAATCACTTATAATTATTCTATCACTACTTTAATAAAGTGGATTAAGTGCACTTATCTCAAGAAGTATGTTTAATGATTACAACATGTGCCTTGTCAGAATTCACACCTTTGGATGCATGAAGAGTCACCATGATGCTATAGATTGAGTTGTTACAATGTTTTAGGTACTATATAGAGTGTTGTAAGTGCATGTTAGAGGTCCCTTAGTAAAATCAATTAATTCTCGGAGGGAAGACATAATCTTCTAGTGTCAATCTTCTTCATAATTTTTTACATGTGTAATTTGATCCTTATTTCTTCATGTAATCACAAGTTCTTCCAACAGGAAATCAAAACAAAGTTTTTATGCATCTTTTGCTATAAGTGGACATTTTAGTCTTTACATCATCTCCTTCTATCAGAGATTATGCACTCCTTGGAACAAATACACCAAAACCTATAAAAAAATCTAAAAAATAAAACATGTTAGTTGAGTGGTGATGATCACCAAGAGGGCTGATCACATCACTTTTATTCATCCTTGGAGTATCCAGCAAGCTGAATATACCAAGGCCATTGAACATCTCATTCCTTAGAAACTTTAGAAGATGAACCAACATGTTCAACTTCTGATCTTGTCTTTGATATTCTCATCTCCATCCTGCTTTGACCTCCTCTAAATTGTTGCATGAAAGTACTCCTATCAACTGGATTTTTGTACAACTTCAATCTATGACCATTCACCAGTAGTTTGAATTTCACAGGATCTATGGTGGTGAGTTTCACAACTCCATTGGGAAAGATTTTCTCAATCTCATATGGTCCTAACCACCTTGTTATGAGTTTTCCCATGTGGTACTTATACTTGGATTAAAATAAGAGAGCCCAATCACTTCTTGGAATTGTATTGTTTTGATGAACATGTCATGCCATTTGATCCTTTGATTTTGTACCACCTCTGTATTATGAACAACTTGCCTCCTCATTTCATCCAACTCATTGAGTTGGAGAATCCTTTGTCTTTGAGCTTTAGAAAAATCTATGCCTAATTCAAGTGCAGTCCTTAGTGTCTTATGCTCAAATTCAATAGGTAGAACAACAGTCTTACCATACAAAATCTCGAATGGTGTAAATCTATTGTTGTCTTCCAAGTTGTATTGAATGCCCAAATTGCTTCTGGAACTATTTATAACTAGTCCCTTCTATGGAGTGCAATGGTTTTGGTCAAGATGGCTTCTATTTCCCTATTTGTTACCTCAACTTGGCCATTGGATTGGGGGTGATAAGGTGTAGATTTCTTGTGCCTGATTTCATATTCCTTAGCTAAATCAGAGATGAATTTAGCAATGAAGTGTGTACCTTGATCTATAACAATTTATCTTGGCACACCATATCTTGTGAAGATGTGGTCATATAGGAATTTAACAACTTTCTCACTCTTTTGATTTAGTAATGATTTCACTTCTATCCATTTAGTGAGGTAAAGTGTACACACAAAAATGTACTCTTTCTACTAATATTTAGGAACTATCGACTAATGAAGTCCAATTCCAATTTGTCAAATGACTACAATATCAACTAAGGCTACTGAGTGGAATTTCATCTATCTTGCTAGGGTGACCCATTATTTATCATTTATCACACATTTTGGCATACAGTGTTTCATCATTATGAAGTGTAGGACATTAATATCTTTTTGTGTTGTTCTTTTTGTAGAAAAATTTCCTCCACGTGGATCACTATGGTAGGCTTTGAGGACATCATATATTTTCTCATCATCTATGCATCTCCTCATAATATTATCTTTCCCCGTGTGGAATAGGAAACCAACTATCCAAGAAAAATTCACACTTTTCTCAACAATATATTTCTTTTCAAAGTATAGATAGTGTGGAGGTGTCTATTATCACCGAATCACATCACCCTTATGTTTACACAAGTGCATATACTTGAGCTCACGGTGTGATTGGATAACATGGGTACTATCTCCAAGTTGTAGGACTTGCTACTTGAGCAGGACCTCCGAGAAAGTTGGTTCTTGCTCTAAACTACCCGCCACAATCTACTCTAATACATGGGAAAATAACTAGTCTAATCTAACCTTCCATGGGACCAATGAGAGAGAATGCATAAAAATGAAATCCTACACTAAAGCGGTGATACACCAAGAAAAGGAGGGGTGTGAGAGTAGTCTTCCAATGTGTTAAAAATAGAAGTAAAATGCATATTAGAAGGGGTGATAATAGTTCTCCACAATGTGGAAATTGCATTCACAACAATATTTCATACACACACAATAATAATGAGTCCTTACATGAGCATAAAAATAGACACAATAATTTTTAATGAAGGTTGAAGGGGAAACAAACACAGTAGGGGAAGATGCATCCACAAACTTGTATTTTATTGCTTCGTGATATGCATGAGTTCAATCTATTACAAGATAAGGGCCTGGATCACCATGCAAGGAGTTCACTACAAGGGCCTATAGAAAATTGGCTTCACAAACCAATTTTGACAAATATTTTCTACAAAAAAAAACTACCTCCCTTACTGATAGAGCCCAACACTCCAATTTATACAAAAATGAGAAGAGAGAGAGAAGGGGAAAATTGAAATCCCAAAATCTGTCCTTCAACCACTTGTAAGAGGAATTAAATGGAGTGAAATGATTGCATGTTACTTACAAAAGGATCCCCATAGTATCCTAGGTGCTGCAGCAAAGAAAGAAAGAATGATGACCATGCCTCTTAATTGCACTCCCAACTACCAAATAAAACATTGTCATGAATCTGGTCACATTTTATGAAACATATCTATCAATTTGTCATCAAATTAAAAATTTATTAATTTTGTGTGTCAGGATCAGAGCCACAATTTCAACAGTACAATTTTGTGTTATTTCGTTGAGAAATGCAAAAGTTATGGCCTTACGAGTGCGAGCAACTATTTTGGAGTGCAAGTGTTTTCTATCGTTTGACAGGAATGAGCATTAACTGACTAGAGCTGAATATGTTTCTTTTTATTTAAATATATCTACCCTCATCAAAATTAAATCAAACATCATGCTCATTCTAGAAACTACAATTTTATGAAAATCGAAGCTCGAAGTCAAAAGTTATCACTTGTTAGAAGTTCGGGAGGTCAAACTTTGACATTTTCTCTTTCTTTGCATGACTATTTCGGAAAAATCATGTCCGGTGTCCTAGCTGTCCCAAACAATTTCATCCACATTGCATGATTCGGGCTTCCTTTTCCCTACATGTGCGATGACCGGTCAGTGAGGAGTCGTTGACTTCGCATCCGCATCAACTTAGCTTGGCTCCTTTTGCAGATTTTTCACCTTTGTGTGTCCCGTGCGTACTTTTGTCCCGACTATCAGACACTTTCGTCTACACCACCCGCAATGTACTAACTTGCGGAAAAATCAGGTTTTCGCGCCCTCACGCGTGCACGTGTCCTAGATGTCCCGCGGACCATGCGAGATAAAAACTTCTACTTTTTCTAATTTTCTTTACCTGCGGTGATTTCAACGATACACGCCCCACACGTCCTTATTGAACTTGTGTGGTTTGGGACAAAGAAAGCCAATTTAACCGATTCCTTTGTATTTCAGCTCCAAACATGGTATGACGAACCTTGGTACGATCCATAGCCTCCAGACCTGCAATGCATTAAAACAAGCTGCGACTTCAATTTTTGGATTTTTTCGATTTTTTCCTTGGATGGAGAAGCTAGAGAGAAGCCAAGGGGACCCCAAAAACATGATTTTGGGCATTGAATCAATTTACTTTCACAGATGAAGAATTTGATGCATGTTATCAAAATTACCTCGAGGGGTGAAGTTTGGATACACGATGTCTTAAAGTGAGACCAAATAATTAACTATATCAAGTATACCAGGGGTGTTTCGGTGGAGATGGAAAACAGGTGTTCATCTAGGAAAGATTAATAAACTACTTTCTCTTTAATGTTATTCTCCATTATTCATATAAATTAAGCAACAAAAATTTATTTACTAGGGTTATCCACAATTGTAACATCAAATTATTATAGGAGCAAAAACCATATGATTTTTTTCTTCTTACAACTGGTTTGTTGATAAGATATTTAATGGAAACATGGTTATTGTGGATAAATACTAGATAACCTATGATATAGTTCCTAAACTTATTAATGGCATACACAACCACCAAAAACTCCTCCATGGATGTATAGTTGAGATCGGTGTGTTGTAGGTTTTTCTTGTGATGTAGATTGCATAATTTAGTATTCCATATTTTTGTCCTAAAATATCTCTAATGGCATGATCTAAGGCATTTGTATGTATGTGAAATGGAAAAATCCAATCTGGTCCTCTTAACACAGGTGTAGAAGTTAACATTTGCTTCAAAGTTTGGAATGTAGCTTCACATTTCTCAGTCCACACAAAGGCAACATATTTTCCCAATAAGACAAACAATGGTGTTGTAATTTTACTAAAATCTTGAATGAATCTTTGGTAATACCCAACATCATTTTACTACTTGGGTGTTGGAATATATCATTTATATATTTTTTATGGACCTACCTAAATTCCAATATATGATAGATAGTGTCCGAACACTATTCCTCTAGATATCATCATGTAGCATTTTTCGTTTCTTAAGGACATGTTATACTCTTGCATCTCTTCATAACTTTGTCTATGTTCTTCATTTCTTCATTAAAAGTTGCCATGGTGTGAAATCATCCACATATACCTCCATGCAATCATTGGTTATATATGAGTAGATGCTAAGAACTACTCTATTAAATGTGACAGTGCACCGCATAAACTAAAGGGAAGAACAAAGTATGTAAATGTTCCCATGGACATGTGAATGTGGTCTTGTCCTAGTCCTCTAGTGCAATATGGATTTGGTTGTAGCCACTATAGCCATCCAAAAAATAAAAATACTTCTTGCAAGCAAGAGTGTCGAGTACGTGATCAATGAAAGGAATTGAAAAGGATCCTTCTTTGTTTATGCATTCAGCAAACTTTCTATAGTCCATGAAGATTCTCCATTTTCCATTATTTTTAGGTACAATAACAAGGGGTGGCACCCGTTGACTGTCTAAAATTGGATATATGAATCTAGCATCCAATAGTTCTTTAATAATTCTTTCACTATATCCCTCATTGTTGGGTTCATTCTTCTTTGTGGTTGTCTTATTGGCTTGCAGATTGTCTTTGATATATATCTTATGAGTACAAATTTTAGGATGGATCCCATGCATGTCTCCATATTCCCATGCAAATGTTGTCCTATGTTTCTTGAGAAGATAAATTAACACCTACTTGTCTTTGCATTCTCAAAATTTTGTTCACATTGAGTGGTTTTTCAAATGAAATATCCACTTGCTTAAAAATATCGGTCATAGATCATAGGATGGTATTTACAAAATTCAATATAAAATCATGTGGAAGAAGCTGGTGTAGGATGCAGTTCTTACTTGGAACATTCATAGTACTCTATTACGGTAAGATTTGATTTTTAGGATAACTTATGCATCATAATTTTCCATCTTCTTCTTCATTCTTACCATAATTATTTTATAGGATGTTAGAAAGAACAACATCCTCTTCTTTTCCCTCAATTATGCATGACTCTCTAGTATCATGAGTTGTTGAACCGAGCTCTGATCTTGTTCTAGTTCATCCACCCAAATGGTTTGGTATTCTTCATTGAATGGTTGTGCGGGGGTAAAGCATAAGATTTTTAGTGCCACTTCCATTAGAGATGATCATATTACTAGATATGCATCCTATGAATGCATCAATAGTTGCTAACCATGGTCTTCCTAGGATGATAGGATATCCTCCCAAACTTGCTTTTGGCTAAAGAATAATAAAATCAGTAGGGTATTCACAAAAGTCTACCACTACTACTACATCCTCCAATACTCCTTCAGGATTAACTATTGATCTTTCTACAAGCAAGAATGTGGTTGTTGGTCTTAGCCCCTCTAATTTCAAATCATCCATGATTTTTTTGTCATTACATTTATTTTTGCCCCCAAGTCAATCAGAGTGTTTTTAATCATTGTACCATTGATTGTAACATTTACTAAAGGGATGCACTGGATCTATGTATTTGGGCAGAATTGAGTTCCCAAGCATAATATCAACTAATTATCCAATGACCTGCATAGTATATGGATCTCTCCTCTTCCTACCTAGTTTATTTATGCATAGGTCCTTTACTAGTTTATTGTAGATGGGCACATCCTTAACAGCTTGAATCAATATAATTTTGACACAAATATATTTTAAATAGTTGAAAAAATCATAATCAGATTCTGATATGAGGACAATATTATTTTCTTGTAACCTTTCAAGAAATGGTGGCTCATTACCCTACATTTTACCTTTGTTAGAAATTTGTGCAGGTTGTTGTTGATCATCCTGCAACATCTTCTCGGCCTTGTCACTTGGTCATGATGTAACAACTGTGGTTCTTCTCTAATTTCAGTAATGGTGGTTCCATCTAGTGGAGGAAGTTCTCTCCTGAGAAAAGATGGATATTGTTGATATCAACATAATAGGTAGGGTATTGAGTTGGTTTAGTGGAATAGGCTAGTTGAGCAACTTTATTGTTAGGATTAGGCATTGGTTGAGTAGGTAGTTGTGTAGATTTTGGTTGGGAGCCTACTTAGGGGTTTGGCATCGAGATTTCTTCTTCTACTCATAAGGAGGTGGTGGATAAGATTTTGGTAATTAGGAGGTGGGTTATTCCACTATTGTACTCCTATCCAGGGTTGTTGCCATGATTGAGGAGGTTGTTTCCATTGTTGTTGTGGTTGTCCTTGGAATTGAGGTTGCCAATGTTGTTGATATTGGTTAGGATATGAGGCCCATCTTTGTGATTATTCCAAGGTGGGGGATTTATATATGAATTATTAGACCAATTTTTAAATGAATGCATAGGGTCTTATGTCATACCTATTTACCTCAGTGGCCATGGTTTTCTTTGAGAAACATATAAAACTTTCCCATCTTTTATCTTCGACATCTTGAAATCAGAAAAGGATCCTTTTCTTCCTTCTACATGCATGACAATACTCTATGAGTGTCGCTTCTACATATTACTTTTTAGTTTTGTCATCGAACATCTAATTAATTAGCCATATCATTAACAATCTCTTGCTTCATTTTTTCAAACATGATAAAAATCTTTGACTTGGATATGTCCCCGATTGTTTTGGTAGCTAATCCACCTCTTGATCTTGCATTTCCTACCCTTTTCATAGTAGCTCTTGAGTAATTTTTACAAGCTCCACAAGTTTGTTCAAAATTATCTTTCGAAATGTCCCCGATCCTATCACGTCTACGAATCCATGTCATCCTCACTGAATCCCTTTAAAAATAGTAATTTGAGATAGTCGGTGGTATATCGATGGTGTTTCTTGAATTTTGAACGCATAACAAGAAACTTTCTAAATAGTCTTCCAATGGTTCATGATTTTTTTGTTCCATTCTATAGATTTCATCACCTCCCCGCTACTCGTCTACAATAATCTTGGTACTTTTTGAGGAATTTCTCATTCATTTTTTCCCACATGGTTACAACATTTCTTCCCAATCCCATGAACCATCTCAAGGCTGAATCCTTGAGTGTAGTAGGGAATATATTCAATTTATGTGCATCAATAGTATAATCATAGCTTCTGCACAGAACATCAAACTCAAATAGAAAGGTGTCTAGGTCTTCTGCCATGGATCCATGAAAGTTGGGCAAGGATGAGGGAGAAATATTCTTCATACCAAAGATTTGCATTGTTGTCAATGATGGGGAACTCAAAGGTGGTTGCCCCATTTTTAGCATTTTGATTTACTTCTTAGGCTATCCCAAGTTGTTCATGTGCATCTTCAGAGCCTTCACTTAGAGGATATTCTTCAGAAAGAAAACCTAGTATAGAGGTTTTTTCGCAGAATATTTAAAGGTAAATGAAGAGATCGTGTTACTTATGGATTAGGTAAAAATATACCATGGGCATCCCTTGTGCGATGGATGCATCAACTACTCAAATCATTCAACAAAAATTAGTATAGGGTCTAGTTTGTGGTGAATTCCTAAAACCTAAAATGCTTCTAAGAAATGAAAAACCCTCTTCAAAAATATCATATTAGTAGTATCCCCAACAACGGCACTAAAAATAGTAGTGCAAATTAACTTGCAGAAATTAGTATGATGTTTATTAATCCACAATAATTTAATTATCAGACCTAGGGATGTAAAATTTCAACATTTCAAGTTACCTTGATGTTGGGAGGTATAAGGGAAAATTGTTGTCACTACAATTAGGAAATAAAATGCTGGAAATGAACTAGTTTATGACTAGAAATGAATACTATGGCTATCATCAAAGCATGTAAAATACTAGATCATAAATAAAGAATAAGTTGTTGCAAATATAATCTAATCATGCAAGAAACTATAACAACAAACAAAAGGAGAGGGTTAGCAGACCACAAGTGGGCCCTGCCTTGGGTGTTAATCCCTCCTAAGGCTTGTGTCTAATTTTTTTAACAAAACTCAGATTTTATTCAATAGCATGAAGATTACAAATGGAACGTATAATAAAATCTCTACCTATGGATCGATCCCTTTCCTACTGACATTAGCATTTTTTTATATTCTTCCCTTTAGAAGAGACATGAAGAGACTACCTCATTACTAATAGTTACAATTTGATTAAGTACAAGATCATAACCAAGCAATCCGGAGATTCTCATGCATGTAACAAAACTATTAAAAGGTGTCCTCATACAATGACATAACTAATTTCTTGGTTTAAAAACTAGTTATCAAATTAAATCAACTAGTTCCTTGTTGGAGTTGTAAAGCATAATCAAGTGATGGTGTTGAATCTTCTTTATGTTCTCATAACTGCTCCTTTAGCAACACGTGAAAACTCGGG
The DNA here is from genome assembly GCA_018340775.1 of Taxus wallichiana var. yunnanensis. Classification (NCBI taxonomy): domain Eukaryota; kingdom Viridiplantae; phylum Streptophyta; class Pinopsida; order Cupressales; family Taxaceae; genus Taxus; species Taxus wallichiana. The sequence goes on along the minus strand of CM031233.1, from coordinate 129,074,568 downwards.
TGAAGTGTCCATGTTTCTCAAGCTTTCCAAAATTACAGTCTTTTATATGTGTGTGACCTCCTTGGCTATAGGTGCTTTGTTGTGGATGAGAGTCTCTTTCCATTGTGAATAAGCTTTTTTGGCTTCTTGTTAGTGGATACACATAAAAAATCATTAGCAATCAAGGATAAAATTTATTCAAATCACTATTTAATCATCACATTGCATTCATATGAATCAATGCATCCATATTCCACAAAATAAAGTAAAATTAGTAATAATTATATTGACTAATATAATCACCATAAGTTCAAGATATATAAGATATGTTCTACAAGTATATGGGAAACACAAGTTGAGGAGGTACACATGGATTAAAAAATACAACAGGTGAGGCATTTTAATGAGTAACTAAAAGGGCTCATCAATAAGATAGATGTTTTTTTTGAGAAAATTCAGAAGATTCTGGGTAAGCATAATGGAAAATTATCTTTTATATGTTTCAATTATCGTCAAGTAGGGCCTTTGTGCATCAAAATTCCCTCATAAGAAAAAAATAGGATAAGGATTAGCATTAAGAAAAGGGTAATAAAAACATCAAACATAAAAGGAATATCAAGGGAGGGGGAAAGAGAAATTTATTCAAAAACAAAAGGAACCTCTACTCCAAAGAGGATTCAAGTTCAAGTGAATCAAGTGATACTAGAAGTTCTATAAGTGAGAAGGATGAAACCTATAATGAAACTTTGTTCATGGATTTTGAAACATCACATGAGAGAAGCTCAAGAGATAGGTATGTCAGTGAGGATGAAGTATCTAGATGAAGAGGAAGCTGAGGTAAATCTTGAAGAAGAACTGATAAGTGCCTTGGATGAATTGAAACATCAAAGGAAAAAGAACAAAAAATTGAATATAAAGATGAAATAATATGAAGAAAAAATTAAGATCCTTGAGGAAAGGAAGAAGAAGAAAGATGAAGATGAAATCAAAGAACTTGAAGCCTAATTAGAGTTGATCTCATCCTCCCTTAAATTCAAAGAAGAAGAGCACCTGAAACTCAATACTGAGTTGAAGTCACAAGTTGACAAGCTGAAAAAAGATTTGAATGCCAAAGAGGACACCTACATGAGACATGAAGAAGAATTGATATCCTTGAGAACTAAATTAGAGGAAATAAAAGAGAGACTGAAGATGTATAGAAATATGGAAAATATATTTGAAACCTTGAATGGAATGCTAGATAGACAAAAGGAAGTAGGTGATAAAACAAGTCTAGGCTTCACAAAAGAACCTATGAAGAAGTGTGAAGAGGAAAAATATGAGTACAACAAAGAATCAGACATGAATATGACCAAGGGAACAAATTCAATAAATAAAAATCGATTAGGAAACCTAATTATTTCGTGTGTATGAGAGAACATTTGATTGCTATTAATTTTCTTGTCACAATTTTGGACATAGAGATAAGGAATGTAGGAAGCATGTCATGAATGATCTTATATGGAGGGATATAAGAGAAGAGAGGAAAAAGACTCAAGAGGTATGAATAAGATAGTTTGTTACAATTGTAACATGATTGGACATGTTGCTAGAAATTGTTTTAGTCATGAGAGTGCTAAGTATGGTTGGAATCTCAGTCCATATCTATATAGAAGTAAGAATCAAAGCTAGGTGTTTCAATTTTCATAAACTTGGACACCTTGAAAAGACGTGTATGCATAATCAGCCTCCCTGCATAACAACAAGAATCAAATGGTTAAAAGGAATATTAAAAAGGTATATGAGGTGAAAATTAATCCTGAGAAGGTGCTAGAGGAAGTTTTAGGAGAGAAAAGATCAGAAAAGATATCATAAGGTGTTGATAAGAATAAGAAAATGGAAATAAATCCAAGTGTTATTCATGGGAGAAGAAAAGGGAATGAAACACATCATACATGCTTGAAAAGAATTGAAGTATTAAGAGATGAAGGTAGAACATCTAGCAATACATCAAAGAAGAAGGAAAAAGTTTCAATGGTAGGAAAAGGAAATCTTGAGTCATCATGATCCTTTGATGACTATATTCTATTTTGACATGTTCTCACAAGGTGGTGTGCCTTCTCTAAGATTCTAGAAAGCATATGTTAGTTGAAAGAAGCAAGTTCATCCCTTTATTAGACTACTAAGTTAAAAATCAAGGCTTTCTCCATGGTGATGCTGAGAACAATCCAATATGTGGTTCTACAAATAAGCTTCCATCAGTTGTTTCTAATTAGATTCCTCATCATGTTTCCAAGGGTGCTTGATAGTGGAGAGGTTTTAGGAAGTGAAAGGCCAAATATTTGGTAGTGGATTCAAGAACTAGTAAAGTGGAATTGCAAGAAAGAAGAAAGGGTAGAGTACACTGAAAATATGCATCCAGTTTGTAATATGGTTGGGTGCAATGTGAAAGTTTGATTTCTTGTAGCTTTAGGTAAAGAAGGATGTAATGGTTCTAGGGGAGGTACATGAGTTTGGTTCATGATGAACATAGACCCCTATAAATGGCCAAAGTTGGGCTAGTAATCATGAAAGGCCAATTATGCGATTTAAGGTCAAAATAGCATAATTCACTAGCTTAAGGAAGAGTTGAGCTTGGTGTTGAGCATGGTGAAGTGAGATGGTTGAATATGGTGAGATAGGTAAATTTCCTTCAAAGGAATATTGCTTGTGTCTAGGGGTCTTGGATTAGTCAAATAGAGATCACTCAAGGCTGGTATAGGTGCAAAACAGTGAGACAACAAGGTATGAGGGTAGATTATGTTGGTTTGACATGTTTTCTTGAAAGAATCAAGTTTGAAACATGATGAATGGTCAAAATAAGGACAAGTAAGAGGAGTACAATCCTAAGGGGAGCTTGTGGACAAGGAGAGCTAGTTTCTAGTCCAAGGAAAAAGGTGTGAATAAGGGTATGTAGCTGATTGTATCCTATAAGTGAAAAGTGTAACATCATCCAAGGGGGTCTTCCTTGAGGCAATTTTTTGATTTAAAAATGTTTATCTGCATGTTGATCATGTTCTTAGTTATCTAACCCTTTGTTATATATGTCGAGGTGGAGAGAGTGTTATCGAAACTAAGTGTGACAGTGTTTTCCATCAAAGTTTCTAAGTATGTTGTCATCAATGAAAAAGGGGAGATTGTTTAACCCTAGTCATTTGTGTTGTCATTGATGTCAAGTGGAATTGATGGCAAAGGTGTGAATGGTGAAGTGAAGTTTAGGAAGAGGCATGAAGGTTGATTGGTAGTAACTTCTCAATTATAGTTGTAGCTTACAAAGTATCCCTATATATATCTCGTTGATCAAGAAAATTTGTTCTCACATGGGTGAATTCCGATCTTGAAAGTCACCAATAACCTCGAAGTATGGAGGGCTTAAGGTACCTCAGATGTGGATGTAGATCTATGGGCGCCAAGAATATAGATGTGATAATGTCTGCAAAACTAAAACAAATTAAATTAGATAACAATATGTGGGGTTGCCTAGACAGGCGAAGGTTCCAAAAATTTCAACTTCCTTGGAGGATGTCATCCCCCATGTCTAGAAAGATGTAAATGAACGATGAGCAGTACGTAACATGGATTACATAAAAAATTATATATGTCAGAAAATGAAAATACCGATAAAGAAATCAATAACTTAATCAAAGCAAACCAAGCTTATGTGAACCAACAACAATTTTGAGGCCAAATTTTCCAAGAAATGGATTTGTCAAAAGAACCACATAAGACTTGCAGGAGATGGACGTGCTAAAAGAACATGCTAAGAGGTGGATTTTCTAAACACACTACAAAGGCATGAGTATGGCATCAAAATGGCAATGAAAATAAGAAGCTATAACACCAAAGGTTCAATATGATTTAAAAAAATTGAAAGGAAGAAGGGGAGAAGGCATGTATATATAATCTAGGGAGGGGGTTAACTAAGGGATGTTAGATAACCCTAGTTTACAAAAGTAACCTTGCTTACAAGACATGATTTGCATGAGAATAGATTTGATATGAATTATATTTGATTAAGCGGGGCTCATGATTCAAAAAGAAAGGATGTGATATTGAGTGGGGACATGATTGGAAAGGTTAGGTGGAATAATGCATCCCATGAGGATTATTTTTAATTTAGGAGTGGGATGTTAGATGTGTATATTATTATTCAATTTATGGGTGGGGCTCATGAATTGAATAATATTGGCATATTGATTATTAAGGGAGGTGAAATAATTTGATTTTATTGATTGGGGTTTATGGTGAGTGTAATAGTGGATTTGATGTGGATGAGTGTGACCTAATTGGAATATTTGTATAATGAGGTTTAAGGGGATTAGTTAATCAATCACAATTGATTAATTAAATATGTTGTTTTGATGGGAAATGGGATTCAAATGGATAAGCATACTGAAGGAGAGAAAATTTTTGGTGATATAAAAATTTGGTGTCTAAATTTGCCCATTTTTGTTGAGTGGTTTGCAAGAACAAGCCATGAGACAAAAACGATGAAAATATTGAGTGTTCCCCCTTAAATGTGGGATGGACAAGCTAAGGAACAATGATCACAAGTTTGACAAAGATATATGGTAAAGATTGGATGGGTGAAGAAAATATGGATGAGACACATAACCAAGGAAAGATGCCCTAGACAAAAGGATTGCAAGAACAATGAAAAACATGGAAGTGAATCCAATATCAAATCATTCGAGGATAATTGTTGTCTCAAAGGAGATTAATGACAATTTTCTACGGACTAAAGTGAGTGGGTGAAGATCATTGCAGTATGGATGTAGGCTGCAATGACCAATGGGTCATAGGAAAACATCAAAGTATGTGAAAGGTATGTTAAATCCTTCATATGCGAGAAATCGAACCAAAAACACACGTCTCGTGAAAGGGAAGAGGATGAAAATAATGATGCCCCAACATAGGGCATGAAAATGACCAAGAAGGAAAAGTTGAAGATGGGTGGTGGAATAATATGCCCAAAGGGGGAATGAGTATGGCCACAAAGGTGGACATTGAGAGTAGATTGGATAGAATTTTGAGATAAAATGTCCTAAAATGAGGTTAATAATTTTAAGTCATGGAAACGGTGGGGAAGATTACAATCAACATTTTCTCGAGAAAAACTAGAATAATCACTTATGAGGGAAAATGTGATAGCTGATGGTTTCTATGGTATCCTTGAAGACAAAAATATCATGGGAAGAAATAATTAGAAACTAATATGATGATGCCCATGCGAGAGGAATGATGAAGATAAAAGATGCGACAAAGTTCTCAAAAACAAAAGAGGTCAATTATGCGAGAGAAAAGGATGATAATGTGATGTAATGAAATCGATCAAAGAAAGTGGTATATAAATGGAGAAACATCAAAAGTGATTGTGAATGTTAGGTGTGAGGGATGTGTTAAAGGATGTAATGAGAAATAGAAAAGGGAATGGATGGGAGTAGTAGTTGATTATAAGAAGAGCAAGAAAGGTCGAAGGTGAAGGAGACAAGGGCATGGAATAGAGTGGATGGAGATGGAGGAGGAGAATAAAAATGGAATGAAAGGGGAGGAAGAGGATAAAAAAATGGAGGAGAGGAGAAGGGATGATAGGGGAACAAGGAAATGAGAAGACAATAAAATGACAGAGTAGAGGGTGAAATTATGAAAAAGGGAGAGAGTTATTCAAAATGAAAGGCGTGGAGGAGGGTGAAGTAGATGAAGGGAGAGAAGTAATGGAAAATTAAAGAGATGATAGAGTAGAGAAGATTAAAGGAACCGGATCATGGTGAAGAAATCCAAGGAAAAGAATATGGAACTGACCGCATGGAAATGCATGTGGATGATGTGATGATAAATAAATATGGGACAATGCTAAAGAGCTAGGTTATCGATGGGGAAGTAAGAAGGAAGCACAAGGTAAAACAAGGAAGAAGAAAAAACATGGGAAGTGAAATAAGACGAGGATCAAAAAGGAAGAGAGGAAAATGGAGAAACTTATGTAGAAAGAACGAAACAAATAATGGAGATATTCGATAAAGAGTGAGTAGTATTAAGAACGTAAATAGAAGCTAGAGGGGAGGAATGACATAGATTGGAAAATATGCGGAGATGCATGAGATAAGGAGAATTTGATGAGAAAAGAGAGAGAGGATGTATGATGAAGACAAAAAATAAATTGGCAAGGAAGAATGGAAGATGGAGAGATGGCGAAGAAAAAGACAGGAAGGGATAGAAGAGGGAATTCTGGCAAAGAAATGCTAGGAGAAATCCACTAATAATGATTGGAGGGCACGAGAGGAAGGAAGGAATGAAGAATAAAAGGGGAATTTTAAAAAGAGGGAGCAGGTTGGTGTTGAATGAGGATGAATGAATTTCAGGATAAGTCCACCGATAATCATTAGTGTGTAAATGGAAGATGATGATGAAAGAGTATTAGGGGATGATCAACAGCAATGGTGAGTAAACATGGAGGTAGATATGTGGGAGAATTTGATAAGATGGAGTGGAAAAAGTAAAGAAAGGAGGGATAACGAATTGTGTGAGGATGAAGGCAAGGAGAGGATGCAGTGGATGAGGATGAATTCAAGAAGGATGAAGAAGTAAGACATGGAAATAATGGAAAGAAATGATATAAATGATGATGGATCAAGAAAGTGAAAATGGGGAAAAGGAATGTGTCGATAAGTAGAAGATAGGAGATACAATTTGTGATATGATAGGCTGAGGAAGGAATATGGTAGGGAAAAATTGTGGTCATTAGGGGAAGTTAGGAGGAAGAAATGATCAATGAGATGAGAAGAAGGATGAGGCAAGGGAGAAGTTTAGAATGATGAGTTCAACTTAAGGGGGACCAAGAAGTGAGATTGTCTTATGACGAAGTGGTTAAGTAAGATTTCCAAGCAAGGGATGATGGAGATGAAAAGTGGGCAAGTAGGAGGTGGTATTTACAAGAATGGAAGAGGAGGTGAGAGGATGTGATGATGGGGAATGAAGAGAAAATGTGGATGGTGATAATGTGGAGTGGTGGGTGAGTGCAAGATGATAGATCATCCTTAAGAGGGACTCTTAAGTAAGATCACTAGGTCGTAGGAGGAGTTAAGTAAGATCACCAAACCGGCAATGATGATATGGAAGGAGAAAGACAACATTGTATTAGGTATAGGTGTGGAATGGTTGGTTAGAGAAGATGATTACGATGAGAGATGAGAGACAAAAGATGAGGGAAATATGATGGGATGTGGAAGGGTCAGATGGAAAACCAATCTTAAGAGAAACTCTTAAGTAATATTACCATGCGACGGGGATAGTTAAGTAAGATCTCCAAGCCAAAGAAGAATAAGAAGAATGGTGAGAAGAAATAAGTGTTGGATAGAGTTGATGGGAGGAGGGTATGACAATATGGATCTGAAGGGGAACCATGTTTCGAACCGAATGGGAGGTTAAAAATAGGGGACCACTCAAGGCATTACACTTGTAGCTAATAACATGTGTTAATATATAACCAATGAAAGCTAGCTATACCAAAAGACCATGAGGGAGATATGGATGAAATATTCTCATAAACCTAATGTCGATGCAACAAGGGGCTTGAGATGTAACTTGTATGTGGGAAGAAATTTATCCAAAAGTGGTGTTTCCTAATTCTATGCCCCAACTTTTGGAAAGGGGAAGAATAATAATAGAATAAAGTTGATCAATACGGGAAGCTTTCTAAGAATGTTGATGAAAGGAAAGTTGATCAATGTGGGAAACCTTCAAAATGTCATAATAAAAGAGTAGCCATCATTCGAGGGTATGGTCTACTTTATACATAACATGGATGGAAAGAATAATATATATAATAGCCATCCTTCAAGGGATTGGTCTATTTATTTTGATTTTTCTTTGACTTTGATTTGCATGCTTTTATTTTTATTTTCCTTTTTTCTCTTTATTTTTTTGCATGAACAACTGTCCTTCGAGGGATCAGTCTATTTTTTTGATAACTTTACTTTTTCTTTTGCATACATGAATTTTAGATTTACATGGGGGAGAGCTGGGATAGCAAAGTAGATCACTTAGGAGGGGATAATGAATGTACAAGAGACACCCTTGGACCCTTTACATGACTGCAATAGGAGAATGAGAGGGTGATGGATGTAATGATTGTGGAGTTCTCACCAAATGGGAGAACTTATCCATAATGAAAATGCTATGGATAGAGACATGGTGCCCATATTTAAGGTCATATCTAGGAAGTGATGGTAGACCACATAATTCCATATCATAACAATGACAAATGGAGAGGGTTCGTGATGGAGGAATGATCTAAGGATATAACTAAGTTCTCATTGGTAGATACTCTAACAATAGTATGGCTGCAAATGCAACTACATTAAGAGGTTTTGTCTCTGGTTTACCACCAAGGGAGGGAATACATTAATTTGCAATAGGATGAGATGATATTTTTCAAAGGATTAGATGTGATAAACAAGTGGGAAATAAACTGTTCTTAAGGAAGTGGAAAGATGACCACAATGGTGGATTTTGATGAAAATAAATGGTGCCCCAAGAGAGATAAAAATATGGCCACAATGGTGGAATTTGATAAGGAAATAATTAAAAAAAGGTCCCTCAATGGTAGGACAAACATGGCCTCAAAGGAATACTTGATGAAAGAAATATGGTTCCCTAAATGAGGCACGAATATGGCCACAAATGTGGACTTTGGAATAAATATGGCATCCGAAAAGAAGGGACACGTATGGCCACAACGGTGGACTTAAAATGAAAAACGTGGTCCCTCAAGGGAGAGAGAAATATGGTCACAAATGTGGGCTTTGGAATAAATATGACGTCCCAAAAGAAGGGACACATATGGCCACAATGGTGGACTTAAAATGAAAAACATGGTCTCCTCAAGGGAGAGACAAATATGGCCAAAAAGTGGGCTTTAAAAAGAGATAAAGATTTGAACAGGATTAATTTAAATTGGAAGGATTTGGATGAGGTAAATAAAACAATGTCACAGATTAAAGTCCCCCAACATTAATGGGGTTGTATGGATGGATGTAGAAAATATGCTAAGGATGAGGGGAGGATGTCCCCCTAGCAATTAGATGTGGATAAGTTAATGAATGTCAAAGGAGTTTAGATAGGATTGTTCTTGTTTTGGATTGGATAACCGATCGGAGACCACAAAGGTGATGGAAAGATAAACATTATTGAAAAAAATGAAAGACCTTCCTTAGAAGGAATTTCATGTGCAAGAGGGATGTTAAGGGATGATGTGGATGAAGGAATTGTGGGAAACCCAATGGATGGGATAAAATTGGATGAGATGTAGATGGAGAAGGATGTTTTCCCTGAGTGAGGAAATTGTCTTTCTAACTAAGGTTATGGATGATTTTCCAAAGGCCTTATAATGTTCGATGCCATGCTCGAGGTATGATGATAAGTGCAATGTAATTGGGATTGAACCACGATGGCTTCAAACCATAGGGATTAAAGGATTTAATGGGAGAAAGTGTGATGGCAGATATTCGAGTTAAATATCTAAAAATGTCTATGTGGGACCCAATCAAAGAGTCATGGGGAAGAAAATCTTGTGGGTTTTGATAGAATATTTTAGCTTGGATGTAGATTTGATGGATAAATTATGTGTTTTAGAAGACAAATCAAATTTGGTTGGAGGATTGTATTGTTTGGATTGGGATTTAGGTGAGGATGTACATTGGATGGGTAGATTATATGTCTTGGATGAAAAATAAAATTTGGTTAGAGGATTGGATTGTTTGGATTTGGATTTATCATTATAAGGTGTATTAGATGAACCAAAAGTATCAATATTGAATTGCTAAAAGAGGGAAAACCTAACTTATTATGAGGATGTGTAGGAGAATTTTGGGGATGCTTTCCATGAGCCTTAGATTTTGATCGAGATGATTTACCTTTGGTGGGATGATAATAGTCTTGACTGGAGGATCTAAAGGTGGTGGTGTGGGTGTGGATATTAATGGTGAAAGAGTACTAAAACAAGAAGAGGATATTGATGGAGAAATAGGTGTTTATATGATGTGATTAATGAGATCTATGTGAGATGTGGATTGTTTAGATTTTAGTTTGGTAAATGTGGAAATAGTTGATTTTATAGTGGGGGAAACAGACCCCCCTTGTTTTTATCTCTGGTGGATTTTCTAATTGAGAGGATTTTGTTGGTGTGATAGAAGTATTAGGTAAACAACATTGGGATAAAACTGGCGATGTGGCCACGGGAAAGGGTATAGATATAGATGACAAATATTTCTAAGGTAGGGGTAAGTGGATTTGTTGATATGACATATCTACGGGTAATTGGGATAAATAGGGAAGTAGGCATAATTGAGATATTTGGAGATGTAAGTGATGTGGTGATGGGTATGTTTGTTGTAGATGTGGTTAATGGGTTGAATATGATGGGTTGGGGTACAAGAGATGTGGATGAAGTGGTATGTATACTCAAAGTTGATGTTGATGTGGTAAAGGTAGTTGGTGTGGTTGGTATGGAAGAAAGTGTGGAAGGAGGAACTGGGATTGACTCTAAGGATGGTTTGATGGGTAAAGGTGGAATCGATGCAGGTAGGGTAGTCAAATCTACTGAAGGGGATGTGGTAACCGATGTAGTAGATGTGATAGGTAATGTGGTAATATCAAGTGTAAAAGTAGGTGCGGATGGTTGTTTCATAAATATTTCGAATGGGGTTGATTTTGTAGGTGGGGTTGTAAAGGTACATGTGGTAGAAATGGGTTTAGTTGGGATGGTTATAGAGATGAGTGATGTAGGTGTAGTAATAGGTGTGTTTGATGCAAATGTGGGTGAAGGCATAAATGTGAGATATGTAGAGATGTGTGTGGATATTAATGGGGCCGAAATGTGTGCTAAGGATGAATCAAATGTGATAGATTGGGGCATGGTTGAAGTGGATGAAGTAGATGGTAAAATCAAATTTGATGCAGATGTGGTAAGGGTAGGAGAAGGTGTAAGTTCAGGACAAGTAGTAAAATTTGATATAGGTGTGATAGTTGTGGATATGACAGGTTCCGAATAAGGAGTGGGAATAATGTCCAAGGTAGGAACATGTGGAGTTTTTGACAAGATGAGGTCTTGATTGACAGTGTTAATGGTGTAAGCATTTGATAATTGAGATGTAAAAGGGGCGGCTTGATTTTTGGTGGTTAATTAGGAAAAGGTTATGTAATTATATCAAAGGTTGGCTAGGTGAAATGGTGGAGATGTTTATTTGGATATCCCCTTGATTTATAAGATGTTGGATGTGATCTTTGAAGGAATGGCATTTCTACATGTCGTAATGTTTGAATCGATGATATTTACAATAGTGGGTTTTTTGATACCATATAGGATTGGGTTGTGATTTTTCCATGGGTCACATGGGATAAGGTTGGATGGAGTTTACGGCCATCAACCTATCAAATACTAAACTATATGATTCTCTTAAGGGAGTGTAGCTGATTATTGGTTGAGGGGCTCATTGTTGAGGACATATGCTAGATGTAGATGTAGATGAGGGATTAAAACCATGACGTTATCCATACCCTTAAATGTGTCATTTTGTGTGGCTGGTTTAGTAGATTCAATTTTAGGTTTGGTTGATCTTAGTTTAAGATGACCTTGTTCAATGGCATGGGTTTCGAGTTTGTGAGCCATTGTGAAAACTTTGTCAAAGGTTTGGAATGATTGGATTTGTAAAGTAGATGATATATGTTTCACACATGATCATGAGAAGAGTTCGATGAGTTCAATTTGTGGAAGAGAGAAGGATAGTTGGTTTATAACACCACATCATCGTGTGAAAAATTCCGCGATGGACTCGTTGTCAAACTGTTGGATGATGTATAGGTCAATGATAGTGATTTTACACACAATATTGATCGAAAAGTGTTCTAAGAATAACTACGCAAGTTGGGAAAAGGAGAATAAAGAATATTTTGGGATACTATTGTACCAGTCCATTACGGGACGTCATAAGGACAAGGGAAAAGTGTGAAGTATTAGGTCTTGATCATGCGCAATAAGACAACATGCATGTTTAAGTGCACGTAGATGTTGTTAGGGCTATTCCTTGCTGTTGAAATTAATAAAATCGGAAGTTTCTTCTAAGGAGGGTAAGGATTGATAGGAATTGATAGATGAATTGGTTCATTCTAAATATTTTGTAGGATAAGGTATTCTTGTGCCAAGGTGGTAGCTTCTAGACTAGTCAATCTATTCATCAAAGCATGAGTATGATCATTTGAATCAAAGTTAGGTTGGGATTGGATTGGTTTGAAAAGTAGTTTGAGGAGCATTAATTTGTGGGTAAGTTTGTGGATTTGTAGGTGTTTGGAATATTTTTTGATAAGGATTAACATGTGCATGGGTTGAGATTGTTGCATAGGTTGATGTTGAGAAATAAGGACAAGATGTGTTCGTTGACGCGAATGATTGGTGTTGAGAAATATGGACATGATGTAATGTGATCGTTGAGATTTTGGTAGGTTTTTGTGGTAAGTGATAAATAACAATATGAGTGTTACAAGATTGAGATTGCTAAAGAATTAGATGGGTAGGAATGTAAGTGTTAAGAGGTTGAGATGGTTGAATAGTCATACTAGTATCAGATGGAATAGAGTTGACAAAAAGGGATGTGAGTGGAATGTGATCCACCAATTGATGAAATTGAGAGTATTGACAGATTGTGGGGATTTACAAAATACAAAATCATATATGGGGTTAGGAGGATGCCCGACAGGTTTCGAAGGAGTGGGATATATAGTTTGTCGAAAAGGTTAAATTGATGAGGGACATGGGTATTGGTTTCAAGGTGGGGATAATTTTGGATGACATGATCCCCATGAGGCGAAACTATAAATACCGGAGGTTGTGTAATCGAAGGTATGGTCTCAATTTTGGAATATTTTTGGGAGAGATCATTAGGGAAGTGAAATCATTGGATGAAGCAGCGGATGATGTTTTTTGTCATCTTGAGTAAGAGATTGATCACCGACATAAAATAGAGAAACATTTGTTTATAAAGCTTATCAACAAACAAATCAATCGATAAGTTTTTAATCATCATGATTAATTATGAAATGTGAAAAAAAAGTGGATGATGAAGGTGCCTAGAGAACGATACATCTAAGGCTAGTTTCAGTACTTTTGGCTAGGGAAATATCGCACTTAGTTTCTATTTGGTGTTCAAATACCAATAAGTGAACCAAGTGAGAGGAGTGTTTCGATGTGTTGATTTTGTTCTTGAAATTTCAGGAAGTGTGTGATTAGTGAGATGCAAAAGGTTAAGACCCCTATTTAAGCTATCGATAAGGCAAAATGTAGAAAAAAGATTATTTTTAAGGGAAAATGAAGTGTGCAATTTTAATGTAGAAAATCACCCAGAAAAGGAAATTACAATTTAGAAAAGAGAAGATAGGGAAAAATGAGGAAACTTGGAAAATTATTTCCCTATTAATCGATTGCACGTGATAATGACGTTAGTGGCCAAAAATGTCTGGGTACCCTAGAATTGCACCATGCAGAATATAGAATGGGGTTGGTGAAAGGGGATTGGTGGTGTGTTTATGTTTCAATGGTTGTATTTGACAATGTAGTGTTGTTGTCGTGGCTTCGTGGAGTTTGTAGATTTCACCTGCAAAAGAAAATAAAACAATTAGTGCACGTGGTCGACAAAATAAGAAAAACAATACAACGGTCCCAATGACTTTGTGTATTGAAAAGGAGCTTAATTAGAGAAATAATAACTATTCTAGTTAATTATGTTGTGAAAAATTTCCAAATAATGAATTTGTCGATTATTCACTTTTGGATGAAAATGAAGGTAACCTAAACATAATGTAAAAACGATACAACTTAAACCAATACTAATTAAACTTCAATATTTATAAAACATTAGCAAACAAATAAATTAGTTGATGGATGAAAGGAACATTTAATAGATACTAAGCTAAATAAGAATGAAATATGCATTAACAAATATAATAATCATGGATTAATGAAATAATATAAATAAAAATGAATTATGCATGGGTGAACTCATGAGGGGAGGGAGCAAGAGAGCTTAGGAGTTGTGTGGCCGAGTTGGAGATTAGGATGGAAAGAGATTAGATGGAGGGAATGACATGGTTTGTGTGGGCATGTGAGGTAAGGAGTTTAGGGTGAGACCTTGAGTAGTGTGAGGAGAGCTCTAACAGATTGCTTGACCTAGATAAAGGAAATCTAAATGAGGCGCAAGCCACAAATTTGCATTCTTGGCCAAGCATTAAAAAGGTTACTTCACTTTGTTCACCCATGCATGTGGGACAAACAAATTGACATCCCACCGAAACAAGTTCCAATGGGGAGTAAAACTTCCACGTGGGTGAATAAATTTGAGAGCATTACCAAAAGGTAGATTGCTTTAATGTAATGGAAAATCAAATCTCACTTTAGATAAGGGCAATGTCGAAAGTTTAGTGGTTGGTCATACTACACATGGATTTGGTTCTTCACATGTTGGATGAGATTCACATAAAACATGAACAATAAATATATGATTGGCTATGGCACTACACATATTGTTTGTAAATGTGTTCAAAATAATTAGAAGCCAATAGCTATAAAGATATTGTACAGTAACTACCCACATAGCTTGCGTGAATTTGAAACTGAGTTGGAAATAGTTAAAAGCATTGTGTATCAAAATCTTATGAGTATACACACATTTATCCCACCTCTCTAAGGTATTATGACTGGGCCTTCAAAATGGATCATACTCCATTGAGCTCCACTTTGTTGAGATAAAGATTACAGCCAAAAATACAAAAGGAAGGTAGATATTTGATGTCTATATTCGGGGAGATAAAGTGTTGAAAGACTTTGATATAATGGCGACCACTAGAGAGATTAGAGCTTCGGCAGTTAAGTTATATTTGGGAGATGATTTCCCAGTTGTCTTATCTACTTACGAGTTGAACATGGATGTTGTCAATGAATCGAAGGGGTTGATTCATTCTTTATTTTACATTTGATTTTGTATTTATTATGGCATATTACATTATATCAATTATGGTCCAAATTTCAGACCGTGATTTTTTGTTGGGTGATGTGTTGTGAGGAAGACTTGGTTAGAATCTAAGTCAAGGAAGACAAGAGATTGACATGGATTTTGTGGTAAATGTGAGCCGAGAATGGATGGTTAGAGTGGAACTCCGATGGGGTGTTTGTGTGTGCGTTGGATGTGGAAGTAGTTCGACGGGTAGGAGTGGGCCAACTGATTGGTTTGGTTTGCATGGAGTGAGGTGAGCGAAGTGATGTGTTGGGAGGTGAGGTGGGGGTAGTGCTAGTGGGAGATAGAAATTAAAGCCAATGGCTTGAGAGAGTTGGGATGTGAGGGATTTTATTAATAAGGAGGGGAGATAGGAGCTCGGTGAGGTGAGGTACAATGCTTAGTGATAACTAAGGGGATGGGTAGCTAGGATTAAAAAAATTAATTAATAATATTTTTTTGAATTTAAAATTATTTAATAATAATTATAAGTATATAGTTTTATTACTTCTTAATTAATAAAAAAATTTGATATTAATTAGAAACAACCAAATGAAAAATCTCTTACGAACACAACATAATGGCGTACCTTCAAGACGGCCAAAACTAGAATAATTATAAACAAGTCAATAATAAGAATATCATTACCACGAGAAGAATGCGAGAACCGAATCTGTACAAGATGAGAAAAGGGACAAAAAAACAACTAGATGTTAGATCTGGTCTCACCAAGTGTGCCAAAATCTCGATCAAGAAACTTCATTCTCGCAGGGTGAATGTCGATATCGAAGCCACCGAAACCTTTAAGTATGGATGGCTTAAGGTGCCTTGGATGTGGATGTAGATTTGTGGGTTCCAAGAAGATAGATGTTATAATGTTTGTAAAACTAAAATAGATGCGATTAGATAATAATATGTGGGGGTTACCCGACAACACACGCTCCAAGTAGTTCTCAACTTCCTCGAGGATGTCAACCTCCGTGTCTAGAAATATAGAAATGAATGATGAGTAGTACGTAACATGGATTACATACAGAAATCGATATATGTCAGAAAATGAAAATATTGATAAAGAAATCACTGACTTAATTAAATAAACCCAAGCTTATGTGAACCAATGACAATTTTGAGGCCAAATTTTCCAAGAAATGGATTTGTCAAAAGAACCACATAAGACTTCCAGGAGATAGGCGTGCTAAAAGAATGTGCTAAGATGTGGATTTACTAAACACACTACAAAGGCATGAGTATGGCATCAAAATGGCAATGAAAATGAGAAACTATAACACCAAAGGTTCAATATGATTTCCAAAAACTTGATCGAAAGAAGGGGAGAAGGCATGTATATATAATATGGGGAGGGGGTTAACTAAGGGATGTTAGATAACCCTAGTTTACAAAAGTAACCTTGATTAAAAGACATGATTTGAATGAGAATAGATTTGATATGAATTGGATTTGATGGAGCGGGGCTCATGATTCAAAAAGAAAGGATGTGATATTGAGTGGGGACATGATTGAAAATGTTAGGTGGAATAATGCATCCCATGAGGATTATTTTTAATTTAGGAGTGGGATGTCGGATGTGTATATTACTATTCAATTTATGGGTGGGGCTCATGAATTGAATAATATTGGCATAATGATTATTTAGCGAGGTGAAATAATTTGATTTGATTGAGTGGGGTTGACGGTGGGTGTAATAGTGGATTTAATGTGGATGAGTGGGGTGATGTGACGTAATTGGAATATTTGGATAATGAGGTTTAAGGGGATTAGTTAATCAATCAAAATTGATTAATTAAATATGTTATTTTGGTGGGAAATGGGATTCACATGGATAAGCCTATTGAAGGAGAGAAAACAAAGGGTGATACCAAAATTTGGTGTTTATAATATCATTTCTCAAAGTAGTAGTAGTTCACAAAGTATTCATGTGTATATCATTTCTCGGTGATAGTTATAGCTCACAAAGTATCCTTGTATATATCATAGTGTCTGCATCTCAAAGTGAGCTTGTATTTCTTGCTATGAATGAAAATTTTGTCCAAAGTATCCATAAAGGTGTTTTAGAGGTGTGAGGAGTGTTTTTAGTACCCTCCAAGTCATATCCTTCTGTTCAAAGTGGAAACAATATAACAAGCCATGGTGTATGATTCTCTGTAGGTATGAGATGGTATTCCAATCCTGTGAAGGATGTAGGAACCTTGTGAAGGTATAGAAAAGTCATAAATCAGGGTATTCGATACTTAAATGAGAAGAAGTGTAAATGAAGAGTGAGAACATGCCCAGTATAAAAGGGATAGTTTTAGACAAAACTTGAAGGCACATGAGTGTGTTGGGTTTTTCATGAAGAAAGTTTTGGTATTTCGGATAGCTCTTGATGTTTCTTACATGCTCATGAAATGTTTTGAGAATTTTTTTAAGTTTTTATATGTTCAAGTGAAGAAATGAGATTGATGTACACTAAAGGTATGGAAAAGAATGGTATGGTTGGCTCAAAGGCTTTACTGTGTTTCAAATGCTTATTCCCACATGTGTAAGATATCTTTCGCAATGGTGTTGGTATGTATTTTTGAGAACTCAAGGAGATATTTCCAATGAGTCCAACTTTTCTTATTTTGAAGATCTCTCAAGGAAGTTATGGCCATTTAAAGTTTTTCAGATTGGGATGAGAAGGATTTAATTATATTTTGGGTCCTGCATGGTGAGGTAGATCAAAGAAGGGTCATTATAAGTCAACATGCTTCATGCATCCCCAATCCCAAAACCTAACACACACGTGGAGAGATAGGATTAGATAAAATTTTAGGTCTTCCCGTAGTTGCAAATAAAATAAGTAATTTTTGAAAAAAGAAATACGGTCTAACATCAGAAATGTGTAGATGCGTGGAGTCTTCTATTTGGCTTGTTTTTCATGCTCGACATAGAACTAGAAATTCTAAATATTGAAATGGAAAATTTTTGTGAAGGAACATGGAGCTTCCCTATTAGATCATGTGTCACATTGGTTAGATATAGGTCATCAAAAGCCCGACATTAAGAATGAACATGAAGATTTCCTATTAGATAATTTATCACATTTTTCGATACATGTTAGCAAAATTTTGACACTACGAAGTGTGTTGAGATTCCTTATTGGCTTGCTTCTCACAAAGTGGCAAAGTGGAGGTTAAGAATATTCGAACATTACGAAGGTTTAGAGCCTTTCTATTGGTTAATGCTTTGCATTGCGACAAGGCTAAAACCATAAAGGTGCATGGAGTGTTTTATTGGTTTAAGCTTCACACTCGACAAGGATGACACCAAAAATATGCATGGATCTATTTTATTGGTTTAAGCTTCATAAAGTGGAACATCCAGATTTTCATAGGAAATAAATTAATAATTCTTCTTACACTTCACATGGGAAGTCTTACAAATACACTGGGAGATTACAATCCTATACAAAAGGTGAAGTTTTCTAACAACCTCAACCAACCTAAAACAATATTCTCATAATATATATTGTTCTAAAATATATATGATTCAACCAATTTCATACATATTAATAAAAACCATAATAATTACAAATGTAATTATTATGTGGAGCACTATATTTTGACTTTCCTAACATTCCCCCTTAGTGCAAACATGGGGAAAATTTTCCTTTGTACTTGCACCTACTCATGATCTGGTGATTTTCATAGGATGATCACAAACCTCAAGGATGGTTTTGCAAACGGTTGACCAAAAACCGAGAATGGTGTTTTTGCAATTAGTTTACCACAAACCACAAGGTGATGGTTTTGCGAATGGATTACCAACAACCAAGAATGGTGGTTTTGCTATTGGTTTACCACAAACCAAAAATGAAGTTTTTCAAGTGGTTTACCTACAACCACATCATGATATGACAAGTACTATTCTCAGACCTCATCACATCTCATCACAGGGAATAACATGGGAAATTCTATTGAAATATGCTACTCGTACATACATAGAAAAAGATGACATAATGGAAATGGAACATTGGGATCATGTTCCCCCTCAATGTGAAATTTCCACTTATTGAATGCTGCAAATAGGCACACAACAGAAAGCACATACCCACACTACATAGATGTCACCACAGCTGAAGTGGCCCCATCGTTGGCGACTGACGAGAGGTCGTTGAATGACCTCCAACCTCCATTTTCCTCCATCCTCCGGTATCATGCTGCTAGCTCAGCAAATTTGGATTTTGAGGATCAATGGTTACATACCTTACTCGAATGTCGGATTCCACCGAAAATGCATTCGTAAGGCAATTTTTATTTTTTTTACAATTTTTACAATGACTCAATTTTGACACAACATAACACTATGATGACATGAACTGTAACTTTTGACATTGACATGACTTTTACAACATTAAATTTTGACGAAATAACAACTAACACATAAAAAATAATAATGAAATAATCTACTTAATGACACTATTGACTAATTTAACAATTAAACAAACTTGATGGACAAACCACTCACAAATTGAATTTGACAAAAATTTGACAACCAACTAGTGACAAGATAATGACTTGAAACATAATCAACATTTTGACATTATTGATGACATGGTTTTTTTTTTAAAAAAACATAACTCTAAAACTATAGAACATAAAAATTTACTTGACTAAGTAGACACTCATAGACGCACTAGCATCAAAACTAAAGACTTAAGTTAGACTTAAAACTGTAATAAAGAAAAATGTGGGATTATGCAAAATTTATTTAGGCACCAAATTGAAAGATAGTCGATCCACCTCATGGAATTGTTCACTGGGAGTTGAAGCTTGAAACGTGTCACCAAATCATGCAGAAGGAGATCTCAACAGCTATGTAGAAACCAATTCACCTACGTAGACCGCATTTTGGGAAGAAAATTGTCTCCTCTTGTTGTATTTCATCTACAAACTCAATATCTTTGAAAATTTGTAGGATTTCATGTTGAACAACTGTACATGGATGTGATTCAGAGGCATGAGGATAAATAATATTGCTGTGTAGATCTGTGTGGAATTATTAACACATTTCAGGAAAAAAAAATGATGCTTGCATTCACACCTGTGAAGATCATGGACAACATGAAAATGTGGAAGCTGAATGGATCTTCCAAAAATAAAACATTCCAAATGCCTTTTAATGCAAATCACGTGGTGAGGTGTATGCCTTCCACTGCAAGATGAGAGTAATGTACGTTGAACCCGATCTTTTGTAATCGGTGTAGTCTAGATCTTCTACAGGCTTGAATACAAACATGCTAGGTAGAGATGCATATAAACTTGACTATGAAGTCGAAGACGTTTTCTATAAATGACTGTTACTAATGAGCTCCACCAGGTACATCAATAACACCTCACACCATTCCTTATGCTAGTGGTGAAATAAGAGAATATGATGCTACCAAGGTTGATGCAGAAATGAATGAATCATGTTTTGTAGGCATGCTAATGCCATATTTTTAATCTCATAATGTAAATCTGTCATAAACAAAACACAATATATGTAATGTAATGTAAAATCCTTAAAATCACAACACAAATCTCATATCTCAGACAACAAAGGATAACCAAGTTGCCTTGTAGAAAGATTATTCCTCCATCACAAAAATAGGATTAGACTTCACTCTGATACCAAATAAAGTGGAACAACCAGATTTTCACAAGAAACAAATTAATAATTCTTCTTATACTTCACATGGGAAGTCTTACAAATATATAGGAGATTACAATCCTATAAATAAGGTGAAGTTTGTTAACAACCTCAACCAACCTAAAACAACATTCTCGTAATATATATTGTTCTAACAATATATATATGATTCAACCAATTTCTTACATAACAATTACAAACATAATTATTATGTGGAGCACTATAGAATGGATTTCCTAACACTTCAAATCTGTGATAAGTCTAACACCAAAAGGTGCGTGGAGATATTTTATTGGTTTATGTTTCGTACTTTAACAAGGTGAAACCACAAAGGTGTGTGGATCTTTTTGATTGGTTTATGCTTCACAATCTAACAATGTCCTTGTAAGTAAAAGTTAAAAGCGAAGTAAATGTGGATATCTTTCAATGCTTGAATTTTTAGGGTGAATGTGCAATTTTGGTTTGACAAGTATGATCCTCAAGAAGTTGGAAAATCATCGAAACTCAAATTTTACGTGATAAAAATTCCAGAAATTATAGGTAATGTCCTTAAGAAGGTTGGAAAATTGTAGAAAAATAAATTAGGTTGATTTATTGTGAAACAAAGAAGAAATTTGTCATATAATTTTGTCTTAGTTGGGTAATTATGTGTGAAATAGTTCGGATCATGATGTGGGTTGAGCTTCCAAGCATATCTCGATCATGTGAAGATGTAAGGTCGATTTGAGTGAAGAAAAACATGAAAAAACCTTATTCAAAGTGAAGGAGCTCATGGAGAAGCTCAAAAGTCAGTTACATCAAGTAGCCAAATAATTTCCACTTTTCAACCTACAAACATCGAGTTCTTTGAGAACTCTTGTATGTAGAAAGAGTGGTCGTGTGAAGAGTCATTAAACATGAAATGTCAAGGGTATGGTGGCATGTGGTCCTATAGGTGTTTTCATTGATGTAAAACCAAATTAATGAAAATTGTATGATGGAGTATGGTATGATGATACTGTGTATGATGTTTCCATGATGGTTTAGATGTGTACATGATGTTATAAGGAGATTAAGTGAGGTTTGTTTTCTCTTGCAAGCCTATTTAGGTGCCTAGGTGATGTTACATGGAGGTAGGAGCTTCTTGGTTGCTTGAGAATAATTTTTTCATGATGGATAAAGGTTTGGAGAGTGCTTAGGCACTCACATCAGTTTCAGGGTGTAGATACATGTGATTGACTATGTTTTAGGTGCTCATTTGGAGCAAGTATGGATGTTAGGAGGTATGAGGATGAGATTTAGAGCTATATGAGCTCATGGATGAATGTATTTAGGTATATCATGGTGTAATAGGTATTTTTAGTCATTTTGGGTGATTTCATGATGTGTTATAATGTTCTTTCAATTGACCCTATCTTCTATAGTGCAAAACCATAAGGGGTTTCTATACAAGTCTTAATGCATGGATATTTTGAGAGAAAATGATGATATTATGATGATTGGAGATGTTATTATGATGTGTCATGGTGCATTGAGAAAAATTCAGAAGCTTATGATGTGAATTTTGTAAGGTATGTCAGTTTTGTTGAGACAGGGTCAAGAACTAATGCATTTCCAGCTCAACTTGGATCTTCTAATGCTCAACCTAAATTGTGTGATTTTCATGGGACCTTGTGGAATTCAAGGATGTTTCTACATTTATTATAGAAGGTTTCATGAAAAATAATGAGGTCATTTCATCGTCATGTTTTATGAATGAATGTTAAGAAGGAAAACAACTATTTATGAGCTTGAAAGCGGTATGAAATAATTTCTTCCTAAGTGGCCATAATTACTTCCTAGTGCATGGATGATGATTGGAACATGTATAGGAATCCATATTTCCATAAAGGTATGGTAGAGGTCATGGTGATGAGTGGGCCCCACTCAAACATGTCAGTTTATGAAGAAGATTGTTTTGGGACAAGGTTTTCCAAAGGAGTTACATGCTAAATTGACATTGTGGAATGTATGTGAGTTTATATTGATGTCCAAGGATGTTTCAAGATATTTTTATGTCGATACATTATCAAATGAGCTCCATTCAAGTTGATTGGTCAAAGGGTAGTTTTGAGGCCATAAAAAGTAGTGTTCAATAAAGTGAGCATAATTAGAGCTATATATGGAGTTTGGAGATGATTCAAGTTTTTTTGGAAAGATTATTCAGGTAAATTTACAGTTATATATGTTTTTTTATCATGATTATGAGTTTTTATAAGGTTTCCAGGTCAAGTTTTGGATAAGAAGGTCTTTCTAGTGCAGACAGGATAAGATTTTTTAAATATTTGAGTTGTTTGAGGCATGAGATGGATTAGAAAAATCTTTCTATCACTTAAAATGTGAAGAGGGATGAATTTTTCATCTAATTAATCCATTTATAAGTATTTATTGTTTCTATAAAGGTGGTAATAAACTGATATTTGAAAACAATTTTTGGGAAGTTGGATTTAGTGAAGACAAAAGTGGTTGTGGTTTGAGTAGGTGATTGTTTCAAGGCTTATAACTTTCTTATAAGTGTTCTAAAGGTTATTAAATTTATATCAAGTGGTTACATGAAACATTTTGGTATTTTTAAAGTGATATAGTGGCCTAGAGAAGTTTCCAGGGTCCTAAAGGGTGTAGGAAACAACTGTTTTAACAAGTACAAAGAACACTGGGCCCATTAAACGAAATAATTTGATTGGTTGAGCTAAATTTTGACCATGTATGATGTTTAAATTTTAATTTAAACATGTGTGATGATTTATGGGTCATGAATAAGTATGGTTTTTATGTTAGGACATTTTTATCTTTGTGCCCATAGGATTTGACCATTTTTTGAGCATGAAATGTTGTTTTTGGCTAGGCAAACCTACTTGCATTAGTTATGAATGTTATATTTTTATTTTGGGATATTTTTATGATGCATGGGTCAATCAAAAGGAGGGAAAAGTCTTTTTTTTGAATTTTAAATTAAGAGGATCTTATAAAAGCATTGTTTTGGGTACTTTTTGGAACTAGTGATGTGTGTGCAAGAAGTGTGGCCAAGGTGAATTTATTTTATAGGTGTGTGAGAATGAATTGAGATTAAATAAAAAATTTTAAAGGTTGAATAATAGTAGTAATAATGTGTACATATTTCTAAAGGCTTGAGAAGTGAAGGAAGAGCTAGTTGTGAAGGTTTGATCACCTAGGGTTTATATGAGGGTTTGAAGAAGTGTGAGTTGAACTAGTGGTATCCATCAGTTGTGGTAAAAAAATCAGAGATAAAAAAATCATAAGGTGGTTTAATGGGTGATTAATATCATGGGGGTTTTATTCTCCTTACTGGACTTGGTGCTTCACAAAATTAGGGGTTGGTACTCCTTGTAGGGTTGTGTCTCTACTAAACTAGGGGTTGGTGCTCCTTGTGGGGTTGGTGCCTCACTAAATTTTGAAACATATCAATATAATATTGTGTTTTAGTGGGTTTTCTTCCCCTTGAGGGTTTCCCACTTATATCTTGTGTCTTGTGTTGATTATCTTGCTTATGGTTCTTGCACATGTGATAAATTGTTGTATGCACACATTAATGGATGGTTGAATGTTTGTGAGTTTTTGAATAAGTAAATATGAAATATAAATTTAAATTTTTGTAAGGACTGATTCACCCCCACCTCTCAGTCCATTGTGCTTCTAACAATTGGTATCAAAGAATTTCCTTTTGGAGAAGTTTGACAACTTGAAAGGAGATCCTTGAAGCAAAAAAATGGCAAGTGGTAAGGTTATTGGCAAGGATCCCACATTTTATGGAACAAACTATGATTTTTGGAATTTGAGGATGAAGACATTCATTATGTCTCAAGGGTTTGATGTTTGGAATATTTTTGAAGATGGCTATGTTCCTCCTGCTACTCCTATTACCAGTAAAGCAAAAAAGGATGCATATGAACAAAATTCTAGGGATTTCAATGTTATCATTCAAGGTCTTGGAGAATATGAATAGGAAATGGTTATGCATTGAAAATAAAGAAGAGAAACATGGGAAAATTTACAAGTTATTTATGAAGGTGACTCAAAGGTAAGGATTTCAAAGCTTCAAACTTTCATAAATCATTTTAAATCTCTTAAGATGAATGATGATGAGTCCATTACAACATATATTCTTAGAGTTGACAAGGTTGTCACCAAAAACAAAGGGTTAGGAGAAGTAGTGAATTTTTAAGTAGTTGTTCAAAAGGTGTTGAGATATTTAACTCCTAAATTTGAATCCAAAGTGTCTACCATAGAAGAAGATAAGGATTTGACTCAACTGAAGATGGATGATCTACATGGCACTTTGACAACCTATGAGATGAGGGTAATTGATTCTAAACATGCTAAGAAAGAGATATCCTTCAAAATGGAGAACATTTCAAATAATAAAAAGGTCAAATATGAAGATACTACCCTAGAGATTGATGATGAAGAACTATTTTCCATGGTTTCTAGAAGAATGACACTTGGAACTAGTAAGTACAAGGGTAAAATTCCTTTTAAATGTTTTACTTGTGGTAAAGTAGGTCATTTTACTACTAAGTTTCCTCATAGACATGATAATAAAATAAATTATGGACATGATCACTATATGGGGTGTAGGGAAAGGTTCATGTATGTCTAGTCTAGTCTATATATGGGGCGGGGCTGGGCAGTTGCTCCCTATAGATCTCTCTGGGGACCCCTCCCCTATATAGAGAGCTGATAGATAAATTATGGACATTATAGTGATCATGAGAGGAAAAATAAGTACTATGATAAATATAAAAAGATTTTAAGAAGAATGAATTCATGAAGAAGAATAAGAAGAGTCTCTATACTAAGAAAGAGGACTATTTATCGATGCAAGTAGTGAAGTTGATAGATCTGATTCAAAGATTGAATCTGATCACAATGATGTAGGTGATGAGGTTATTTTCATGACAAAGGAATATATGAGATCCTCTAGTGGTGGCTCTACTTTGTGGGGTGATATTTCACCTAATTCTTGTAAATAAAATGAAGGAGGAAATGATGATTTAAGGCTTGAATTGGCATGTGTCCAATAAGAATTAGAGCATGCTAAAAATAACATAAATAAGTTTAGCTCACAAGTCAAAGAGTATGAATAAAAGATATAAGAACTTCAAGGGAAACACTGGGTGATTTCGAGAAGCTTGAGGAATTAGTGAGGATGTAACAACCACTTTTGCCACTTATCATCTAGGGAATTATTTTTAACTTTATGCTTCACAATTTAAATATCCATACATTTAAATAAACATTAAAAATGAATGAAATTTTTTTTCTGATAACTGTCATAAACCATGTACAACTACATGAGAGTATATAGATCCTACTTGATCCCCCTCAATTTTTTTAGAAGCCAATACATCAAGTGTATCCTTTGGTTTTTTCTATTTCAAGAAATGATAATTAAGTGATACTCTCTAAGTGTCTACCTGGGTTTTTCCATAGAATCCCACTAGGCATCCCTCAGCTTAGACCTTGGTGAAATCACGACAGTGTAATTAGTAGTTACACTACTTTGATCAAATTTTTAGAGACATGTATTCCATGCTCGGTTCCATGATGACACAATCACCATTGGGAACTTGTCATCTCACCTAATCACTTATTCAGTTATATGGATTAACATTCAACAATGGTGTTATTAGGTTCATTGTTAAGATTCTTAAGTAATCATTAACATTCATTCGAAAGGCTCACTTAGCATTACAAGAGAACCCATGATAAAGGAATCATGTTGTTGTTGTGTCCTTAGTTGTTCTAAAAGACCCGAGGGGGTCTTTATGGTAAGAGCCCTAAATATGGCTTGTCCTCACACATAAGGAAGATACTGTCCTTAAAAATTTTCACGTACTGGTTCCCGTTTTACATGTTCTAAGGTTTATTTAGAAATCTTAAAGAGTTTTAAATGATAACAATAAATATATATTGTATTTAAGTATTACATACATTATCCTCATCTTCGTGTGAATTTCATTTCATCACACTTAGTGATAACTAATATACCAAATAGGTAGTATTCAAGTAATGAAAACTCCCATAAAATTCCCATACCAGTTATGTGAATTGTGATTGAAAAAATCCTAAACTAGTAATTTGCTTATCCAAAAGGCTCATCATAAAACCATTCCAACTTATAAACTTGGAATTCAATTATTTTTATAGATCAGCTTACTGATTCATGCTATAATGTACATTATTTCATCTTTTGATCTAGGGCCGATCATGAAAAATGAGCATTATAATAGCTACTAAATTCACACCCCAAACCCAAGATTTTATTTCACAAATACCCCAATAGGTTGAATGTAGTTCTCGTTCGGGACTATATATATATAACAACATCAGTTTAATTTTTGTCTAAAAGATGGAGTGTCCTTTACCATAAACCTTCATCACTCATTAATCACTAAATCCTTACATGGTATCTACTATGTTGGTACCCAAATTTAATCTCCTTAAAAGGCTAAGCAACATCACATATTTGACAGGACACTCAGAGGCAGATAGATGATTATGTATGTCATTTTGTAGCTAGGGAAGCAGTCTATCTGACTCTTTAGCACATAGGCTTTGGAAGGAGTGGGTAGCACCTTAAAAGGATGTGATCTTATCCTAACTATTTTAGGTTGTGCCTTTCAACCAAGGTAAGAGAACCTATTTTGTAACCTTTTTATTAAATAATGTTGGTAAATCCTTCTTTTGCACAAATTTTATAGACAAGACCTTGGGAAAATATGATCAACACACCAAATCTAACTCTCACGAGTTGTCACTTCTAGATTATGGAGATATTTTCAAAACAAGGCAAAGGTTACTAAAGACATTGGGAATCCTGATTGTTTCTGCATGTTTTGGTGGTAGAAATTATGCATTTGCACACACACATGACAAACAAGGGTAGTACATGTAGGATTGGTTGTTTTTAAATGAATTTTTTTGTGGGAGGTGAGGTAGAATGAACTTGATTTGCCAAATCTTTGAGATTTTTTTACAAAATGGGAGCTTACACAATAGAATGCTTCAAGATAGCTAAAATTTTCCTTTAACCAGAATGTGTGCTTCAATGGAGGCCCAAATCAACATGTTTTCACACAAACTATGAGATTCTAGCACGAAGGCTCGAGTTAGAAGACTCAATAAAACATCAAAATCCAAGATCAATCATGCCTGAGGTACACCCAAAGGATTACAAACAATCTTTGTTAATGATGAAAGAAAAGTGATTTTAAATAATTTATTTCATTCCCAGATGAAATCTCTTCTAAAAATGAAATTGTAGATGCCACTAAACTATCACAAGGATTGAGATCTATGTGATTGAGAGGGATTTTGATACAAGATTGCAATGGGAACAAGAAAAACCATTTGTAGACATTCGAAATGAAGCAAGACACAATTTTACCCAGATTCAACACGGAATAACTCAAATTTGATTAAACTTATCAACAAGGGAAAGTTTCTAGAACAATCTCAGAGCTTGTCAATGGTTGTACACTCATAACCACCTTGACACGATAAAGTTTAACACAAAAGAGATATACTGAGTTTCTCAAATAGTCCCTCAGGGAGACGGGCTCTATCAATCTTTTCTCTTAGAAAAATCAGTTTTGACCCCTTATACTCCAACCATTTGCATGATAAATTCATGCAATTTATAACATTTTTCAACATAGTTTTCCCCCAAAATCCAAACATTGAGTGCACACGTGCTCGCCAAGATCCCGATTGTGATTCCCAAAACCATATTTGTAAAAATTGTCGGTGCTCGGGAGGTGGATCTCTTCGAACATTTCTTGCATTCAACTCTTTCTTCTAGTAGATCACCCTTTCTTTTACTCGCCAACCATTTCCACCCCTAATCTATCCAATCTAGTTCTTTGCATGCTCGGAAGGAAAAATGGAAGATCAGATCAAGCCCAGAGATCAGATCTCATCTTAATTGTAAAAGATGTCCCCGTATTTTCCTCACCAAACCAAGATATCAACAGGTCTTTCACGTGTCAAGGAAAGAAAATCGGGTTGAATCCGACAGTCAGATTGCATATTTAATGGTGAGAGACATTTACAGACCTTCCCCACCAAACCAGGATACTAGATTAATGTTCCTCTTCATTTAGCATACAAGAGACTCCAAGAAATGATAAAAACCATAAGAATACACATCCCCATGAGCTTTGGAGAAAAAATGTGGAAAAATTAGATACAGATGCACAACTGCCATTGATTTCTATTTTGAATTTGGACCATCCATGTGGGAGATTCACTTTAAAATAGGCGTGCAACTTCCCTTTTTCATTTAACAACTTTTGAAAAAATGTAAAATTTTAAAAAAATTCTCCACACCTCTGCCCTTGAGAAATGATCTTGACACATGTCCTAAGGTGGGTCCCAAAGGAACCATGGCCAAATTCTGCTAATTCACCTCTCTTTTGGAAAAGGGAATTTTTTTGAAATTTTCCCCCTACACTCCGCCCTTCCACTCCTAGTATTTGATGTGGGTCCTAGCAGAACCACAATTCATTTTAAACTCTTAACTCCTTTCTTCATAAAATGGAAAATTTCCAAATTTTCCCGAAATCCCGCACCTCCGCCATTGAACTTCCCATCAAATTTTGACTTTTCCTTTCTTGAGCCCTGTGAACCTTTTTGATGTCTTAATCCTTTTGATGACAAGAGGCAAAAATCGAGTTGCCTTCGATAGTCCGCTTCTCATTGCTTTTGACTTTTCAAACTGCCACATGTCAAAATGGCACATTTTGAGATGGTCCCCAAAATTTGAGACCTTGAATGAGCACGAACTCACCACATGTCCTGGCCTAGAAAATTTTGTTTGAAGGCTTAAAGCTCAGTGGAAGGCACCATGTGTCAAGGTTCGAGGCAATCTCCTTTGGTCGTTGAAAAGTCCAAGAAAAAATCAAAGTGAGTGGAGGCCTCCAAGTGTCCTCCTGGTGCTTCTTTAATATAAAATTCAAGGACTGGCCCTCAAACATGCACAGTCTCTCCATGTGTCTCAGGCCTCCAAAACCTTTTTAAAAAGGACTAAATATGGGAAGACCCAATGAAAGCCTCCACATGTCTTCATGGCGCAATTTCAATAACCTTCTAAGGCTTCAAAAATGATTTGGCAGGGGGTGTGCTTCCATTTTAGAAATTTACTCCATTTTTCCAAAAGGGAAAAATATCCAACCTGCTTCCAAAGGATCGCATCTCTACCTTTAACCTTGCCACATGTCTTTCTGTGGGGTCAAAGTAAGACTTTTTCCGTACCACTTAATTTTTTCTTTAACCAAAGCTTGGCGGGGCCGCAGGATGAGTTCAAAACTGTTTTCCAAAGTAGCAAAAAAAAAAAAAGTTCAAGAAACAAACTGCCGCACCCCACCCAATCGAAGAAGCCACGTAAGCACCAAAACAACCAATCAAATTTGAGTGGAGCTATGGGACCAAATTTTCCTTTTTGCTAAACAAGAAAAAAGTGACAAGTTAAAACACTTTCCCACGGTCCCCTGACCAACCAAAAGAGGTCAAATTTCGTTGATCAAAGTATGTGAATTTCACTAGGAGAAATGCCCGTCAAACTGTAAAATGCAAAAATACAATCATTTAAGCCCGGAGATGAAATTTTCTCCAAGGATAGAGAATTTAGAAATCTTACAAGACTCAAATACATTCCTCTGAGCTACATCCATTCATTTATCTTCAAGTATTTAGGAAAAACAACAAGGACAACAAATCCCAATGTGGAAAATGGAAAGAACGAGAGAGCCTGAGTTTTTAGATGAATAGAGAATGGGAGACCCAAATTACAGACCCTTTCCAAATAAACAGAGAAACAAGGAAACAACTATGGATCCATATGTGATCCTTGGTCCAAGAAAGGACTGATTACAACAACAAGAGGAAGGTGGAGACTTTTCAGGCACAATATGGGAAAATAAAATGTGAAAGACCATAAATTGATAGATTTTTAATGGCAAAATGGGGCGAGACTATTTTGAGCACCAACATCGGCTCCGACTCGGGGATGGGCACTCCCTGTGAGTGCCACAAGAACAAGGTAGACCAAGTGCCAAAAATATCCATTAGGCAAAGGATTCAGCTTGTAGAGCACAAAACCAGAACCATCCCCCAAAAATGAACCAAGAAACTAGCAAAAAGCAGCCACAAGAGGCCGTAACCAACAAACTATACACCGTAAAAAGATATTTTACCCCGATTCTAGGTAATCAATCATAGAAATGCTTCAAATTCCTACCATTAAAAGGTAGTTTGAGCAATTCCCCATCCAAGTCCTTTAAGAATAAGGTATGTTCACCAATTCTAATATCAATGGAGTAAGGGCCCATCCATAATGTGTCAAATTTTCCATGCTTTCCCTTATCTTCATTCCTGCTATCCCATAACAACACAAGATCTCCGACATTGAAATCTCTTGGGGTGACCTTCTTGTTGAATAACTTCTTCAGCTTCTCTTTGAACTTTACATGCCTTTAGTGGGATGCCCTCCTTTCTTCATCACGTTCAACAATTTGGTTGATGCGGGCATCATATGGACTTACTTTTTGATCTTCTAGTTGTTAAATGAACTAATATGAGGAAAATTGCATATGCAAGGGCAGCAAGTCTTGATTTCTTTACACCAACTCAAATGGACTCTTTCCAGTGGCTCTTTTAACAGTAATTGATCTGCCCACACAAAAACTTCAACTGCTCACCCCATTTTCTCTAATTCACCTCCAAAGTTCTTCCGATAATCTTGACAAATTTTTATTATTGAACTCAGCTTGTCCATTTCATTGGGGATTGTAATTAGAAGCATATGTCAAATTGATCCCATATTATTTACACATTGCCGCCAAGGGTTTAGCTCTAAAGCTCATGGCATTGTCAACAAAAATTTTGACTGGCACCCCAAACCTACAAATGATATGGTTCAATATGAAGTCCATGAAAATTTGGTGTGTTTCTCTCTTGGTGGGGATTGCCTCCACCCACTTGGTGAAGTAATCAGTGGCTACAAGAATCCACTTATGGCTAGCACTTGAAGGGTCTAAAATCTCACCAATGAAATCCATTCCCCATTGCTTGAACGGGGCTTTAATTGACACATGCTACAAAGGAAGGGAGCCTGAAGCTTTCAATCTTCCAGAGAAGTGCTTGACAACTCTCACATATTCTAACCAAAAGAGTTACATCCTTGAAAAGAGTTGGCCACCAATAACCAGCCCTCAGGATCTTGTGTGTTGTGAATTTTCTAGAAAAATGCCCCCACAAACTCCTCCATGGAGATCAGCAATTATCTTGGGGGATTCATCTTCAGTAATTCACCTTAAGAGGACTCCCTCAGGGTTCTTACAAGCTTACCCATAATCAGTAATGATATATCTTTGGGAAGCCAACTTAAGGGCCCTTTTCTAGTTCTTACTCAAATACTCAGGGAATTATAAATGTCTGAGATAAAAAATCACATCTTTATACCACTCAAAACTCATCAATTTTTCAAATACATCTACCCTTCCTTCTTCTACCTCATTCACCTCAATACTTTACAAGTTGCTCTCGGCCATAAGCTTAGCCAAGTGCAAAACTCTCACCAACTTCATGGTTCTGATATCGATGGAATATTATTACAACTTGTTCACCCATTTGCATATTTTACTTGAGACCTCCATCTCTGATAAGGTGTCTTTGACCATGGTGTGGGGAACATAAGAAACAATTTTAGAACTCAAAATATAAGGCCTAAAAATATTTGTTGCTTTCACCAAGGAAAATTCTTGTTTCTCCATAATAGAGTATTTCAGCTCAACCCCCTGCAACATGCTTTACTTAAAAGGAAATTGGGCTCTTAACCCTTCGTCATCCTTCCGGAACAAGACCGATGCAATAGTGTTTTCTGAAGCAAAATAAAATAGTTGGAAAGGCTTCTTATAATTTGGAGCTGCTAAAATAGGGGCATGTTTTAATGCCTCCTTGATCCCACTAAAATCTTGAATGACATCCTCCTCCCATTTAATAACCTGGTCCTTCTTTAGCATGGAAGTAATTGGAATGGTCAACTCAACAAAGTTTGATATGAACCTTCTAATGAAGTTTATCTGCCCAAAGAAGGACTAAATTCCTTTCTTGGTTCTTGGAATTGGGACCTTGCTAATGGCCTCTACCCTTTCTGGATCAATCATCACTCCCTCTTGTGACACAATGTGACCAAGAAACTTTTCCTTCTACACTCCAAAGTGGAACTTCTTTGGATTGAGTGAAATACCATACTCTCTACATCTTATCAACATCTTTTCCAAGTGCAGCAAGTGATCACCTCGCTTTCTAGAGAACACAATCACATCATCTTGGTAAACAAAAATAAAATCATTGATGTAACTGGAAAAAGAAACATCCATTTCTCTTTGAAAGGTTGCTCCAACATTCATTAGACCAAAGGGCATCCTGACATACACATAAGTCCCCCAAGGAGTGGTAAAGGTTGTTTTAATTCTTTCTAATTCCTTCACCACAACTTGGTTATAACCAGAGAAACCATCCAAGGTAGAAAGTAGCTCAGAACCAGTCACTAGTTGGAGCATGTTTTCCATGTCTGGTAAAGGATAATTATCCTGCATTGATGCTCTGTTCAAATTTCTGAAATCCATACACAACCTGATGTCACCATTCTTCTTTCTGATTGGTACTAGGTTTATAATCCAGAAGAATACCTTGTGGGATGAATAATCCCTCCATCCCTCGCTTCTTGATTCCTTTTACATTTTAAGAGATAGGAGTGGATTGATTGGCCTCTGCTTTCTTCCCGAATGTTTTTGCATTATATTCAAAGGGAATCTCATGTTGAAACAGATCCTCTCTCGTATGCATTTAATTGAGAATAGGTCCAAGCCATGTAATCTTGATATTTTTTAGCAATTGGACATAAGATTATCTTTCCTCCTTGCACGAGATTGCTTCCCAACCAAATATTCCTTGGTTTCTCCTTCGTGCCAAGGTCATGCTCCTCAATATCCCTTGAGGCTACTATACATCTGTTAATAATGTGATCAACATTATTAAAGTTGGACTCAAAGAAAAACCATCCCTCTATGAATGGTATTAGTCTTGAGTTGGATGATGATTTTGCCAAAAAAGTTTCTTTACCCTCTGCTACACACACCATTGGTTCCCAATCAATATTTTGATCAGCAAACTCCCCTTTGTTCTACATAAATCTTTTGACCTAAGCATCATCATCAAAGACTTTCCAATGCTTAATGTTGTCAGGGACAGATGGCCTTGTCAATACTTCAACATCATATTAACCATATGGGGACATTGAACAATTATAAAACCGAGATCCCAATATTGTAATTTTTTCTGCCAAATCATTGAAATTCCTATCATGATGCATAATGTTGAATGAATCAAACATCTCAATGAAATCCCAAACTACATGCTTGTATTGTTTCATTCGCTGATTTTTTGTGGCATACAATTTTTTGACTTGCTTGACAATTAATTCTGAATCTCCTTTGACAATGATGTCTTTAACACCATATTTCTAAGAAATCCTCAGACCTAATAACAATGCCTCATACTCAGCAATGTTATTAGTACACTCAAAGTTGAGTTTGAAGGAAAAGACAAACTTTTCTGGCCTAGAGAGATCAGAACAACACCAGCACCATTTCCAAACTTAGAGCAAGCTCCATCAAACAATAGAGTCAAAGAGAGCCTTTGTTCAAGACACTTTCACTCTTCAATCTTGTGCTCTTTTCCATCAGCAAATCCTACAAAGTTATCAACATCAACACTTGTGTACAATACTTCATAGGATGCATTGTTGGGATCTTTAATAAGGTGCAAAATTTTCTTTTCTCCATACAACCTGACAAGGCTGCCCTCAATTAGGATGGTAACATAGGACATGTCCATTTGAACACTCCCACCAACACTTACATCCCATTTTCTAGATAACAACATACCCCACTTGGCTAGGTAATCAACAATAACAACATCAAGCATCAGGTTTTTACCTGCATAAGCTATGAGCTGCACCACCAAACCTTTCACACATCCCACCACTGGCACTTCTCTGGATTCCATAGTAGTACACTTCCCATATGTTATTGTTACTTTGATATCCAGCTCATTCATGACTTCTCAGAGGCATGACATTCCATGATGCCCTTGAGTCAAACATACAGTTGTGTAGAAATCTATCTTTAATGATCAGAGTGGTGAAGAATGGATCCACATTTAAGTGAGACTCCACCAAGGGTGTCCCCAAATAAACCTTAGGTGGTTCACCTAGTTCCTCTAACACTGGTGGTGTCTCTAACTCTTCAATAACTGGTGGAGTCTCCACAATGTTTATATTTCTAAAAATGGCAGTATTCTCCTCTTTTAACCCGAAATACTCAAAATCCCTCTTTTTGTGTTTAGGAATCCTAAGCAATTCAACAATTGGAACTGAGATCTTGATCTGACTCAAGACTTGGGCAATATCATAAGGGACAGAATTTGGCAAGGCAACATTGGAAGGAAGGTTGACACACTCATTAGATGGCACATGATTTTTGACAACTTGGGCATGAGGAGGGGTATGATTTTTGTTTGGGACAGTAAAGGCCCTTGACATATGCATCTTTCTTAGGAGCCTCTTTAGGAATATTTGAAAGTAATGGAGTTTTTTGTTTGGCCTAAGGCCCTGTACCTTTGACAACCCTAATTCTTGTGTTGTATTCCTTTTCTTGGGCAACAACAACATTCATCAATAACTACCTATCCTCCTCATATGGGATTCCTCCATCATACTTCTTTATCATTAAAGATCTTAAATATTCAAAGTCATTATTGGGCAATTCAAAATATTGTACAATATCTAATTCTAAAGTATGAGAGGGAGGAAGAATAACTACCTGGTGAATGCAATCCCAAAAGTCAATAGTAGTTCTAACACTTATTACCTCAGTTGAAGTTTCCCCTTGTTGTGAGCTCATGGAGAAAACCATCATGCAAACATCATCATCATTATCATCATAAGCTTCTTCTTCTTCCTGCTAATATTCCTCACATGGAGCATGGGGCATGAAACATCTGTCACACCAATCAATGACATATGTCTCCTCCACAACACAACTCTGAAAGCCAAAGGATTAGGTACCATTCTATTTTCTCTGGCCTATGATTGTTTATTTCCAAATCCAACAAGTCCCTTGCCTCTATCATAAAATCTCGACTATTTCTACGATGATTTGTAAACTGTCTTGGCCTTATTGCTTGTCTTTGACCTTGTAAACTCTACCCAATCCTCTTTTCTACCCGGGATAATTTGTATGATATTTCTTTGACAGCCCCAGCCAAATTTTTCACAACTTCTTCCAAATCAGCATCCTCAATTGTCTAAGGCTTTTTTGGTTAATTAGTTTTACACCCTCCCTTTTTGGAGGCTTTCCAATTGCCTTGATGTTGTTTTCAATTTGCAGAGCCATGGTGAAGGCCTACTTCAAATTAGTAGGGTTTATGTACCTCAAGTAGTAAGCAGCCTTTTATCAAATGCATCGAATATTTGATCAAACATGATTCATCACATGACCTTCGATTATTAGGAAATATCCTCAAGGTCTCGTTAAACCTTGTGTATAAATCATGTACTAGCTCATTAGGATTCTTCTTGATGTTTTCAAATTCGATAGAAGAAACCTAGGGTCGGTTCTATCACCATCTGCAGTCTAAATGCATTGTTCATCTCTATCCATGAATCAATGGAATTATCGGAAAAGGTTCATACCAGTCCCTTGCATCCTCTTTCAAAGTATGGATAAACAATTTGATGTATACATCTTCATGTTTAATCTAAAAGTCTTCCATGATATTGATATAAAGATTTAAATGTTGATCACCGATTATAGCGTTGTTTCCTTGGAACTTTGGTAATTTATTTCTTACATCCTGGGGAACTGCATTTGGATAACTAGTTATCCCTATAAAATTTATAGGACCAAAGGTGTTTACAACAAAAGGAGGTCTGGGTGGGGGTTGGGCCATGTTGTTTTGAGGAGGTGACCCTAGAGGGGAGAAAAATTGATAAGGGGTAGAGGGTCTTTGAAACACAGGAGTATAACTTTCAAAATGGATATCCCCTAAAGGCCTTGTTTCTTGGAAATCCCTATCAACTTTTGAAAAGATAGGAGTAGAATGAGAAGAAAACTTTTCAAAATCAAATGAAGGCCCCTCTCCAGATGGAGAATTTAATTCCACAAAAATACTACCTGATTCAGAATCACTTGAATGGCAATCTTCAATGATAGGTTGGTCACTTTCATCAATGGGGACTTATTTTCTTGACTGTTGATCTCCAACAACTCTCCAGGATTTTCTTCCTTCTAACTTTGTTTTTTCTAGCTCTAGAAATAATGTCCTAGTAGGATCTCTAGCAAGGAAATATCTTCTTCCTTCCATATTTTCAATGATTAGTAACAAAACTCACTTGACATAGGTTAAGACACTCATACTCATCAAGAATAAGATCAATAGGGAGTTTCCACCAAGGATTTCCACCTTAGTTGTGTAAATGCACTAAAATATGATCTGTCAAATATCTATCAATACTAGTAACTGGAAATGGAAAGACCTGACTCTTCTTTAACTAGATTTATCAATGAAAATTAATGCAATAACTGTATAAAATGGAAATATTGCACATAGCACTTGTAACTTTAAACACTTCTTATAGGCATGAACAAAGGATGCCACTTGAAATAATGATTTAGCACTTAGAGCATATAAGAATTGTTTACCAGGGTCTGAATATGAACTGTAATCACTATGTCCCTAGAAATGGTGCCAAAAGTGTGTTGGTACCCAAATTTAATCTCCTTCAAAGGCTAAGAAGCATCATGGATTTGACACGACACTCGAGGCGGATGAATGATTATTTATGGTGTTTTTTGTAGCCTGTGGAAGCAATCTATTTGAATATTTAGCACACAGGATTTGGAAGGAGTGGGTAGCACCTTAAAAGGATGTGATCTTATCCTAACTATTTTAGGTTGTGCCTTTCAACCAAGGTAAGAGAACCTATTTTGTAACCTCTATTATTGAAGAATGCTGGTAAATCCTTCTTTTGCACAAATTTTATAGAGAAAACCTTGGGAAAATATGATCAACACACCAAATCTGACTCTCACAAGTTGTCACTTCTAGATTATGGAGATATTTTCAAAACAAGGCAAAGGTTACTAAAGACATTGGGAATCCTAATTGTTTTTACATGTTTTGGTGGTAGAAATTATGCATTTTCACAAACATATGACAAACAGAGGTAGTACAGGTATAATTGGTTATTTTTAAATGAATTTTTGGTGGGAGGTGAGGCAGAATGAACTTGATTTACTAGATCTTTGAGAATTTTTTTAAAATGGGGAGCTTACACAACAAAATGCTTCAAGATAGCTAAAATGTTCCTTTAACAGAATGTGTGCTTCAATGGAGGCCCAAATCATCATGTTTTCACACAAACTATGATATTCTAGCACCAAGGTTTGAGTTAGAAGACTCAATAAAACATTAAAATCCAAGATCAATGGTGCCTGAGGTACACCCAGAGGCTTATAAACAATCTTTGTCAACATATGAAAGAAAAGTGATTTTAAATCATTTATTTCATTCCCAAATGAAATCTCTTCTAAAAATGAAATTGTAGATGCCACTAAACTATCACAAGGATTGAGATCTATGTGATTGAGAGGAATTTTGAAACAAGATTGCAACGAGAACAAGAAAAACCATTTGCGAGACATTCGAAACAAAGCAGACACATTTTTTCCCCAGTCAATATGGAATAACTCGAATTTGATTAAACTTATCGGCAGGGAAAGTTTCCAGAAAAATCTCAAAGCTTGTCAATGGTTACACTCACAACCACCTTGACACAATCAAGTTTAACACAAAAGTGATATACGGGTTTCTCAAATAGTAAAACAGGAGACGAGCTCTATCGGGCTTTTCTCTTAGAAAAATTAGTTCTAACCCCTTACACTCCAACAATTTACACGATAAATTCCTACAATTTATAACATTTTTCAACAGATTTTTCCCCCAAAAATCCAAACATTGAGTTCACCAGTGCTCACCATGATCCCAATCATGATTCCTAGAATCATATTTGTAAAAATTTGTCAGTGCTTAGGAGTGGATCTCTTCAAATATTTCCCATATTCAACTCCTTCTGGTAGATCACTCTTTCTTTTACTCACCAACCATTTCTGCCCCTAATCTATCCAATCTGGTTCTTTGCGTGCCTAGGAAGGAAAAATGGAAGATCATATCAAGCCCAAAGATCAGATCTCATCTTAATGGTAAAAGATGTCCCAGATTTTCCTCACCAAACCAAGATATCAACAGGTCTTTCACGTGCCAAGGAAAGAAAAATCAGGTCGAATCCAATAGTCAGATTGCATATTTAATGGTGAGAGACGTTTACAAACTTCCCCACAAAACCAGGATACCAGATTAATGTTCCTCTTCATTTAGCGTGCAAGAGACTCCAAGAAATGATAAAAAAACCATAAGATACACATCCCCAAGAGCTTTGGAGAAAAAAGGTAGAAAAATCAGATATAGATGCATAGCTTCCATTGATTTCTATTTTGAATTTGGACCGTTCACGTGGGAGATTAACTTTAAAATGGGCCTACGGGTTCTCTTTTTCATTTTAAAATTTTTGGAAAACGTAAAATTTTCACATTTTTCCCGCACCTTCTCCCCTAAGAAATGATCCCGACACATGTCCTAAGGTTGGTCCCAAAGGAACTGTTATCACCAAATCACAAAGCACCCTTATGCTTATACAAGTGCATATACTTGAACTCACGGTGTGATTGGATAACATGGGTACTATCTCCAAGTTGTGGGACTTGCTATTTTAGATAGACCTCCAGAGAAAGTGGTTCTTGCTCCTAAACTACCCGCCACAATCTACTCTAATGCAGGGAAACTAACTATCCTAATCTAAATTTCTAAGGGAACAAGGAGAGAGAATGCATAAAATGAAAACCTACACTAAAGCGGTGATACACCGTTAAAAGGAGGGTGCGAGAGTAGTCTCCAAATGCGTGAAATACATGTACAAAGTGCACGCTAGAAGAGGTGATGACAGTTCTTCATAATCTAGCAAAATGCATTCACAACAATATTCCAAGCATACACAATGATAATGGATCCCTGCAAGAACATAATAATAGACACAATATTCTTGTAGAAAGATTAAAGGGGCAAGAAGAATGCAAGAAAACACAGCAGGGGAAGATATATCCACAAACTGATATTTTATTGCTTCATGATATGCACAGTTCAATCTATTACAAGATAAGGGCCTGGATCACCATGTAAGGAGTCCACTATAAGGGCCTGCAGCACATTGGCTTCACAAAGCAATTTTGACAGAGCTTTGCTATCTGGAAAACTCCCTTCCTTACAATGAGCCCAACACTCCAATTTATAGAAAAAATGAGAAGGGAAAGAGAAGGGAAAATGGAAATCCTGAAATCTATCCTTCAACCACCTGTAAGAGGCATTAAATGGAGTAAAATGATTATATATTACTTTCAAAAGGCTCCCCATACTGTCCCATGTGCTGCAGCAGAGAAAGAATGATGACCATGCCTCTTAATTGCACTCCCAACCACCAAATGAAACACTGTTATGAACCCAGCCACGTTTTCTAAAAATATCGACCAATTTCTCATCAAATCTAGAATTTCTTGATTTTTGTGCATTGGGCTTGGAGCCATGATTCCAACGGTACCAATTTTGTGTGATTTTGTTGAGAAATGCAAAAGTTATGGCCTTCTGAGTGCGAGCATTTGTTTTGGGTCTCAGTAGGCGTTTTCTATCATTTGAAGGGAATGAGCATTAAGCCGATTTGGAGCCGAATATGTTTCTCTTAACATCGTGCTCATTCCAGAAAGTTCAATTTTATGAAAATTGGAGCTCGGAGTCAAAAGTTGTGGCCGTTTGAAGTTTCACGGGTCAAATGTTGACTTTTCTTCTTTGCGTTCGGCCGCCGGCTTTCGCGTCCCCGCGCATACCTTTGTTCTAGATGTCCCAGACAAAAATCTCCTACTTCAGCTTGAATCGGCCTTCCTTGTTCTGTTTGCGGTGAAGACATGTGGCGAGATTCCATTCGTTGGCGGCTTTCCACGTCCCACGTGTACTTTTGGCCCAACTGTCCCGAACGAAAGTCCCCTGTTTCAGCCGAATCGGCTGGTTCGCATCCTCCATGTAATTTTGTAACAACCTGCTGTCTGATCGCCTAGGACAAATATCTCGAGCCGCCGAAATGGACTGGGTTTTTCGACTTTCATCAATGGTTCGCGTCCGTCGCGCTGCATTTCACTTGACTCCAGATGTCCCAAACCGCGTGATAACAAAACTTGGTGATTTTTTCCACTTTCGGCCGGTTCGCCTTTTCACGTCCCGGTGTCCCTATTGCTGCATGGACTACCTGGTAGCTTTTCGGCTGATTCGCGCCCGACATTCCAATTGTCCCAACTGCTGCGTAGACTAGGACTTAGCCGATTTTCTTCATTTTTTCGGCCCCAAGCTTGGTTTTTTTGTAATTTTTTCACCTTTTCTAACTCGTTGGGTTTTCTTCTTGGATGAGAGAGTTAGAAGGAAGCCGAGGGGGCCAAAAACATGATTTCGGGCCTTAAATCAATCTATTTGCTTGGGACTAAAGAATTTGATGCATGTTATCAAAATTACCTTGAGGGGTGAATTTTGGATAACAGGAACCGAAGCCAAATTCTGCAGTATTGCACCTCATTTTTGGAAAAGGGATTTTTTTTGAAATTTTCACCACAACTCCGCCCTTCCACTCCTAGTCTTTGATGTGGGTCCCAGCGGAACCATGCTTTATTTTACACTTTTTGCTCCATTCTTCATAAAAGGAAAATTTTCCAAATTTCCCCAGAAATCTCGCACCTCCACCGTTTACCTTCCAATAAAATTTTGACTTATCCTTTGTCGGGCCCGTGGGCCATTTTGATGTCTTAATCCTTTGGATGGTAAGAGGCAAAAATCCAAGTTGCATCCGATGGTCCGCTTCCCCACCTCTTTTGACTTTTCAAATTGCCACGCGTCATAATGGCGCATGTTGAGATGTTCCCCAAAATTTGTAACCTTGAATGAGCGCAGGATCACGAGGTGTCCTAGCCCAACAAAATTTGTTTGAAGGCTTAAAGCTCACTAGAAGGTGCCATGTGTCAAGGTCTAAGGAAATCTCTTTTGGTTGTTGAAAAGTCCAAGCAAAAAGCAAAGTGAGCGGAGGTCTCCAAGTGTCCTCTCGGAGCTTCTTTAAAATAAAATTCAAGAACCGGCCCTCAAACATGTGTGGTCCCTCCACATGTCCTAGGCTCGAAAAACTTTTGAAAAAGGACTAAGTATGGGAAGACCTCACAGAATCCTTCACGTGTCTTCATGGCGTAATTTCAAGAACCTTCTAAGGCTTTAAAAATGATTTGGTGGGGGTGCACTTCCATTTTATAAATTTACTCTCCAAAAGGAAAAATATCCATCCTACTTCCAAAGGCCCGCATCCCCACCTTTAAACTTACCACGTGTCCTTCTGCGGGGTAAAAGTAAGACTTTTCCCTACCACTTAAATTTTTCTTTAATCAAATCCTGGCTAGGTTGCGGGGTAGGTTCAAATTTTTCGACAAAGTAGCCAAAAAGAACAAGTTCAAAAAGCAAACCCACCATGCCCCATGCAATCAGAAGAAGCCGCGTAAGCACCAAAAGAACCAATCAGATTTGAGCGGAGCTATGGGACCAAATATTCCTTTTTGCCACAAAAGCAAAAGTGACAAGTTAAAACATTTTCCGTCTCCTTGACCAACCAAAGAAGGCCACGTTTCCTCTTGATGCAAGTATGTGAATTTGTGGGAGAAATGCCTTTCAAACCATAAAATGTATAAAAATGACCATTTGATCCCAGAGATGAAATTTTCTCCAAGGAAAAGAATTTAGAAATGTTACAAGGCTCAAATACATTCCTCCAAGCTACATCCATTCATTTTTCTTCAAGTATTTAGGGAAAAAATGACAAGGACATCAAATCCCGACTGTGGAAAATGGAAAGAATGAGAGAGTGCAAGTTTTTAGATGAACAGAGAACGAGAGACCCAAATTACAGACCCTTTCTAGATAAATAGAGAAACAAGGAAACAACTATGGATCCATACGTGATCCTTGGTCCAGGAAAGGACTGATTACGGAAACAAGAGGAAGTTCAAGAATTTTCAGGAACAATACGGGAAAATAAATGTGACAGAGACCATAAATTGACAGATTTTTAATGGTAAAATGGGGCGAGACTATTTTGAGCACCAACATACTAGTTGGTTAAGTAAGCCTACATTTCCAAGATTTACCTATGCGTGTTGACTTGTAGCATTCCCAAAAGTCAATTGCCCAATATAATGTAGACTGAAGGAAAATGATAATTTTATAATTTTTAATGCCTATGTCCCACCATGAAACTTGGAAAGGGACAACATATGCTTGATTGATAGTCCTATAATCTTATCGGGAATATCTTCCTCCATTAATTAACTGAATAATTTAATTATAATACTACTTTCGCTTAACAATAAATTATTCCAAATGAGTTAACTATCGTTTATATTGCACTTAGCTCACGGATATTCAATCGCATCATGTCTATATGTTAATATTTTAGTATGATATAATTTATATCTCTATAATATACTAATTTTTTCATCACTTGGTTATATGATAATACATCTATAAAATGGAGTCTTTTTCCCTATATATCGTCCATTATGGTACATAAGATCATTATGCCAAAGCATGAGACACTCTTTTTAATATAATTCCATATTAGCCAATTCACCATTTAATTTGGCAATATATGTATAAATACAAACATTCTTAAGTTATGTCCTTAATTATTACATCATACTATTTTATAGATAGATATATAGTCATGAAGTAGTTTAATCAACACTGCCAAACGTGTATATCAGTTTATTAAGAATAAATCAAATTTACTTACTACAATACAAGATCATTGTCACCACAAAAACCTTCAAATTACTTTCATCAATTAATAGCTTATATTTTCATACATATACATAGCTAGACAACAAGACTTAATAGAGTTCAATAAACTCCTCTTTCATTATTTCGTTTCTAAACATTTATAAAATAATGTCTAATTTTTTCCCTTACAATCATATGAAAAAATAGTGGTACTTCAATAATTTATAATTCAAGCTATATTATAAACATCCTTTATCATCACAATGAACAATATAACTCGTTTAACTTTATTCTTCCTTATAACCTACAAATCTCCATGTGTAAAACATGTTAGCACTTGTCAGTTCATACCAACTGAGCATGATAAATCATTTTCCCTTGCCTAAAGGTTTATGCCATCAATCATTTAAGTAAATGAAATGTTGCATTGCATTGATTCATATAATTCACTTCAAGAACACAATACCTAATAGTAACATAAAAAAAAATTATATTGTCATCACTATACCACTAACTTCCTTTGAAATTTAATTACTTAAGGATAAGACACAAAATCTATTTAGCTTACATCTTC
This sequence comes from Taxus wallichiana var. yunnanensis, assembly GCA_018340775.1. Classification (NCBI taxonomy): domain Eukaryota; kingdom Viridiplantae; phylum Streptophyta; class Pinopsida; order Cupressales; family Taxaceae; genus Taxus; species Taxus wallichiana. The sequence continues at coordinate 129,030,219 of CM031233.1, read as the reverse complement.
CTTTCATTGTCGCTTAGATCTTAAGGTCATTATTTATATCATTCTATACAATCTAAGTAACTTATATAGGTATAAATAGTTTTATTCAATCCATCCATCACTAATAACAATGGTATTTATCGCCACTTCATATATAAGTAACCAATAGTGAATATATCACTAAAATATTCACCAATTTTAGGGAGTTTTTGTTAACTAAGTTAATTATAATTAGAAATGGTACTTATTCCCCTTGTTAGCTACAAGTAACTCCCATAATCGAGTCACAAAATTCTAGACAATTGGTTAGGTAAAAATTTAGTTCCAAAGTGTTATAATAAATATATCATAGAAGTATATGAATACTAAATTTGTATCTAGAAATGCCTTCCCATGGCAATAATACACATTCTCGTAGCCTAAAGAAGCTATATTACAAATGAAGGGATCTTTTTAGATTCGCATTAACCTTGAAAAGTACATATACTATCTTTTCAAGGAAAGGCATACTAATCGTTATCCCCTAAGCTTTGAAATCCTAGTCATATTTACAAGAGAACATTCTCTCAACATGGCTGCAGACATATACCGAACGATGCCAAGGTACTTCTACATTTTGATATATCTTCCCAATAACTGAGAGAACTATCTCTATGATTTGTTAATGAAATCAAAGTCTCAAGATTGCAATACAAGTCTAAAAAAAAGAAATCCCCAATTTACCCACATCCGAATCGAGGATTTGGGCCATCATATATATATCAAGATCATTCAACATTAAATACTTAGTACAACAGTAGCCTTGATACCATCGATATTTATTTTTAGGGGTTTCATTCTCCATAAGCCATATAACAAACTAATAATGATAATACAAAGGATCCGACATTTGAACCCCCCACCCCCCTAGGGTTTGATTAACCATAAAAATTATATAATCTAAACACCAAAGCACTAGGTATTATATTACATACAACTACGACTGACATATCAAGAGTTCACATAAACAGTGGTGCATTCATAAGAGTAATAATATATAGCTACAACTCATTTGTAATTATCTTGAAGCTCTATTTCATACCCCGACATATTTATTTGTATGAAATAAACAACCCAGAACCCTAATTCATTATAACATCTCAAAATTTCTTGCAAATAATTTCATTTACGCAAATGAACAATGGGATAAGCTGTTAGAAAAGGGAATAAGGTTTATCATGCCCGGGAAGAGTTAGTAGATACTCTCTAAATTTTCTAGGCCTAAGAAACATCTTCAACTCCTCGAAAATATATTTCCCAAAAATGGTGACACCAACCTTTTCCAAAAACCCCAAAACAATCCCAAAATGCTTATTTATCACAAGTCAAAAATCACACAATAGATTATAAATATTGCATGCAAACGACAAGAGATGGAGCTCAAGTTTCTTTTCAATGATTCATGATTTTAGCTATGGATAACTTCATCTCACTCAAATCTTCAATGAAACCAAAATAATCAAAATGGAATGCATGCGGTTAGCTTCTCTAATAAGCTTCAACATTTCTAAGGGACTTGAATGCACACTAATGCATTTAAAACTTGTTTTTCCTCATTGTTGGTTGTTTTGGAACTACACCACCGCCCTCAATATCACCCTATAAAATTAGTAGGGTTTTAAATATAGAATCATTCCTTGACTTGCATGGTGGAATCAAACAACACTCCAATGTTTGGTCAAACATTTTGTATGGAGCTTAAGAGTCTAGTCAACTATGTTTGCATGATGACTATGTCTCCATCTTATCATTTACCTTTCCACCAATTATTACATGTATGGATTTTTTGTTAGGTATAAACTTATTTTACACAAGAGTCTTCATAGTGCATGGGTCTACAATGACCCATTTTTACATTTACATTAATCAATCAAACCTTACCAAAACTTACATGTCTTAATACATTGACTAAATTTCAAGTCTCCACTTAGAGATTGAAATAATGAAAGCACAAGCAATAGAATTATAGGCCTTGGTTGAATGACAAATTAAATAAGGTTAAAATGTTTCAATTTTAGGCTTGGCAATATTTAAAGCCAACATTATCGATTGCCAACCAAACTTATACACAATGGTTATGAAATACCATATCCATCATTTACAAATTCATCCTTTCACAACTAATTGGTACCCAAATGGTATGTAAAGATCACTCAAACCACTAGAAAAATAATGGTGGTCAAAGACCAACTGAACAACACAAAGTAAGCTTTATACATGATGAACCAGATCAATCATATAACATTGAATTACAAGGTCTACAACTTTCATCTTGAGAGAGGGTCATTCATTTTGAAATCAACCTTATTTCATGCTGAAATAATACTTTGTAACCATGAGTAATTTCAATCGTTCTTAGAAAGTCACTATTCAATTGAGAATATAAAGTTATAAAATTCTACATCATGTAAAACAATCAAGCAAGGTATCAATTTGCATCAAATCATCATTTTGGTAAGGCGGTGGCCATTTGTACTCGAGTCAGGAAAAATGATGTACAACAATGTTTACATATATTAATTAAGTTCAGTAAATGATACTACAACAATGCACTACCAACTATTCATATATTCATCAAGGTAATTATTCTTTACTTCTATAGAAACAAGGTTAAGATGAGAATGTTATGTTTATTACGGATTCTAGGAAATAATCAATTTTGTGTAGTTGCGATGTTTAATCTGTGTATTTGTGTATATCAAAATAGGCATACATTTTTGTGTGCAATTATACACATAATACACAACAAGGCTTATGATCTCACCTTATGTAATTCATTCAACATTTTACTATAACTCAATTTCCAAATATATAACTAAATTTGAGGGATATGACATACTTCCACTCTTAATGAATCATTGTCCTGATGATTTTATCTCAATAGTCAAAATGGAAATAGTCATATACAGGTTATATCAATAATCTTTTGAAGAATTAGTATTACCATTTCTATGAAAATTTTAAATTTTCAGACTTGTAACATAAATTCAATAGTTGTAACAACTTTTTATTTAGTCATTTAAAATCATATATCTATGAAAAATACTTGTCATTATAACATAATTTAATTGAAATAATATCACAATTGATCCATAAACAACAAAATAATGTACTAAAACTACAATGTTTTTAATACTATATTATATAAGTCCATACTTATATTTAGATATTTATCTCCTTAAGATTAAAACATAAGTAATCCAACCAAACAAAATTGATCCCCAATCAACCCAAATGATGTCAATACTAGAATAGTAATACTATCCATATAAGCCCATAATTATATAACTATAGTTTTATATAGCCCATTTAAATAAGTTTTAAGAATAAATTCAATCATAACTAATTACCATAAAACTCAAGAAGATTAAAAATTGGTATAATAATGTTATGAGTTATAAGCCCATCATTATACAACTATAACATTATATCCATTAAAAAGTTATAATTCATAACTTAAATAAACTATATTTATTATTAGTCCATAAATACCATTAAAAGGTGTATACCCTTTCATCATATACATTTAGTCGTAATAATATCCAAATTCAATATAAGATCCTAAATTCAAGTAATATATATATATATATATAAACATTATATATATATATATATATATATATATATATATATAAAGTCCAAACTTCTTTAGCCTTACATTGTAACTGGTATAAACTAAGCATCCATTATGATATAAGTCATACTTAGCTATATCATTAGATAAATAATACATACTTAGCCAAATAGTCACCTCATAACGAATTTATGAGTTCATAAATATAATCGGACATCAATAGTTTCTCAAGATACTAAGTGTCTTCTTCTTAGTCACGCATTTAGATTTGATCATCCAAAACATAAAACTTATTTTAAGATGTTCATACCCTATCCAAGAATTCCTATTATAAGGTTAAGAATTTGTAGTCTTTAATCTATAAGAAAGGTACAATCAATCATTCATTTGATTATAACTTAGATATTTCATATATCAACTATCTACCACTTGACACATCTTACTCATTTTACTCATAAATCCTAGTTTGATCAAAGAACACTATTAACTTGGTTACCCAAGCATAATGAGCCATCAACAAAGTTTATTAAGGAACTCTTAACAAGAATTGACTCACAAATGAGTACTGATAGTCTATTTATCTATCCTCAAGCAAGAGGTCTGTAGGTTTGTAGAAGACCGAGAAAACTTTCTTACCTTAAATCTTATGAAGTGACAAGTAATAAAGTTACTTTATACACTATAGGCTTGCCATTAACAATATTTTCATTAAACTGAAAGGTTAGGTTAGATATTGCAAGGAAGTCATTTATAGATGACTTAGTGGATACAAATCCACATTCGAAAACAAAAAGACTAAGTTGCGGATTTAAATAAGATTTATTCTATATGTGCCTGAGATATGGCATGAATCCACTAACAATGAATGTTATTCATTTCAAACAAAGTTTCACCTCCAAACAATAAACTAAAGGATGAGAAAAATTGTCATTGTCATCCATTCTATCCACATGAACTAATATTCATGATAGAGGCTTAAGGTGAAGAACTCATAACATGTTCTTATATACATATAAATCACAATGATTACCCAAATAATGGTGAGGTTACTATTTCTACAAGTCTCAGATAAAGTAGATGAACCCAAATTGACAATAATCAATAATTATCAATGTCATCACCAATGATTAAACAATACAATTAAAACACCATAGATTATATACCCATGATTTTCCCATTTACATTTAAGTCTGGAATCGTGTCGTCAAAACCAATCAATATTTTCTAGAAGTCATATATAATATCCAGGGTCATTTGATTCCAAGAATCACCAGAAGGTATAGATTTTAGTTGAACACCCAAACCCATCTTATGAAATTCAATCATACCAAGTAAAATCATATTACTCATATTAGGATTGCAGGTTAAAAAAAATTATGAAATAACACAGAAAGGTAAAAAGTCCCTGAATCCCTTGAGAAGAGTAAAGCATTTTCCTTTTAATGATAAATTGATTATGGGTAAATATTCGAGTAGAAATACAACTTATTCCAAACCCATGGTTCTCTATATTAACACACACACACACACACACACACATATATACCCAGATTTAGTGTGGTTCTAAATTGATAAAAGTTGAAAAGACCCCAACAAATGTTTATAGACAAATATTCATAAATAGATGCACACATCGACTACTCCAATCAGTTAAAAAAAAAATACACTTTAATGACTTCTATATACAACCCTATTTCGTAGTGTACCAATCACAACCAAGATCAAAAGATCAAAGGGAGAAATTACTGCAGATATCTCATAATAATCCAAATACAAAATGGGTTAAATTATAAAGAGAGGGTAGGAACTATTCATGCCTTAACTTATGAAGGATTTCTCTTCTTTCCAAGATCAAGGCAACCGAGTGTCCTTCCTTCCTCCATCCAGAAGGTTCTTGTTATTACCTCACAGTTTGTGACTTTGAAGTTCTTTAAGCCATACCAAAGAAACATTCCTTCTCCCAAATAATTCACAACCTACCCTCCATTTTTCTTCATCATTATTGATCTATAGGCCTAAGCACCATGCACACCACTTAGATCATATGATTTTCAACCTATAACTCATGATCATCAAGGAATGGAAGATAAAACTAGATATACTTGAAATATGTTAAGTATTCACATGAAATGGTCTCAACTCTACTTTAAGCCTAAGAGTACAAATTTTACTCTCAGTATCCATTTATTCCTTTATTATCTCTATCAAGGAACACAAAGTGCATGAAAATACTATAATAAACTTGGTTATCTTCTCCTATCCATAGTAGATAATGTCCTTGATTTGGTGATCATGACTTGAATCTTTTAACTTCCCTAATCTTTTAATTGTCCTAAGAACCTTGAATATTTCCTCACATATTCAAGGCTCTATAGGACACCTAAAATCACCATATTTCCTCCTGAGAACAAATTTTAAGATTCATAGGTCACAATCATCAAAAATTCTATATATTAAAGGATCATTCAAAAAATAGTATTATTTATAGTTGTTTCATTTAATCATGTTTTCCATTTAGTTTACTACTACTTCTGCAAATAATTCTTTCCTATCTACTTCATATACCCTTTGTGATTTTATAGGTCGTTTTGGAAATAAGTTCCAAATCTATCATTAAGACAATTAATTAATCTAGTAGCCCTTGCTTGATTTTTTCATTCATCCTAATTTATTTATCTTAGTTGATCCAATTCACACTTACTAGCTACTCCACACATCTATCTAGTTTAGTGTGTCATGAAGGATTATTAGTTTTTTTTAACTTACTTACCATCAAACTGAAACATTGCTTGGTTTGGTTCATTATCCATGGTATATCCTTCTATCATTCATTTTATTTTATTAATAAAAAATAATTTAGTAAGTGTAAGGAATCAATAGGTCCAAGAGCTGTAACCTTCAGCTCTGATACCAAAATGTAACAACCACTTTTGTCACTTCTCATCTAGGAATTTAAAAAAAAACTTTATGCTTCACTATTTAAATACCCTTATATGTAAATCTAACATAAACCTTAATGAAATCCATTTCGATAATTGTCATAAACCATGTGTAGCTTCATAAGAATATATAGATCCTACTCAATCCCCCTCAATGATATTTATGAACTAATACATCAAGTGTATCATTTGGTCTTTCATTTGTCAAGAAATAATAATTAAGTGATTTCTAAGTGTCTACCTGGGTTCCTCCATAGAATCCCACCAGGAATCCCTCATCTTAGACCTTGGTGAAATCATGATAGTGTAATCAGCAGTTACACTACTTTGATCAAATTTTAGAGACATGTATTACATGCTAAGTTCCATAAACACTCACCATCGAAATTTTCATCTCACCTAATCAATTATTTAGTTATATGGATTAGAATCTCGACAATGGTGTTATTAGGTTCACTTTATAGCTTATTAACAATCATTCACATTCATTTGAATGACTTACTTAGTAGTGACAAGACATCTCATGTTGTAAACATACCTCCTCATAATTTTTCCATACCAAAGAAGGGGGTATTTATGGTAAGAGAACTAAATATGGCTTTTCCTCACACATAATGAAGAAATTTTCCTTAATCATTTTCACATTTACCTAGTTCCCATTTTTAACTATTCTAAGGTTTGTTTACAAATCTTAAAGAGTTTTAAATGATAACAATAAATATATATTTTATTTTAGGTATTACATACATTATCCTCATCTTCATGTGAATTTCCTTTCTTTCCACTTAGTTATAACTTAATTACTATACCAACTAGGTAGTATTCAAGTAATGACAGCTCCCATAAAATTCCCATACCAATTATGTGAATTGTGATTGCAAGAATCCTAAACTAGTAATTTTCATATCCAAAAGACTCATCATAAAACCACTCCAACTTATAAACTTGGCATTCAATTATTTTTATAAATCAGTTTACTAATTCATACTATAATGTACATTTTTCCATCTTTTGATCTAGGGCCGGATCATTGGAACATGAGCATTATAATATGTTTAAAAAATTCACCCCATAACCATCTTTATTTCAAAATATCCCAAAAGGTCGAATGTAATTTTAGTTCAATACCATGTATATAACAACCTATGTTTATTTATTTTTTTCTCAAATATGGAGTTTCCTTTACTATATAACCTGCCTCACCGATTAATCACTAAATCCTTATATGGTATCCATTAGTTATTTAGGTAACCCGCATTTCCAAGATTTACCTATGCATGTTGAATTACACCATTCCCAAATGTCACATACCCAATATAAAGGAGACTTAAGGAAAATGAGAATCTTAAAAATTTTAGGTACCTATGTCCTCGTCAGAAACTTTGAAATGGAAAACATATACTAGATTGATAGTCCCATAATCTTATCGAGAATATCTTCCTCCATTCATTAACTGAATAATTTAATTATAATACCACTACTTGTTTAACAATAAATTATTCCAATTGAGTAAACTACAACTCATATTACACTTAGCTCATGGATATTCAATCACATCATGTCTATATGTTAATCCTTTAGTATGATATAATTTCTATCTCTGCAATATACCAACTTCCTCATCATAGGTTATATGATAATACATTTATAAAATGGAGAGTATTTTTCCCTATATATGGTCCATTATGGTACATAAGATCATTATGCCACCATGAGACACTATTTTAATACAATTCCATATTAGCCAATTCACCGTTTAATTTGATATATATGTATGACTACAAATTTTTGTAAGTTATGTCCTTAATTATTACATCATACTATTTTATAGATAGATATATAGTCATGAAGTAGTTTAATCAACACTTTCACACGTGTATATCAGTTTATTAAGAATAACTCAAACTTACTGACAATAATACAAGATCATGGTCACCACACAATCCTTCAAATTACTTTCATTAATTGATAACTTTTATTTTCATACATATACACAACTAAACAACAAGACTTAATAGAGTTCAATATACTTCTCTTTCATTATTTTGTTTCTAAACAATTATAAAAGAATGCCTAATTTTTCCCATTATAATCATACAAAAAAGTAGCGGTACTTCAATAATTTACTATTCAAGTTATATTATAAGCATCCTTTATCAATCATAATGAACAATAAAATATTTTAAATTTATTCTTCCTTTCAAACTATAGAGCTCCATCTGCAAAACATTTTAGTACTTGTTAGTTCATACAAACTGAGAATGATAAATCATTTTCCCTTGCCTAAAGGTTTATGCCATTAATCATTTAAGTAAATGAAATGTTGCATTGCATTGATTCATATAATTCACCTCAAGAACACAAGGCCATAATAATAACATAAAAAAATAATTATATTGCCATCATTATACCAGTATTTTCCTTTGAAATTTAATTACTTAAGGATAAGACAAAATCCATTCAACTTACATCTTCCTTTCATTCTCATCTTTGATCTTAAGGTCGTTATTTATATCGTTATATATATTCCAACTTATATAAGTATAAATAGTTTTACTCAATCCATCCATCACTAGTAACAATGGTATTTATCGCCACTTCATATACAAGTAACTAATAGTGGATATCTCACTAAAATATTTTCCAATTTCAGGGAGTTTTTGTGAACTAAGTTAATTAGAATTAGAAATGGTACTTATTCACTTTGTCAGCTACAAGTAACTCCCTTAGAACTCAGTCACAAAATTCTACATAACTTGTTAGGTAATGGTTATTAGTTCTAGTGTTATAATAAATATATCATAGAAGTATCTAAAGATTAACTTTGTATCTAGAACTAGCTTCCCATAGCAATAATACACAGTCTCGTAGCCAAGGAAGCTATTACAGTCGAGTAGGGATCTATTTTAGATTCCCATTAACTCTGAGAATTCCATATACTATCACCGCCAAAGAAATTCATAATAATTGTTATTGCCTAAGCTTTTAAAGCCAGTCATAATGAAGAGAGAACATTCTCTCAACACGACTCGACATATACCGAATGATGTAAAGGTAATTCTACACCTTGACATATCTTCCCATAGACAAAGAGAACTATTTGTATGATCTATTAATGAAATTAAAGTCTCAAGATCAAAATACAAGGCTTGACAAAAATGAACCCCCATTTTGCCCACATCCGAATCGAGGGTTTGGGTCATCATATATATATATATATATATATATATATATATATATATATCATATTATATATATATATATATATATGTCAACATCATTTGACACCCATACTCAAGATAACAAGAGACGTGATACCATCAATATTTATTTTGGTGTTTCATCCTCCATAAGCCATATAAAAACTAATAATGATAATATCGAGGATCCATCATTCAAACCCATCGAAGGGTTTGATCAATCATAACAAAGTATATTATCTAAACACCCAAGTATTGGGTATTATATTACAGTAATAATGTATTGCTACAACTCATTTGTAATTATCCTCAAGCTCTATTTCATAGTCCCGACATATTTATTTGTATGAAATCCACAATCTAGATCCCCAATTCATTATAACATCTCAAAATTAATTGCAGAAGAATTTCATATACGCAAATGAATAATGGGATAAGTTTATGTAAGGGGAATATTCATTTATCATGCCTAGAAATTGTTAGAAGATCCTCTCCAAATTGTTCTAGGCCTAAGCAACATATTCAAAGTGACTCCTCAAAAATATCTTACCTTAAATGCCAACCGTAACCTTTTCTAAAGACCCCAAAATAATCCCAAAATGCTTATTTATCACAAATCAAAAATCTCAGAGTAAATTATAAACTTGCATGCACACATCGGAGCTCAATCTCGCTTTTTTATTTTCAATGATTCACAAATTTTATCTATGGCTATCTTTATCTCCACTCAACTCTTCTAGAAAAACAAGAATAATCAAAATGGAATGCATGTAGTTAGCTTCTCTAAGAAGCTTCACCATTTCCAAGGGCTTTAATGTGCACTTAATGCATTTAAAACTTGTAGTGTCTCATTGGAGGTTTTGGAAACTACACCTCCACCCTCAATATCACCCTCTAAACTTAGCAGGTTTTAAATATAGAATAATTCCTCACCTTGTATGGTGGAATCAAACAACACTCCAATTATTGGTCAAATGTTTTTCATGGAGATTAAGATTCTAGTCAACTATGTTTGCATGATGAATATGTCTCCATCTTATCATTTACCTTTCAACCAATTATTACATGTATGGAGTTTTCATTAGGTCTAGAATTATTTTATACAAGATTCTTCATAGTGCATGGGTCTACAAAGACCCATTTTTACATTTACATTAATGAATCAAACCTTACCAAAACTTGCATGTCTTAATACACACGACCAAATTTCAATTCTCCACTTAGAGATTGAAATAATTAAAGCACAAACAATACACTCAATGGTCTTGGTTGAATAACCAATTAAATAAGGTTATAATGTTTCAATTTTAGGCTTGGAAATATTTAAAGCCAACATTATCTGATTGCAAACCCAAAATTATACACAATGGTTATGAAATACCTTAGCCATCATTTACAAATGCATCCTTTCATAACTAATTGGTAGCTGAATGGTATGTAAATATCACTCAAACCACTATCTAAAAAATAATAGATTCCAAAGACAGATATAAACAACAAAAATTAAGCCTTATAGATGATGAACCAAATCAATCGTATAACATTGAATTACAAGGTCTACAACTTTCATCTTGATAGAGATTCATTCATTTTGCAAACAACCATATTTCATGCTGAAATAATACTTTATAACCATGAGTAATTTCAGTTGTTCTTAGCAAGTCACTATTTCAATCCAGAATAGAAAGTTATCAAATTCAACATCATGTACAACAATTAAGAAAGGTATCAATTTGCATCAAATCATCATTTTTAGCAAGGCAGGTGGCCATTTGTACTCGAGTCAACAAATGATGTAAAACAATGTTTACATATATTAATTAATTTCAGCAAATGATACTACAACAATGCACTTCCGACATCATATATTCATCAAGATAAGTATTCTTTACTTCCATACCAGAAACAAGGGTAAGATGAGAATGTTAAATTTATTACGGATTCTAGGCAATAAGCAATGTCATGTGGTTGCATGTGCAATTATGCATATGTGTTTATATCCTTCTCCGGACATACATTTGTGCATGCAACTATACACATATATACAAAAGAAGGCTTACTGTCTCACCTTTGTAATTCATTTAACATTTTATGACTTAATTTCCTAATATAATAGACTGAATTAAAGGGATATGATAGAGGAGGTTAGAGTTGTAAATGAGTAACACAAATCTTAACATGCAATATAAGGAAGAAGAAGTGATAAGTCTAAAGAAATAACTCTCATATGTTGCAAGGAAAATGAAGGCATGTCTGAAACTTGAAGAGAGTACCACAACTCTTGATAATATATTTAGAAATCAGAAATTTACAGTGACAAGGCTTGTTTAGGATTCAAATTTGAATTAAAAGACAACATGGTAAAGAAATAACTCATGGTTTCATGTAAATAAGTAGGAGAAATAAGAACCAAGGAATGAAATAAGGATATATACATCAATCACATTGAGAAAATTAAGAAAATTATGAAATCCAATGCCTCAAAGTATGAAAGGTCTTTTACTTGATATTGCTATACATGTATTACATTTTTTCATAGGGCTAAAGAGTATAGAAGGCCTCCTAGAGATACTCAACCATGGAAAGAAAATATAAATGATCATGCTAAATATGTTATATGCTACAAGTGTAATGAGGTAGGCCATATTGCTAGTGCTTATTTGAATTTTACATCTAGTCATGTTGATGATTTCAATAAAATAAGTACATTGGTATGTTACAAAGGTAAAAAAAGTTGGTCATATTATAAATTATTGTTTTCAAGGCTAGTCAAATCAAAATATAATTTTTCAAGGTCTTAGAGTGCAAGCTAGTGAAGTTCAAATACCTAAAATGTATGACAATGATCAAAGAAGAGTATGGGAACCTAGAGGAGACCATGGTGTCTCATCAAGAGTAGATGTTAATAAAATAATATTTTTCTCGAGTTCCGCTTAGAAGAGAGAGGATGAAGGAGTTTTTAAGTGCCCAAGAAGGCTTGGGACCTCTTTAAGACCATCTTTTAGGTCTTCATTGTACATACTCACATCTACTATGTTATTTTGAGGTATGTTGATTCAAATTAAGCATTGGTGTGAGGGGGAGTTGTATGAGTCAAAATTTTCCTCCTCCATAAGGTTAAGGTATGTCATTTTATGTTGTTATTCATGGTCTTGTTGGTTCACATTGGTTGTTCATGTGTGAAATGTCATGATATTTTTTTGTGGTGATAAGGAGTATGATATTGTGTTCTTACTGTAAAAGTTCACATGTGTATTGAAAATTTTGAGTTATCTTGGAAGTGTGTAAGGGTCTTGTTGGTACCACTGTGAAGGTTTTCATATCAAGATATTATTATGAAAAGCCATCTTTTATATATGTTAGTCAGATATCATGGTTCAAGGAGTATGTGGTCTGTGATAATCCCGGAGACAAGTCTAAGTCTCAAGGTGTCATAAGGTTAGTCATGTGTAGTAAAGGGATGTATTAAATGTGTCTATGAGTCCATAATGAGAATGAAGCTATGAAGGTGTCATTGAAGTTGTAAAAGGTCATCAAGAGTCTCAATGTATAAATATTGTCATCATAAATTATTTGGGCATGATTCTTGGTCTATGTGTTTCATTAGGTCTTGTGTCATGATATTTATAGGTGTCAAGTTCTCTCATAATGTGTTGAAGAATATTTTTGAAGATGGATAAAGTGATCAAGTGATGTCTTGATCAGTATATTGCTTCTAAAGGTGGACTATGGCCAAGACATGATCAAAACTAGTGTGCTCTAGAGAATGTCAAGAATGTTTCAGTATGAAATTTGTAACTTCTTGTTTCTTATTCATTGAAAAAGGTGCTCAGAAATTTGGAAGGGTTAATCTCAGCATGTATGATCATTTTTGAGGTTAAAAGAGTCATTTTGTGCATCTCTACTCTAGATTGTGTTTTCACAATGTTTCGAGTGGCATAGATTCGAAAAGTAGGGTTTGAATGTCCAAATGATGGTGTTTAAAGATAAAATTTTGAAAATATCATCTCGTCAAGATTGACTAAAAGAGTCAAGTGGCTTTAGGATTTAGGAATGACTACATTAATGGGATTTTCTAACATTTTGTGAGTTAGAATTTTAGGTGTTAAAAGACCTAATTCTAAGATGAGTATAATACAATCTAGGAAAATTATATTCAAGGATATGGCTTAAAATATTTCAAAGAGATAATATAGTCTAATGGTTGTCTACATCAGTGTAATAAAAATCAGGATTTCTTATATATCAAAAGTTATGTGTTCTTCTTGAGATTCCCGGTGATAGAAGACTATGATAGTGCATTTGATGATGAAAATAGGGTACTATGAGATTTTTATGATCTTTCAGAGAATTAGGAATTGTATATGCGTAGAGAATCCTTGATTAAAGTGTAAGTTGATGGTAAAAGGTCAATTGTGTAGTAGTCTGATCAATTAGCACTATTGAAGCATCATGGTTATGTCATATTTGTGTTAAAAGTTGATGTTTACAAGTGAATCAACAAGTGGAAAAGATTATTTACAACATTCTAGATATTTTTGAGCCTCATGAAGTAATTCCATACATGTGTAAAGTGATCTATATGGTCCATCTCAGGTGTGAGAGATGTTTGTTTGGTTCTCGGTCATGTCTTGAGCCAGTATTGGCTTGCTACAGGTGTAGGAGGTAGAGTATACACCTTCCTGTGTGAAATCGCAACATATTTTTGATGTGTCTGAACCTAAAGGAATAGATATATGCATGAAGGAAGATGATTAGAGCCCTCATTTTATAGTAAGGTTGATCTAAAACTTGGTAAGTTTTCTTAGACTCATTTGTTGATATTTGTACAAGATGGATTGCTATAGGTGCAGAGTATGTGTGAAGATCAGTATAAGGTGCTTTTATAAGAGAGAAAGGTTTGATTAACCTACTTATGGTATGTCCATTCAAACTAAGTCTTTCCTACATGATTTAGAAGGAATGTGTTATCTTGAATGAAGCCAAGGAATGTCTTGTTGACTGAGTATGGGATTTTTCTCTAAAGATGCAACCTACATGCCTACAGAAGTTTGAAAGAGCATGATGATGTAATATTCAAGGTGGTTCAATGTCTTGACTTCCCCTTAAGGATATGAAAGGCGATATAGTTGGGAAAAATTATTATTTTAGCATAGTAAGCCTTTTATAGGTCAAGTATGGTACGATAAATATCTCAGAAGGTCATTCACAACATCAAAATGATCTATATAATTGATTCTATAGTAAAATGAAGTGTTTTTTCTTATCAAGACAAGGGGAGTACATAATGTCACTCCTTAAAGTTGTTATAGGTGAAGATCATGTGGTAGAAAGGAATGATCTTGACAAGATGAAGTTAGATGTGCAGGTATGGAAGAAGTTTAAGATTATTAGTATATTATGACAAGTAAAAGTACTTCAGAGGATCAAGAGAATATGTTAGTCTCGGTCTAGCCAAGTGAAGTACTTCAAAGATCTTCTAGATGGTGATATAGGTTTTTTCAAAGCCATCCAAGGTATGAAGTAGTGTTTTCTTGAAGTCTGTGTTGTTTTGGCTTAGGAATGCCTTATCTCTCGCCTAATATGAATGAAAAGGAATGAGAAAATGGTTCAGGACTGGGAAAAAGTTGCTCAAGGTGATTTCATGTCAGGAATCTAAGTTATATTGCTTGTTCTTGAGTCTCTACTAGATATAGTGCTCTTGATTCCAAGGGGATTGTTTTTTTGATGATTCAAGGTATGAATAATGTAACATGAAAACTTTGGTCAAAATGCACTAAGAAGCTTGATTAGGGACTTTAGTCCTACAATGGTATGAAGAGCAAGAACATGCATTATAAATATAGTCTTCTTCCTAGAAAAGATAGTGTATTATAAAGAATGAAGGTATGATGGCTTGGTATGTTCATTTATGACATTGTTGGCATGTTCTCGCAGTGTTTATGGCTTAGATTGTATCTGCTCACAAGGTTGTTGTCTTAAAGGCTAAAACAAGGATAAGATGAAAATATATTTTTGCATGTCTAGAAGGTTGAATATGGTGTTCTTGGCTCCAAGAAAGGTATGATAATGCTTCTTCATGCTTTATTGATGATGTTCAGATGTTGTAGATGTTTGGCCCATGGAGAACATGGTGTGTCTATGCTTGAAAAGAATCTAAAATCAGGTTTGAGTGGTTTTTCAAGTTTTTGATCTTGTAAAATATATTTGGTTGATGATTCTAACCAAAACATGATGCTATAAAGATGAAAAATATGAATATTATGCAGGTACAATATGCCTTTATCATTGATGTAAAATGGGGATAAGTTTAGGATGTTTTCCTTCAATGAAAATGGGGAGATTTTTGGCATGTGGTCCTATAGGTATTGGATATTAATGTAAAACAAAATTAATGAAAAATTGGATGTTGGAGTAGGGTTAGATGATGTTGTGTATGATTTTTCCATGATGTTTCATATGTGTACATAATGTTATAAGGAGAATAAGTGAGGTTTTCTTGTTCTGCAAGACTGCTCAAGTTCCTAGGTGATTTTGCATGGAGGTAGGAGCTTCTTGGTTACTTGATACTTATTTTGGAATGATGGATAATAGGTTTGGAAAGTGCTTGGGAACTCACATTAGTTACAGGGTGAAAATACAAAGCGATTGGCCATGTTTCGTATGCTCATTTGGAGTAAATTATGGATGCTATGAGGTATGTGGATGAGCTTTGGAGCCATATGAGCTTATGGATATATGTATTCAGGTATATCATGGTTTGAAAGGTATTTTTGGGTCATTTTGGGTGATTTCATGATGTTTTATAGTGTTATTTCATTTGACCCTAGGTTCTACAAAAGTAAAATCATAAGGGGTTTCTATGAAAGTCTTAATTATTAAAGAGTTTGAGAGATGGTGATGACATTATGATGATTGGAGATGTTATTATGATGTGTTATGGTGATTTGAGAAAAAATTAAGGATGTTATGATGTGAATTTTTCAAGATATGTCAATTTTGGTGAGACAGGTCAAGAACTAGTGCATTTCCATCTCGAATTGGATCTTTTGATGCTCACCCTGAATTTTGTGATTTTCATGAGACCTTGTCACCTTTAGGGATGTTTTTCATTTATTATAAAATGTTTCACAAAAATAATGAGGTCATTTCATCATAATTTTTTATGAACGAATGTTAAGAAGGTAAACAACTATTTATGAGTTTGAAACCCTAGCTTGAAAGTGGTATGGAAGAATTACTTCCTAAGTGGCCATAATTGCTTCCTAGTGCATGGATGATGATTGTAAAATATATAGGAATCATTAATATTTCCATAAAGGTATGGTAGAGGTCATGGTGATGAGTGGGACCCACTCAAACAGGCCAATTTATGAAGAAGAGTGTTTTGGGACAAGGTTGTCTAAGGAGTTGCATGCTAAATTGAAATTGTGGAATTTATGGAAGTTTATCTTGATGTCCAAGGATGTTTTAGGACATGCTCATGTAATTACATGGTCAAAGGAAAACTTTGAGGCCATTAAAAGTATTTTTCAAAGTAAAGTGAGCATAATGGAGGTATAGGTAGCATTTGGAGATGATTCAAGTTTTTTGGAAAGAGGATGAAGAGATATTTCTAGTTGTAGAAACCTATAATTTAGTCTACATGATCTTATTGCTAAGATCATATTAAATATCCTAGTCTTGTGTTAATTTACTACACTACACTAGTAGAATACCCTTTATAACCCCATCTAAACCTCTTAAACCATGTTAATCCCTCTTTAAACCAGCTTATATAAGCTTGTTTCCCTTTAATTAACCTTGTTTAGGTTAATTAACCCTCTTATTGACTTTCTAAAGAGGATTTGACTTTCTAAAAAAATATATTACCTTTCCAAATAGCCACTTAGCTTCCTAAAATCTTGTTCATAGCTCCGATAGGTTTTTCTAAAAATCAACTTTTGGACTCCTTTTAGTCCCACATTCATTCAAAAATATTTTTCTCAAATCCAAAAACTATAAATAGAGGGATACCCCTCACACCTTTCCTAAGAACTCTGCCTCTCTCTCATTTCTGATTTAGGTCATACTTAGGTCTTTTAGAGTCTTTTCATAGTTTATTTGAGCTATTTACTTGTTATTTGCTAATCCTTTCAAATATTTAAGTAAATGGGAGAATCCATTAATGGCAAGCTTCCATTCTTAAGTTTTTGAAATATCAATAAACAAAAAATAGATTGCTAGAAATTTAATAGGTTCACTTATAGATAGCTTTCATGGAGTAGAGAACTAATATAGTCATGTTTAAAGGTTGATTGTTTGTTTCAATATTTATATATGCATGTAAATAAGTAGATCTTGCAATTCTCTAATTTGGTGGTCATTTGAGTTGTTTATCCCAAATATTTTGGGGTTTCTTTAGAGGTTCTTACCCCATCTTCACAAATTTTACAAAATTTTCATTCCACACATTTGGCATGCCCAGTGGGACATACGCCATTGTTCTCTAAGAGACTTTTCTAATCTTTTCAAGTCCACTTTCATGCTTTCTAGAGAAATAGATTTTTATTCACTTGATTTAATTTCTTAAGTAAGCTAAATCATCCTTGTTCATGCATATTTTGTGGGTCTAAACTAGAAATAGGTTTCTTTGATTAACAACTAACCTATTTAATTGTTGAAAATTTTCATTTCCGTGACTTTTGCAGGTTTTACAGGGGGTACGCGTATGTGTCCTGGAGGGGAGCATCTCCGTCAAAACCCTAGCGCACCTGTCAAAATGGTTGCGCACCTGTCTAGTCATATTTTTCACTGATAGGTCATTTACAAAGGGTTGCATACCTATCAAATTGTTGGCATCTCCATTGGTATCGGGCATGCATACCGCGTGCCTCTAGACACGCAAGTGTATTTTTGGCATATTGTGTTGATTCATATTTTGGCTTGCAAGCATATTCATCGAGAAGGAGGCATCTCTATTGAAACCCTAATGTACTTGTCTCTCGGCCTGCAAAGGTGTTGAAACTCATTGTTATTAAATTATTGACATGCACACACATTGGCCTCAGGCGTGTATCTGCTAGTTGGGATGTGCATGCATTGTTATGGGTGCGTAGGTGTTTGGGGTAAAATATTAGAATTTCTCTTCGAGCTGTAAGATCAATTTTTTCGAGCCTTTCTAGTTGTTCATATGTTCTAACAAGTGATTGTATGTTCCTTTTTTATTTGTTTTTATGAATGTAGTTTAAGTGTTTAATTTTTCTAAGTTAGAAAGGGTTTTTGAAGTGTGTATGTTCTTCCCTCATACCTTCTAAGTGATCTTGGGAATCAAAAACACTTCCCAAACCTTCTTATTACTTTCAAAGCACTTACTTTACACTTCCTAATGAATTGATCTTTCAAAATTGGTTAAAATGAACTCTAACTTTTGCAAAAACACTTAAAGTATTTTCCAAAAGCTTATTTAAGTTAGGTTTCCGCGTTATATATGTTATTCCTTTTTCCTTTTTTGTGATCTTAGGAATCAAAAGTAACAAACAAAATCTCTTTCTTGATATCATTATCTTTACGAAACTTATTAACTCTTTGCATGTAAGGCCTAAACACTTTTCAAACAAAGGAGTTGAAAAAAATGAAACCCTCTATATACGATTTTTCATAGGTTTCGAATGGTGTGCTACTTAAAACCACATTAAGCTAAGCAAGATAAAAACACAACACATACATCACACTATATGTAGGTTTTAAAAGGGTACGACCCTATCCGCTCAACTAGAACATAACCCATTTGGCATAACACCTTAAGATATAAAAATTGGGGTGCTTCTAGGAACACTAAAGTAATCCACCACCGAGTGACCTTGTGGATGGAACAAGAAGTGCTCGCTTAACAACTTGACTAGATTTTACATTGCAAAGTTAGAGTCAAAGTTATTCGTATCACGACCCCAATGATGATACAACTAAACGCACTAGTTTCTCATTATATCCGAAGGGGGTAAAAATTAAATCCAAGGTGCTCCTAAATTAGCGTATGTGACTCTTTGGAGAAATCGATCTCGCATTCAGAAAAATTGTTGACACCTAGTTCAAGTGATCTTACTAGTCCATTATCATGTCTTGTTGAGCCATCACAAAGTGAGGACTTACTTAGAGTCCGAGCCTAATTTTTGAACAAGGAAAAGAGTCCACTTGAGTTATATATAAGTTTTTTTCATCAAAAATTAAACGATGTATCGCTTAGATTATTTTATTTCTCCCCTTCGGACGAGGAAAAACTTTGCCCAAGTGGCACTTAGTTTATTTTCATCTTTTTATCTATACCCTTTAATTCTCGCTGCCCATTTGAGGTGATAAGGATGCACCCCATGAGTCTTATCAAGGAAAATATTCACCACTATTTTATCCGTTTATGTCCATCCATGTTCATGATCAAGTTATTAAACGTCTAAAGTGTGCAAGTACTTTTTCATGGCTTTGATAGCCCTTTGATCTTTATTTCAAGATCATATTCATTTCTACGATTTTGGTTCATCATTATTTATCCTTAAGTTGTTATTATTGTTTACATTCTAGCCACATAGTTTTGGTGCTTACATCATGTTTTCAATGTTATGAGAATTTGGTATAAGTCCCTTCATTGATGGTTACGTTGTTTGCACAACTAAAAGAACTTATTTCTATACTTATATTTAGTTTCAGTTCCAACATCATTTGAGTCTTTTGAGAGTGTCGATATTTCCTGTGTATACCGTAATAACATTATCTTAATATTAATACCTTTTTGCTAGGTTAAATGTGTCAAGATAGTTTTGTTATGCTATCCGCATTCACAACTTCCATGTTTCAAAAAACTTAGGTTTTGTTAGAATTTAATTTGGTCTTAGTATATTTTGTGGAGAGATTGTGTCAATATCACTTTGATATTCGTGCCTTGTTCGTACTCTAACTTGACCTATGTATTAATAGGGTGTTGTCACTATTGGCTTTGAGCCCTTCGTTGGAATCATAGTTTAGGGTATAGTATTGTTGAACGACAATGTGAGTGATTGTTTGATATGTTAAAATATTCATAGGATTGTTATTTGAACGATAAATGGATGCATATCATTACATCTAGAACACGCTAGGATATTTTGGCCATCAGATGACTTACACAAAGCATACACCTAGGTTTCATACAACTTTGGAAGTCATTTAGATAAAACCTAGTATAAATTTGACTAAAGTAATACGAAGAATCACGAAAATGGCATCTAAACCAAATGAGCGTGACTTAGAAGATAATCCTTTCACATCCTTCCCATTCAAAGTGGTAATAACTTAGCACCTCTCTTTTTGCAGTCAAAGACACAAAACCTGTTGGTCGATCGTGAGTGGAGAAGAATATGATTCTTCCGAGGAATAACATAAGTTAGACCTAGGTAGATTTGACGAGATCCTTTATTATAACAGAGATCAAGTACTTGCAAGAGTCCTAGAGTTAGGGGCTAAGCTTCCACAAGAATTCGAAGTGGAGAATAAGATCATTAAATGTAAAATCTAAGAGTGACCATCCCTCTTAGACATGGATAACTCCTTTGACATAGGGTATGCTTCTACTTCCGAAAAATAGCACAAAAACATTGAAGAAGAACCATCAAATTAAATTGGAAATCCGTGAAGACCTTATTATAGGGCTTCACATAAAGTAAAAATTGAGCATGAGCACAAAGGTTCACCACCTCCTAAATTTGATGAGGAAGATGATGCCTTAGTTGAAGAAGAGATCGTGCAAAAAAAAATATTGAAGCAAAGTCAAAAATTAACAAACTAAGGCTCTTCGAATAGGAACATGCATAAAAAAAATGGTAAGTACATGAATTTGGGGGCCAAAAATCAGACAAGAATTTGAAAAAAGTAAAACACGTATGCATTTTGTTAAAAAATGCTTGCATTTTTATTTGTTTGGCTCGGGAATCACCAAAGTATAATGCGTACGCGTTACATAACATGTTAGTGTTATGCCTACTATAAACAAAAAAAAGAGGCCTGAGCCTCTATCATTTTACCTCCCTCAAACACGAGTTTCAGAGCTATTTCGTGCCCTCACATTTTTTCATTCAATTGGATCTCAAGCTCAAAGGATCATTTCTGGATCATTGGGAAGATTTGAATTGACGATGGCGCCACGAAGAAGAGGTAAGCACAATTCTTTTCTCAAAATTGTATTGAAATATGATAATTATAGATTAAAATTTGAATTGAGTACATATTTTTTATTGTTACAGTTAGAGGTCAAGGGAATCAACCACAACCAAACCCTGTTATTCTTGACATCCCTTCCGACACTCCCACAATTGCTCAACATTCCTTGGGTAGTCAAGAAGATTTAGCAGCCCAAATATTTGAAAACAAAATTGAAATTGAGGATTTAATCAAAACAATGAGGGGTGCACAATCTACAAACCCCCACTACGTCTCTCTCTAGTAAACACATTGGAGGTATTAGTTGTTCAAATTAACGTGACAACAGGGAAAATTGATCATTGGAAAACTTACAAAGAGGGTTGTAGGGTTTATTATTCCAACAAATTGTCATATGTGGATGTAAAGAAATAAGAATTTTCAAAGGAATTCATATGCACCTTATTCACAGACCCCCGCACTAATTTTCCTGTTTCGTTGACATGTAAATGATTTCCCATCCATTGGTGCAATAATAATTTGATTAAAAATAATTTTTGGGACCGATGGTGGATGGTGTTTGATTTTCCACCTTGTAATAACAACAAGGTTCCACTATACTTTCTGAGGAAACTCTATTGTGAGTTTGTCCTCAACGAGATCCCAAATTATTTTGATTTCTAAGATTTTGTGGCTGAGGAAAATGATCTACACATGATTGACCAGTGCACAACGTCCACCTATTCAGTAGGGTATATTCCCCACACAAAATCCCCTTCACCCTAAGATTGTCCCTCAACCAATGAAGGAGACAATAGATATTGATACACTCCACGTGCTTTAGGGGCTATCTACGACCCTTATTTGACATACGAGGGAGATTTATGAGCCGATGCTTCATGAGGTACATAGAGTATTCCCTCGTGGAGTACTAGCATGAGAGGCCACATTTTTCTCCTCATGTGGTAGCATATGTTTGGGGCCCAAGGAGGACGATACTTTCATGCGTGACTTGATTGTAGTGCACTTGGTGCTAGGGATGAACATGTTAATGTCACTATGTCGATGTCCTTTTGAGTGAGACATTTGGATTACATTCATCGACATCACCTTCAGTAGGTAAATTTTTTGTGTTACAAAAAGTTTGGAGTACCTGATTTACTTATATATGTTAAATTTTTGAAATATTTGTATTTGTACATGTATATGCATTGATATTACAATGCACGGGGCGTGCATATTCATCCCGACCATGGCGCAAGCACCATGCATACACATACATTCAGAGGTAATTTAGAATGCTAATTATGTAAAATTTTCACATACATGTGTGTGTATATATATATTTGCATGTATATATATATATATGTATATGTATATATATATGTATGTATGTATATATATATATATATATATATATATATTAGTTTTGAATTCAAATATATGTATGTTCTTGTATGTCCATCTAACTCACGTGATATACATGTTTGATAAAGATGTTGACTTCACTAGACACCCCACCATCTCTGCGACAAGTAGATAAAGGTGTTACCAGCTGTGATTTCATCTACGCAAAGAACTCACTGAGGTATTCAAACAACACATAAATTTTTGTTAAATTTCTCGTGTAATTCATATTATGTTAAATTACATGTTAGTAATTTCTTTCATTGTAGAATTATTAAATTATGTTAATAGTGTCCTTCATTATGTGTATATAGGAGTTACCTGCAATAGGGCACAACCCTGTTCATTTGATTCACAAGTGTGGTAGGGTAAAACAATATTCTATATTGATAAAATTAGTTAAAATATTGTCTTTATGTAGATACATGTACTTAGCTCTATTTTCACTAATTCTTATGTTATATTTTCTTATCTTATGTGTAGTAGGGAAGTTCAACCCCCTCTATTTTGAATTTGAGGGAATGGAATCCTCCATCTCATCATCTTTGTACCCCATCGTAAATCTGCAAGAGCTCTCGATGACTCATCCGAGCATGAGTTGCAAATTTGGCGTGATAGACAACTTGCAATAAGTTTGTGTATTTATGTAAATACTTTCATTCTAAAGATGGTCTTAAATACATGTTGAAAACATATATAAATTAAGTTTTGAAAAAAACATTGTTTGCATTTAAGGCTCATCTACAAGTGAGTATTCAAAGTGGAAAAGGACTCAAGCATGGGCTCGGATGATCCAAAGTCATCTCATGGATCTCCATCTTTGTCTAAGGGATGGAATTCTTTAAGAAAGGCCAAGAGAGGGATACATTTTGATGAGTAGGAAATATATATGTCTTACATGACATTTTTTTTGTATGCCTATGTGTATGGCATTACATGTAAGCCTATATGGCGTTGAACTTGATGGTATATGACCTATTTGGGAATTTTTGTATTTATTATGCACATTAAAATACTTTTTGGAACTTGATAATTTTGTATGAGACCTTACATTTCTGAGATTATTTTCGCATGAATCTAATATGATGTGCACTTGACAATATTTAAGACATTATGGATTATTTTTTCATTTATTGGTGATGTACATGTACTATTATTTTCAATGTATAATATGCATCAAACTTTGAAATCAATATTTATATCTGTATGTATATAAAGAGTTACCTAATCGAGTAATTATACATTCAATTTATCAATGTGTATATGTGTATTTACCTTACTTGCGCTTCTTCTTTCTCATGGTCTCTTTGTACCGGTTCCTATCTTATCATGCACTTACTACATTCTTCTATGCTTCGTAGTCTTCTCCCCTTTTAAAACACTTGATAGTCGTCATAATTTGATGCCTTTCATCTATTGATATTTTGAGAATGTCTCTCCATATACATTACTCCAATGCTTGAGAATGTCTCCAGATGCAATGACATTCTAATTCAGACACTCAATGATTCTTGATTGTATAATCTGTCCAATTCATGTTGCTAGCTTTAAATTTGTAGGCATTTCAAGTTATATGGAAATTACATTACACCCTTCACTAGGCTTGATGACTACCCCTATCATTTTTAAGGCACTTTTGAAAGCATCCATGGGTTTATCATAACATAAATTATCAATGAATAGAGGTCACTAAGCCGTAGGCTAGCTGACTCCCATCCATAACTAAACAAGAAAGATTTACTAGGCGATTGATAACTCCCATGTGTTCTTAGACATACCCCTATCAAATTCATTCTTAAGCCAATCTAGTCATTCAAGGCTCTTAAGAGACAACACCTGACGGGGTAGCCCTACACCGACTAAGATTGCACTATTTCACACATTTTCGAACAATAAAGCACAATGAGAGAACCAGATGGAGACAAAGAAAACCACGAGAAGATTTCATGAGGGCCCCGATGTGGAGGTCTCGAGATATGACGAGACGTCTCTAGGTATCATGGAGTCCGAGAAATCACCAAATCGAAGATATGGTGTGTTTGGGCCTCGGGGCTCTTAAGTGACTACGTCCAGACGAGGTAGCCTGAAATCATGAGGATCATAGGGAACCAAACCTAAGACTCTAGTAGCATTCACCAGGCCATTTTGACATGTTGGTGTAGTTGGTTCGGTCCCATGACCTTCTGTTTGCACACTACAGATCTAGTAGCCCTACATTGACTCAGGATCGCACTATTTCATGCATTTGCAATCAATAAGATGGTGATAGAACCAGATGGAGATGGGAAAACTTCAAGAGGATTTCATAGAGTGCTCCGACGTGGAGGTTTTAGATCTGATGAGACATCTCTAGGTGTCATGGATTCTAATAAATTACCCATTGAAGATATGACGTGATTGGGCCTCAAGGCTCTTAAGTGACTACACCCAGACGAGGTAGATCGAAAGCATAGGGAGTGTAGGGAGCCAAAAAAAATCATCCAACAGCATTCAATAGGACATTTGGATGGTAGCTTGGTCCCACAAGCTACCGTTTGCAAAATACAACATCTAGCAGCCTTAAACTAATTGAGACTACACTATTTCATGCATTTGCAAACAATAGGATAATGAGATAACCAAATGGAGATGGAAAAAACCACAAGATGATTTCGTAGAGTGCTTTGACATGGAGCTCTTGGATCTTATAGGATGTCTCTAGGTGCCATGGAGTTTGAGAAATCACCCGTCAAAGATATGGCGTGATTGGGCCTTAGGGCTCTTAAGCGACTACGCCGGATGGGGTAGCTTAAGAGCACAGGAGTGTAAAGAATCAAAAATGTCCTCCACTAGCATTCACTAGGCCATACAGATGTGTTGGCCTAGACGGTTCACTCACACAAGCTACCATTTGCTAAATAAAGCATCTAGCAGCCTTACACTAACTTAGACTACACTATTTCATGCATTTGCAAACAATAGGAAAACGAGAGAACCGAATGGATATCAAAAAAACCATGAGACAATTTCATAGATTACCCCGATATGGAGATCTCGGATTTAACGAGACATCTCTCGGTGCCACGGAGTCCAAGAAATCACCCGTCGAAGATATGGCGTGATTGGGCCTCAGGGCTCTTAAGGGACTACGCACAAACGAGGTAGCCCGAAAGCATGAGCAGTGTAGGGAACCAAAACAAAGCCTCCACTAGTTTTCAGTAGGCCATATGGATAGGTTGGCCTAGATGGTTTTGTCCCACAAGCTACCATTTGTAAAATACAACATCTAACAACCTTACATTGACTTAGACTACACTATTTCACACATTTACAAACAATAGGACAACGAGAGAATGAGATGGAGACAGAGAAAACTATGAAAGTATTTCATATAGGGATTCAACATGGAGGTTTCGGATCTGAAGAGACATCTCTAGGTGCCACGGAGTCCAAGAAATCACATGTCAAAGATATAAGGTGTTTTGGTCTCAGGGCTCTTAAGAGACTACACACAAACGAGGTATCCCGAAAGCACAGGGATCATAGGGAACCAAAAAATATCCTCCACTAGTGTTCACCAGACCATTTGGATGTGTTAGTGTAGTTGGTCTAGTCCCACAAGCTTTTGTTTGCAAACTAAAACGTCTGGCATTCGTACACTGACTCAGACTGCACTATTTCACACGTTTACAAACAATAGGACATCGAGAGAACTGAATGGAGATGAAAAAATGGTGAGAGACTTTCATAGAGTGCCCTAACATGGAGGTTTTAGATCTGATGAGATGTCTCTAGGTGCCATGTAGTCTGATAAATCACCCGTCAAAGATATGGCATGTTTGGGCCTCAGGGATCTTAAGTGACTACCCCCAGACGAGGTAGCCTGAAAGCATAGGGAGTGTAGGGAACCAAGAAGAAGCCTCTAGTAATGTTCATTGGGCCATTTGGATTTGTTTTCATAGTTGGTTCAGTCCCATGAGATTTTGTTTGCAAACTATAGCCTCTGGAAGCCCTACACTGACTCAGACTCCACTATTTCTCACATTTGCAAACAATAGCACAATGAGAGAACCGGATGGAGATGGAGAAAACTAGGAGAGGATTTCGTAGAGGGCCCCAACATGGAGGTATCAAATCTGATGACACATCTCTAGGTGCCACGAAGTCTGAGAAATCACCCGTTGAAGATATGGCGTGATTGGGCCTCATGGCTCTTAAGCGACTACACTGGGCCAGGGGGTAGCCCGAAAGCACGAGTGGAGGAAACCACCAATGTTCAATGATTTTTCCATAGGATGCAACTATGTAGACCATGAAATTAGTTTTGTTGGGGAGACCACCAATGTTCCAAATATTCATTTTGAAAGAATGAATATCTTCAATCAAATAGAGAATGAAGAGCTTGAATTTTTTTGGACATTACAAAAGGTTGTTTGTGCCAAAAAGAAGCCAAAGGCCATATAAATATTCAGATCTTCAACTTTAGATGACAATGAACATCGTGAAGAAAAATAATCAAGTGAAGATGTCATTATGATTCAAGAATAAATGCCTCCTAAAATTCATAAAGATTCAATTTGATTACCCAAAAACATCTGGAAAAACTTAAAGAGAAGATACGAGCAGAAGAAAAGGAAAAATGGGAAGAGTGGAAGGATCACAACTTAACTGGAATGGAACATCTATGTGATGTTGTCGATAGAATCATGGATAATCCTAAGGAAAAAATTCCAAGTTGATTATTTTTATTAATCCCAACTGCTTCAACTTCACAAATCAAACCAGGTAGTTCCAAAAGCAACATACTGGTAAGAAAAACTGTAATGAAGTATTGATAATTGAGCCTGAAACTCGTTTAGAATTGTAATTTATTTTTTGATTGAGCATTCACCCATAGTTTCTTTTTTGAAGGTAGAAATTCATTTTATATGTGAGAAATAGAATTCTTATTTATTCTATTACTCTAATTATTTAGGTTATATTTCTATAGTCTATGAAATCCTCTTGCGGTTTTCTCCGTCTCTATCCAAGTTCTCTCGATGTGCTATTATTTGTAAATGCACAAAACAGTGCATGAAGGCAATTGAGTCAAGATAGGGCTGCAGTGAGGCTGTATTTTACAAATGGAAGTTCATGGGACTGAACTAACTATGCCAACACATCGGAGTCGATTGGAAAATGCTATTGGAGGCTTCGTTTTGGTTCCCTTCGCTCCCCATGCTTTCGGGCTACCTCATCCGAGTGTAGTCGCTTAGGAGCCCTGAGGCCTAATCACACCATATCTTCAACGGGTGTTTTCTCAGACTTCGTGGAACCTAGAGACATCTCATTAGATCTGAGAGCTCCATGTTGAAGCCCTCTAAGAAAGTATCTCGTTGTATTCTCTGTCTCCATCTAGTTCTCTTGTTGTGTTATTGTTTGCAAACGCACGAAATAGTGCATTTTAAGTTAGTGTAGGGCTGCCAGAGACTGTAGTTTGCAAACAAGATCATGGGACTAAACCAACTATGCCAACACATTGGGGTGGCCACGTGAATGCTAGTGGAGAATTTTTGCTTGTTCCCTACACTCCCCATGCTTTCGGGCTACCCCATCCGGGTGTAGTCGCTTAAGAGCCCCGAGGCCCAAACACACCATATCTTCGATGGGTGATTTCTCAGACTCCATGGCACCTAGAGATGTTGCATCAAATCTGATACCTCCATGTTGGGGCCCTCTATGAAAGAATCTAGCAGATTTATCCATCTCCATTTGGTTCTCTCGCTGTCCTATTGTTTGCAAATGCGTGAAAACGTGCGGTTTGAGTCAGTGTAAGGTTGTCCGAGGTTGTAGTTTGCAAACGGAAGCTCTTGGGACCAAAAAAACTACACCAATGCATCGGGGTGGCAAGGTGAATGCTATTGGACCATTTTTTTGTTACCTACGCTCCCGTGCTTTTGGGCTACCCCATCCGGCATAGTCTCTTAAGATCCCTAAGGCCCAATCACGCCATATCTTCGATGGGTGATTTCTCAGACTCTGTGGCACCTAGAGACATCTTGTTAGATCCAATAGCTCCATGTCGGCCACTCTATTAAATCCTCTCATGGTTTTTTCCATCTCCATTCAGTTTTTTCGTTGTCCTTTATGTTTGCAAACGCGCGAAATAGTGCAATTTGAGCCAATGTGGGGCTCTTAGAGGTGTAGTTTACAAACGAAGCTCGTGGGATCAAACTAACTACGTAAACACATCGGGGTGGCCTGGTTGAATGTTATTGGAGGATTTTTTTGGTTCCTATGCTCCCCATCCTTTCAGTGGCTCGTCGAGCGTAGTCGCTTAAGAGCCCTAAGGCCCAAACACGCCATATCTTCGACGGGTGATTTCTTGGACTCTGTGGCACCTAGATAAATATCATCAAATCTAAGAGATCCATGTTGAATCCCTCTATGAAATATTCTTGTGGTTTTCTCTATCTCCATCCAGTTATCTCGTTGTGTTATTGTTTGCAAACACGAGAAATAGTGCGATCTAAGTCGTCAAGTATAGGGCTTCCAGAGACTGTAGTTTAAAAATGGAAGCTCGTGGGACCAAACCAACTGCACAAAAATGTCAAGGTGTCTTGGTTGTTAATGCTAGTGGAGGCTTTTTTTTTTTTTTTTTTCCCTACTCTCCCCGTGCTTTCGGGCTACCCCGTCCGGGCATAGTCGCTAATGGCCCCTAAGGCTTAAACATGCCATATCTTCAACGGGTTATTTCTCGACTACTGTGGCACCTAGAGACATCTCATTAGATCTGAGACCTCCATGTTGGGGCACTCTAAAAATACTCTCTCGTTTTCTCTGTCTCTATCTGGTTCTCTTGTTGTGCTATTGTTTGCAAACACACGAAATAGTGCAGTTTGAGTCAGTATAGGGCTGTCAGAGGCTATAGTTTGCAAACAGAAGCTCGTGGGACCAAACCAACTACGCCAACACATAGGGGTGGCTAGTTGAATGCTTGGAGCATTCTTTTTGGTTCCCTATGCTCCCCTTGCTTTGGGCTATCTTGTCCGAGCCTAGTCGCTTAAGAGCCTTGAGGCCGAATCACGCCATATCTTCGATGGGTGATTTCTCAGACTTCATGGCACCTAGAGATGTCTTGTTAGATCCGAGAGCTTTATACTCTGAAACACTCTATAATATCCTCTCACTATTCTTTCCATCTCCATCCGGTTCTCTTGCTGTCCTATTATTTGCAAACGCGTGAAATAGTGTAGTTTAAGTCAGTGTAAGGCTGCTAGATGCTGTATTTTGCAAACGGTAGCTTATGGGACCAAACCATCTAGGACAACACATCCATATGGCTTGGTGAATGCTAGTGAATGATTTTTTTGGTTCTGCTACACTCCCCGTGCTTTCGAGCTACCCCGTCTGGGCGTAGTCATTTAAGAGCCCTAAGGCCCAAACATGCCATATCTTCAACGAGTGATTTCTTTGAATCCATGGCACCTAAAACATCTCGTCGAGATCCTAGAGCTCTATGTTGAAGCCCTATATGAAATCCTCTTGTGGTTTTCTCTATCTCCATTCGGTTCTCTAGTTGTGTTATTGTTTGTAAACGTGCGAAATAGTGTTGTTTGAGTCAGTGTAGGGCTACTAAAGGCCGTAGTTTGCAAACGGAAGTTCGTGAGATGAAACCAACTATGCCAAAACATCAAGGTATCTAGGTGAATGCTAGGGGAGCATTCCTTTTTATCCTTATGCTCCCCATGGCTTTCAAAGCTACCCGTTCGGGCGTAATCGCTTAAGAGCCCTGAGGCCCAATCACGCCATATCTTTGACGGGTGATTTCTCGGACTCTATGGCACCTGGAGACATCTCGTTAGATCTAAGAGCTCCATATTGGGGCACTCTATGAATTTATCTCATGGTTTTTTCCATCTCCATTCAGTTCTCTTGTTGTCCTATTGTTTGCAAACGCGTGAAATAGTGTAGTCTAAGTTAGTGTAAGGTTGTTAGATGTTGTATTTTACAAACGGTAGCGTGTGGGACCAAACCAACTATGCCAACACATCCAAATGGCCTGGTGAATGCTAATGAAGGTTTTTTTTGGTTCCCTACGCTCCCCGTGCTTTCGACTACCTCATTCGGGCGTAGTCTCTTAAGAGCCCTGAGACCAAAACACCTTATATCTTCGACATGTGATTTCTCAGACTCTGTGGCACCTAGAGATGTATGATTAGATCTGAAACCTCCATGTTAAATCCCTCTACAAAATTCTCTTGCATTTTTCTTCGACTCCATCTGGTTATCTCGCTGTCCTATTGTTTGTAAACGAGTAAAATAGTCTAGTCTAAGTCGTGCAAGGTGTTAGATCTTGTATTTTACAAACAAGACTTGTGGGATAGAACCGTCTCTGGGACAACATGTCTATATGGCTTGGTGAACACTAGTGGAGGATTTTTTTGGTTCCCCATGCTACCCGTGCTTTGGCTACCTCGTACGGGCGTAGTCTCTTAAGAGCCCTAAGGCCCAAACACGCCATATCTTTGACGAGTGATTTCTCGGACTTCGTGGCACCTAGAGACAGCTCGTTAGATACGAGATCTCCATGTTGAAGCCATCTACTAAATACTCTCGCAGTTTTCTCCATCTCCATCTAGTTCTCTCGTTGTGCTATTGTTTGCAAATGTGAGAAATAGTGTAGTCTGAGTCAGTGTAGGGCTGCCAGAGGCTGTAGTTTGCAAACAGAAGCTCATGGGACCAAACCAACTATGCTAACACATCAATATAGCTTGGTGAATGCTAGTGGAGGCTTCATTTTTGTTCCCTAATATCCCCGTGATTTTAGGCTACCCCGTCAGGCATAGTCCCTTAAGAGCCCTGAGGCCCAAACACATCATATCTTTTACGGGTGATTTCTCAGACTTCGTGGCACCTAGAGACATCTCGTTAGATCCGAGATCCCCATGTTTAATCCCTCTACGAAATCCTCTCATGGTTTTCTCCATCTCTATCTGGTTCTCTTGTTGTGCTATTGTTTGCAAATGTAAGAAATAGTGTAGTCTGAGTCAGTGTAGGGTGTCCAGAGGCTGTAGTTTGCAAACGGAAGCTCATGGGACCAAACCAACTATGATAACACATCAAGGTGGCCTGGTGAATGCTAGTGGAGGCTTCTTTTTGTTCCCTACTCTCCCCATGCTTTCAGGCTACCCCATCCGGGCGTAGTCCCTTAAGAGCCTTGAGGCCCAAACACGTCATATCTTTGACGGGTGATTTCTTGTACTCCGTGGAACCTAGAGATGTCTCATCATATCTAAGACCTCCATGTTAGGGTGCTTTAAAAATCCTCTTGTGGTTTTCATCGTCTCCATCCAGTTATCTCATTGTACTATTGTTTGCAAACACATGAAATAGTGTAGTCTAAGTCAGTGTAGGGCTGCAGAGATGTGTAGTTTGCAAACGAAACTCATGGGACCGAAAAAATTTACGCCAACACATTAGGGTGGCTGGGTGAATGCTAGTGGAGGCTTCATTTTTTTTTCCCTATGCTCCCGTGCTTTCAAGCTACCCTGTCTAGGGCATAGTCACTTAAGAGCCTTGAGGCCCAAACATGCCATATCTTTGTGGTGATTTCTAGGACTCCATGGCACCTAGAGATGTCTCGTCAGATCCAAAAACTTGATGTGAAGCCCTATACAAAAAGCCTCTCATGGTTTTCTCCATCTCCATTTAGAGTGAGTCAATGTAAGGTTGTCCATTATAAATCACCTCAATAATATAGGTGGTTCATACAAGTATAGGTGGTGAAATGAGAATTTTAATAAGATATTTTTAGAATATAGGTGGTGAAATGAAAATTTATGTTTTTGTTCCTTTCTAATATTTAATTTTTCTTAGCTTCACTTGGCTTCGAGAATAATAAACACGTACAACCACATGAAGGTGGAAGATTTTTTTGGCACCACTAACCTACATAAACATGTTAGTAAGCAATTAAATAGAATTTTAAATCATGAAAAATTTAAACAAAATAATTTAAGTAAATATTCAATTTAAAATCGTGAAGAACATACCTTTGTAAATTCAATCCAATGAACTACAAGGATCAACTCTATTCTTGATGAAAGAGTAAGAATTGCTTCATGATCCGATTCACGAACCTTCCACATATTTTTGTTTGATAGAAGACCGCGATATTTGATCAATTTAATATTTTTTGCAAGGACCAAATGTGAATAGTGAAGTATCTTTTGATGTACTTCATAGTCTTCAAACAACCAAATGTTTGATTTTTTGATAGGATATTGTCGAAGCCAAGTTCCAGTGACTACCATTGATCTAGTGGGATACTCAAGGTCTTCACCATCAATGACTATGGAATTCAATTTGTTTCCCCTCTACACAACGAGATAAGAAGTAGTATGTTCCCTCTTCATTAAATTTTGTCACAATAACTGCAAAAACATGCCCTATGTATCACAAAGTAAAATTGTTCAGTCAATTTATAAATACATTAAGAGTTGACCATTTAATAATTTATAAATCTAAAACATGTCATGTACATATATGTATGTACCTTTTGTACTTAATCAGAGACTTGGCCAAAGTCAGGTGATGTTGTCATTTGATCTAAAGACCCTGGAAGTTGTAATGTTCATGGAACTTGATGTGTGTTGAGTGGAATTAGAGGTCTACAAGTCCATTCATCACCCCACTACTATGACTCACATTCATTCTACACAAAATCAAATAATGATATACAAAAACATGTCATGCACCTAGTATAAATAGTCCAAGCATTTGCATCTAAACTACGGAATGAGTGCATATCACTTGATCCTGCAACTGTCATACAATCTTCAAAGTTTGTTAGATGTTGTTGCTCTATCAACCAAAAATATCTACGAACCGTTGATCTCTCTTGAGATTTATGGCCCATGTTCTTGACACACCAATATACAATGCTTTTTGCATCTGTAAATTTAGCACCATCGTTGAAATTTAACTCCTCCCTTGCAAGTTCTCTTTTCACACATGCTCTGTACCATCAGGATCTCCTTTTCCGTTCCCTACCTCAAGTAAAACTCCAGATATGTTGTGCATTTATTTGTTTGTGCATCTTTCTTAGGTAATAAAACATCTGTGCATTCTTGAATTGTCATGTGCAGTTGTCTGACCAAATGTAATGTTGATCAAAACTAATGTTCCTCTCATTCAAGTTTGCATAAAACACTTGGGAACACCCTTTTACATATTCTGTAGAATGTGTCCAATCATTACTGATGTAGAAATGATACTCTCTTAATATTTTTGATCTTTCTCAGTGCTTTCAAGAGAGTGCATGAATGTTATATGCATGAAAATAGAAACTTGCACTGAGTTATAATATTGAGATTGAACCTTCATTTGTGGCTGCAATGTGTAATTCTCTACGAATTCAACTACTAAAACAATAGTACCAAGTGGGAATGTGTCCTTGCTTAACTTGAATTTTTCATCCAACCATCGAGCTCTATGTGTGTGCCTTGCATACTCATAAAAATTTCCTCTCTGAATTTGACCATATATTCTAATACAAGTAATTGTTTTGTAACAAGCTCACACCTCTTATATTATTTTCCATCTTTTAATTGATATGCCAACTATTTATATTTGGTGAAATCAATCAATTCTTTTCCTATTGAATATGTACTCTGCTTGTGGATACAACTTTTCAGATTTGGCAAGCCAACGCATACATTGCACTTTCCATCCAAACATGCTTTGTTATAAAAAAATTGTCGTGTTGATTTTTCACAAAATATTGTTGGAACAAATTCCATTGAAGATTTTTGTGGTACATTTATTCCACACTCCTACAACATGATGTCATTATGCAAAACACTAACAAAAAACATCATAATGCATTGAAAATTCAACATGATTCCTGCAACAACAAATGGTACGTGAGTGATTTATTTTCATCTAAAAGGGTTTGCTCATTTCAAAGAATCTTTGGCTAATGTTAATTTGTGGATTTTCATTTTTAAACTTAGAGAAAAATTCTATTTGATTCATATCTAAGAAATGTTTTGCACACAATTCACGATTATGAGAACCTATTCTTATTTTTATTGTATCTCTTCTATTCGGTGACGCCCTTGTGTTCTCATTCAAAAAAATTCAATTAATTATTTTAGAATATTAAATGTATTCTTGTCTTTTCATGGAATTCTGCTAGAGAAATCCCAATAAACAAGTGTTATGACTAACTCAAGATGTTTATGTCTCTCTATTTCTTTCATTACTATTTTTCTGTTTAGCTTTAAAGCCTTGCTTGTTTTTCCAATCAAGCGTTTATTAACTATTTTATCAATTACTATACAATTAGTTAGTGCACGTCATGTAGCATTACTATCTTTGGTGCATCTTTTACCACCTACGGTTTGGTATGCTTTATGTATGTTTTCAACAATTGACGCATTTTGATCAACAACATTAGATTTTCTTAACCCCTGGTCTTCGTTATAGGTCTCATCTTAATTAATTTCATCAATGAAACAAATAATTGACATCTTTGTGTGTCATTTAAATTCTCAAAGTAATTATCCCAAATTCCACTAGCTTTTCTTCTTGCATTTCTTTGAGACATTTTTTTAGGCATTGGTTTTATAATATTTTCATCAATTTCAATTAAGTGAATTGGTTTTCTTTGTGAAATGGAAGGAGGTGTTCTTAGAGGTGAAGATTCATTTACAAGGTTACTTTCTTCATTCAGTGTTTTCATACAAATTTCGGGGTTAACATTTGGATTCTCAAGTAAGGGTTCAACAATTGGATTCATATCAATTTATATATCCATACCAACATTATCATTCAATTTAATATCATTATTCATTACAAAATCATTTTTCTCTACATTTTCATTATATATTTCGTCCCAATTTTTTAATACATTAGCTACATTTGATATAGCAGATGTGCCCGGCCCTACTCGAAGCTTTTGCATTTTCTTCAATTTCTTTATTCTCTTCTCTTTCAATTACTCCGGTGTCTTATTCTAGACTTTCATCTTGTCCTTATCTCGACGTTTATCGCCCATGATTATAAAAAATCAACTAGTGGGGTAGGGGACAAAATGAAATACTAAAAAATCGTGCAAGAATGTAGAGAATATTACAGACAAAACATAATGTTTGTAGAATTCCCGTGAAAGAGATGAAAGGGACATTGGGGGCCACAATATATAAAACAAAGAAAAATGCGTATGCGTTATGTAACGCGTACGCATTTTTCATTTTCTCTTTTCCCAAGCCATGCCTCAAGGCTTGGGATCCGGTTTGGATCCCCAAGCCTGAGGCATGGACCTACACAAACACAACAAACAACGAGTTTTTACAAGAAAATGTAAAAATGACACTTCCTCTATGATAAATAAAAATAAAACAATCAATCCATTTTTAAAAAAATTATACCATGACGTAGAGCAGAGTCTCTTCTTTCTAAAAATATAATTTTCTAATTTTTTTTTACGAATATAAGGTTTCCATATTATTTATTTTCTAACTATGCCTTTTTATAGCTATTTTTTGAAGTGTAAATATGTCTATCTTTCATGGTATATCTTTTTTTGCATGATCAAAATTAAAAAAAAAGCTATACTAGCCCAAACTAGGCATAATTCTATACATATTTTTAAAAAAATCTAATTTTCGATATTTTTTGAGATAGTTAGGGGGGGCATGGTCGGAGCTCCGTTATTTTTCAAAACATAAAATTTTTGTACTAGAAAAATCATAAATAAAAAAATATTCGCTAAAAAAATATTTAAAAATGGAGCCCAAACTAGATGCTCCTAGCTATCTTTCTACCAAAGGGTTTTCAAAAATACTAAATGGTGCTCAAAAAATTATGGGGGGCATGAAAGTCACTCTATTATGTTTTTTAACAAAAACAGGAGCATCTGTTGGAATTTTAGTTATTTTACCCACTTAAACTTACCCTTTTTGATAAAATTTAGTAGCTTAGAAACTAGACTCAAAATGCTACGATTCATATTTTGTACAACATCTTCCAATTTTGAGTGTAAATATTTCGAAAAAATCGCATACAAGTTGAAGTTTTTTTAGAAAACTGCATCCACTTAAGACCCCCTTTTGGCCCCCAACTTGGTGCACTCACCCCAAACTCAAAACAAAATCTAGTGAGTTTTACTCTTATCCATACGATTACACAAATTTTAAAGTTGCTAAGGTAAATAGATCAATATCACCTTCAAAAGAGCGACTCATTCAACAAGAGTTACAATAAATGAAGAAGACACTTACTAGGCTACAAGAAGATAACATAAGACATAATAGGAAGTACTTATATGAAGAAATATGTCCTTACTTACCCCTTTGAAAAGGACATGTTTTGACAATTGCTTCCAAAACATTTTCCATTACTAAGTTTGATAAATATAAAAGAAAATGTGATCCTTGTGATCACATCAAGGACTTTTACATGGCTTGTTAAGAGGTCATATACACCAAAAATATCTTAATACGATTGTTCCCTCACATGACCTAGGAACACTAGCGTTAGAATGGTTCATTAGTATACCCAATGGATCCATTACAACATGGCTCACACTAGTAAAAAAAATTGTGTGACATTATTCCTTTAATATGGAGAATGATATCATGATGAATGAACTTTACAATGCAAAATAGAAGCCCAACAAGACCTTTGCGAGCTTCTTATAATGATGGTGTGGATTAGCAAGCCATTTTCCTTGTGCCATGCCAGAAAAACAACTAGCAAGCATATTCATTCCTAACATAAACCTAGAGATAGCCTTTCATTTACAAAATGCACAGTGGCTCTAACTTCGAAAAATTTATAGAGAAGGGTAGTTAAATTGAAAAGGATCTCATCGTGAAGGGTGCACTTAAACCAATTATCAAGGACAAACATGAAACAAAACCCTCAGATAAACCAAAATTCTTAAAAAAAAACAAACATGTCATTGGCGGCGCCAATACTGGACTCCAAAAATGACTAAACTATGAGAATGGGTCTACTTCTAAAGCTTTCACAAGAACCTCACCAAAAGGCACCCTCAAAACTTACATTTACACCACTAGAAAAATCACTATCTTCCATACTTAAATAGTTAGATGTGGTAAACATGGTGCAGTACCCAACCATGATAGTACCATATCTAGAGGATGCTCCAAAACCTAGTTGGTTTAAAGAGCATGAGTATTGTGATTTCCATCATGTTAAATGACACAAAACAGATAGATGATTGAGACTGTGACATTATATACAAGAACTCATTGAAGAGGGAAAAATCTCCATAGATTCCCTCTAACTTAGGATAGGGTCCCAATGAGAAAATGGGTATCTTCAAATAGCCCTTTCCTAACCATGCAGATAAGAAGAACATGAAGGTAGATCACAGATAAAGTTCCAATGACTATAAGATTCCTTCTTATGTTTATCCAACTAATGATAGTATGTTTGATTCCCTTATAGAATGTATTCGGTCATCGGATGAACAGGTTAATACTATTAGGATCTTAGAAAAAAGTAGTGCAATAGGGACATGATGCACTTGTTTGATCATACTAGATCCCTTATCTGTCCCTCAAGAAGGTTAGTATAATTTAATAGAACAGTTAGAGAAGACACCCGCTAGGATATTGATATTAGATCTCAAAATCTCTACGATCATAAAAATATTGTAGAAAACACTTTGTAGAGTTCAAGATTCTCCATATATGTATATCCTACACACCTTTAAGCGATGATTGTACACCTCGATTCCAATGATCATATCACTTTTGATCACACTGCAATCCCACGCAATGACCCAAGGCACAACTTACCCCTATACCTAGAATTATTTGTTACCTGTCATAAGATTAAGAGAGTACTTGCAGATAGTGGATCGTGTCTAAATATTTATACTTTGAAGCTGGTTAAGTAGCTAGGCCATTCGAAATGGATCTATGGGCTAAAAGCATTACAATCACGACTTATGATAATGAGGATCGTGAGTCATGTACTATATTAGTTCCAATGGAAGTAAGGATGAGCTATCATGATACAAAGTTCCATGTCCTTGACTTGGATCTTCCTTACAACATGCTCTTAGGGTGCCCATGGATCCATGCCATGCAATCCATTCCTTCAACATTTCATTAGTGTATTGAAATTTTCCATGAAGGATAGATAGTCACCATTCAGGGTGATCTAGAATTATTCACACATTATAGGGCATTGCACAATTTTTCTCGTGTAGCTTATGAATTTCCTTCTGTAGATATTATTGTTCCTTTACAAACAAAAGCTATCAAGGAATGTGTGGATCTAGATTCACTCACTCCTTGTAATCAAAACTTTCCTTCATTGGTCAACCCTTTCACATCATGGGAGGAAACATCTGCAAAGTATGGCCCAGGTGAGAAATTCACTCTTCAATAGGCCTTATTAATATCAGATCTATCAGTGTCACCCAGGACACATGGTAAACCCTAATTTCAATTCAAGATCACTTGGGATAAATTCCCTAAACCATTGGAGAAGTTCATCCCTAGTGGTCTCCTATCCGAGGAAAATATGTTAGAAGATCCCATCAAGAGGGTACCTGAAGGTACCATGGCATCATGTCATCAAGCTCCACAGTATATCAAAGGCCACCATATGATGTATGTCATGGGTTACAATGGGTTTGGATGTGGTATCAATGCACAAGGATGGTTAGAACCCATTCCTATCCCTCATTTCAAATCTAACAAACATGGTCTTGGAATTAAACCTCATGATGATCCAAATGTTGAGATTGATGCCACCTCTTCGAACATGAGGACGAATCATCTCATTTAGATAGTGACATAGATTCCCAGTGTAGCCTCTACGAGGATCTTGCCTCCACTAACCTATTCCTTGATTAAACTATTTTCACCTTATCCAGATCCAATCCTCAAACCAATTTCCAAGTAACCCTTGTATATCCCAAACTTGTAGATTGGGATCAAAAATTTCGTGTGCCAATAAATTTATTTGAGAACGATGAGGCATTTTACAATTAATGGGACTCGGGGATCACAAGAAATGTTTTCCATCAAACCGGATGCCTACACATACTTTGGAGAAGAGGTAGAGATGTGTGGATGGTTGAATAGAAAGGTCATAAGCAAGAGTAAGAATTATTTAGAGAATCCTTGTGGATAGAACAAACGCAAGTCTCACAAAGTAACAAAATTTTTCAGGAACTAATATATAAATAAAATGAAGAACCTATAGAATAAATGGTATAGCCATTCAAATATGATGATGAGACACATAAAAAGGTTGACATTCTTCCCCATGATCCTACATGGATCATGGAATATGCTTCTAAAATTATTGTTGAAGAAATTATTAGTGTCAACATTAGCTTAAAAGGAACCTAGAATGATAAAGTTGGGAGCTTCACTCGCAGATAAAGAACATAATGTTTTTGTGGAACTATTGAGATAATATGTAGATATATTTTCATGGTCATACGTAGACCTTCTGGTTTAGACTCAAAATTATTCATGCACAACCTCGTTTTGAACCCAAATGCCAAACCCATCAAGCAAAAATTGAGAAAGATGCACCCCAAAATTGCACTACTTGTTAAAGAAGAACTTGAAAAGTTATTAGATGTTGATTTCATTAAACCCATTGACTATTCAGATTGGATATCTAACATATTCCCAGGTTTCAAATGATCCAGTTGGCATAAGAATCATCAGATGAATTCCATTACATCAACAGAGCATGTCTCAAATATGACTTCCCTTGCCTAATATTCCTATGATTGTAGATTCTACTTGCTGGTTATTAAATGACATCCTTAATGGATGGTTTTTTACGTTATAACCAAATCCAAATTGCAGAGGAAGATCAAGATAAGACAACTTTCATCACCCTTTATGGGATATTTTGTTACAAGGTCATGCTTTTCAGACTCAAGAATGTTGGGGAAACTTATTAAAGCACAATGACTGTCATCTTCCATGACAAGATGAATGACATCATGGAGGATTATGTTGATGATATCTTAGAAAATTCAAAAAAGTAGAGGAGAGCACCCTCAAGTTTGAGA
Organism: Taxus wallichiana var. yunnanensis; assembly: GCA_018340775.1. Classification (NCBI taxonomy): domain Eukaryota; kingdom Viridiplantae; phylum Streptophyta; class Pinopsida; order Cupressales; family Taxaceae; genus Taxus; species Taxus wallichiana. The sequence goes on along the minus strand of CM031233.1, from coordinate 128,988,891 downwards.
CATATTTTTAATCATCTTCGAGATTACAAAGTATGTTTAAACACGAAAAAGTGTGATTTTGGCATTTTTTCATGGAAGTTCCTAGGTTTCATCATTTCATAAAGAGGAATAGAGGTGGTTCCTATGAAGGTTACAACTATCACATAAATGCCTCCACCTACAAATCTAAAACAATTAAGAAGTTTACAAGGAAAAATTCAGGTAACTGTTATTTTATTTCGTCACTTGTAGATAAGTGCCATCCATTTACATATCTATTGAAAAAATATTTTACATTCAACTGGGGACCAGACTGTCAAAAGGAATTTGCACTTCTTAAATAGTACCTTTCCAACCCACTCGTACTCATGCCGCCTACCCTGAGTAAACCTCACCTATTATACATTTCAATCGCCTGGGTTTACTATTGGTGCACCACTTGCCCAATATGACCTAGAACATAGAGAAAGGGAAGGTTATTACCTTAGTCACACCTTGATTGCCTTTGACCTAAATTACCCATAGATTGAAAAGTTATTTCCTACCAGTTGTCTTTGCCTTTCAAAACCTACGTCACTATCTCCTTAACAATAAGACCAAGCTAATATGTAAATTTGACCCTCTCAAATACCTTTTATCCAAACCTGCCCTTACAGGATGAATGGCTAATTGGATCATTCTCCTAAGTGAATTCGATATTTATTTTGTTAACAAGAAGTCACTAAAAGGACAGTATTGATCGATTAACGAAGCTCCTATACTAGGGATGAAACCTTTATGTCTAGATCTATCATATGCATCCATGATGTATATTGAAGAATCTATGCAAAGTGGCAATTCCATTTTGATGGATCATTCACCTTCCACAAATCGGGAGAGCGGGAGTCGTACTCATCACTCCAATAAGTGAGGTTATTCCAAGAGTATTCCATTTGGGATTCCCTTGTAGTAATAACATTGCATAATATGAGGCACTCATAGCTATCATTAAGTTGGCTATCACTTGGAATATCAGATAGCTACGAGTCATTGGGGACTCCTAACTTATTATTAAACATGTTAATGATGAGTATAAGGTTAAAGATGGAAAGCTTATTCCATACAAGAAAATGGTTGAAACCTTGAAAGAATATTTTATATACATTATTTTTAACAAAACCAAGGTCACACAATAGATCAATAGATGTCATGGCTACAATCAGATCACTATTATGAATTTCGCCACAAGAAACTAAAATACCCTTCTTTGTAGAGCATTTACAAGTACCGCGTATGATATGCCATAGTCGTGTTTGGCATGTGAAGTTGTTGGTCCCTTCTCCCCTTGGTATGACCTATATTTAGATACCTACAAGATGGAAAATTTCCCCGGACGTTATCCATTCTAAGAAGAAAGCTCTTATCCACCGTATAGCCTATTACACCCTCCTAGGAGGCATCCTTTATCATTGTGGCTATGACGGGAATCTTCTTCACTTTTTAGATGTTAATGAATCAGTCCATGCTATTAAGGAAGTGCACAAAGGTATTTGTGGAGCACATACCAACGACATCGTCTTGGCTAAGAAGCTCTTAAGGGTTGGTTATTATTAGCCCACCATGAAAGCAGATTGTTGTAATTTTGTAAAGAAATGTGAGTTATGCCAAAAATATGGCAACTTGATACATGTGTCAGCACAAGATTTGTAGCCCATTGCAACACCTTGGCCATTTTCTAAATGGGGCATGGATCTCATAGGGAAGCTCCATCCTTCTTCTTCAGATGGCCATACCCACATTATTACCGCCACTGAATATTTTACTAAATGGGTAGAGGATGTACCTCTCACTTATGTCACTAGTGCACAAATCTCCAAATTCATCATGAATCACCTCATTTTCCATTATGGTATCCCTTCCTCCATTTTCACTGATAATGGTAAATCCTTCAAGAATAAAATGATCAAAGTGTTATGTCAATGCTTCCATATTCAGCTCAAGTGGTCTACCCCCTATTACCCCCAAGGTAATGAGAAAGATGAGGCTACCAATAAAAATATTGTACGAATCATGGAGAAAATGGTAAGTAAGACTGGCCATTATTAGCACTTACAAATACATTCCACCCTCTGGGCCTATCAAACCTCCATCCGCACTCTTATTGGTGCAACCCCATATTCCTTGGTTTATGACAATGAAGACATCACACCCTTGGAAGTGGAGCTTCCTTCCTTGAGAATATCTCTTTGAGATTATCTTGATAAGGATGAAGACTATAGAGTTTCTCGGCTAGAAGAGCTAGAGATGTTAGATGAAAAGTGTATGAGAGCACTCAAACACCTAAAGGTTTACCACAATAGAGTGTCACAAGGATATAAAAAATAGATCATTCATTTTGAATTCGATGTAATAGCTATTTTTCTAAAATAAAATGAGAAGAACATTGTCAAGGACGAGAGAAAAGAAAGGTAAATTTGAGGCTAAATGGTTAGGGCCTTATGTGGTGGTTACTAAGTAGGGATCAAGAGCTTTCAAAATGGATTACTCATATGGTGAAGAGCTTCTAAAACCTATGAACACCATGCATATCAAGTGTTTCTATGTTTAAGCATGGTGTGGATATCAAAAAATACCAAAAAATTATTAAAAAGAAAGAAAAACAAGAAAAAAAAGAGAGAAAATTCAGAAAATCAAGAAGAAAGAGTACAGAAAAAGTAGGTCGTACACATGTGAAAACCACGTAATTGTGGTGCATTGGGTAGGTCTTTGGGTTAAAATTGGTTTTTGATGCTCAAGGAGGATTCGTTGGTCACAAGCTACTCTTACATCTGGATGGGTAACCCTCACAAATATCTAGGTTTGGTTTCCTTGTTAGGTCTAAGAACCCTACCGAGTCTACTTTACCAGGTCATGATTTGGTTTACTTGTTCTCATATCTGCGTGAAGGATTTTCCTTTGTATATTCCCATCTAACGTTGGGGAACCTTCATATTCCACTTTCTTGAACATATACATGTGGCATTCTACCTTTTTTATATTCCCACATCACATTAGGGGAATCCACGCTTCTTTGTTCTTGTACATTGCTTTCGAAACAGGACATTAGAAAATACACAAACATTAGAAAATATACACAAAAAATCTAAATGTTGAGAAAACCCCCTTGGGAACAAATATGTACCAACTTTGTAACACTATCTTAAAGAAACCTCGAAAACAATGTGCACTAATGAGCTTGAAAACTTATCTTTTAAGACGAACACCAAAAACAATAGAAAATATATCAATGTTGTCCCACAAAAACAAGGTAGCGATTAGATTGTTTTTAGTATAAAATTTATATAGTTTTGGTTGTAAGTATATTTTCTCATTGTATGATTTAAAGTATGGTTCATTTACTTACCTTAAATTGAATCTTGTTTGATTTAATTATGTGGTGCATTGACTTCATTTTTAAAGATTTAATACTTGTAAGATATGGGTATGTATTCATCATTTGTTGTATGCATCTATTAGAATTAATTTTATTTACTTAGATTGAATACCAATTTAATTTGTTCTTAAAATTTGCATAAGTTCATTTATAGTTTCATATTGTTGTACAGTTTTAAGGTGTACATTTGTTTAGTTTTTTTAGATTTTTCTTGTGTTTTTGTTTGTTGCTCATCTATTTTTTTATCACATCTATTATCTATCATTCATCACATATAACATCATCTAATACATTATAGAAAAAAAAATGCTAAGGTTTTCATCATGCATGTATACTAAGCTAATCATCACATATTGTATCATCAATGGGGGAAAGAGGGGTTGTGCATGATCACAAATCTATCCCCCGCACCAATATCATCTAATATCATCCCAAATGCTAGCATCTACTAGAATATCTCGTGTCCAAAACATATGATATTATCTGAAGATATATCATCAATATAAAAACATGTGGTACAACATCACTATCTAGCATGAAATATACATAGGAAATGAGAATCATACATCACCATGATACACTCATACATCTATAAACATGAATCATCATCATAGAGCATATAAAAACATGACAATATAAACCATCAAATGTCCATATATACATATGTAAATATATGTCTCAAAATAAGATATACATCATCGATAAAAATATGCCATCTAAAGGGAATGAATCAAAACCGAGCCTTCATAAGAGGCATGTACAAATACACATATCAGATAAAAAAGGAGAGATTCAACCATGAATCTCACCCTCTCTAGTTACATGGTCTATGACTTAGAGGATGAAAAAATAATTGATGTGATGGGTTGGCTTGGTGTACCACCATGTTGTTTAGTTGGCTATTATCAGACCTTGAGCTAAGCGAGCATCCTGACCTCTGTGATCGAGAGCTTGTCCTACTCACATCAAACTAATCAAAGGGTGTAACCCACTCCTCTACTGGAAATTCTCTATAATAAGTGGCCTTGTAATACAAAACCTCGCCACTATCTCTCTTTATGTCCTAAATCATCTTTACATCCCCAAAAGCGGTGGCTGCCTATACAACAACATATCCCTCCCCTGTCAGTCTACCAATATCAGCATGGACCTATTTCAAAGTGGTGGTCTACCAATCTCTATCTACTATAATAGTCTAGACCTGGGCCCATGCCCGATCTCTATTAATGGTAATACTCTACAGCCTGCACCTGAGCATGGTCCCACTATATAATGACACCACTGTGCATGTATCTGCGCATGATGTAAGAGGCTCAATATTTGAGAACCATGTGCTACTAGCTGCCTAATCTACTTCTTCCATGCTCCTCCATCCCTACCCCGAGTGGATTGGCCTCTCACATGATCTCTCTCTTCTATCACAACCTATAACTATTCCCCGGCCTAATCTCTATTAGTCACTACCTATAATCGAATGACTATCACCACCTGTAGCTATTCTTTGAAGTGCGGCTAGTTGTCCATTGTCTCCACCACCATCCGGAGTATGAGGTGATAGACCACGATGTAGAAACACCTATTGTAATGGAGAATATATCCTTGCTAGAATGCCTAATGGAGGCAACGACTCTATATCGGGTGCCTAGGTCCCCTGTCTCTACCTAGGCCTAGGCCCTTGTCACATGCGGCTCTTTGTAGTGGAGGACCCTATGCCCCACCCCCATCATGACACTGGCCATCGAAAGGATCATCATCATCATCATCATCCCCATCACCTCCTTCATTACCTCCACCATCACATCCATCATCACCTCCACCATTATCACCACTACTAGGAGGCCACACTAGAGGTGCTCTCACTCCTGCATCATAAGCGACTCTCGAAAATTTTAATCAACAAGTTAATACAATGTGGTACCATGGAGCATACTCTAGTGTGCAACTCGGATCTCTGACCTATCTCAAAGGTACCCACATAACTGAGACCTCTTGTAAATAGTTGGCCAAGGATCTGTCTCACAGTGTCTGTGGCCCCATGTCAAAATACTCATGGGCCTTACGAGCATACCACATATCTGGCCCCGGTATATCCTGTGTAGTGCCAAATTATCTCTAACACCGATCAACTCTATAGAAATCTCATATATAGGTGTGGCAACACAGCATAAAATTCTCAACTATCATTGTATTAAGCTCTAAGGGCCACTAGTAGTCTCTATACGACCTCCATGCTACCATGGCCTACTGCAAGTCATCTAACTCTCGGTGGTAATGGTAGGAGTCTCCCATATACAGCCACACATCATCACCAATTAAAACATAACCCATAGTAGAAGGATCCTCTAGAGCTCGGACCCTCAATACACCTGTGGGATGACCAATAAAAATGTGGTCCCATGCCCAAATCTGAAGTAGCCTGACAGTTCTACCATCTTCGATGGTAATAATCCCCAATACAAATGTGCCAGTATGCACTTGCCCCAATAGTATGTCTTCCCATCAATCAAACCATGTATCACTCTAATAAGGATAAATGGAAATGAAGTTTTTGTTTTCTTAGGGAGTAAAAATCTACTGAAAAAATCCATCGGATATACAATGAACCAAGCAAGATCGGGGTCCTCAATACACCATGATAATCTAACTATCATCCCGCAGTGCAAGTATAGCTGGAATACTGAATAACTCTAGAATGCACTGATCAATATAAGGCTAGTGACTCATGTATTGAATCAACTTTCCCTAGATGGGGACCCTAATTATACACCATACGTCCTTCAAGGTAATGGTGATCTCGTTAGTGGGGAGTCGGGAAGAACTAACTCTTCTATGCCACCACTTGGCTATGGCTGCATCAGGAGGTCATGGTCTAGAGTAATGGGTGCATATCGGCCATGTAGGCTAGCCCCGTAATATATAGAAGGATATCCAATATCCTTTAATCATCCTCGTCAAACTAGGCCTCTATCACATCCAAACAACCATATCTCTCTCGGTGTGGAGGACGGGTAGTATCCGCTACGCACAAACAAATGATACATGTGTTAGGGTTACATTTCTATCTACTTCTATCTAATTTTTCTAATCAGTTCTTCTTTCATTCAACTAACATACTAATTTTCATTTTATTCTAAAAAAATCTAACTTATTTTCATCTATACTTGGCTAATTATTTCCAAGGGGTAAGTTATGTACTTTTCCAAGTGCATGCATGCCGACTTTGATGCATGCGCACCTATTTTGACACCTACATGCCAATATCGCGCATATACGCCCCCTTTTTTCTTATGCCTAATCATCCTACCTACACAAGAGGTATACATGCCCAGTCTAACACCTACGCTGTTATCCAATGTGTGCATGTACACGTATCTATTTTCCCTCCCAAAGCAGGCATGTCCCCTTCGACGGCTACGTGTGCACGTACCCATATTTTGATAGGTATGCCTATGCGTACATGTGGTTTTGATGTATGCACACACACACATGCATCAATTTTTCCCTAAACTAGCCTAAAAATACAATAAAACTGTCATTAAATGCTAAATGGACCAAGTAAGGATAGGGCACTAATGTAGGGTCCATCTATTACATCCCGAAGATACTCCCAGATATGATCTACTCATCTCCTCCTCCTCAGAAGTCTCGTCATCTCACTCCAATGCTCTCACACTCGCTCGCAGAAAAAGTTTTGCAAGAGCTCTATTGTAAATGAACTGGTCATGATATATTTACCTCCCTGGGTGGGTATATTAGGCTTTTGTGATGCCCTCTGGGGCATGTTTTCTCCATTATGATCACTCTAACACTTCTTCTCTTCCCTAAAGTAATTATTTTTATTAAATAATTTTGTTTTTATTAATTTTACACTACACACTCTTTGGGGCACTATTTTCCACCTACCACTTATCTCCTAACCTTAGGGAATTTTTAAATATTTGAAGTCACTTTTTGTCTTCTATTTTTATCTATTTCCATGATTATTTTTAAATAATTATTTTTGGCCCATTTATATTCTCATTTGGGGCATGTTATTGCTACTACGATGCCCGTTCTCCTCATTAGAGCATTTTTACATGCTTTTAGGTGATATTTCATTTCCTAAATTCTTGACCAATCAAAAATTTAAAAATTATCAAATCATTCAAAAATCCAAAAAATCGTAAAAACATTGAAAATGGACTAAAATTGGTAGTAAACTCATTTGTAGCTGAAATCTATGTCTCTCGCACAATGTTCATCTCATATCTTGTTGGAATTTCCACATGTTTTGAAACAATGGCTCTTGGATCCTCTAAATATCCAAACCATTTACAAAATCTACATTTCTTACTTCATCGATACTCTGGGGCATGTGTTTCCTAGTATTGTTTCATTGTGCACACTACTTTTTCATCAGACCTAAGTGTCCTCCATCCTTTCCCTTGTATATACAAATTACTTGGGGCATCATTTTAAACCCTTGTCATTTATAAAAACATTTGGGATTGTAGCTCGATAACAAAATATTTGTATAACTTGCCTTAAACATTGTTGGTTTGAGTGTGTGTGATTGTACTTATTTCCTGTTAGGTGAGTTTGTTTGCTTCTCATATTGCATTGCATTCGTGTATTTTTCTTGGATTTGGCTATTTATAGCAATGGACAGTTGTTTGTATCATGGATTTTTATGTCATTTTACGATGTTGTCACATGCTCGTAATTTAATAAGGGTGATGATGAAGATTATTAGCAATATGATGAATACAATTTTTATGTAGCAATTCCTTTTGAATAGCTCACAATCCCTTTTTCTTATTATTTTCTCTTCTATCTCCCCTTTCTTCACAAACTTCTTTCTTTTTTCCTTTTTTTAAATCATTGATAACATTCCTCTATCACCCCATTGATACTCGAGGGGGCATCTTTCATCCTACTATTTTTCTTCTACCCCTTCAAAATTTTCTACTCGTTTATGCTTGTCTACTTTCTTTGAAGTGACATCGCACATGTCACCTCAAGGAGGGGAAAATGTAGACACCGATAATTTGTTCTACATGATATTATTACTAAGATCATACTAACTATCCTAGTATCGTGTTAATTTACTACACTACATTAGTAGAATACCCTTTCTAACCCCTTCTAAACCTCCTAAACCATGCTAATCCCTCTTTAAAATAGCTTCTATAATCTTTTTTCCCTTTAATTAACCCTTTTAGGTTAATTAACACTCTTATTGACTTTCTAAAGAGGATTTGAATTTCTAAACAAATATATTACCTTTCTAAATAGCCACTTAGCTTCTTAAAATTCTATTCACGACTCCAGATAGGTTTTTCTAAAAATCGACTTTTTGACTCCTTTTAGTTTAATATGCATCCAAAACATCCTTTTCTCAAATCCAAAAACTATAAATAGAGGGATACCCCTCCCACCTTTTCCTAAAAACTCTCCCTCTCTCTCATTTCTGATTTAGCTCATGCTTTGGTCTTTTAGAGTCATTTCATATATTATTTGAGCTATTTACTTGTTATTTTCTAATCCTTTCAAAGATTTAGGTAAATGGGAGAAGCCGTTACAGGTGAGCTTCCATTCTTAAGATTTTGAAATATTAATAAACACAAAACTGATTGCTAGAGCTTTAATAGGTTCACTTATAGATATCTTTCATGGAGTAGAGAACTAATATAGCAATGTTTAGAGGTTGATTATTTGTTTCAAGCTTTATATATACATGCAAATATGTAGCTCTTGTTTATCTCTAATCCGATGGTCATTTGAGTTGTTTGTTTCCAAAGATTTTGGGGTTTATTTATAGGTTCTTACCCCATCTTCATAGCTTTTGCCAAATTTTCATTGCAAAAACTAGTAATATAAGGTTTTTCCCATGATGATGATTTTTTCTAAGGTTTCGTGTCAATTTTTGGACAAGAAGGTCTTTGCCAGTGTAGGACGAGGATGGGATTTGCATAATGTTTCGAGTTATTTGAGGCATGATATGGTTTTGGTGATGCTTGATATCACCTGTAAAGTGAAAAGGGATCAATTTGGCATCCAATTAACCAATTTATAAGTCTTGTTTGTTTCTATAAAGGTGGTAATTAGTTGATCTTTGAAAACAACTTTATGGGTAGCTAGATTTGGTGAAAATAAAAGTGGTTGTGGTCCGAGCAAAGGTTATTATCTCAAGAATTCTAAGTTGCTTAGAAGTGTTGTAAAGGTTCTTAAATTTCCGTCAAGTGGTTACATGACATGTTTTTGTTGTTTTAAAGTGACAAAGTGGCCTAGAGAAGTTTCCACGGTCTTGAAGGGTGTAAGAAACAATTGTTTTGAGAAGTACAAAGAACACTAGGCCCATTAAATGAAATAATTTTATTGGTTGAGATAAATTGTGACCATGTATGATGTTTAAATGTTAATTTAAACATGTGTGGTGATTTATGGGTCATGAATAAGTATGGTTTTGATGTTAGGGCATTTTTATCTTTGTCTTATAGGGATTTAACCATTTTTGAAGCATGAAATGTTGTTTTTTATGCTAGGCCAACCTACTTGGGTCACTTGTGACTGTTATATTTTGAATTTTGGATGTTTTTATGATGCATGGGTTGAGACAAAGGAGGGAAAAGGTTTTTGTTTGAATTTGAAATAAAGAAGAACTTATAAAAGCATTGTTTTGGGTGCTTTTTGGAACTAGTGGTATGTAAGCAAGAAGTGTGACCTAGGTGAAGTTGTTTTATAGGTGTGTGAGCATGAATTGAGATCAAATAAAGTGTGTGATAGGTTGAATAACATCGTCAAGTGTGTGTGCATGTGTTTAAAGGATTGATAAGTGAAGGAAGAGTTAGTGTAGAAAAAAATCCCACACATTGAATCATTATTTAGTCTCAATCACATACTAACATTTGCATAGTTTATAAGAAATAAAAGTATTGATTAACCCATTTCTTTGGAAATCTTTTTTCTTTCTATTGCTACTTTAAGTCTTACACCTTTATTTACCCAGTCTATCTTTTCATACTTGATTTCACTTTTTATGTACTTTGGAGCACTCAATTAGGATACCAAAGTCAAGAACCCTTATCCCCTCGGGTGCCGCTATCCTCTTTACACTTTAATCTCACTTTTTGGGTCCTTTCTAGCTATTTGAGCATCTTCTATTTTTTGTAGTTTTCCTTTTCAAAATTAATTATGAATTTCAAGTGAGGGAATCATATAAATATAAAGTTATGTTATCGAATAAGGGACCAAACACCAAGCACTAAGAAATAGATATCACTACCTATGGTTGCATCCATCGAAGGAATCTATATCTACATTTTCATCCATCTGTCTCCATCACAAGACACATAAGATTGTTTCATCTCGCATCACACTTCATAAGAGGGGATTATATTGTCTCCATGCATACATTTATTACATTATACATCTAGTTACTTTCTCGCTACATCACAAAGTACACTTGGAACAAGATCAATGTAGGGAACAATTCCACACACACACCTAGAACTACATTTGGGATGAGATGTAGTGCAACACTCAGCAATAAGTCCACCAATTTGGAAGTTGAGGATATTTTGAACCCTTTATATGTATCTTTCTTTTTTAGGTTTTTGATGCTTTTTTTGTGGTTTTGTAGGTGATTCCTTTATCACAAGGTTCTGATGGCATCAATGAACTAAGTGTGACATACATGCGAAATGTAGTGAAGGCTTTGAATCATCTTGTGACTCCACGAATTTTTCTTCTAGACCTCCCACATAGACTAGGGTATCCAGATTACATGACGGGGTATCCCAAATGCCCCAATACCTTTTCTAGGAAGCCCGGTCTAGCCAAATCACTCGAGATCTACATTTCGTCAAGCTCTCGTGTGATAACCTCCCATTCTGTTCATCTGGTCTTCACTGCGACATAGTCATGCAACATCGTCGAATCAACTAAGCTCTTCTAACCCTCTTTGCATATTAGGGTTTATACATGTTATTTCTTAGTTTGCTTGGGTGTATTTAATTTATTTCATTGTTTATTTATTTATTGCTATCTTGCATTAAATTAGGTGGGATATTAAATTATAGCATAATCATTTTAGTGAACCCATAGTTTATAACTATTTTCCCTAGGATCTATTAAAACCATAATGACTAAGGATGAGTGTTCTCCTTCTTGGGTAATAATTCCTCATGTCGAGTGTAATCCCATCTATGATTAGGTAACCATAGCTAAAAATAATGATCTATATCATGATATTAATATTCCAGATCATATTCAACAACAACTTTTAACTAACGAATGCAAGTGTCCCTACCATATTCAATAATTCTACCATTGGCATTGTTTCTGATTTGATGAGCTTCACTCATTGTACACCATGTTATATTGTTAGCCATGATCCTTCTGAAATTTCCAAAGAAAATCTAGATGATACTCTCATTAATTTCATGCTTGGCCTTGATAATAATACACATGTGCATATTGATTCTCATACTAATCAAGACACAACCCTAGCTATATCTCATATTTATTCTATTTCTGACAATACTTCTCATGATACATCACATACTAGTTAACATTCTCCTTCATACTATGTTGATGATACACTTGATGATACACTTAATGACATTCTTCTATCTGAGTCTCTCTTTGATTTCGATGAAACAATTGATAGTCATGATTCTACTTCTTTGCATATTGTTGAGTGTGAATCCCTTACTCCATTGTCATATTCTTCTGAGGTTTTATCTAATAACATGCATGAGACATCTTTGTCTATTACTTCATCTCCTCCTACTACCACATCTCCATCGGCGCTTCCTTTCCTAGGGATATTTCTGATCCTAATCCTACTACTTCTATGAATGTTCCATGTACTTCATCACCTATTACTCCTTTGGCACCACTTTGTGTAGTGTGCCTTTAGCATTGGAATATCCTATGTATCATCTTAATATCCTTATGATAACTCATAATGGTAAATTACAACTACTTAACACATTATTACCATCCTCTACTATTCCTTCACAATATATCTTTTCCCTCATACATGATGTTGGTCACTTACAATCTTAGGTCTAATCTCTTACATTAGAAAGTAAGGCTGTTATGTTTACTTTGGTAATAAGTCATTACATGGAAAACCTACTAATAAAAATATCCATAACTCAACATTTGTTAAGGATTTTGTTATGTTGTCATTTTCATTTTTGATGATGGTACGGTAATCTATACTTACATCTCAAGCATAACCATATAGATATGAATTAATGTTCTAATGATTGACTATTATTTAAATCCTTTCGCCAAAGTCTCGATATGCCACTCTCCAATCGTACATGCATCTTCTGTTATCCATTTTACTCCTTGGGAAAAATGGACAATGGGGACCTAACATGAGCTAAGCACCGAGAAAAGGAACATAGGGATAGAATCGAGTTATAGGAAGTTTCAAAGGTTTCAAGGAGCACATTCATTGAATTCATGAGTGAAAATCATATTGAGGAATTTTTTCCTCTTCTGGGTTTTACCCTTAAGATCAACTTAAAAATGATGAAATGTGGGCCCCGTAGGCCCACATCTGGCCAAAATGACAAAAAGAGGGAAAGGGTGGAAAAAAAGCCTTGGGACACCAATTGGTTCCCCTCAACCTCCACAATAAGAAAAATTCACTAAGGAATCGAAAAAACCAATAATTGTTCAAAAAAGCCTTGAAGAGGCACTGAGCTAAAAGTAGCTCGCTGAGTTTCTTGGTGAAATGAGGTTGTACAAAGGGTAGCGAGATGGAGGAGAGCTCACCAAGTTCCTCAAAAATTTACTCAGCGAGCTGGTCAAAATTAGATGGCTTGGTGCATGGAAACCACCACTGACAAGTCGGGCACAAGGTGACTTATTGTATCAGGGTGAGCTCATGTCCCTTAAATGATGCATTGTATGTGTGGATCTTGACTTAGAGCTCATAATAGCTTCAAGGGTGACGACACACCGCTTCCTAATAGGATGGCTCATCGAGTGAGTGGAGCTCGGGAATAATAAGCCATGAGCAAATCAAGGGGCATGTTGACGAAATCAGCCATGGATGCGGAGGTCAAATGTTTTTAGTGGGTTTGAGGTAGAAAAAGAGCCCGGTTCGGAGCTCAATGAATGCACCAGTCGAACATGAGTAGAAATAGCTAAACATCAAGCTCAACATAGGACGTAGGAACGACATAACCAAACTACAAGGCGGGAGATTGAGCTCAAAGCTAAATGGATAAGCTAGTATAGGAATCAATCGGGGTGAGCTCATGTGGGCTTGACACGGTGAGAAAAAGGGGGTCTATGGCAAGCGGGAAGATGGGGGTGGGCAAAAATTGAGCCCGCCATAAAGTTTGTGCGATCCCACGAAATGGGGATAGCTCGGTTCACAATATCGATGGACAAATGATGTAACGAGGTGATTGACTCATGGGAGTTGAGTTCAAAAAAGGGTGCGATGAAGTTGGGGGCCATGTCACCAATCATAGTGAGAGCGAGCTTGGGGGGTTGAGCTAGTGTCACTCACTCGAATACGGCGTAATAGGTCCGAAGTGGCCGAGGTTTTCAAAAAATCGAAAAAGCAAAGTTTAGGGAAAATGGACGAGTTGCTTACTTGGAAGGTGAAAAAGGTCCAAAAGATAAAAAGCCCAAAATCCAAAATGGGGTTTGTTAGAGGTCAAAATGACTTGGTGAGTCAATGGTGATGTGGCTCGGGATTTGGGGCATAATTTTTCATAGTTTTGGGGAGTTCAACTTGAAACTCAAATGAAAAATATGAAGTAGCAAGTGGGAAAATTTTGAAGTGGTGAAAACCAAAATCCAAATTTTGGAGAAAGTTAGGCTACATGGCATTTGGCGAGTTATTTTTAGACTTCACGAGGAGCATGTGTTTTTGGGTTTCAAAATTTTGAGCGAGTGTAAATGATATGAGGGATTTTGAAAACTCGAAAATGCACCCGTGGAATCTCCAAAAGCCCACCAATTTGCATCGATCATCGAGTTGTTTGAGGAGTTACATTGGGTAGGTGGGTGCATTGGACATTGAGGTAGGTGGTAAATGAAGCATTTCCATGTGACCAACTCATTGGTGTAAGGTAGCGAGCTGCATTGAATGAGGGCTCGGTGGGTGGAATTTCATACAAGATGTGGCTTCAAGTAAAAATTTGAATAACTTGAGCATTTTTAGCCAATTTTCATGAAATGGTACTTGTTAGAAAGGATTTCTAGTGAGGAATTTAATAGAGGAAAAATTCAAAGATCAAGAGGGTAGGTGAAGATTAAGCCATGAAAATAACTTGGTGCAAAATGATGATAACTTCCTTGCACTCCTCTCGGTTTTGGCAATTTTATAATCATTGGAAAGGTATTCTCAAGCTCTACAGAATGAGATGATTAGAGATGAGAGATTAATGAGTTATTTGGGAAAATAATCATGATGATGGTCCAAGAGCTAAGACCATACCCAAGTGCATCATGAGGCAATTTATTCAAACTCAAGGTAGGGTACAAAGAATATGATTTTTGTAGGTTTTCCCACCATTGAAGGAAAATAATGATGATTTTGTTGGCTTGGAAGCAATTTGGACTTCTTCCCCTACTCTTTTCTCTTGAATCTTCTTGTCTAAATTGTAAGGAGGGCACAGATAAAAAGGTTGGATACTTTGCAAAAGCCTCTCCCTTCTTTCTTATCTATGAGAAACCCTGTGGAGATTCAAGCCTCTCTTTTGAACATTGTAATGAAAAATTTATGCCTTTGGCCCCCTATGTAATGTATTATATTAAATTTTGGAGAAAATAAATAAATTTTTGATGATTCTCAATCCTCCTTTGTTTTTATTTTATCTTATCCGATATTTCATTACAGTTAAGGTTATTGTGCATTGTTAAATTGTCATTGCAAGATTTCAATGGTGGTGTGTTTATTAGAAAATAGGTTTATAGAATGTGTTTGGATTTTTGGTGCTTGATCACCCTCCCCAATTTGATTTTTTTCATTCTCATGCATTGTAGGTTGTCTAAAAATCCTTCTTGGTGCATCACCTTCCCTTAGAGTATATTTAATTTTCATGCAATCCTTCTTTCCTTGTCCCCTTGGAAAGCATTAGAATAGGGTTAGATTAACAAATCTTTGCACTTTAGTGTAGTTGGAACTAGGTTAAGACAGAAGCCAGCCTTCTCCAAAAAGCTATCCCTTTTCAAAAGGTCCAACACTTTAGGATAGCTCCATGTTTGAAAAATCACACCAATTACCCAATAATTCAAATTGAAAGCATTCAAGGGTGCTGTGATTTTTCCATAACACTTCCCTTTGGATATATTATTACCAATTGTGAGATAGAAGAAAATCTTCTTTGTTGTTTAATAGTTAAAAACGTCCCTAGAGTTACATATGATCATTTAACTACTTTAAATTAGGGAATAATAGGACCTATCATTGATTACATTCTATGATTTAATGCTTACATGCACCATCTAGTTTTTAAATATGTTGACCTAGAGAAGCAATTCATCTTTTGTCACGGTATGACTCTTGCCTTGAAATAATGATTGTAATGTGATACATATGAATCATACACACTTTTATGCTATAAGGTCATTTACTTAGAACAAGATCTATGTGCTTCACATGTTATAGATCCTCCTCTATTACGATTCTTGCTACATCATCTAGTTCTTTTATACTCCCATTTTTGAGAATCTTGCATGGTCTCTGTCTCCTCCATTTTGCAAAAATGTGTCATCTCGGGTGTATCACATAAGCATCCGTCATCTCCTACTCCACGTTAGGATACACCTCAGACTTCTAAACCTTCTTCAAGAGGACAATTACATTTCTCTCATCACACTAGAACTCGTGATGTCTTTGTATGCATTGCTTAATCGGTGCTTAATTCAGCTCTCCTCAGTAACTAACACCATCCACCACATCACTTGAAATGCTAGTATGATAGAAATTACTATAACTATCACCATATTAATGGCCATATGGAGATTGAAAATTATTCCCTTCATAATATCTTGAAACAATTAGAAGAAAATAATGTCATTTCTTTTGGTTCTCACTCACGTGAGTAGTATATATCTCCTCCCTCATAGGCATGTTGTTACTCTAGTTGAGTTATCTCCTTCTTCTAGTTCTAAGGTCATTGTTCATTCACCACCGCAAGTTATTATTAATGCACTCTCTCTCCATTACTACACCATCTCATTTTCCGTGTCATGATACCATTACACATTGGCTTCCATAGCCATTTGCATTTTTGCTTCCCACCACTACTTCACCCATCATTGACACTTCTTTGCATGAAATTTAGTTTGGCTCCTACACTCACGTTGTTTCCATTCTCCGCATGCTTCCACCACTTCACACTAGATTGGTATTTGGTAGGTGATTTCTATCACCTTATCCCCCAATTTCAAACTCATTTTATTATGGTTCTTACATGACTATTATGGATTAGTTATAATAATAATCAGTCTTCACATGCTTCTTTGATCCATCTAGCACACATTATCCAATCATTTCCTGATGATGAACTCTAGTCACAGTGGTCCATCTTGGACTATTGAGGGTATATAAATCACAATTGAACCTTATCACAATAAAAAATTCCACCATTCACACCTTTTCTCATGTGAAATTCCTATATTAATAATACACACTTTAGGCTACAAGTTAACTTCTTCTATCATAATTTAGTGATATACGCTATAAGATTCATCATCACTTCCTCTAACATCATTTAGTGATATATTATTTAGGATACATCATCGCTTTCCTATTCATCTTGTAGTGATATGCACTTTATGATAAATCATCACACATCCTCGTGACTCATATTCATGTCACATATCTTCACTACACATTCACCATAGTGTGCTACACACACAACACATAGTTTGAAAATCTTCATGATGTTACAAGCTTGTTTATGGTTCATTCTTGACTATTGAGGGTGCATAAACAAATGAAGCTCGTTACAACTCCATTCACTCAAGGGGGCATGTAGCTCCTATCATTCACTTTACATCCCATTCCATCCATCCACAACATACTACATCTCTTGGTTGCCCTTATTCTTGCTTGGATTTACTCGTACATGCTCACTTTATTACACATGCTAGATAGAAAGATTATATGTCATCATATTTATCATACATACATGTACATTCAATTTATTTCTAGTTGTGATCGTAGAATCTACGGTGTCCATTACATGCAGCAAATGTGTTTGGCACTAGTCCCATAGCGGTTCCCTCTGGGGCATCTAAGTTCATATACTACAAGTGTTATTGTTTCAATTTTTCATAGTACACTACTTTATTGGTTTACACATGCTTTGACATACGTTTTATATTTCTAACATGCTAATGGGTGTTTCATGTGCAAAATTTTCTATGTAGGGATATTTTCTTCCATACTTGTTTTTATATTGACAACTATTATTTGTTCTTGTTTACTGGGATTTTCCCTTTGACTTGTGTGCACACTTGTATCATTTTTGCTTCGTTAAATTTTATTTCCTTGCAACATCATGAGTGATATCCCATGTTTGCAACCTATTCTTCATGATCTATATTGTCTTCTTGGGTGTTTACATTATCTTCTTACACATTGTCTACATAGTTGACACTTGTCTTCTACATGCATGTTTATTTGTACTAAAACATTTTTCCTAGCCACTTTGTTTATATGTGCCTCAGTTTATAACAAACACATCCCTCCCCATGAATGACATAGTTTCAATTACAATAGTTGGTCCTCTTTTGGGGCCACATCCTCCTACAGAGATGTCACATGCCCCCTAAAGAGGGGGCATCATTTGGGTTTACACACAAAGACACAAAAAGTACCAATACGATTCAGTTTTCAGTTTTCATCCAAGACAAGATGGGTTATAAAAGGAGTGGGTTCAACATAGTCTACAAAACTCCATACACAATGCAGATTTTATAGGGAAGATTTTCCTTAGCACATGCGTGGGTACACACCAGTTGTAGTGGTGTTTTATACAACAGAAGCACTTAAAGGTTAGAGGAAAACACCGATCAGTTTATCCCTACACTTCTTCCATTACATTAGCGTCAGATCACCCAAAAAACAAAATAGTATAAATATCTCTATAGTTTTGGGAAGTAGTTATAGGTTGGAGGATAAATCATACTTTCCTCCCTACACTTCTTCGGCCAGTGGCGTGAGATCACCCAAAAAATCACACTTCATCAACATTTATAGGATCCTTTCTACACCCTTTTCTCATCATGGATCAGGTGCACATGTTCCTTTTTCATTTTTGTACTTTCATTACATCCTTTTACATACATACATTCATTTTTACACACATTTTTACACATATACATGCATATTTTACTACTTGATCATCTTCTCTTTTATAGGTTCATCCATATGGGAAGCAAGAAGTCAACATCACACACAACAGGTACATCACACACATTGATAGTAAAATGTAGGTACATCACACACATTGGAAGTTACACACATGATTTCACCCCAATCTCATCACCTTTTTATACATTTTTACTTCTTTAGCGATTCATCTTTTTATCACTCCATGCTTTTTCTAGTCCCTTGGCACGCTTTCTACACCAATCTACATGGATATCAGGTATGCATCTCTATCTACTTTATGTTACTAAGAATTCTTCTCACCAACATAAAGTGGGGGAAATGTAGACACAAAATCATGCACTTTGAGTCATTATTTAGTCTCGATCACATACTACTATTTGCATGGTTCCTAAGTAAGAAGAGTACTTGATTAACCCATGTATTTGGCCATCTTTTTTCTTTCTTTGTTGTTACTTTCGGTATTACACCATTATTGACCTAGTTTTCTTTTCATACTTCAGTTTCACCTTTTATAGACTAGAGCACCTAGCCAGGATGCCAACGCTAGGCGCCCTCATCCCCTCTAGGTGCCCTTATCCTCTTTACACTTTACTCTCACTTTTTGGGTCCTTTCTAGCTATTTGAGCATCTTATATTTTTGGTAGTCAGAATTTTTGGGGTTAATTACGAAGTTCAAGTGAGGGAATCATATAAATATAAAGTTATGTGATCATAATAAGGGACCAAGCACTAAGCACTAGTTATCACCACCTAAGGTTGCATCCATCAAAGGCATCTATAGCTACATTTGTATCCATCTAGCTCTATCACAAGGCACACAAGGTTGGTTCATTTTCATAAGACTTCATAGGAGGGGGTTTATTGTTTCCATGCACACATTTATTAAATTCTACATCTAGTTACATTCTCACTACTTCACAAAGTGTGAATGGCACAAGAGAAACATAGGGATCATCTCCACACACACATATAGAACTACATTGGGTCTAAGATGTAGTGAATCTCTCGGTGATAAGTCCATCAATTTTGTCATTGAGGTCACCCAACCCATTCATATTCATTTTTCTTTTTAGGATTTTTATGATTTGTTTGGTTTTTATAGGTGATTACTTTATTGTAGGGTTATAGTGACATCCACAAACTAAGTGTGAAATACACTTGACAAGAAGAGAACACTTCACATCATCTGATAACTTTGTGAATTTGGCTTCCAGACTTCTCGCATAGACTAGGCATCAAGATTACAGAACAAGGCACCCTAGGCACTCCAATCACTTTTCCAGGAGACCCAATCTAGCTAAAACACTTAGATCTACATTTTCTCAGGATCCCGTGTAATGATCCCCCTTTCCTTGTCAACTAGTTTTCACTATGACATAGTCCTGTGACATCAACAAATCGAGATAAAGCTCTTTTAGCCCTCTTTTCACATTAGGGTTTATACATTTTATTTCTTAGTTTACTTGGGTGTATTTTAGTTATTTCATTTCTTATTTATTTATTGTAAAATTACATTAGATTAGTCTAGGATATTACATTCTAGCATAATAAGCTAGTTGTCAAGGTTTGAACACCTAGGTTTTTATGAGGGTTTGAAGAAGTGTGAGATGAACTAGTTTTCTACATCATTTATGGTAGAAATAATTTAGAGATAAAAATATATAATGTGTTTGAGTGGGTACTTTATCATCTTGGGGGTTTTAGTCTCCTTATGGAGTTGGTGTTTTAAAAAATTAGGGGTTGGTGCTCTTTGTAGGGTTGTATCTATACTAAAATAGGATTTGGTGATCCTTTTGGGGTTGGTGCCTCACTAAATTTTGAAACATATCAATATAATATTGTGTTTTAGTGGGTTTTCTTCCCCTTGAGGGCTTCCCATTTATATCTTTTTGTTTTATAGAAAATTTCATTCTCGCACAAGTGAAAACCAATACTAGAAGCCACCAGCAACTTTGAATGATGGAGGGCTTAAGAACTCATATGTGGATATGAATCTAAGAGTGAAAAGAAGATCGATCTTTGATAATATCTAAAAATAGAAACATATGTGATTAGATAACAATATGCAAGGGTTTCTAGATAGTACTAGTTTTAAGAGGCTATAAACTCCTTGGAGGATGTCAACCCCCATGTCATAGAAAGATAGCAATAAAGGATGAATAGTAGATAACATGTAGAAGTAGTGAAATACAAACTGATAAACTTAAATTAAATAATAGATAACAATAAATGATAAACTGGAATGACGAGGGATTTAGCTGGTGCTCTGATATGGAGATGAAATGGGCATCAGGATGGCAAGATGACGAAAATTGTCAAATCTTTTTATGGAACTCCTCACCTCTAACTTCTAATAATGGAAAAGGTTTTCCTTAACCCCAAACTTGTAGAACTTAGCTAAGCACTTTCTTTTCCTCTCCTAAAATCTTTAATAAGTAGATATTTCATACTCCCTTTTCCTCCCTTTTCCTCCCTTTTGAAAGAAAGGAAGACCCATATTTATAGCTTAGAGGTGAGGTTAGATTGGGGTTAACAAGTAACTGGGGTTTGATAAATTAACCCTGGTCAGGTGAGTGGGGGTGGAACATGATTTGACTAGGTAGGTGAGATAATAGATTTTATTTGATTGAGTGGGGTTCATGATTTGGATGGTGGGAGAAATGATTTGATTGAGTGGGGTAATGTCATTTAATTGGAATATTTGGAAATTATTATCACATAGTGATGTTTAGGGATTTTAAGGAGATTAATTGATTAAAAAAACATGTAGGTTTGGTGGGAAATTGACTAAGTATGCTATAAGGTGGACCAAAATTTAGTGTCTACATTTGTCCCTTTTTGTTGAGTGGTTTGTGATAACAAGCCATGAGATGAAAACAAAAATGGTTGGAGGAAATCAAGTGTTCATAAAAGAGATGGGGATGGATAAAAACATGGCCAAAGGAAAGATTCCCTAGGAAAAAAAGGTTCGCAATAACAATGAAAAATATGGCGGTGACTCAAATATCACATGGTCGAGAGGACAATTACGGCATCAATGGAGACAAGAGACAAAGTTATACAAACCAGGAATGGGTGGAGACCATTGCGGTATGGATGTAAACTGCGATGACTAATGGGTCATACGAAACATCAAAATATGTGAAAATAAATGCGAAGAGTATGTGAAATCCTTCATATGCGAGGAATCGAGAAAAAAATCATGCATTTGCAAAAGGGATGAGGATGAAAATCAGGATGCCCTAGCACACGGCAGCATTTACACGACGTAGAAGGTAGATATGTAAATAAAATGGCCCAAGGGGAATGAATGTAATCATAAATATGGACAGGATGAGTAGATAGGATAGAAGGGTGAGATAAAATTCCCTAAAAGGGTGATAAATATTGTGATGAAAACATGTTTCATACGTAATGCATGTCATTGACAAGAAAATACTGGGAGAAGAAAGTAGAAAAAAATTGATTCATGGAAATGGGGAAAGATTACGATTGATGTTTTCTAAGAAAAAAGTAGAGTAAGCACTTGTAAGGGAAAAGGTGATAGGTGATGGTTATCATGGTATCCTTGAAGATGAAAATACCATGGGAAGAAATTCTTAGAAATAGATATGATGATGCCCCTAGAGAGGATTGACGAAGATAAAATATGTGATAGAGTTCTTAAAAAGAGAAGAGGTCAATGTTGCAGAGTGGGATGTAATGAAAGGGGTCAAAAATGAATAAATGAAGAAACATTGGAATTGATTGTGAATGCTAGGTGTGAGGGATGTGTTGAAGGATGTAATGAGAAAGAGAAAAGGGAATGGAAAGGAGGAGTGGTTGATTATGAGAAGAGCAAGAAAGGTCAAAGGTGAAGGCGAAAGGGGTATGGAATAGAGGGACGGAGATGGAGGAGGAGAAAAGAAGGAATGAAAGGGGAGGAAGAAGATAAAAAAGAAGGATTATAGAGGAAGGAGGAAATGATGAAGGACAAACAAGGAGAAGACAAGAAAATGACAGAGCGAAGGGTCAAATTATGAAAAAGGGAGAGAGTTATTTAAAATGAAAGGCATGAAGGAGGGTGAAGAAAATGAAAGGAAATGATAGCGAGGAAATCAAATGAAGGAGATGATAAAGTGAATAAATTTGAAGGAACCAGATCATAGTGAGGAAATCCAAGGCAAAGAATATGGAACCTGATCGCATGGAAATGGATGTGGATGGTAGGATGATAAAAATATGGGACAACACATAAGAGTCGGGTTATCGATGGGGAAGTAAGAAATAAATGCAAGGTAAGACGGGTAATAAGATGATATAGAGGAAGTAAAATAAGACAAGGATCGGAGAAAGGAGGAGAGGACAATGAAGAAAATTATGTAGAAGGAAGGGAAGAAAGAATAGATATATTCAATAAAGAGTGAGTATCATAAGGAATGTAAAAAGAAGTGGAGTTGAGTAATGACACAGATTGGAAAAGATGTAGAGATACACGAGATGAGGATAAGTTTATGACGAGAAAATAGAGAGGTGTGACAATGAAGATAGTGAAGAAATTGGCAAGGTGGCAAAGAAAAAGAGAGGAAAGGATAGGAGAGGCAATTCCGGTGAATAGATGTTAGGAAAAATCCACCGATAATGATCGGTAGGGAAGTATGGGACAAAAAGATGAGAAGAGGGGGAAATTAAATGAGGAATGGAAGGGGGATGCTAATGAAAGGGTGCTAGGAGAAGTTCCCGATAATGATTAGGGGGCATAGAGGAAGGATGAAATGAAGATAAAATGGAGGGGGTCAAAGAGAAGGATTCAGGATGTGCGAGAATGGGGATGAGTGATGTTTAGGAGAATTCCACCGATAATTATTCATGCGAAATGGAAGATGATGATGAAATAATGTTAGAAGATGATTAATGACAATGACGGGTAAGTATTGGGGTAGATATGTGGGAGAGATATAGAAGATGGAGTGGAGAGAGTAAAGAAAATAAGGATAATGATGTGTGCAAATATGAAGGCGAGTAGAGGACGCCGTGGATGATAATGAATGAGATAAAGATGAAGAAACAAGATATGAAATGAATGGGGATGAAATGGTTAAGTAAGATTACCAAGAAAGGGATGATGGAGATGAAAAGGGGTAAGTAGGAAGTGGTTTTTGTGAGAATGGAAGAGGAGGTGAGAGGATGTGATGATGGGGAATGATGAGAAAATGTAACCGGTGACAATCTAGAGTGGTGGGTGAGTGTAGGATGAAAGATCATCCTTAAGAAGGACTCTTAAGTAAGATCTCTAGGCTGTAGGAGGAGTTAATTAAGATCATTAAACTAGTAGTGACGATATGGAAGGAGAAAGACAACATTATATTGGGTACATGTGTGGAATGGTTGGTTGGAGCAGATGGGAGACAAAATCTAATGGAAATATGATGGGATGTGGTAGGGTCAGATGGAAAACCATTCTTAAGAGGGACTCTTAAGTAAGATTGTCATGCGACGGAGATGGTTAAGTAGGATCACCAAGTCGAAGAAGAAGAAGAATGATGAAAAGACCTGAATGGTGTATATCAAAATTGAACAAGAGCCTGAAAGGAGGTGATAATAAGAAAACAAATGAGTGTGACATGAGTGGATGAAGTAACATAATGTAGATGGAGAGTGTAAGGGAAGTCCTTAATTAGGATGCACGCATGGTGGGATTGATGATGTAAGAGTTTCAAGTAAAAATGAGGAGCATAAAGATGTTTGTGGTGGTGATTGTTGTCCGCTAAAAGAGGAAATGGTGAAGAAGATTCTATAACAGAGGATCCAAGGAAGAAGATATACCTTAACTAAGATTCTCTAGTTGTATGGATGATTAAGTAATATTTTCAAACTAAAAGTGGAAGAGTGAAAGGGAAACTCAAGAGGAAAGGAAAGTAAGATATCCAACGTGGTGAAAGGGGACAGAAAGGTGAGAAGGATGATGTGGAGACAAATGGTGATGAGTGGAAATGGGGAGCAAAGAGCAATGGATCAAAGACATTGTTGAACATGTTGGGGGATAAGAAGCTACAGGATAACGAACTCTCCTTGAGAAGGATCCTCAAGTAGGATTCACAAACTACAATGGTGATCAAGTAGAATTCACAAACTGAAAATTGTATTTACAAGCGCATTCATGGATATTATGGATAGATATAGAATTCATAGTGTGAAATTTGATGTGATTTTGATAAAATATGATCTTGATGAGATGAATGAAACATAGTTGTAGTAAGGGCATATAGGGAAACCATGCTTCGAACTAGATTGGAGATAAACAAGAAAGGTTAGAATTCAATGCATTGCACATACATGCAACCAATAGCTGGTGTGAACACATAAACAACGATAGTTAGTTATACCAAAATACCATGAGGGAAATATGGATGAAAGATTCTCATAACCTAATGCTGACATGAAAAGGGATTTGAGATGTAACTTTTATGCAAGAAGAAGGTTCTCCAAAGGTGGTGTTCCTTAAGTCTATTCCCAACTCTGGGAAAGGGAAAGAACAATAGAAGAAAGTTGATCAATGCGAGAAGATTTCTGAAAATGTTGA
This sequence comes from Taxus wallichiana var. yunnanensis, assembly GCA_018340775.1. Taxonomy (NCBI): domain Eukaryota; kingdom Viridiplantae; phylum Streptophyta; class Pinopsida; order Cupressales; family Taxaceae; genus Taxus; species Taxus wallichiana. The sequence continues at coordinate 128,963,574 of CM031233.1, read as the reverse complement.
TAAAAACGAAGATTGATCAATGCGGGAAACCTTTCAAATGTTATAATAACAGAGTAGCCATCCTTCGAGGGTATGGACTACTTTATACATAATATGGATGGCAAGAATAATATGTATGATAGCAGTCCTTCAAGGAATCAGTCTATTTCTTTTGATTTTTCTTTCATTGTGATTTGTATGCTTTTGTTTTTCTCTTTCTCTTTTGTTTTTTGCATGAACAACCGTCCTTTGAGGGATCAGTCTATTTTTGATAGCTTTGATTTTTCCTTTTGCATACATTAATTTTAGATTTACATGGGGTAGAGCTAGGAATAGCTAAGTAGACCACTTAAGAGGGGATGGTGATCAGACAAGACACCCCTAGACCCTTTGCATGACCGCAAAAGGGGAATGAGAGGGTGATGTATGTAATGGTTATCGGCCCATATCAAAGCATGAAGGTACACCACATAATTCATATCATTAAAATGAAAAATGGAAGGGGATAATGATGGAGGAATGATCTAAATATATGACTAAGAGCTCATTGGTAGATATGCTAATAGTAGAATGGTTAAAAGTGTAATCGCACTAAGAGTTTCTGTCTCTAATAAACCACCAATGGAGGGAAGACAATAAGTTGCAATAGGATGTGATGATATTTTGCAAAGGATTAGATGTGATAGACAAGTGGGAAATAAAACTATGTCCTTAAGGAAGTGAAAATATGACCACAACGGTGGATTTGGATGAAAATAAATGATGCCCTAAAAGAGACAAAAATATGGCAAGACAAAAATGGCCAAAAATGTGGACTTGATGAAATAGATAGTAGCCCAAAAGAGACACAAATATGGCCACAATGGTGGGCTTCGGTATGAAAATAAAAAAATGGTCCCTCACAGAAGGAAAAAAATGGCCACAATGGTGGACATAGAATGGGATGAGGATTTAGACAAAACTAGTTTAGATTGGATGAATTTGGAGGAGGTAAAAAAAACAATTTCAAGGAGCGAAATCCCCTAGTATCAAGGGATTTGTAGGGATGATATTCTCAAGGGCGAGGGAAGAATTCTCCCTTAATGAATTAAATGTGAAGGAGTTAAAGGATGTCGAAAGAGTTTAGATGATATTGTTTTAGATTTGGATGGGATAAATGGTCGAGACCACAAGTGTGCTTGGAAAGATAAGTAGTATTGATGAAAAATGGAGGACCTTCCTTAGGAGGAATGTCATGTGCAAGAGGGATGTTAAGGGATGATGTGGATGAAGGAATCATGGGAAACCCGATGGATGGGATATGAATTGGATTAAATGTAGATGGAGAAGGATATTTCCCTGAATGAGGAAATCATCTTTCTCAATAAGGTTGTGGACGATTGTCCGAAATGCCTTACAATGTTTGATGTCATGGCCCAGGTACAATGATAAGCACAACTGCAATTAGGATTGAACCATGATGGCTTTGGACCATAGGGATTAAAGGATTTAATGGGAGGAAGCGTGATGGAAGATATTCGAACTAAATGTCAAAAATGTCTGCGTGTAGGACCCAATCAAAGTGTTATGAGGAAGATAACTCTTATGATGTTTTGGCTTGGTTTTGGATGTAGATTAGATGGGTAAATTATGTGTTTTGGAAGAAAAATCAAATTTGGTTGAAGGATTGTATTGTTTGGATTCAGATTTAGGTGAGGATGTACATTGGATGGGTAGATTATACATCTTGGATGACAAATCAAATTTGATTGGAGGATTGGATTGTTTGGCTATAAATTTATCATTGCGAGATGTCGTAGATGGAAGGACTGATCCTAAAATAGATGTTGTGGCATTGGATTGTTGAAAAGAGAGAAAATATGAATGTTGACAAGGATGCGCAAGGGACTGTCGAGGATGTTTTCCATGAGCCTTAAAATTTAATCAAGAAGACTTACTTTTAGCAGGGATAATAATCTCAACTGGAGGATCTGACGGTGGTGGTGTGGTTATTAATGTAGTCTTTTTACTCCCATCACAAAAGGAAGGAACCCCATGCGTGTCGGCCTATCACCCAGAGAAGTTGAGTGCTCACCGAGGCACGCGTAGGTACCGAGTCTCTCTTTTATGTGAGTTTAGTGGGAAGCATCATTTATGATTAGTGTAAGATTTTTTATGAGGGAGGTTGAAACATACAAGGACCAAAGGGCTCAGAATGGCCTCTAGATCCTTGCAGTCACCTTAGACTGAGTACTTTAACAGAATCTAGAACATGCATTATGACAGAAAGAACTATACAAGCATTCATACATAGCATGAAAGGAAAGAGAGCTCATATGAGAGAAATATGCATTAAAACCATTGATATCCATGTCTATTTATAATAGGTAACCTCATTATATTCATTGATTCATTACAGAGTGTCACAGAGAGCAGACCATAGTCATGCATATCACTGGACGTATGTAACTAAGCTAACAAAAAAAGAAAAATTACAACTCCATGCTTAGTACATTCCTTCCTGAACACAAATATCCACTCACAGTAATTCTGTAGAGCTCCGCTCACTCTCTAACCCGCTATACCTCGTACTTGTATATTTTACTCGCAATAACTTGTATTAATAATTATCTTACCCTACCAACTCACCTTTCGGGCGTCCTCAGATCTAGTGCCAAGTGTCAAATGTGGTCCATACAAGCATGCTTCTCTAGGTATGGAATTTCCACCTTATCTCATGATGTTCTTCTAGAATATTCCATCCAAGGCATGCTCTTTCCTAGGCCATCATATTGCTAGGTTGACATCTTATCCACGTGCAACCAATCATGCTTATCACATGTTCTACCCTCGGATTCTCAAATTTACTAAGTCCCAGTGTCTCCTTTTACACATCGTACGTGTTATGTGCTTCCTTAAACCTTTCTCTCGTGTTCTTTTGCCTTGCGCGCCTTCTCATAGCTAGGACCCTACGTGCCTATGCGCCTTCATACTTGGAAAATATTCCAGGGGTATAACATCTCCCCACATTACATACATTCGTGCCCTCAAAAACATTTTACTTGACCAGGTTTCTTGTTGTCCAATGAACAAATGAATAGTCTTACACTTTACAGAAAGAATAAGGGATGAAAGAATGAATGAAGAATGGGGGGACATCAATTCAACAAGCTAGGAAAATCTTTCTAAAGGTCTGCCTCTAGCTTATTCCATACTTCGACCTCACCCTGTGCCTTCTGGCAGAGGTCGCCCACCAGGGTGCTCACTTCATCAAAACTTAGGCCAACTCCCTGGGTGCCCAAAATTTCCATAGTTTACTCCATCTCTTTTCCTAGGTCCTCAAGTTTATCCATCCTTCTAGTAATCTAGGGGTATAGTTCCTTTAGCCGGGCCTTAATTGAGCTCCTTAAAGCCTCAATTACCTCTAATTTCTTCTCTACCTCAGGCCAGAACCTTGTCCCTCTCCACCTTGTTCCCCTTGTTCTTTTCTTGGAATTATTTTAGTTCTACTTCAAGTGTGGTGACCAAGGAGCTCACCACCTTATCTCTGTCTCGCGCATGTATCATATGCTGGCCTCCACAGATTGGGTAATGATCTTAACCTCTACAAGTACTTGGCTATACTCGAAACAAGCACTACCACCTTCAACTTGTCCTCCTCTTTCAAGCACGTAGCCACTTCTTCTGCAGATTCTAGGGCCAAGGGTCATCTCTCCATAGTGAGGATGCGTGTTAGATCTTCTATACACTCCAGGAGGGATGAGTACTTTTGTGCAGTGGCGCTAAGTTTGGGTGCTTCAGGAGGATGGTGCCTTTGATAGACTCTATTTTCTTGTAAACTTCCTGCACCTTTACCTTCTCTTCCTTCAACTCACACCTTAACTGTGCGTTGATCAATTCTTCCTGTTTCAAGCTCTTGGCCTTCTCCACTAGTTATTCTTCCTTCTCTCCTAACTTCACCTCCAACACTCTAATCCTGTCATTACACACAAATAATCTAGCCTCGGTCTCAACTATGACCTTATTCAAGTGCATTACTGAGACTTTCTCGTTCAAGAGCTCCCCGAGCATTCACTAAGGGATTGACCCCCTTAGATTCTGGCAATGTGATGAGCGCTCCTTGGCAGACTTCAAAGTATGGCTCATCAATGTGGGACTCGAATGCCCAAGAGAGCATCTTCTTGGTTCTAGGGTATGCTTGTCCTTCTCAAAATACCCCATGGCTAGGAGCCTCTCCATGGGTACAGTGCTTTATGGAATCATGTGCGTAACACCTTCTTGTGTCATCCACATAGCCCATTACTTGCCTCTATTCTGCATCAAGAGTTCTCCTACCCAAGCACGTGCCTTTGGGGAAGCTTACTGTTAGAGTGGGGCCTCCCAGGCTGTCATGTAATTTTTTATGTTCTCCTCCTTCCCTTCCTTCAACACTATGTCCACGTTGTACTCCAACTCTTGGTCTACCAAGACCTCGAGCATTCTCTGTGCTTCTCTCTCTACCACCTCCATGATCTTCTCCTTTGTAAAGCTTATAGCTCCCTGCTTCTCCCTGGCATCCTTCTTGGTGTCTTCCTCATCTTGTGTGCCCTTATGCCATGCAAATAAAAACTCTTACTTCTCATCTCCACTCTCCTCTTCTGAGTCGTAGATGCTAAACACATGTGGCTCTTGGTCTTTCTCTACCTCTTCTTCCTTTCCGCCATCTTCTTCACTTTCATCCCCTCTTCCGCCCATGTATTTCTCCAAGTTGTTGGTTGCCTCCAAGTCATCTTCTTCATCAACCCTCTACTTTTTCCTGAGAGGTGGCTCCTGATTAGGGATTCGGCCTTATCTTCTTCCTTAGGTGATTCTTCCTTGGAGATGGGTTTCCTAGGCACCTCTACCTCTGGCATCTTCTCCTTCACTAGAGACTTCTTTCTCCATATGTAAGTGCTGGGTTTAGCACTCATGGATGGCATGCTCACTGTCTGAGTAGTCTGCACAATTGGTGCTTCTTCTTCTCCTCTCCCTCTTTTCTTGGATGTTGGCTTCTTCTTCCCAAGGGGTCTTCAGGTATGGAGACTTCATTCTCCAAATACACACCCTTCTTGAACTTCAGCCTTATACGTAAGTACATGCACGTCGTAAAGCCTCTAGTGATGGGTAGCATCATTGGCCTTGTCATTTGAATCTCGTGTGATACGTACTTTTCCATGTACACACACTTACCGTTGGGGTAATTCAGATTCTTCCTCATCTCCCTATGTTCTTAGTCTAGACTACCCTACTCTAGCCTTAGCTTTTATGACTCTTTAAACCTACTCACCCCCACTTGCAAGTACTAAGCAATGAACACGAAGGGAAGATTGCACCAAGGGCTCCATGATTACTCTATCAGCTTGAATCTTCCCAGGTGGCAGTGTTGATAAACCACGAATTTAGCTTCCCCCTCGGTGGCTGCTGGAAGTTGTTCAAGGATTCTCCACTCTGCCCCAAATGCATTTCTCAGGAACGTGTACCATTTCTCCATCCTCGCCTTCTGGGGTTTTTTCATTGTATCACAAGCATATTTTTCAAACCTCTTCACGAGTGAAGGATCCTCGACGGGTACTCCCATAAAAATTTGTTCAGGGCGTCAGAACCCCAATCTCTGTAAATACAATGGTGAGCAAGACGTTTCCAAAGAGGATCCTGTCCCCTTCCTTCACACAACTGACAATTTCCTCCATGATGTATGTGGATAGGTTGTATATGGTTCCCTCTACAATCTTCATGTAGACATGTAGCCAAGGTTTGTTGACCTACGTCCACCTCTCCTAGCCATTTAGCTTAGTCACCAAATGTGTGGCCATTTTCATTATGGGGTCCTTGATGTCTGAAATGTCATAGTACCGTGACCCCTTCTTGTAGGCATACTTGGTGATGGTCTCTTGAATGGCCTCCTTGTCACCAAGGTCATCTTCCAAGCTATCTCCCTCACATATGAGGCCTATAAATTATGAAATCAGCTGGGGAGTCACATGCATCTTGCACCCTGCAAAGTGGAAATAATATTTGTGTACCCGTGACATCAACCATTGGTACAGGCGCTCTGGTTTTCCAAAATAAGGCAACTCATAGAGTTGCAACAGCCCTACCTTCTCCATTTTAACCTTAATGTTATCATCGTATATAGGCAAACCCTCAGGTGTTCATTTGTTGGTGGGGCGTACTAATTCCAACACCATTTATTTTTCTATTGTGTTCATGCAATGGTGATTATAGTCACTAACAGGTACACTTCTTAAGTGGGATTCCCATTCCTTCCCCATCATCACCCCATCTGGGTATTACATCTCTGCATACCATTCTTCATTTGTGTCTACCATGGGTTTTGGTTGTTTAGCCTTGGCTTTGCCCTTTCCTTTCTTGGGTGCCATGGTCGAGGTATTTTTATCACCCCTATTCTCTCCTTGTTACTCTGTCTTACTTCTTCCAATCCTCCGATCTTAAATCCGTGATACAATCCTTCTGAACCCGTGCCCTAGTTTTTCAAACCCTAACTGGGATGAAAATCTTCACAAGACAACACCTCTTCACTCTTTCCATGCCCATGTAACCCCTTCTGGTTCGTAAACTCAAAGCGGCCGCTCAATCTCATAGATATTCTTTGAGTCAATTGAATCTAAAAGCCCTATTTTATGGAACTCGCGTTTATCTCAAACTCTTCTATTTTACAAAGTAAAAATGAGAGTCTTTGTCGACACTAAAATTTTCCTCCGTAATTTCTATTTCATTAATGTATGTATTAGGAATAGGATATTGTTAAGTATAATTAGTAGTAGCGTCCGGTAGAAGATAACTTGGCGCTGCCACAAGACAACACCGCCAATAATGTATAGTATGGTAATAGTCAAAAGTACAATAGGAATGTTGTGGTAAAAAGTAAATATTTGTCGTAAGTGGTCCGGTAATGTTAAAATGTCAAAGTTGGGGTAAGTAGAGAAGTAGGGTCTACATGATTAGGAATTCGAAATATTATATTGGTGATAAGGACAAGGAGTGAGGTCATAAATATTTTGTGTATTTTATTTGTAAAAAGTCTAAAAATGTGGAACCCATGTGAAATGATAAGGTTTATCTTATCTTAAAAGATAAGCTTACATGTATAGATAAGAGTTAAGGTATGGAATATGATTCGTCAGAGTGGATTTCTTATCCTATCTTAGAGATAAGATGGATAAGCCTAGAATTTCTATAAATAAAGAGGCCACCTCCCTCATTTAGCATAGAAGGAAGTAGTGAGAAATATTGTATGAAGTGTGTAAAGGAAGCCATCAGTTTAAAGGTGTGTTGAAGAAGCCATTAAGAGCTGTAATTGTAAAGTTTCTCCCATAGTATTGGTGGAAGGAAAGTGAAGTCAATAACACTTGAAGTACCTCATGGGTGAGATTGTAACAATTTCATGTTAATATTAAAATTTACTCTAATATTTCAGATTTATCATCATTCCTTCCTATCATATTCGATGGTATTCTTGTGTTATGTTTGTTGTTGTGTTTCCAGATTACATCCACCAAACTAAAGGTTGTGCATTAGTAAATAATCATAGCATGTGGAGTTCCCGGTGAAGAATTATCATAGTGTCGGATTGGTGATGACATTTTGGTTCCGTTTCCAGGACCATTCCTCGTTGATGGATTTTCTGGAGAGATATTCCCACTTAGTCAAAAATCATTTGGAGGGTAACCTTGTTTTTACTTGCAGGCATAGTAGTTACCATGGTAAATTCATTTTTTCCGTGAATAGTATTTACCGCATGATAAAGTCACTTTTTATCGTGAATAGTATTTACCATGAGAAAGTCACTTTTTACCATGAATAATATTTATGATAACTTCACTTTTTCTTTTGTGAATAGTGTTTACCACAAGAGTAAAGTCAATTTTACATGATAAGTCAAGTTTTACCATAGTTTACCGTGGTCATTTCTATTTTCTATTATAGTGATTTCAATTATTTGTGCACATAAGTCTTGTTGATTGTACTTGTGGGTTGGTATTTCACTGTGGTTACTTTTGAAAATGGGGAAGATTCCTATTTTTCAGCCCAATCTAATGAAGATGCTTCCTCTTTCATTCAAGAGTTTAAACGATCTTGTATTTGTAATGGCCTTATAAGAAGGGAATAATGGACTGAATTTTTTCCTACCTTTTTAGATGGTTCATCCCTTAGGTGGTTTGAAACACTAGGTGATAATGTGAAAAACTCATGGGATTTATTAACTAAAAGTTTTCTTGAAGAATTTGGTGAACAACAGAGATATGCAGATCTCATGATCGATATCACAAAGCTATCCCAAGGAGAGAAGGAGAAGATAAGGAATTATCATGCTCGTGTTCTAGAGCTAAGGAGGAAGCTCAATGCCCAGATCCTGAAGGAAGGATTAGCGGATGGGTTGATGAATGGCATGGATAATTTCCTATGTAAGCACTTCATTCTTGGGATGAAGCCGAGATCAGACAACAAGTGAAGTATGACCGCCCATCTACCATTGAACAAGCAAAGGAGATTGCAAAAAGGTAAGAAGAAAGCATGGAAGAGGAGCCCAAAGAAATTGTTGCTAAAGTAGAGCCTACACTAGCACCTTTGGTCCAGAATCCACAACCACTCTCGGTGAGCACAAATATTTCTCTTAGTACATCTACTGAGTATGAAGAGATCGCTCAAGAGGATGGGTCGATTAACTATTAATCTTCTTCAAGGAAAATAATTTAGTTCTTAGGGAGGAAATAGAGGTCCAGAAAGAAATATTTCTGAAGTTATATGTTATGGTTGTTATAAAAAGGGTCATTATAAGTATAATTGTCCAGATAGAGCTTCTACATCTGGTAAAGGAGATAATGATAAAGGAAAAGAACCGTGAATTCTTTTGATGTAGTAGATAAGAGCATAAATAATGAAGTAGATGTGTTTGTAACAAAAAGAAAGAAAGAAAAATATAATCAAGATGGAAATGATCCTAAGAAGATGAAAGGAGAAACTAGTAAGAAACATAGGAGAAGAAAGTTGGGTGTGCGGGATTTTACGATTTCACAGGGGCAAGGACCATACTCTATTTTGGAAGATCTGTCCAAAAGGCTGCAAATATTATATATGGTCAACTATTGGCTATGTCTTTGAGAAGAGGCGGGAGCTGCATAGTGGACTCAATGCTCGACGAAGGAAGGAGGTTGAGGTCCCTGTTTTGGAGGCAGAGGCGGATCCCTATGCTCCATAAGCTGAGGTATTATGTAATGGTATTTTAATTCATGATGTCTTAGTTGATGGAGGTGCTGCAGTTAATGTAATGACCGAGTCTGTAATGAATATGTTGGGTTTAAAAATTGATCACCCTTCAACACTTCTGTTAAGGTCATTAAATAAGGGAAAAACTAAACTAGAAGGTGTAGTTTCAAATGTGGCAATATCTATTATGGGTGTTGTATGTGTGGTAGAATTTCAGGTGATGAAAAATGGTACTGTTGCGTACCCAATGTTGTTGGGAAGACCATGGCTAAGGAGAGTTCATGCAAGAAACTATTGGAATGAAGGCTTTATGACACTTGGACGTGGTAGAGAGAGGGTGAAGATAAATGTGATCCCTCGGCATCATAAGGCAGAACCTATGGATTCAAGTGATGAAACTGATGATTGGACATCCTTTGATTACTCTAGTACCAATGAAGTGGACACAGAAGATGAAGAAAGTGAGATTGATGTTTCAGTCATGGATATCCTTCCAGTCCACACCGACTCATGACCCCATAAAATTATTTGAAGAAGAAGTTGATGATCATCTCCAAAAATAAAGATTGGTGATCTTTGTGATGGAGAGTGAGAAGGAATCCTACCTCCAACTCTTTAGAAGGTACATGCACTTATTCACTTTTGATTACAAGGAACTCTGTCAAGTAAGTTGGGTAGAACATTCTATTGAGTTGGTAGATGGTGTTAAGCCTATAAAGAAAATACCGTATAGAGTAAATCCTAATTTTTCCAAGACTATAAAAGAAGAAATAGATAAGCTACTTCATGTAGGATTCATATTTGCTATGGAGAATTCAGAATGGGTTTCTCCCATTGTGATCTCAATAAAAAAGAATGGGAAGCTATGCATTTGTGTTGATTACAGGAAGCTCAATAAGGCAACAAAGAAGGATCATTACCCTCTTCCATTCTCAGATCAGATCTTGGACGAAGTAGCTGGCCAAGAGTGTTATAGTTTTGTTGATGGATATAGCGGATACAACCAAGTCTCGTATAGCGGAGAAAGATCAGCTAAAGACCACGTTCACCACTCCTTGGGGAACGTTTGCTTATAGAGTTATGCCTTTTGGGTTGTGTAATGCTCCGGCAACGTTCCAGCGTTTAATGAATAGGGTGTTCAAACCCTACATTGGGAACTTCATCGAGTATTTCGGATGATTTTTGCATCTATGGGAGCAAGATGGACCACCTTTTGAGATGGAGACAACATTTCAAAGGTTAAATGAAGCACAAGCCTCACTAAACCCTACAAAGTGTGTCTTTGGATGTTCTAAAGGTGTTTTGTTAGGGCATTGTGTATCCAAAGATGGTATTGTAAGTGCGATCCCGATAAAGTTTCAAAAATCAAAGATTTACTATTTCCTATGAATAGAAGTAAGTTGAGATCATTTTTAGGCCATGTGGGTTACTATAGAAGGTTCATCAAGAATTTTTCAAAGATTGCATGACCACTAACCTTGATTCTTGAAGAAGGATGTTACTTATGAACCAGGAAATAAGGCACATGAAGCTTTTGGACAACTGAAGGAAGCCCTAATATCTTCACCTATTTTAAAGAATCCAGATTGGAGCAAGCCATTCATTATGTATACTAATGCCTCAGATGCAACACTAGGAAGTACTTTGAGCCAAAAGGATGAAAATGGGAATGAACATCCAGTTTACTTTGGGAGCAAACAAATGAGCAGTGTTGAGGTAAATTATATTGTAACTGAAAAAGAGGCTCTAGCTATCATTTTTGTTGTAAAGAAGTTTAGAAATTACTTGCTAGGGCAGAAATTTATAGTTGTAACAAATCATCAGGCTCTAAAATATATTTTCAATAAGCCTAACCCATCAGGGAGGATAGTAAGATGGATAATTTTGCTACAAGAATTTGAATTTGATATTATAGATAGGCCAGGAAACAAGCATGTCAATGCAAATGCACTCTCTCAAGCCTATGATGGTTTAGGATCATCTTGTGATGATGATGATTTCCCGATGCAACATTTTTATCCCTTGACATAATCCATAGTGAATACATAGATATTTGGAATTATCTGAATGAATTCAAGTTTCGATGGTGCCAATGCAAAGATTAAGAGAAAGATTACTCAAGCCGATCGTCCATATTGTATTCTCGCATGGAGTATTATTTCGAATAGGACCTAATGGACGAAAGAAAAGAGGGCGGTTGGACGTGATCAAGGGAAGGAGCTGCTAGAAGAATTCCACAATGGTACATGTGGAGGGAACTTCTCTGGACAACTTACAACAAGAAGGATCTTGGATGCAGGTTATCACTGGCCCACTCTTTTTAAAGATTTTTATAATTATTGTAAGACATGTGATATTTTTCAAACACATGGTAACCGTAAGAATTCATCAGCTCCATTATGCCCTATTCTTCCACTTGGTCCCTTTGAAAAGTGGGGAATAGACATTGTAGGTCCACTTCCAACTACCTCATGCCAAAATAAGTATATTGTAGTTGCCATAGATTATTTAACCAAGTGGGTTGAAGCTAGGCCATTGAAAACAACTTCCATGGATGAAGTGGCAAGGTTCATATATGAACACATTATCACCAAATTTGGTTGTCCATTAGAAATTGTAACAGATCAAGGAAGCCACTTCATTAATGAGGTGGTAGAAGCCCTAGTCAATAAGTTTTCTATTAAGCACAGGAAGGCGACAACATACAAGCCAAGCACAAATGGCAGGTGGAACAAACAAATTTTGTGTTGTGTCAAATTCTAGCAAAAGATGCAGCCTAGCAGGTACATAAATGGGATAAGAAGATTCATGCAGCATTGTGGGCATATAGGGCAACATCAAACTCAGCAACAAGATACTCCCCATTTCAGTTGGCTAATGGCATTGATCTAGTTCTTCCTATTGAGTTTGATGTTCCCACTGTCAGAGTTATGGAAAATGAAAGGATGGATGAAAGTGATTCAGTAAAAGAAAGGTTGGTACATCTTCATTTGCTAGAGGAAATGAGGGAAATAGCTAAGGATACAAGCTATAAGAAGAAAATGAAGTAGAAGGAATACTTTGATCAAAAGATCCATTGGTCTCCATTTCATGTGAATGACTTGGTTCTAGTATATGATTCTAGATACAAAAAAAAAGGACAGAGAAAATTTCTTCCAAAATGGATGGGGCCCTACAAAATAGTAGTTGTGCATGAAAATGGTACATAACGACTGGAGGAATTGAATGGCACTCCCATTACGAAATGGGTCAACCACGAAAAGTTGAAGATTTTCCAAGCACCATAATAGTCTACTCGAGGACGGAGTAGAAGCTAGGAAGGGGGAAGATGTCGACACTAAAATTTTCCTCCGTAATTTCTATTTCATTAATGTATGTATTAGGAATAGGATGTTGTTAAGTATAATTAGTAGTAGCGTCTGATAGAAGATAACTTGAGCGTTGCGATCTGACGACGCCGCCAATAATGTATAGTACAAAGTAATAGTCAAAAGTACAATAGGAATGTTGTGGTAAAAAGTAAATATTTGTCGTAAGTGGTCCGGTAATGTTAAAATCTCAAAGTTGAGGTAAGTAGAGAAGTAGGGTCTACATGATTAGGAATTAGAAATATTATATTGGTAATAAGGACAAGGAGTGAGGTCATAAATATTTTGTGTATTTTATTTGTAAAAGTGTAAAAATGTGGAACCCATGTGAAATGATAAGGTTTATCTTATCTTAAAAGATAAGCTTACATGTACAGATAAGAGTTAAGGTATGGAATATGATTTGTCAGAGTGGATTTCTTATCCTATCTTAGAGATAAGATGGATAAGCCTGGAAGTTCTATAAATAAAGAGGCCACCCCCCTCATTTAGCATAGAAGGAAGTAGTGAGAAATATTGTATGAAGTGTGTAAAGGAAGCCATCAATTTAAAGGTGTGTTGAAGAAGCCATTAAGAGGTGTAATTGTAAAGTTTCTCCCATAGTATTGGTGGAAAGCAAGTGAAGTCAATAACACTTGAAATACCTCATAGGTGAGATTGTAACAATTTCATGTTAATATTAAAATTTACTCTGATATTTCATATTTATCATCATTCCTTCTTATCATAGTCGATGGTGTTCTTGTGTTATGTTTGTTGTTGTGTTTCCAGATTACATCCACCAAAACTAAAGGTTGTGCATTAATAAATAATCATAGCATGAGGAGTTCCCGGTGAATAATTATCATAGTGCCGGATTGGTGATGATAGCTCCCCGGCCCTTTACTTATATTTTTTCTATTTTCTACACATTAAATGCTAATTCACCTACCAACGTACTTTGTTCATTTAATGCATCTTTTTCAAACAAAGCCCGCCTTCAATGCCTTCACTTACGTGCCTAACCTGCGTGAAAACTCTTCCAACCTTCTAGCGCGTAACCAATCCAACCTGACAGGAGACTCTTGCATGTGTGTAACCCCACCGAAGGCACTTCTTCTATCCTGATCCTTGCTCTCATCTACCTCGTGTTGCTTTAAATGCACTTTCTCCTCCTTAGTACATGGGATCTACAATTAGCTTTACCCTGGCACCAACCATTCTTCCATCTTCCTCTTTATATACCTCTTTCAACCCAACTACTCAACAAGGCTTTTCAACACAACTTCCTTGGCACTTTGATCATGTGCTTCTTCACTTTTCTCCACCCCACACTTAAAGTGATGTGCGGTCCTTTGTGCACTCATAAATTCTCCAAAAATAGCAATAAGGTTAATAGTGCCCAAGGTTCAAAACAAAACAAAATCACAAAAGGAAACACAAGATGGGGAAAATGCATAAAGGAAAATTCTAAACTAACTAGAAAAACTACCTTATTTACAAACACCAAGAAGACTTATTTATAGTAGGGCTTGACTGCTTTGCCATTGAATTGTCCTAGAAACTTCATCACATCCAGCGCTTATAAGCGGCACGTGCCCGAATCAAGGATGTACGAGATTGTGTAAGGACCCAACCAATGGACTTTCAACTTCCCAGGATGGTGCAAAAACTTAGAATCATATAATAACACCATCTTCCCAACCTCAAACTTCTTGTTTCTAATATGGCGATCATGCCAAGCCTTTTGCTTTGCCTTTTCCACTATTTAGATCCATCGGGTGATTGATCGTCTCTCATCCATTTCATTAACTCATCAATCCATTCTTCCAACACTTGTTCATTGGCTAACCCTCCTACGTGCGTTATTCGCAGAGAAGGCAACATAAATTCAACCAGAAAAATAGCTTCTATGCCAAACACCAATTGAAAAGGTGTGGCTTTATTTAGTCTTTTATACATTGTCCTGTAAGCCCATAATACTGTCGATACTTTGTCATCCCAATCAAGTCTTCTGACATCATAAATTTTGGTCAAGGTATGACTCAGTATCTTGTTGAATGCTTCTGCGATTCCATTTGCTTGTGGATGATAAAGTGTAGTCTTGTGATTAGCTACCATGAATTCAGATAACGGGATCTTCATGGTTTCATTTAAGAAATACGTACCCTATCACTTTGGTCAGACTCAAAGGGAATCCATACCTTGTGATAATGTTTTCCCACAATAACCTCTCTGTTGTTGCTGCTGTGAAATCTTTAGTTGGGGCTGCCTCTGCCTACCTTGTGAGATAATTTGTGCAAGTGATGACATAAAGAGACCCATTCCTACGCACTGCTAGTGCAATAGGTCCTAAAAATTCTATCGCCAACTTTTTAAAAGGCTCAGCGCAAGGAATAGGGCACAAAGGCATCTCATCTCTCCTCCCTAGTTTGCTAATGCACTGACAATTGTCACATGCTTTACAATAATCTCTACAATCTTTGTACAAGGTTTCCCATCACTAACCTGCCATTAATATTTTGTGCACGGTGGCGTCACCTGCATAATGCCCACCCACACTTCCTCTATGTGCTTCATCCATGATGGCCAAGCGTGCATGCTCTAAGACACATCTATGTAAAACTTCATCATGTCCGAATTTGTATAAGTCTCCACTGATTAACATGTAGGGCGTGGCATGTATGGCCAACTGCTTCTTTTCCAATGTCTTCATTCCATCCAGTGCCACACCTTCCTTTAAAAATATTGCAATCTCTTCCAAATCCGAGGGCGTGTGCCGCAATCTAAACAGTTACACATCTGGCATTGCTTCCTCAATACTCTGCGCATCCTCCCCTGAATCAATTCTTGATAGATGATCAGGCCCATAGTTGCTTTTTCCAAGCTTCACTACAATGGTGAATTCAAACTCTTGAAACAACAATACCCATTGACATATGCACCCTTGTAGAATAGGATTGTTCACTAAATACTTCAATGCCATGTGGTTGGTGTAGAACACAAAGGGTGTTTCAATAGATCTTTGTCTAAACTTGAAGAGTGCGTAGATCATTGACAATGCCTCACCCTTGGTTGTGGTATAATTCTAATCTAACAGTGTCAAATTCACGCTTGCAAAATAGAGAGGATGATTAACAATCCCTTCACGGGCCGTGTAAGCACTACTCTAATGGTGGTCCCTAAGGCATCTACATGAACATGAAAGGGCTTGTCCCAAGAGGGAAACCATAAAATAGGCACGGTAATAAGCCTATCTTTTAAGGTATCAAACACCCTCTCGCCACGCCCTTTGTCCCCAATGGAAGGCAACTTTATGTCTAAGTAGATCTTCTAATGGCGCGGTGATCTTGGCATATCCCTTAATGAATTTTCTGTAATAGCCTACATGCCCAAGGAATCCACACATTGCGCTCTGGCTAGTAGGCTCCCTTAACCCCACAATAACTGTAACCTTAGCGGGATCTACCAGTAAGCCCTCCTTACATATGATATGCCCCAATAAAGTCCCAAAGGGTGTAGTAAACACACACTTCTTAATGTTGAGGGATATCCTCAACTGCCTACACCTCTCAAACATTAACCTTAAATTATCACAATGGTATTTAACTAGACCATATAATGTCCAATCATCCAAATAGACATGAAGAAACTTACGGATGAAGTCCTAGAATTCTTGCACCACTATGCGTGAAAAGAGGTGCGCATTCTTCAACCCAAAGGGCATGACCGTATATGCAAAACTTCCCCACTCGGTGGCGAAAGTTGTCTTCTCTTGGTCTTCCTTTGCAATCCAAACTTGGTGGTACCTTGAAAATCCATCCATAAAGGAATATATTTCATACCCGACTCCTTCCAAAATTTCTTCAGTGAAGGGGGTCAGAAATGGATCAATGACACAAACTGCATTCAATTCCCTATAATCCACACAGATCCTAATCTACCCATCCTTCTTGATGCTGATTACCATCAGACTTATCCACTCTAATTCTTCCACTACCTCAATGATCCCAAAAGCTATCATTTTGTCTATCCTGGTAGGGCCTTTTTCTAACCGAGTGCACACCATCCTTCAGTTTTATCTTCATCTCCCCTAAGGAATGGTGAACGCCTTTGAGCTCATGATACCCGTGTGGAAATAAATCCTCAAATTCACATAACGAGATCAATGATCTTTGATAGCTCCTTCTTCTCTGTCCAATAATCCCCAATAATAGCTTCCTTAAGCTCTTCTTCTAAATTAATGTTAACTTTCTTCATCTTTAAAGGCTCATGGTAGGCACGCGCATGAGCATCTACACTATCCACTACCTCACGCATCCCCATAGAATGGATAACATCCAAGCTTTCTGATTCCTCTCCATCAATCACATACACCAAATTTCCCTTCTCTTTTTCCAAACATGCACGCTCAAGTTGTAACTCTTCTGCTTCCTCTTCTTCTTCAAAGCATGCCCCCAATCCTGGTTCCCTAGTAATTCCAACAACCTATCTTCCATCTTGGAACTATCCCCCATGATTAGGCACTTGATACCCTTCAACCAATGGCTTGGTACTCCAATATTCAAAGGTTTGAATAAGGTCGACACGAATTCTTGCTAGTTCCTTATCTGGCGGCGTGTCTCCAAATGAATGTACCATGCGCGCATAACCCTGTAGTGTAGAATACAACTTATGCACCTAGAGGGATGGTGGCAAAGCTTCCACACCTTCTCTCTAAACCTGTTCACACTCCTAGATATGGAAAGAGGTAGGCTCCTTCCCATGGTACTCCTTGATGATGGTGGGTACATTACTCCTGGAGAATCTAATAGAGAGCAATTCTTACCTCGTGCCATTCTAAAAGGCTCTCTTGATGTGTGGCCCACCACTAAGCTATTGTGCCAAGCAAGACATAACTTAACACCTCCCTTTATTCCTTCTCATCCTTCCACTGAGCTTCTACCTCCTGTAGAAAGATCTCAAGGAAGGATCCTCCTGAATACTTGGGTAGTTCTTTTCCTCCAAGGTGCCTAACCATGCATGCCTTTGTTACCTTGGTCACCGACCCTCTCAACTACCATCCCATTAATTTGTAAGTTCCATGCACCCAATTATCACATGCCAGACTAGTGGTATCACTCATTGACTGAGCATCTTCAAACTAGATAACCCGTTAGTAGGGTGTACCATCTCAGGGTCTCTGATTAAGTGCACATAAATCTTGTCTAGAACTTCTTCTCCCAACGGTTCAATATAGGGTGTCAACTTCCCATCAACCAGGGGTATAATGACCCGTTCCTCTTTGTTCTCAAAGCTGATGTACCCTTTGTTGAACCGAAGGTGCATTGTTCTTGTAACACCAAGGGCACCCAAGTAGTGCTAGGAAATTGTTTGCCTCGGTGAGCGCTAAGACTTTAAAGTCCCCAATAAACTTGGCTCCCTGGATAGTAATAGCTGCATCCTTCAAGACACCGATGGGCATTGCCTTAGTTTTTTTCCATATACAACACATTCAAAGATGGATGTAACATAGGTCTTCCCATCTGATGCCATGCATCCAAAGTCATAACATTAACCTCCGCATGCCTGTGTCAATGAGGATATTGCTGAGGAGCCATCCATCTATAACTACATTCAATGTAATCTCCTTGTCATAGTCGAGGTTGTGAGGGGGAAGGTTCACATGCAAGACCTATCTCTTGCACTCTTCTCTGGCATGTGGTACCTTCTCTCTCAACCAGGATCCTAGTAAGGGAATGATATACTCTTGCTTAGCATTTTACACACCTCCTTAACCTCATCCAAGTCATCCTTTTGTGCCTCGACTATCCTTCCTTGTTCCTCCCTCCTAGATCCTCCTTAAAAACCCCTTCCATGCGTACCTCCTTCTACGCGCTTCTCATAATGGAAATCATTATCCTTGGAACTACTGGCAATGCTTGTTTGGCACACCCCATGATCAATGGCCTCATAGATTTGATCAATGAGCCTACAGTCCTTAATATCATGGGTTATAGAGGTGTAAATTTTTCAATAACAAGATACATTATTCTTGATCGCGTACTGCAGCAAGGGACATCTACTTGCATCATGGTCCCCATGAAAACTTCACAATCCACCATCAAGGTGCGTACCATTCTCTAGGGGCAATTATCCTTAACGTGTCCCTCTATTTCACAATTTGTGCACCACAAACCACTTGCAAGTCTCATGGGATATGTTTGCAAATAATTTTTCCAATTGCTTTGCCATAGTAGTAATTTGAGCCTCCAAGAATGGGCTAACGCCAATATCTATACTACTAACAGCTTCGGTGCACAAGGCAAGTTCCAATACTTTGCGTGGGTCTGTAAAAGTTTTATGAGACAAGGCCCTTCTAAAAGGGGTGATCAATCCTCCAACAAACCACTGTACATGTTGAGAAGGATGGATATCATATGATAATTTAGACAAGAGAGTCTTAAAGCGTGCATCATACTCTTGCACACTCTCTACCATTCCTTGTTGAATCTCCTTCAAAGTGTTGATGCTCTTCTACTCAAACTCAGGAATGTGGAACTCTGCCAAGAATGCATTCTTTAAGGTAGTATAGTCCACCACCATTTGATGAGGGTCATACTTCCTATACTAGCTATGTGTGCGCCCTTGCAACATGGTTACAAACTGACTAGCCTTCCATTATGGGGTTGTGATACCCTTTGTGCACCATAGCAATTCACACTTGTGAACATGTTCTACAACATCCTCAATGCCCCTGTAATCTAGTAAATGCAAAGACATTTCAAAGAATACTTGAGGTGGTGGCTAGGGTCCCTGTCCTCCTAAGTCAGAGCCTTGGTTCCCTCCGATGTTTCCTCTCTTGCTTGATCTACCGGGTCCACAGGTCTTATGCCTCTAGAGCCACCGAACCACCGAACCACTTTGGGTCCAATAGGGCCTATAGGAGCTGTGATAAGTGTCCCCACGGTCCCACCGAACTATGCCTTGATCATTTGTGATAGCACTCCGCTCCCACTATTGTGTCCCGTGCCACTCCCTGATGTGAGACCAAAAGCTTGTACACTTTCTCCTTGTCCAAAGACTCCTCCAAATACTAGAATGTGTGTAGCCATAGAAGAAGGGACTGTAAAATTGTATCTCCTAGGCACGGATCTGTCTCTCCCACCGATATCAACTGGGTCAATAACACTTCTTCCTGGTTCGGGAAAACCAAGCGACAGGGCTCGGTCACTGGGTGGGTTCAGATATGTGCCAATGACTCTCCTTTCTTTGTGTGACGAACTCTCACCAGAAGCCAAAGGGGTCTCCCTCACACGCTTGCCAAGATGGGGTAGCACAGACTACTCAAGTTCCACGTCTTCCACGTGAACCTCAACTCCTTCCTGTAACATCTGTCTCCATAGATCCATCACACTAGCATCCTCACATCATTTATCAATCTCCCTTTAACACGCTTTACTATACTTGAGTCATCTGTCTTCCCTCTCCTTGTATGGCATGATTTCTGCCATCTTCCTCAACCCAAGCTCCCTTACCCAACACTCAGAATGGTTTACTGGCCATTGGAAAAGCCTCTAAACTCATGGTAACCATCAATATCTTCATAGCTAGAAGTATAACACATAGAAATGTTCCTCTCGGTTCTCACATAAATTCAAACTCAGCAACCTCCGGACAAGAATACATGGAAATGGCATACTCCAGAGTGTAACTAGTCAGTACTCCTCTCCACCAATGATCTATAGCACGGGTCCACATCAGATCTACATCCTGCAACCTTTGGTAGTCTTCTTCGGTCCATACATGCGATCCATAATGCCAACTTGATCTAGATGCATAGGCTGAAAGCCATTCATATAGTTCTACTGGGAAGCAAAGAAGAAGGTCTCATACAGATCATGGTAGAGGTTCTCTTCTACCCATCTATGTGCATTAAACTCAGGTCCAATGTTGAATCTCTGAGAAAATTCATCCTCCGTGCTCTTGAACCATGATTCAACATTTTCCAATGTTAACCACTCTGTCATTACTCACTACACAGATCATGATGTATGTTATATCCCACTACAACTTCAAAAATAGGTCCCAAAGAACAAAACCAAGATGTAGTCATTTTTACTCCCATCACAAAAGGAAGGAACCCCATGCATGTCGACCTATCACCTAGCGAAAGTGAGTGCTCACCCAAGGCACGCATGGGTACTGAGTCTCTCTTTTATGTGAGTTTAGTGGGAAGCATCATTTATGATTAGTGTAAGAGTTTTTATGAGGGAGGTTGAAACATACAAGGACCAAAGGGCTCAAAATGGCCTCTAGATCCTTACAGTCACCTTAGACTGAGTACTTTAACAGAATCCAGAACATGCATTATGATAGAAAGAACTATACAAGCATTCATACATAACATGAAAGGAAAGAGAGCTCATATGAGAGAAATATGCATTAAAACCATTGATATCCATGTCTATTTATAACAAGTAACCTCATTATATTCATTGATTCATTACAGAGTGTCACAGAGAGCAAACTATAGTCATGCATATCACTGGACATATGTAACTAAGCTAACAGAAAAAGAAAAATTACAACTCCATGCTTAGTACATTCCTTCCTGAACACAAATATCCACTCACAAGTAATTCTGCAAAGCTCCGCTCACTCTCTAACCCACTATACCTCGTACTTGTATATTTTACTCCATAGGCACTTGTATTTATAATTCTCCTACCCTACCAACTCACCTTCCAAAGCATCCTCAGATCTTGTGCCAAGTGTCAAATGTGGTCCATGCGAGCATGCTTCTCTAGGTCTGGGATTTCCATTTTATCTCATGATGTTCTTCTAGAATATTCCATCCAAGGCATGCTCTTTCCTAGGCTAGCCTATCGTCAGGCTGACATCTTATCCATGCGCAACCGATCATGCTTTTCACGTGTTCTACCCATGGGCACTCAAATTGACTAAGTCCCAAGCCTCCTTTTGCACGTCATGTGTGCTATGTGCTTCCTTAAACCTTTCTCTCATGCCTTCTCATATCCGGGACCCCGCATGCCTATGCACCTTCATACTTGGCCAATATTCTAGGGTCCAACAGAGAAAATGTTGTAAAACAAGATGAGGAAGTTAATGGAGAAATAGGTGTTTATATGATGTGATTAATGAGATCTGTGTTAGATGTGTATTGTTTAGGTTTTGGAAAGGAAATATTTAATTTTAGAGAATGCAAACCATCTTTATTTGATTTAGGTGGAGGTGTTTTTAGTATATGTTTGAAAGGGTGTCTTTGATAGGGTTCTGATTGAGAGGATTTGGTCATTGGGATAGAAGGATTAAGTAAAGACTATTGTGATATCTTGGGTGATGTGGCCATGGGAAAGGATATCGGTAAAGATGTCAAGGTAGGGATAGGTGGATTTCTTGATATGATATATCGGGGTAGTTGGGAATCGGGATAGATAAGGATGTAGGCACATTTGGGATATTTGGAGATGTGAGTGATGTAGTGAATCGATGGAGTAGACATTATAGGTAATGCATTAAATTCATGAGTAATATCGGGTGTAGAAGTAGGTGGGAATGGATGCTTCATAAATGATTTGAGGGTAAGAATGATATGTTTTCTAATCGGGTTGATGTTGGAGGTGGGGTTATAAAGTTACATGTAGTAGAAATGAGTTTATCTGGGATGGTTGTGAGTAATGTAGGTGTAGTAATAAGTGTGTTTGATGTAGATGTGGGTGAAGGCATAGATGTGAGAGATGTAGGGATATGTGTGGATATAAATGGGGCTGAAATAGGTGCTAAGGATGAATATGATGTGGTGGATTGGGGCATGATTGAAGTGGCTAAAGTAGATTTTATAGTCAAATTTGATGTAGATGTGGCAAGGGTAGAAGAAGGTGTATGTTCAGGAAAAGTAGTGAAAGTTATCATAGGTGTGATAGTTGTGGATGTGACAGGTTCCGCATAAGGAGTGGGCATAATGTCTAAGGTAGGAACATGCAGAGTTAGTGATAAGATAAGATCTTGATTGATAGTGTTAATCATATAAGCATTTGATAGTTGAGATGTAAAGGGTGTGGCTTGATTCATTGGTGGTTGATTAGGTAAAGTTTGAGTAGTGGAGCTATCAATTTGGATATCCCCTTGATTTATGAGTTTTTGGACACGATCTTTGAAGGAATGACATTTCTCAATGTCATGACCTTTGACTTGATGATATTTACAATAGTGGGCTTCATGATACAAAATAGGCTTGGCTTGTGAATTGTCCATGGGTCATATGGGAGGATGTTGGATGGAGTTAAAGGCCACCAACTTATCAAATACAAAGGTATATGATTCTCCCAAGGGGGTATAGTTGATTGTTGGTGAGGGCTCATTGTTGAGGTCATGTGTTGGATGTAGATGTGGATAAGTGATTACTATCCACGGAATTTTATGCACCCTTAAATTTTTTGTTATGTGCAAATGGTTTAGTAGATTTAATTTTAGGTTTTTGGATCTAAGTTTAAGATGACCTTGTTGAATTACACGGGTTTCGAGTTTGTAAGCCATTGTGAAAGATTCATCTAAGGTTTAGAATGATTGGACTTGTAAAGTAGACGATATATGTTTTGCACATGAACGTGAGAAGAGTTAAATGAGTTTTGTTTGTGGAAGACTAAGGATACTTAGTTTACAACAATATGCCATCATGTGACAAATTTGACAATGGACTCATCATCAAAATGGCGGATGGTGTATAGGTCAACGATAGTAGTTTTGCATGCAATGTTAATTGAAAAGTGTTCTAAGAATAGTTGCGCAAGATGGGTGAAAGAGAATATGGAATATTGCGGGATATGGTTGTACTAGTCCAACGCGGGACCAGACAAAGACATGGGGAAAGTGTGAAGCAGTAGATCATGATCATGTGCAACAAGACACCATGCATATTTAAATGCATAGATATGTTGTTTGGGATATTCCTTATTGTTGAACTTAGTCAACTTGGGAAGTTTCCAATGAGAAGGTTAGCGTTTGATTGGAACTGATGGATGAATTGGTTCATTACAAATTTGTTCATAGGATAATGTATTCTTGGGTGCTAAGGTAACAATTTCTAAATTGGCCAATCGATTCATCAAAGCATGATTAATATTATTTGATGTAATGTTAGGTTGAATTTAGATTGGTTGTGTGGTTTTAAAAGTTGTTTTATTAGCACTGATAATTTGTGGATATGTAAGTTTTGGGAGAATCATTTGATAAGGTGATTGATAAAATTTTGGGTGTGTAGGTGTGTGAGGAACTATTTGGTAAGGAGTAACATGTGTCATGGGTTGAGATTGTTGCACGGGATGACTTTGAACAATAGGGAAATGATTTGTTTGTTGAAATTTGGTAGGTTTTTGTGGTAAATGATAAGTGTGGATATGGGTGTTAAGAGGTTGAGACAGGTTGGAGCATACGATCGAGGTAGGAATGTAAGTGTGAAGAGGTTGAGATGGCTAGATAGGCATTTTAGTAGTGGATGAAATAGAGGCGATAAAAAGGATGTGGGTGGAATGCAATCCACTAATTGAGGAGATTGGGAGAATTGAGAGATTTTGGGAGATTTTTGAAATATGAAATCATATATGGGGTTAGGAGGAGGCCTGAGTGTCTCTAGAGGAGTAGAAGATGATGATGTGATTGGTTTAGGAAGATTGGCTTGATGAGGGATATGATGATTAATTTAAGATAGGGATAATCTTGGATGACATGGTTCTCATGAAGCGAGACCATGTAGACAGGGGGTTGCGTAACTAAAGGCATGGTTTTGGTTTTAGAATCTTGTTGGGTGAGATCCTTAGAGGAAGTAAATTTATGGGTGGAGGAAATTGTTGTTTTGTATGGATTTGAAAAAGAGTGACAATAGGTGTGAAATAGAGAAACATTTTTTTATGTAATTTGTTGACAAACAAATCAAGCAACATATTTTTATCATCATGATTAATTACAAGATGTGAAAAGAAAAGTAAAATGGATAATGAAGGTTCCTAAAGAATGGAAGTCTAAGGCTGGTTTCAGGTAGTTTCGGCTAGGGAAATGTCTAAAATGGTTGTCCTGTTGGGTTTTCAAATACCAATCAGTGAACCAAGTGAAAGGAATGTTTTGATGTGTTGATTTTGTTTGTGAAGTTTCAAGAAGTATGTGGTAAAATGTGTGATATAGAGATTTAAACTCCTATGTAATCTATGTGATCAAGTAGAGTGCAGAAAACAAAGGTTCTTTTTAAGCCAAAACAAAATATGATGTTCAATGCGAGAAAATCACTCGAGAAAATGGAAATTACAATGTAGAAAGGATAAAATAGGGAAATGAGTAAAACCTTGAGAAGACTTTTCCCTGTTATTTGATTTCATGTGATAGTGATGCATTTCGAAAATGCCGATTAGTGGCTTGAACGCCTGCACCGTAAAATGACATTGTTTATGACTTGCGCAGGAGTGCAGTGAAAGAGAGTTTAGGTGTGTTTTTATTTCAATGGTTATCTTTGACGGATGTAATTCCGTGAATTTGCAACGTCGTAAACATTAACTGCAAAAAGAGAATAAATGTAATTAGTTGATGTGATTAAGATGGAATGATATAAGGGTCATAAATATATTTTTTTATAAATAGTGTTACCATAAAATAATAATAATTAATCTAATTAATTAACAAAATCGTAGTAATTAAGATACGAAAACTAATAGGCTATAAACTAGGAAATAAACTAGGGAATGATAACTTCATGAAATAAATGCTCAAAGAAATCATGAAATACTTGAAGTAATTGGGAAAAAATGATACAATAAACAATGGAATGATAGAGTGATATGAAATTATGAACAATAGTTTTTTTGTTTTTTTATATTACTTAAACGATACTGAGAAGACAAACTATAAACAATGAAATTCAAACAAGTTGTTAAATGGGTAAAGCTGGTTAAAAGGTGATCGGTTGGTCAGTTGGTTTGTAATGTAACTAGGAGTGCTTGGTCAATTTGAAATGAAAGGGGTCAGTGGGCCATCTTCGCACATGGTCATGGGTTTTCACATGTACGATGACATAATGTGAATCACATAAAATATAAATGAGAAATATACAACACTATTTATAAACGTGTTGTAAAGAATTGTAAGCCAAATTCTAAAGAGAAACTTTATAGTCACAACCCATAAAACTTTGTGTGAATTTGAAAGCTGAGCTATAAATAGTTGGAAGTGTCGATCATCAGATTGAGAGTCAAGTGTAAGGTAATGGTATAGAATAGGAATCTCGTGTGACGAAATTGACCAAGTGGCTTTGTGAGGGGATTTGGGTGAAGTCGAGTGGCTCGAGTGAGAGGACGGGACTTTGGGAAGCTTGAAGTCAATTAGGATGGAAAAGTGGGAGAGGGGGATGAAAGAACCGAGGGGATTGCATAGACGGGTTAGAAGTAAGTTTTGATAGCTATTTTCATTTGGAATAGGGAAATCAGTATCAGGTATGAAATGGTGAATACATAATACTGAATATGTAATATGTAAGATAATACATGTAGTGTATCCACAAATCTTTTTTTCTATAGATTATAGTATAGGTGGATCAAAGGAAGATGACAATGATTCAAAATCATTGTTTTTTTATTTCAAAGCAATTCGAGAAACTTGATTACATAGTTGTCATGTAATTTGCGTATGAATGTGAGGTGACATCCTGATTTTCCTTACTTTATTTTCTACTCATTACATGGCTAGTGAAGGATCCTTCCCTCTTCAATGTCATGTAAGGATCTCTGCTACCTCCTACAAATACAACATCAATGGACGTTGATACGTGGAATGAATTTTTGTTTTTCTTTCTATATATTCACATTCCCAGTTATTCTAAATTTGTAACTCGGTTGTTTTGATTTTCATTACTTGTTCTTTAGTTTTTTAGGTCTATTTTGAGATCAATTGATTTATGATTTTGTCATCAAACAAGATTTTCTTTTTCCATTCGGGAGTAATGGATGATTTGGAGGAAATACGGAGAGTGTACGACATGGTGGGTGAAAATGTTGATGAGAGAGAAGTGGGAAGTACCTTGGTGTAGGTAGAAGCAATAGCTCACGAGAGGAAAGGGAGATGGGAATACTGAGTGGCTTGAGACAGGGTCATGGGGATTGTTTGAGTTGGGGCGGGATGACAGGGAATGGAGTTGGATAAAAGGGAGATGGGGTAGCTTGGAATGGGAAGAGAGTACGCTAGAGGGTGGGTAAGGTGGGAGTTGAGTTAGTGTATGGGGTAGAGAATAAAGGCTCACGAATGAGATGGAAGTATCTCGGGGAGAGGAGAGAGATGGCGAAGCTGAATGGGTAGTGAATAAGGTGTCATGCCGAGTGGTGAGGGGAGTTGTTAGGACTAGCTCGGGTGGAGGATGTAAGAGCTCGGGGATGTTGGAGTAGGGAGTGGGTCAGGTTTTGAGGGATGGTGAGCTTGAGTGGAGTGGAAAAGAGATGAGGGGAGAGTTGATTGTGAGTTAAATAGACAAGTGAGGATGGGATTGTTGGGATGTTGGTTTTTAGAGGTGAGGTTCTTGGATGGGATGACTTGGCCAAGATAGGGGAATTAGGAGATAGGTGGGGAATTTTAGGACCATAATTTATTTATTTATCGATTTATTTATTCACCTGAATTATTATTATTTATTTAATAATAAAAATAGACTTGATACTAACTATAAAAAAACAAATACCAAGCCATTTGAAAACAAGAAGATCACTTACCTCTAAGATGACAAAGGCCATTGAATGTACATAACATATCGAATTGGAAAAAATTACATTAAAAATTGTAAACAAGTAAGCCTAAAACAACAAAATATTCTCAAAATATATCTAAATTGACAGGAAATATGAAACTAGATAATTGTTATACTTACAACACCTGTACAAGACAAGTAAAGTAAAAAATGACCATAATTTAGGTCTAGTCCCACCGGACGTGCCAAAATGTTATACATAAAACTTCGTTCTTATGTGGGTGAAAGACAATACTGGAAGCCACCAGAAAATTCGAATGATGGAGGGCTTAGGACCTCAAATGCAAATATGAATCTACAGGCGCATAAAAGATAGATATGTGATAAAAGAGTATAGATCTGTGATAACATCTTCAAAAAAAATGTGATTAGATAACAATATGTGGGGGTTTTCTGGAAAATACCGATTCCAAGAGGCTATAAAATCCCTTGGAGGATGTCAACCCCCATGTCATAGAAAAATAACTTGAGTAAAGAATGAACAATAGATAGCATGCAAAAGTAGTGAAATACAAATTGATAAACTTAAATTGAACAAGAGATAACAATAAATGATAAACCTGGAATGACAAGGGGATTTAACTCATGTTATGATATGGAGATGAAATAGGCATTAGGATGGCAAGATGAAAAACACTATTAAAGCTTTCTCTAGAACTCCTAACCTCTAACTGATAACAATGGCAAAGGTTTCCCTTGACCTCAAAATTGCAGAACTTAGTTCAACACTTTCTTTTCCTCTCCTAAAAACTTCAATAAGTAGATATTTCATATTGATTCTTCCTCCCTTTTGAAAGAAGGGGAAGACCCATATTTATATCTTGGAAGTGAGGTTAGATTGGGGTTAATGAGTAACCAGTGTTTGTTAAATTAACCCTGGTCAAGTGAGAGGAGGACGACATGATTTGACTGGGTAGGTGAGATAATAGATTTTATTTGATTGAGTGGGGTTCATGATTTGGATGGTGGGGGATATGATTTCATTGATTGGGGTAATGTGATTTAATAGTAATATTTTGAAATTATTAGCACATAATGATGTTTAGAGATTTAAAGGAGATTAATTGATTAATCAAACATGTAGGTTTTGTGGGAAATGGACGAAGTCTGTTGCGGGGTGATACCAAAATTTGGTGTCTACACTTGTGTCTTGTGTTGATTATATTTCTTATGGTTCTTGCACATGTTATAAGTTTTTGTATACACACATTAATAGATGGTTGAATTTATGTGAGTTTTGAATAAGTAAATATGACATCCGAATTTAAATTTTTGTAAGGACTCTGATTCACCCCCTCTTAGTTCATTGTGCTTCTAAGAGTTTCATGTTTAAGAATATTTATTACTTATTTAAGATTAAGTTTTGAGCATGAAAAGGTTGTTTTATAATGTAGAGATGTTGTTGAAAAAGTGCAGAGATGAGGGAATGTATTGAGAAAATAATAAGGGTGAAAAATTAAGAAGAGGCGAGAAGAAAGAAGGCGAGCTGAAAAAAAGAGATCACAACATGTTGATGTGTGTAAACAAGTGAAAAAGGTGATAAAATTATCATATATTCATAGTCTGAGTTGTATCTCAATAAATTTAGGAGTGATATTCCTATAAAGTTGGTGCTTACATAATAGTAGTATAGTGGGTGTTTGGCACAAAATTATTCTAAGTTCTAGCTCAACATTTTGGGAGTTGAAGCTTCTAGATAAGTAGTAGCTTGCCAAACACTAAGTGGTTGCTTGTTCAAATATTTTGAGTTGTAGCTCCAAGTTAGGTTGAAGATCAACCATGAAATCATGTAAAATGTGCAGGACATGTCTATCCTAAGCCTAGTTCTTAGTTTCAGTGGGTTTTTTTCCCTTACGGGTTTCCCACATTAAATCTGGTCTCTACATGTGTTCATGAACGTTTGGTTTCTTTTTTCTATCCTAGTTGAATATGAATTCTTAGCACAACTAAGGTAATTTAAAGATCGGATGATTGACCAATTTTTAATTTCACAAAATTTTAATAAGCACTGATTCACCCCCCACTGAGTGCCTATATTTCTAACACATACATCTTCCCAATCCCTCCATTCTATCACTTCACCTTGGTATTTTTCAAGATGGGGCTTGACTTAGTAGGAAAAAAACCCATATCCTCTAATGGTTAGTATTTTACAATCACCACCATTGAATATTTCACCAAGTGGATAGAGGCTATGCCTTCAACCTATGTGATTTAGTCAAATATTGCAAAATTTATTTTTAACCATATCATCTACCATTTTGGTATCCCTACCTCCATTTTCACTAGAAATTCAAGTATCTTTCAAGAATAAAAATGTCGAGAGTTAGCCTAAAAATTTCCATGTCTGGATACAATGGGAAATTCCATATTACCCATGATGAAAAACAAAAGATAAGGCTTCAAATAAAATGATTAAATAAATATTAGAGAAAATTGTTGACAAAGACAATCACAATTGGCACACACAACTTTATCCCATGCTCTAGGCCAACCAAACCTCGTTTCATACAATAAATGGAGCCATTCAATTCTCCCTAGTATATGGATATAAAGTTGTATTATCCATATAAGTCAAGCTTCCCTCCCTTTGCATTTCATTAAAACACCTAGTTCATGAAGAGGATTACCACCAAGTGCACCTTACCAAAGTGGAAGTTTTAGATGAAAGGAATGTACATGCCCTAGAAGACTTCAAACCAAATCAAAAACAACTCCAAAAGAGATAGAATAAAAGAATAAAACCACATGAGTTTAGAATTGGTGACCTTTTTCTTAAAGAGAATAAAAATAATACCACTACAGAGAATGGAAAATAAGGCATGTTTGAACCCAATTGGTTCAGACCCTATATTATTATTGCCAATCTTAAATCTAGAGCATATAAACTATCGTGCGAAGATGGAAAAAAATCTTAAGGAACCCATGAATGTAGTTCATCCGAAGAAGCTCTAAAATTGAATCCTCTTACGGTATCCTTCTGGTAGGGGAATATAGGCACAACCACTTGTCTTATCCCTTTATTATGTATAGCTTACTCCTTCATCTCAAACCACTTGTTGTCACATATTCCTCCTAGTTAGGATGTGTCTCCCATGTAATAACAACCATGTTTGTCGGCCTTCATCACATTTCAGCCCTTGTTTACAATGAGATTATTTATTTTTCATGCTCGAGTTAAGTATAAGGACACCTTATCTTTTCTCATTGGGATTCAATAACAAAATCAAAATAATAAAAATATTACAAGACATCTCAAAATAGTAT
This sequence comes from Taxus wallichiana var. yunnanensis, assembly GCA_018340775.1. Classification (NCBI taxonomy): domain Eukaryota; kingdom Viridiplantae; phylum Streptophyta; class Pinopsida; order Cupressales; family Taxaceae; genus Taxus; species Taxus wallichiana. Next base: position 128,932,977 of record CM031233.1, on the reverse strand, counting down.
AAAATGTTCAAAATCTAAAAATATCAAAACAACTAAAAGAAAAACACTCGAGAAAATGTTTCAAAAAATCTCAAACAATTGTCAACAAATTTTATAATATTTCCCTTTGAATATAATCCTATTGTATATTCTAGATCATTCTACGATTATCATTCTTCTTACCCTCGGTATGAATCCTCATATGGGGACACATTCACATCTCAATTTTTTCCTCACATTTATCCTTACCTGGAAAAGTGATCTAATCAAACTATGGATCAAACTTAAATGGGATCCAATAAGAGTGTGATGAGGAGTTACTTAACTCCATTATTTAGTCTGATCCAATCCCCTTACATGTATCCTTTCTTTGGGAAATTTTCATCTATTCATTCTTCATTGTGGAACCCATTAAGAGGGATTCATTATTAATAGTTGTATTGCTTTTTTACTATTAGATGTTAACCTAGTGTAAGTAATATTGTTAGCATTTTGGTTTTTATATAAGCTGTCATGTCTATATTATTGTATACATGAGTTTTGTTTTTCAATATTGTCTTTGCCTTTGCAATATTTTTTTGTGTGTTTTTCATCATTATGTTAATTCTAAAAGTTCAACAATAAAACAAAATTAACATAATCCTCATATATCATGAATAAATTCTACACTACGAATATGCATGTTAAGTTCTTGGTAGGCATCTTACATCCATAATAAATAAAATCACAATCATCATCTACTCTAATATATACCATCATGTCCTCATCTATATAACTACATCAAATATAGTTAAAGCATCTCATCATAATCTATGTCATGTCAAATGTCCATATATCATGTATACATCACAGAATGTCAACCACAAAACATCATATACATCAATAAATGTCCATGTCCACTATATCCCAAAAATGTCATATACATATCAACATGCCATCAAGGGCATCAATCTATAAAAAGAAAATGTGCCTTCATCATGAGGCATATACAAAAATATACACTATATCATCAAATATTGATTCATGCATGAATATCTCCTATATTAGGACTACCTAGTATATCATTACCACCTCTCGGTGATGGCATATGTATTGATATCACTAACCTAGATGGACTCTACGAATTGGTGGACTAGATGGATAACCTTTGGTTGTACTCTAAGGCTCTTTGGCACTCGAAACTATAACCTCATCTAAGTCTCTATAATATCTTGTCTCTGTGATGTAGTAATAACATATTCCATTACAACACTCGTGCACCCTACCTCCACCACTCGGCATATGACATCTCACTCAAATGCAACATGTAATTAGTATATGTAAATATGATGTCTCTCCATCATCCTCTACTACAAGTTTTGTCTCAATCTATATCTCTTTTTAGTCCTCTCAACCATATATCTTTGCATAGTCTTCATAGTAGTACAAATACTATATCTCCAGTAGCATAAAAATATCCCTCTCTTCCTATAAAGGTTCCATAGATGACATGGCCGAGGTAATGTTTCTCTCTATAATCTACCTCCATCACCACTTCCTCCTCTTCCTACCGCTTTGAATACTAGACTAGGTGCCTGCAAGGGTATTAATGGGGATTGCATTACTACCGTAACATTAATTATGGCTGAATATGAACCTGTAATGAAACCTAAACCTGTTTTGGCATCTATAGTGGCACCTATAATGGAACTTAGGTCACCTAAATTTACACACCCTGTACTTGTGAATTTACATATTATTGTACATGTGAATCATGTGGATCTTATCCCTATAATATAGCCTCAGCCTCAAGGCGGCCCGATCTATCCTTAGCTCCTCTTTGTTGTGGGCCACCCATGGCTGCCACCAGTATAACCACTATTATGGTTTCTTATGATATAGTGGTGTCCACAAGATTTCATACTGAAATTTGTGACTACCCTATCCAAAATTTTATTCGTACTTTTAAAATAATGAGTCATTTTGTGTTTTTATTGACTGAAAGTTCTTGTATTGCGTCAAGATATTCCCAAAGAGCCATATTAGCCTTTTTCGCAAAATACTCAGATGCCCAAAATTGTTATATTTTGTCGTCAGGATTTGTCTATGGGAAATTTGTATTTAATTATTTTCAGCCCCATATGAGGCTATTTGCGCTCTGTTTTAACTATGTTATGATCAAACATATCATTATTCCCTTGTACCAGAAGGATTTTAACTTGGAATAATTTTCGGGCTTTATTTGTGACTTTTGGTAATTTTTCATGTTTTTGTGTTGTCCCATTTCGTTTTCTGTGAAATTTCTCTAGAACAATTCCTTTCTTTGAGTAAGACCGATTTTTGGCTTGGAGTAGCTGGAAAACATATATGCATGTTATGCTCGGAGGAAGTCACCATCAAAGGTCCGGGTTCACTTTGGAAAAAGGTGAAATCGCACAAAAAAGCCCCTGCGGGGTTGGGTGCATTTTTGGAAAACAAAGGATTTAAGCTGCAATGGGAAAAATAGAAGCAACAGCAAGGTGGGAATTTTGTACCTACCTAGCAGGGTACTTTTTCCGTGATATAAAATTCACTTAAGCTGCAGTGGGAAAGTTAGAGGCCGCAGGCAGGCGGGAATTTATTGCCTGCCTTGCAGGGTAAAAATTCCCATGGTGAAATAAAAGAAAAGTGACTTAAGTGAAATCACGGGATTTTATTGCCTGCCTTGCAGGGTAAATAATCCCATTGTCAAAGTCAAATCACTTAAGTGGATCATGGGATTTCGGGGCTGCCTTGCAGGGTAAAAAATCCCATTGTCAGAAATTCTTAAAAATAGAATTCTATTATGCAAAAAAGTGCGACCCACCTTGGGTGAATAATAATGCATTAAATAAATATTTGTTAATATTTATTCACCCAATTTTGGCACCCAAGCTTGTGGAAAAGTCAACAAAGGGAAGTGGACATAAGGAATTTAAAAATAGAATTCCAAAATTAAATAAATTTAATTTATTTAATGCAGCCCCTTTTGAGAAGGAATTAATACTTTTTAAAGTATTAAATGATTATATTAATTCCTATTTTCAGTGGCTATGGTCAAAGCACACTGTGAAGCTTAAGTGAAGTGAAGTGTGGATGATTAAATTGAATTAATTTAATTGATTGGATGGCTGTCCTTAAACATGCTATATTTAAAAGAGAAGAGCTTGATTTTTAATTAATTAATTGCCTTTAATTGTTAGGGCAATTATTAATTATAGAATTGTGAGGGTTATATAAGCATGGGCAGCCATATGGGTGAATTATTTAATTCACAGGTAAAGAATTGCAGCCAAGAGGAAAAGTGCGCCCCATTTGAAGAAGGATTTTGCTCAGGCAAGGTGGAAACAAGGCATTTGAAGAAGGATTTTGCTCAGGCAAGGTGGAAACAAGGCATTTGAAGAAGGATTTTGCTCAGGCAAGGTGGCAACAAGGCTAAAAGCTTCCAAATTTGGTGCATGCTTTGAAGGAGGTTGATCTTTGTCTACATAATTGTTTGCATAAGTGTTACAGGTGCTAAGGAATTCATTACAGGTGTTTTTCAAAAGAAAAGGAACTTATATCAATGTCCAATACATTGAATATTTCCTCCGAATCTGAAGGATTATCCAGATCTGCACCAGTTTTGAAGAATTCTAGTCAAATAAGAAGAAAAAGAATTGTTCAGACAAAGATAGACAAAGCTATGGCGAAGAAAGATGAAAAAGAAAGCACAACGGAGTCATGCATCACTTCTAAATTTGTAGATATTAGAGACACGGATCTAGGCTTAGAACCTCTTGTTGAATTGATAGATAGATCCAGAGTAGGAAAGACTTCACTCATGCGTGTAGGAGAAACTTCACTCATGCGTGCAGATTAAAAGCAGTGGAATTATTCGAGTTGCAGCTTTTCCATCCACAGCCTAGTTGCCAAAGTTTGTTATGCAGGTGCAGATCCATATCTAGATGTAGATGCAAATCCATATGTAGATCTAGATCCAGATCTAGATCTCATAGTTGCAAAAGCTTCCGGCACAAAGGCTTCATCCTCTTATTTCAAATGCAGCCCGTGAAGAAGTTAGTGCGTGGAAAATTCCTTCTAAGATCTTGTGCAAATGCTCCCATCTTCCAGTTGAAGCCTTCATTGAATTTTCATTCATCTGGAGTGCTTTCTAGAATTTTTAATTGCTCATATGCAATTAAAAATAAGGATGATGAGTTATCTACGGCCAACCTTGCATTGATGCATGTACAAAAGAAGAACTGCAAAAGCTTCAAGGATAAAAGAGAAGACAATGCGAAGGCAAAATTCTAGCTTGCTTCTAATTCCAACTGCTTATAATTGCAGCTTGTTTCTAGATCCAGCTGCTTTCAGATCTAGTTTGAATCAGCTGCATGCAGACATGAAAAAGGACAAAGTCAGCTTTCCTCTTCCTTCTTCTTTCCTCCGACAAAGTCAGCTTTCCTCTTCCTTCTCCTTTCCTCCGACAAAGTAATTGAGCGATCAATTAAATTATACAACTTAAGTGATTGGTTTAAAAGCCATTACTTGAAGAAGTCAACTACTTGGAGATAGGTGGCACGTGTAAAGTAGAAGGTTCTATTTTTAGTTGCAAATCATACATGTCACGCAAAGAGGAATTCCAGGAGGAAGATTTCCAGTTGTTTCTTTTCGACTTCCACATGTGCCAGTTCAACTAAAAGCTTCCAACTTGTAATTTCCCTCTACATTCTATAAGTAGAGGAAGAACCTTCGGGTTAAGAATCGAATTTGTAAGCAGCAATCTTGTGTTCTAGACTTTCTCTTTGAACCCCGAGAGCAACTTGAGAAAATGAATACAAAGGAGCAAGTTTCCAGAGAACTTTGTGTCACGGTGTACTGTGTTTCTTTCTTTTAATCTTAGATCTCTTAATAGACTTTGTGTTATTTTAGATCAGGATCTAGAGCTGCCTTTGTTTTATAATTTTTGTGTGTTCATATCTATTAAGTTTCTTCTATGTGCATGTAATTAGCTCTACTATCTACTAATTGGGATGCACATCTTCTCCATTACTTCTCGTATTTCCTTTACTTCCTTCTTCTATAAAATACTACCTTTCTTGAACAATTTGCTTACTTGTGGCGTAACTTCTTAGTTATGGTTCATGAACTAAGTGGTTAAAGTAAAACCCCGATAGATTATAACACATTTTTATTAACAAATCTAACATGGGAGCCTCAACGGTTAAATGAGGGATGTTTATCTCATGGCTTCCAAGGTTTGATGCTATGCATAAAATCTAGCCAATAGTTTTGGTGACTCCACTATGGGAACAACTATCTTTGCAGATCAAAGCTTATTTATTGAAGATCAGAGTGTTTTCCATACAAATCTCAACCTGGCTAAATGTTCATTCACCCAATCCATGAAGGCGCAAGGAAGGACTAATCATTTCTTCAGATCTGCAGGAGCAATTCAATTTCAATCATCCTCCTCAAGTTAGAAGCCGCAGATCTAGTCTCTTACTAGGAAGTAGAGTGCAAATACATTCAGATCCGGATCATCTTCAACATAATCCAGCAGCTAGAATTATTCATCAAGTCTACTCTTGGAGAGGACATGCCCAATTCATCATGCTTTGAACCGAAACGCAATTTCCCCTACAACGCCTATTCCATGGGGTGCAGCCTTTGGACCTCTGAATCTGACTCCTTCTATGCATGATTTACCTAAAGGGATGAGAAAGAATTTTCTAAAATTCTTTGGAGATGGAAAGCAGTAATCCAGATGACCACTTGGCTACATTTTTCATATCTTGTGGAGTGCTTGCAAATCAAACATGAAGATGTATCTCGTGGAAGGCTCTTCATAGAGACTCTGCATGACTTGGTTGGAGAATGGTTCTAATATGCGGCCAGCTCCTAGCACCATAACCAATTGGGCTACTATGCGGGATGCATTCCTAAAAATATTCAAGGCAGCCGAAGATTCCAGCACCTTGATAACTCAACTCACTCAATTGAAGAAGGAGCCACATGAGCACATGCAGGATTTTATTGCAAAATTCTAAAGATTACTATACAAAATTCCGGCTTGTGCTTCTCTGAATGACGAGAATAAAAAAGTATTCTTCATCAATGCTTTACTTCTTGAAGTAAGCTATCAACTATGAAGAGCATGTCCCACTGACTTGCTTAGCAGCCCAAAACATGGTGGTTGAAATTGAAGATGACCTCATAATGGCTGGAAAGATAAAGAGCAACACTTATAGAGTTGAAAGGTCATCTTCTTCCTCTACATCTGATTCACTATTGAAAAAGTTAGCAAATGAGATGATGTAGATGAATAAACAAATGGCTCAAATGGCTCAAGCAAACAATACTGCCCCTGCTCAGAATTTGAACAACAACCAGAACCGCATTGTTGGTTCCCAAAGATCAGCAATTGAAGTTACTCCCAGAAACAACACGGAGATGAATGAAGAAGACCAGGAAGTTGATGTTGATCAGCTCGAGGATGATGATTTTATAGGTCCTGCTAGCGACTCCAACATTAATTACTTGAACTACAAATTTGAACATGACGATGAGAAACTTCATGAAGATGATCATGGTCATGCATATGCAGTACTTACAAGATCACAAACTCGCCAAGCTGAGGCATCAGCTGAAGAACAAAGAAGGGGGAACCCTTTACCTTCTTCCTTGGCTCCTAGAGATAAGAATGTGAGTTCTTCATCTCAACCATAGAAAGCGGCTCATGTATCTGAATCTATTTCTTCTTTTGACATTATTGATCATGCCAAGAAAACTAAAGTTCAAATGTCAGAAGCTGAATACTTGAGAGCTTTTCTGAGAAATTAAATAAGCTAGTCAAATATGTACAATCACCAGGACAATCCAATACATCAAAAGGCCTTTTACCTAAGCCCAAATATACTCCTCCACAAAACAACATTGCAGTTGTTGAACCCTCACCATCTTCTGATAGGGTGGAACCTTTCAATGTCTCATTATTGCTTAATGGTTGCAAGTTAAGAAATTGCATTCTAGATTCAGTGCTTCGACAATGTCATGCCAGCTAAAAGTTGCGGATGCTCTTGGGCTTACCCCGACAAAGACCATAAAAAGGTGCTACTCTATGGAGAGACACGTCCCTTTAATCGGACAAATCAAAGATGCAAAAGCTATTGGGGTAGCTTTTTCGACAAAAGATTAAAGATGACAATTTTAGTTAGAGATATTCCTATCTCCTATGAGATGTTGCTGAGCATAAACTTCTACAAAGAGCTAGGAGGAGAAGTAAAGATGGATTGGTCCTGTGCACATATTCCTATCAAAGGAATTAATCAAAAGCTAGAGCCAGAAAAGAAGTCCAGGTACAGAGTCACAAAATCTGAGGATCCTAGATCTCAAATTCTTTTCCAGGAATCTGACCGTGGGGTCTATTTCTTGGAAATGGATAAAGACATTCCAGAGCAAGAGCCAACAAAAGAAGAAGAAAAAGTTTGGACTTTGGAGTTTAAAGGCACCTGTTATTCTTTTGGATCAGGAGCTCGCGCTCTACTAATATCTCCTAATCATGAGGTATTTCCATACTCCCACAAGCTGATGTTTGAGAACACCAATCATACGGTGGAGTATGAAGCATTGCTTCTAGGAATGGAGCAAGCTAAGAAGAAAGGATTAAAACTCCTATAAGCCCAAGGAGATGCTTTGAACTTTTAGTAAAGCAGTTCGAAGGCAAAGTCAAGTCAAAAGAGATAAGTGGAACATTACGAGAGATAGAGTACTATCTCGCCACATTTGATTTTGCAGCCTTCTCTATTGACTTTGTTCCAATAAATCTAAACTCCAAGGTAGATTCTTTAGATCACAGCTATACTATGGAATCCGAGATAGACCACCGTCCATATTCAGACAAGGAAACTATAAAGTGGAGATGGTCTACCACCCTAGAGTCCCCGTGCACAAACATCTCGCATGTCCGCATGTGAAGGGAGTAACTCACCACCATGACAAATAGTCAAAGGAAAATCTGATCCAAAGTTATGATGACAAAGAGTGGAGTAGTCCAACCAAAAGGTAACAAAATACCCAAGGGTTTGGAAACTTTCAACAAGCATGATCGGTACCTGAAGAAGAAGAAGGAATATGGTGATAGTTCTTCCTTAGAAATGCAGCAAATAAGTTTGGGAACGAGAAAAGTTGATGTAGACTTACCTACCACGGAGAGAAGAAAGGATGAGCCACCACCAGATGAAGTTGATAAGGACTTTCCCAGAGTCTTTGACAAGAAGGCCAAAGAAAGGAAGTTCAAGATCAGAGATTGGGTACTCTGGAGGGACAAGAGATATGAACCGAAGGGCATACACGACAAATTTGATCCACTCTGGAAAGGGCCCTTCATGATCAAAAGAGCTGCAGGAATGGATACTTTCTTCTTTGCCTACCGGGATGGAATTGAGTTACCATTGCCTTTCAACGGGCAGCATTTGAAGTTGTTCAGGGACTGAAAAAGTAGGTTAAAACCTGTATGTATATAAATAAAACTTTGTTTGTTTTTCCTTGTTTTGTTTTTGTTTTTGTGTTGTGTTTGTTTTCCTAACCCCATGCCCAAAGGACAAGATATGAAACTAGAGATGCTGGGATCTCATCTTTTCCCTTATCATTCTGACAGAGAAAAAGATGTCCACAGACGGAGCCAAGTGATGTCCCCATATTTCATCCTCAAATTTGCAACTACCCTATCCGTAATTTATTATTAGTACTTTTAAAATAATGAGTCATTTTGTGTTTTTATTACCTGAAAGTTCTTGTATTGCATCAAGATATTCCCAAAGAGCCATATTAGCCTTTTTTACCAAATACCCAGATGTCTAAAATTGTTATATTTTGTCGTCGGGATTTGTCTGCGGGAAATTTGTATTTAATTATTTTCAGCCTCGTATGAGGCTATTTGTGCTCCATTTTAACTCTGTTATGATGAACATATCATTATTCCCTTGTACCAGAAGGATTTTAACTTGGAATAAGTTTTGGGCTTTATTTGTGACTTTTGGCAATTTTTAGTGTTTTTGTGTTGTCCCATTTCGTTTTCTGTGAAATTTCTCTTGAACAATTCCTTTGCCGGGTAAGCTCGATTTTTGGCCTGGAGTAGCTGGAAAACATATACGCATGTTATGCTTGGAGGAAGTCACCATCGGAGGTCTGGTTCACTTGAAAAAGGTGAAGTCATGCACAAAAAGCCCTCATGGGTTGGACATTTTGGAAAACAAAGGATTTAAGCCGCAATGGGAAAAATAGAAGCAGCAAACAAGGTGGGAATTTTGTACTTGCCCAAAGCAGGTACTTTTTCCGTGATATAAAATTTACTTAAGCTACAATGGGAAAGTTAGAGGCCACAGCAGTGCGGGAATTTATTGCCTCCTTGCAGAGGTAAAAATTCCCATGGTGAAATAAAAGAAAAGTGACTTAAGTGAAATCACTTAAGGGATGTTATTGCCTACCTTGCAGGTAAAAATCCCATTGTAAGAAATTCTTAAAAATAGAATTATATTATGCAAAAAAGTGTGACCCACCTTGGGTGAATACTAATGCATTAAATAAATATTTGTTAATATTTATTCACCCAATTTTGGCACCCATGCTTGTGGAAAAGTCAACAAAGGGAAGTGGACATAAGAAATTTAAAAATAGAATTCCAAAATTAAATAAATTTAATTTATTTAATGCAGCCCCTTTTGAGAAGGAATTAATACTTTTTAAAGTATTAAATAATTATATTAATTCCTATTTTCAGTGGCTATGGTCAAAGCACACTGTGAAGCTTAAGTGAAGTGAAGTGTGGATGATTAAATTGAATTAATTTAATTGATTGGATGGTTGTCCTTAAACATGCTATATTTAAAAGAGAAGAGCTTGATTTTTAATTAATTAATTGCCTTTAATTGTTAGGGCAATTATTAATTATAGAATTGTGAGGGTTATATAAGCATGGGCAGCCATATGAGTGAATTATTTAATTCACAGGTAAAGAATTGCAGCCAAGAGGAAACAAGGCGCCCCATTTGAAGAAGGATTTTGCTCAGGAAAGGTGGAAACAAGGCATTTGAAGAAAGATTTTGCTTGTGCAAGGTGGAAACAAGGCATTTGAAGAAAGATTTTCTTTGCAAGGTGGAAACAAGGAATTTGAAGAAAGATTTTCTCAGCAAGGTGGCAATAAGGCTAAAAGATTCCAAATTTGGCGCATGCTTTGAAGGAGGTTGATCTTTGTCGCATAATTGATTGCATAAATGTTAATTAAAGTGCTAAGGAATTCATTATAGGTGTTTTTCAAAAGAAAAGGAACTTATATCAATGTCCAATACATTGAATATTTCCTCCGAATATGAAGGATTAGCTAGATCTACACCAGTTTTGAAGAATTCCAGTCAAATAAGAAGAAAAAGAATTCTTCAGAAAAAGATAGACAAAGCTATGGCAAAGAAAGATGAAAAAGAAAGCACAACGGAGTCATGCATCACTTCTAAATTTGTAGATATTGGAGACACGGATCTAGGCTTAGAACCTCTTATTGAATTGATAGATAGATCCAAAGTAGGAAAGACTTCACTCATGTGTGCAGGAGAAACTTCACTTATCCATGCAGATTAAAAGAAGTGGAATTATTCGAGTTGCATCTTTTCCATCCACAACCCAGTTGCTAGAGTTTGTTATGCAGGTTCAGATCCATATCCAGATGTAGATGCAAATCCATATGCAGATCCAGACCCAGATCCAGATCTCATAATTACAAAAGCTTCCAGCACAAAGGCTTCATCCTCTTGTTTTGAATGCAACCCGTGAAGAAGTTAGTGCGTGAAAAATTCCCTCTAAGATCTTGTGCAAATGCTCCCATCTTCCAGTTGAAGCCTTCATTGAATTTTCATTCATTTGGAGTGCTTTCTAGAATTTTTAATTGCTCATATGCAATTAAAAATAAGGATGATGAGTTATCTACAGCCAACCTTGCATTGATGCATGTACAAAAGAAGAAGCTGCAAAAGCTTCAAGGATAAAAGAGAAGACAATGCGAAGGAGAAATTCCAGCTTGCTTCTAATTCCAATCGCTTGTAATTCTAGCTTGTTTCCAGATCCAGCTGCTTCCAGATCCAGTTTGAATCAGCTGCATGCAAACATGAAAAAGGAAAAAGTCAGCTTTCCTCTTCCTTTTCCTTTCCTCCGACAAAGTAATTAAGTGATCAATTAAATATACAACTTAAGTGATTAGTTTAAAAGCCATTACTTAAAGAAGGCAACTACTTAGAGATAGGTGGCATGTGCAAAGTAGAAGGTTCTATTTTCAGTTGCAAATCATACATGTCACGCAAAGAGGAATTCCAGGAGGAAGATTACCAGTTGTTTCTTTCGACTTCCACATGTGCCAGTTCAACTAAAAGCTTCCAACTTGTAATTTCCCCTCTACATTCTATAAGTAGAGGAAGAACCTTCGGGTTAAGAATCAGAATTTGTAAGCAGCAATCTTGTGTTCTAGACTTTGTGTTGAACCCCTGAGAGCAACTTGGAGCAAAGGAATACAAAGGAGCAAGTTTCTAGAGAACTTTGTGTCACGGTGTACTGTGTTTCTTTCTTTTAATCTTAGATCTCTTAATAGACTTTGTGTTATTTTAGATCTGGATCTAGAGCTGCCTTTGTTTTATAATTTTGTGTGTTCATATCTATTAAGTTTCTTCTATGTGCATGCAATTATCTCTGCTATCTACTAATTGGGATGCACATCTTCTCCATTTCTTTCTCGTATTTCCTTTACTTCCTTCTTCTATAAAATACTACCTTTTTGAACACCGCTTACTTTGCAGTAACTTCTTAGTTATGGTTCATGAACTAAGTGGTTAAAGTAAAACCCCTGATAGATAATAACACATTTTTATTGACAAATCTGACACGGGAGCCTCACCGGTTAAATGAGGTATATTTATCTCATGACTACCTAGGTTTGATGCTATACAAAAATCTAGCCAACAGTTTTTGGTGAATCCGGGGAACAACTATCTTTGCATATCAAAGCTTATTTATTGAAGATCAGAGTGTTTTCCATACAAATCTCAACCTTGCTGAATGTCAATTCACCCAATCCGTGAAGGCGCAAGGAAGGACTGATCATTTCTTCAGACTGCAGGAGCAATTCAATTTCAATCATCCTCCTCAAGTTAGAAGCCGTAGATCTAGTATATCACCAAGAAGTAAAGTGCAAACACAACCAAATCAGATCATCTTCAGCATAATCCGGCAGCTAGAATTATTCATCAAGTCTACTCTTGGAGAGGATGTGCCCTGTTCATCATGCTTGAACCGAAACCCACTTGCTCCTATAATGTCTGCTCCATGGGGGCGAGCCTTTGGACCTCTGAATCTAACTCCTCCTATGCATGATTTACCTAAAGGGACAAGAAAGAATTTTCTGAAATTCTTTGGAGATGGAAAGTAGAATCCAGATGACCACTTGGCTACATTTTTCATATCTTGTGGAGTGCTTGCAATCAAACATGAAGATGTATCTGTCCGGCTCTTCATAGAGACTTTGCATGACTTGGCTGGAGAATGGTTCTACCGGCTAGCTCCTAGCACCATAACCAACTGGGCTACTATGTGGGATGCATTCCTAAAAATATTCAAGGCAGCCGAAGATTCCAGCACTTTGATAACTCAACTCACTCAATTGAAGAAGGAGCCACATGAGCACATGCAGGATTTTATTGCAAAATTCTAAAGATTACTATACAAAATTTCATCTTCTGCTTCTCTGAATGACGAGAATCAAAAAATATTCTTCATCAATACTTTGCTTCCTAAAGTAAGCTATCAACTGTTAAGAGAGCATCCCCTGACTTACTAGTAGCCCAAAACATGGCGGTTGAAATTGAAGATGACCTCATAATGGCTGGAAAGATAAAGAGCAACACTTATAGAGCTGAAAGTTCATCTTCTGCCTCTACATCTGATTCACTATTGAAAAATTTAGCAAATGAGATGATGCAGATGAAGAAACAAATGGCTCAAGGCAACAATACTTCCCTACTCGGAATTTCAACAACAACGAACCGCATTGTTGGTTCCCAAAGATCAGCAATTGAAGTTGCTCCCGAAACAACAAGGAGATGAATGAAGAAGACCGTAAAGTTGATGCCTTGATCAGCTTGAGGATGATGATTTTATAGGTCCTGCTGGTGACTCCAACATTAATTACCTGAACTACAAATTTGAACATGACGATGAGAAACTTCATGAAGATGATCATGGTCATGCATATGCAGTACTTACAAGATCACAAACTCGCCAAGCTGAGGCATTAGCTGACGAACAAAGAAGGGGCAACCCTTTACCTTCTTCCTTGGCTCCTAGAGATAAGAATGTGAGTTCTTCATCTCAACCATAGAAAGCAGCTCAGGTATCTGAATCTATTTCTTCTTTTGACATTATTGATCATGCCAAGAAAACTAAAGTTCAAATGTCAGAAGCCGAATACTTGAGAGCTTTTCCTGAGCAATTAAATAGGCTAGTCAAATATGTACAATCACCAGGACAATCCAATACATCAAAAGGCCTTTTGCCTAAGCCCAAATATACTCCTCCACAAAACAACATTGCAGTTGTTAAACCCTCACCATCTTCTGATAGGGTGGAACCTTTCTATGTCTCCTTATTGCTTAATGGTTTCAAGTTAAGCAATTGCATTCTAGATTCAGGTGCTTCTGACAATGTCATGCCAGCTAAAGTTGTGGATGCTCTTGGGCTTACCCTGACAAAGACCATAAAAAGGTGCTACTCTATGGAGAGACAAGTCCCTTTAATCAGACAAATCAAAGATGCACAAGCTATTATGGCAGCTTTTCCTAACAAAAGATTAAAGATGACAATTTTAGTTAGAGATATTCCTATCTCCTATGGGATGTTCTTTGAGAAAGCGTAAACTTCTCAGAAAGAGCTGGGAGGAGAAGTAAAGATGGATTGGTCCTATGCACATATTCCTATCAAAGGAATTAATCAAAAGCTAGAGCCGGAAAAGAAGTCCAGGTACATGAGTCACAAAATCTGAGGATCCTAGATCTCAAATTCTTTTCAGAATCTGATCTGTGGGGTCTATTTCTTGGAAACGGATAAAGACATTCCAGAGCAAGAGCCAACAAAAGAAGAAGAAAAAGTTTGGACTTTGGAGTTTAAAGGCACCTGTTATTCTTTTGGATCAGGAGCTTGCGCTCTACTAATATCTCCTAATCATGAGGTATTTCCATACTCCCACAAACTGATGTTCGAGAACACCAATCATACGGCGGAGTATGAAGCATTGCTTCTAGGAATGGAGCAAGCTAAGAAGAAAGGATTAAAACTCCTATAAGCCCAAGGAGATGCCGAACTTTTAGTAAAGCAGGTTCGAGGGCAAAGTCAAGTCAAAAGAGATAAGCTGGAACATTACAGAGATAGAGTACTATCTGCCACATTTGATTTTACAGCCTTCTCTATTGAATTTGTTCCAATAAATCTAAACTCCAAGGCAAATTCTTTGGCAGTCATAGCTATACTATGGAATCCGGATAGACCACCATCCATATTCAGACAAGGAAACTATAAAGTGGAGATGGTCTACCACCCTAGAGTCCCTGAACAAACATCTACATGTCTGCATGTTGAAGGGAGTAACTCACCACCATAACAAACAGTCAAAGGAAAAGCTGATCCAGGTTATGATGATAGTAGTGGAGTAGTCCAACCAAAAGGTAACAAAATACCCAAGGGTTTGGAAACTTTCAATAAGCATGATCGGTACCTGAAGAAGAAGAAGGAATATGGTGATAGTTCTTCCTCATAAATGTAGCAAATAAGTTGGGGAACGAGAAAAGTTGATGCAGACTTACCTGCCATGGAGAGAAGAAAGGATGAGCCACCACAAGATGAAGTTGATAAGGACTTTCCTAGAGTCTTTGACAAGAAGGCCAAAGAAAGGAAGTTCAAGATTAGAGATTCGGTACTCTTGAGGTACAAGAGATATGAACTGAAGCATACACGATAAATTTGATCCACTCTAGAAAGGGCCCTTCATGATCAAAAGAGCTACAGGAATGGATACTTTCTTCCTTTCCTACTGGGATGGAATTGAGTTACCATTGCCTTTCAATGGGTAGCATTTGAAGCTATTCGAGGGATCGAAAATGAAAAGTTAAAACTTGTATGTATATAAATAAAACTTTGTTTGTTTTTCCTTGTTTTGTTTTTATTTTTGTGTTGTGTTTGTTTGCCTAACCCCATGCCCAAAGGACAAGATATGAAACCAGAGATGTTGGGATCTCATAATTTCCCTTGTCATTCTGACAGAGGAAAAGATGTCCACAGAGGAGGCAATCGGTGTCCCCCCATTTCATCCTAAAATCTGCAACTACCCTATTCGAAATTTTATTCGTACTTATTAAAATAATGAGTCATTTTTTGTTTTTATTTCCTGAAAGTTCTTGTATTGCGTCAAGATATTCCCAAAGAGCAATATTATCCTTTTTCACCAAATACCCAGATGCCCAAAATTGTTATATTTTGTCATGTCAGGATTTGTCTCAAGGGAAATTTGTATTTAATTATTTTCAGCCCCGTATGAGCCTTTTTGCGCTCCGTTTTAACTCGTTATGATTGAACATATCATTATTCCTTGTACTGCAGAAGGATTTTAACTTGGAATAAGTTTTGGGCTTTATTTGTGACTTTTGGCAATTTTTCGTGTTTTGTGTGTTGTCTGCTTTCGTTTTCTCGTGAAATTTCTTTAGAACAATTCCTTTCCGAGTAAGCCCGATTTTTTTCTGAGAGTAGTTGGAAAACATATACACATGTTTTGCTTGAGGAAGTCACCATCTGAGGTCCGGTTCACTGGAAAAAGGCGAAGTCATCCACAAAAAGCCCCCTGTGTGGTTGGGTGCATTTTTGGAAAACAAAGGATTTAAGCGTAATGGGAAAAATAGAAAAGCAGCAATGTGGGAATTTTGTACTGCCAGCAGGTACTTTTTCCCGTGATATAAAATTTACTTAAGCTATAGTGGGAAAGTTAGAGGCCATAGGCGGGGGAATTTATTGTCGCTTGCCTTGCACGGTAAAAGTTCCCATGGTGAAATAATAGAAAAGTGACTTAAGTGAAATCACGGGATTTAATTGTCGCCTTGCAGAGTAAATAAACCCATTGTCAAAGTTAAATCACTTAAGTGGATCATGGGATTTCGGGGCTGCCTTGCAGGTAAAAATCCCATTGTCGAAATTCTTAAAAATAGAATTATATTATGCAAAAAGTGCAACCCACCTTGGGTGAATACTAATGCATTAAATAAATATTTGTTAATATTTATTCACCCAATTTTGGCACCCAAGCTTGTGGAAAAGTCAACAAAGGGAAGTGGACATAAGGAATTTAAAAATAAAATTCCAAAATTAAATAAATTTAGTTGATTTAATGCAGCCCCTTTTGAGAAGGAATTAATACTTTTAAAGTATTAAATGATTATATTAATTCCTATTTTCAGTGGCTATGGTCAAAGCACACTATGAAGCTTAACTGAAATGAAGTGTGGATGATTAAATTGAATTAATTTAATTGATTGGATGGTTGTCCTTAAACATGCTATATTTAAAAGAGAAGTGCTTAATTTTTAATTAATTAATTGCCTTTAATTGTTAGGGAAATTATTGATTATAGAATTGTGAGGGTTATATAAGCATGGGCAGCCATATGGGTGAATTATTTAATTCACAGGTAAAGAATTGCAGCCAAGAGGAAAAGTGCGCCCCATTTGAAGAAGGATTTTGCTTAGGCAAGGTTTGAAGAAGGATTTTGCTCAGGCAAGGTTTAAACAAGGCATTTGAAGAAAGATTTTGCTCGTGCATGGTGGAAACAAGGCATTTGAAGAAGGATTTTGATCAGGCAAGGTGGCAACAAGGCTAAAAGCTTCCAAATTTGCTGCATGCTTTGAAGGAGGTTGATCTTTGTCTACATAATTGTTTGCATAAGTGTTACAGGTGCTAAGGAATTCATTACAGGTGTTTTTCAAAAGAAAAGGAACTTATATCAATGTTCAATACATTGAATATTTCCTCCGAATCTAAAGGATTATCCATATCTCGCATGCATTTGATTTTGAAAAATTCAAGTCAAATAAGAATAAAATGAATTTTTTAGACAAAGATAGACAAATCTATGGCGAAGAAAGATGAAAAAGAAAGCACAACGAATTCATGCATCACTTCTAAATTTGTAGATATTGCGTAAACGAATCTAGGATTAGAACCTCTTCTTTGAATTGATAGATAGATCCCGAGTAGGAAAGACTTCACTCATGTGTGCAGATTAAAAGAAGTGGAATTATTCGAGGTGCAGCTTTTCCATCCACAACCCAATGCGAGTTTGTTATGCAGGATTTCGGGGCTGCCTCACAGGTAAAAATCCCATTGTCGAAATTCTTAAAAATAGAATTCTATTATGCAAAAAAAAGTGCAACCCACCTTGGGTGAATACTAATGCATTAAATAAATATTTGTTAATATTTATTCACCCAATTTTGGCACCCAAGCTTGTGGAAAAGTCAACAAAGGAAGTGGACATAAGGAATTTAAAATAAAATTCCAAAATTAAATAAATTTAGTTGATTTAATGCAGCCCCTTTTGAGAAGGAATTAATACTTTTTAAAGTATTAAATGATTATATTAATTCCTATTTTCAGTGGCTATGGTCAAAGCACACTGTGAAGCTTAAGTGAAGTGAAGTGTGGATGATTAAATTGAATTAATTTAATTGATTGGATGGTTGTCCTTAAACATGCTATATTTAAAAGAGAAGAGCTTAATTTTTAATTAATTAATTGCCTTTAATTGTTAGGGCAATTATTAATTATAGAATTGTGAGGGTTATATAAGCATGGGCAGCCATATGGGTGAATTATTTAATTCACAGGTAAAGAATTGCAGCTAAGAGGAAAAGTGCGCCCATTTGAAGAAGGATTTTGCTCAGGGCAAGGTTTGAAGAAGGATTTTTCTGTGCAAGGTTTAAACAAGGCATTTGAAGAAAGATTTTGCTCGTGCATGGTGGAAACAAGGCATTTGAAGAAGGATTTTGATCAGGCAAGGTGGCAACAAGGCTAAAAGCTTCTAAATTTGCTGCATGCTTTGAAGGAGGTTGATCTTTGTCTACATAATTGTTTGCATAAGTGTTACAGGTGCTAAGGAATTCATTACAGGTGTGTTTTTTCAAAAGAAAAGGAACTTATATCAATGTCCAATACATTGAATATTTCCTCCGAATCTAAAGGATTATCCATATTCGCACCTATTTTGAAAATTCCATCAAATAAGAATAAAATGAATTTTTAGACAAAGATAGACAAATCTATGGCGAAGAAAGATGAAAAAGAAAGCACAACGGATTCATGCATCACTTCTAAATTTGTAGATATTGCAGACACGGATCTAGGATTAGAACCTCTTGCTTTGAATTGATAGATAGATCCGAGTAGGAAAGACTTCACTCATGTGTGCAGATTAAAAGAAGTGGAATTATTCGAGGTACAAATTTTTCCATCCACAACCCAATTGCGAGTTTGTTATGCAGGTGTAGATCCATATCTAGATGTAGATGCAAATCCATATGCAGATCCGCACCAGATCCGATCTCATAATTGCAAAAGCTTCGGTGCAAAGGCTTTATCCTCTTGTTTTGAATGCAGCCCGTGAAGAATTCAAAGTGCGGAAAATTCCTTCTAAGATCTTGTGTAAATGCTCCCATCTTCTAGTTGAAGCCTTCATTGAATTTTCATTCATTTGGAGTGCTTTCCAGAATTTTTAATTGCTCATATGTAATTAAAAATAAGGATGATGAGTTATCTACAGCCAACCTTGCATTGATGCATGTACAAAATAAGAACCGCAAAAGCTTCAAGGATAAAAGAGAAGACAATGCGAAGGTGAAATTCCAGCTTGCTTCTATTTCCAACTCGCTTGTAATTCCACTTGTTTCTAGATCTAGCCTGCTTCCAGATCCAATTTGAATCAATGATGCAGACATGAAAAAGGACAAAGTCAGCTTTCCTCTTCCTTCTTCTACATCCTCTCGACAAAGTCAGCTTTCCTCTTCCTTCTCCTTTCCTCCAACAAAGTAATTGAGCGATCAATTAAATTATACAACTTAAGTGATTGGTTTAAAAGCCATTACTTGAAGAAGTCAACTACTTGGAGATAGGTGGCACATGCAAAATAGAAGGTTCTATTTTTAGTTGCAAATCATACATGTCACGCAAAGAGGAATTCCAAGAGGAATATTGCCAGTTGTTTCTTTCCGACTTCCACATGTGCCAGTTCAACTAAAAGCTTCCAACTTGTAATTTCCCCTCTACATTCTATAAGTAGAGGAAGAACCTTCGGGTTAAGAATCAGAATTTGTAAGCAGCAATCTTGTGTTCTAGACTTTGTGCTGAACCCCTGAGAGCAACTTGGAGCAAAGGAATACAAAGGAGCAGGTTTCCGGAGAACTTTGTGTCATGGTGTACTGTGTTTCTTGCTTTTAATCTTAGATCTCTTAATAGACTTTGTGTTATTTTAGATCTGGATCTAGAGTTGCCTTTGTTTTATAATTTTGTGTGTTCATATCTATTAAGTTTCTTCTATGTGCATGCAATTAGCTCTGCTATCTACTAATTGGGATGCACATCTTCTCCATTTCTTCTCTGTATTTCCTTTACTTCCTTCTTCTATAAAATACTTCCTTTCTTGAACAGTTGCTTACTTGTTGCAGAACTTCTTAGTTATGGTTCATGAACTAAGTGGTTAAAGTAAAACCCCTGATAGATAATAACACATTTTTATTGACAAATCTGACACGGGAGCCTCACCAGTTAAATGAGGGA
Organism: Taxus wallichiana var. yunnanensis; assembly: GCA_018340775.1. NCBI lineage: Eukaryota > Viridiplantae > Streptophyta > Pinopsida > Cupressales > Taxaceae > Taxus > Taxus wallichiana. The sequence continues at coordinate 128,913,114 of CM031233.1, read as the reverse complement.
TATTTATCTCATGAATGCCTAGGTTTGATGCTATGCAGAAAATCTAGCCAACATATAGTAATCCATATTTACATAATGGAGGCATACTATGTTTCGTACTCCGACATCATCCTTAGATCAAAAATATGTGCTTGGGAATCCCATGTTGTGGTGTTACAAAAAAAAACCTTTCCCCGACATCTCTTTACCAAATCCATGCCCTAAAATCAACTCTGTCTCTCGCACACTACTCATGCATACCATAACCACCACTAGGTATACCTTGTACAACACTAAAATTCCTCCTCATTCTTATATCCTTGTACACCTCTATAATATACTCCCTACTATCAATAATAAAGTGATCCACCTTTGTTGTGGACAACTATATCCCATATGTGATCCATTAATATTGTATGTATGGTCTCCGTGTCAACATATGAAGTTGAAGTTCATTAAATGCATGTCAATAGAAACTTATATTCCCCATATGTCTTCTCTGTTCAAGATCCATTATCTCCCATCCAAAGGATGAGGGCTCATCTAGTTGTTAGTCACATATAATCCCAATTGATTGGCTAATAGATATGTGGTCCCATGACCATATCTATAGTAGTTTCATTGGACTCACACTCCTCTACTCCCTATAGGAAAAAAAGTACAAATCCTTGTATAAATAGGCTAAGATACAATGTCCCCTAGTGAACATTATGCACTCCAAGAGCTCTTCAATTACACCTATTAGGCCAAACCGGAAGTGAGTACTAGTCTTATTAAGCATCAAATAGTTGCTAGTAAGATCCATCGAATAACAAATTAGTCATGTGTAGACATAAAAATATGCACATATCATCACTTTACTATGTCATCGTATGTTATTATATGCATTAATACTAAGTAAAATAAGTACACATTGGTGCCACTTTCCCTTGACCCTTTGCATTCTTTCATTGATTTCTATTGCGACTCTCTTCTACATCTCTCAGTTCTATATGCACTTCTGGTTAGGTCACATGGATCCTTTTATTTCTCTCTTGTCACATCTATTATTTTTGGTCTCAGGAGACTAGCGACCACTATGGACACTACTGCACAGGTACTCATGTCCCTTTTGGGTAGTCTTGTAATGCATGAGCATTGATAACTAAATGTCATAAGGTCATATGAGACCATATATATATGTTTGGTTAGGTGTATATGAGTGACTTACTTGAGTAAATGAATTTCAAGTTTAATATGTTTGTAAAAGTGAAATTGAGAGTAAAGAGGTGGCATTAGTTTTACTTACACCTAAATAATACCATATGTGATGTAATGTGAGTGAAAATAGGGCTTGAAATGTATGGAGGAGATACTAAAATGTTGTTTCATTCAATCCTAAGAGGGAAGGGGTTGTTGAGTTCATTTAGGAGCAAAATTTGGCAACTACTTAGGCTAATTGAGAGATTAAAAGAGGAATTTAAAAGAGAATGAGCCATAAAAAAACTTAGAGGACATGTAATAGAGTTCCATGATGAAGAATAAAATTATTTATTTGTTGATTATATGTTTTTGGTTATTGAATTGGTTATTTTTAGTGTTTTAGTAGCTTATTAGCTTTGTAGGATAAGACCCTATTTTCGGGAAATAAGGAAGAAAAGAATAGTCAAGGAAGGAAGTATGATTCTTCCTTATGTAGTAAAAAGGTGTGGGAAGGTATAAGGAGTATCTGTGATTTTTAAGCCTTTGATACATTTCCATTTGTCTTGTAGCTCCAATTTAATCCTCTTAAGCCCAAACTAGGGCATCATGTTGTGTAAATTCTATCCATCCAAATTTCATGAAAGTTTATGAGAATATCTATCTAGGGGAATTGAAGAAGGATGGAAATTTTTAATCTTCAATTTGCACGTGTGAGTAATATCCACAAGATTCCATGTTGTACAATCGTAATAATGTATAGGAAAGAGAGAGAATGAGGTGCATGGATAGGAAAATGAAGGAGTTAGGTCACCAATTTTCGTAGACATCATGTGGGGAGAATTTTAGAGGTGGATCTATCATCATTGGAGTGATATTGTAGAGGTAAGTCTACATCTTATCCACCTACGGGAAAATTAGACCTAAATTACATGATAAGTTACAAAGGAAGTACAAATTCATAGAAATGAACATATAGCGAAATTTAGGAATCTTTAAGGATCCCGTAAAGGGTCTCTAAATCATCCATTTTCTTGGTTATTTTTCTTAGTAAAATAGGAAATATGACATATTTTTGTGCCTAAAGGGTTATAAGCTAACATGATCTTAAATGAGATTGTCGTTGAAGTCAAAGAATATGACTGTGGAATGAGTATAGACATCTTTTTTTGAGTTAGATGTGACGCCATAAGAGTCTTAGAAGTGAATCAAGGTCTATATCAAGTCTTGGGCACATTGGTCCTAGTGACCTGATTAGAGAAGAAGGAAAGTAGGAGTAGCCCAAGGTAAAGTTGATATAAGGTTGAAAGATTAATGCTTAGAGAAGGTTGAGAGTATATATATGGGAGTGAATATGATGATTTTGGTGCTAAGAACTTTTCACAAGTTACAAAAGTAGCGTGTTTCATGTTTCCCATATAAAATGGTCTATTGGCTACTAAGATTGTAGGGAAATATTTGATAACTAACTTTGTGAATGTGAGTATGTCAATGTACAAGGACTGGGTGTTCCTTGGAGATCCTCATAGCATGGGATACTGAGAAATAAACAATGATAAAGGTAAGTAATAGAACCAAGAGTGCATGGTAGAGATAAGTGTCCATAGTACTAGCCAAGACCAAACTATAGGAGAGAGGTACATGGAAGGTGAATGAGGTATATCCATTACACCATTTTTGGTATTAGAGCTGATTACTCTATTATAACAAGATACATTTTAGATATTTATATTATTTGGGACTGATTAAAAGTGTGAAGGTGATTGTTGACAATATGGAAAAGGTAGGGAAGCCATCATCACGGTGGTATCATGAATTTGATCCAAGAAGGAGTCATGGGAAAGATGGATGATATCATGAAGCTATAGAAGAATATCGAATATGATATCGGGAGTTCAGTGGTCAAGAATGACAAGCATAGAGGCAATGTGTTCAAATATGGATAATTAAGCTAATGGATATGGTGATCATAGGCATGGAGAATCATTCTTGCTAAGGAAAGTCCTTTTACATCAACAAGCCAAAGCTCAGGAACCAGTATGCAGGAGAAGCCTATTAAGGACTAGATGCAAGACAAGAGGTAAGTGTTGCAATGTCATTATAGATAATGGAAGTACTAAAAATATTGTGTCTAAAGAAATGGCTATTAAATTGGGTTTGAATATCTTAGTTCATCCTACCTCTTATAAAGTGTCATGGGTTGAAGAACCATCAAATTATTGTAAATGAGCAATGTAAAGTACCTTTCAAAATTGGAAGTTTGCATGATGAGGTCTTATGTGATGTGATGCCTATGGATGTATGTCATTTACTCCTAGGTAGACTATGGAAATATGATATAAGGGTAGTTTATAATGGAAGGTTATATAAATTTTTTCTAATAAAAGATGGAATAGAACATGTTTTAGTGCCTTTGATGGACCAACATGCAGGTATTGAAAGGAGAAGCATGGTATTTGGATTCAAGGAGTTTGTTGAGAAGAACATGCATGGAGTATACAAAGAAGGAAGTGGAGCTCTGGTTTTTGAATCTAATTATGTTTTATCATGTGTGAATGTAGGTTTTAGAGATGGAGTAGCAGGAATGAACATGAATGGACAAAGGATAAGTGAATCTAGTGAAAGAAGGAACAATGAGATGTTCCTAGAGACTTCAAAGGGTATGAAAATGTATTTTCAAGAAGCTGAACCATCCAAGATGAATATCAGATGCAGTCAAGGCATGATGAAGGTAAAGAAAGAAGAAGACTCCAATCAAGCTATTTCAAGGAGCAAGGCACAAAGCCAAAGAGCAATGAGTGAGTTAGGAGTAATTTTAAAGTTTACATGGTTGGAGATAGACCACACCATGTTGTTAAAAGGTATGGATATGTACATAGAGATATGGATTGGAAGCCCAAGTTTACTACAAGTCAAGGGATCAATGAAGGGTCAAATCATAGATCTCAGGAATCTAGAACAACAAGGAGGTAGAGGTAATGGTTCTTGTGAGCATATTTTTAAGTTTCAAGAAGAAATCAGGGTAAACAAACAAAGAATGAAGTCCAAGGAGCAGGTGTACAGTCTAAGAATGCATGAGAATGAGGTAAGAAAACAAATTACAGTCAAGAGAAACCTTACTATATCAGTCACATAGCAGTAGTATTGGTGTGGAGAAAGTATGAAATTGTATATGAAGCAAGTCAAGTATGTAGGAAATCTACAAATACCAAAAAGACAAGAAGCCTAAGTTTTAACCAAGATAGTGTCCATCAAAATAACAAAAGCATAGAGATTAGGAAGGTTAACATATTGAAGGTGATAATTCTTGATCAAATAATATTTGTTAGAGAACACACAAGGAGTCCATGTGAGAGAGAAGGTCGGGATTAAGGGCACGAAGGACGGGAAGGACCCACATGCGGAAGGCAAGTTTAGCATTCAGACCTAGCCAATTTTAAGCATGAAGACCTATTTTTAGAAAAATGATGTGCGTAACACACCAATGATGTAGAGACGTGTGCACCATCCATTTTCTATATTTGGAGGATCGGATTGAAGTGTTTTACATGGAGACAATCTAAGAATAGGATTGACACTTCATTTAACTGTAAGAGGCCTATATATAGCACACTTGCATGTGTGGCTATGCCTGTGAATGGTGCATGGCTATTAAGAGCATGGAACCTAATTCTGGAATAGATAAGTGGTGAAGGGAAAGTCCCCACCCTATATATATAATGTGAGGTACATAGTAGACAAGAGAGGGAGTGAGATGGATGTATGAAGGTATAGAGATATACGCATCTGACTGAATTACTGTATCAGATCCATACGTGCATTGGTATCGATTGACATTATTGCAAGGAGCTTATATGTTGAGTAATAGATGGAAGATATTGGTTGAATCTAAGTTTCATTATTTTGTGTAATCGAGTAGTGCATGTTATTGATTTAGTCATGATTACTATTTAAAGCTTGTTCTTTCATAGATCTGAAAGTAGCATACATTGTAGAATGATAGATTAGTTATGAATCTATATGTTTCTTCCTTCATCACACTAACATCCTGCTACAGCAACCCTAAAGAGGGACCTGGTACCTTTGCGCACTTTGGGTGAGCGCAGTCTAGGCTGAGTGATGTGCCAGTGTGTTTAGGGAATTATCTGCTAAATTCTAGGCTACATTATTGGTTCCATTTCCAGGACCTCTTTTTCAATTGTTTTCAGGATGGTTCATGATGAAGACATATTGGTTAACTCTAGCAAGTATTAAGGAATGGATACACAACTGGAGGAAGAATATGCACGGTAGTTCAATAGTGGATCGGAGTTTAACACATGCACTTGGATAGAAAAAAATCTATATGACAACTTATATGAGAAAATTTTCTCCATCTTTCTACTAGAATCATACGAGTGGCTTACTACTTATGCATCTCAAAGAGAATTGGAGGTATCGTATACACTTGTCTAGACTTAGGAAGAATTTTAGGCCCTTTATGATGCTAATTTGATCTAGAATCGTGTTGTTGATACATGGTTTCATGGTGTACTAAAAATTATATTCTGGAATATTCAATTCGACGCACTCTTTCCCGGAGGTATGTGAATTCTAGTTTTTTTGGTATCCAACAGAGCATATTTGTGAGGTATTCCACTGGCGATAAAAATTTTGAATGTAACTTTGAACCCGGAGAGTAAACCGATGGCTAACTAAACTTCTCCATGCGTGATGGCGGGAACAATTTTGGTGAAAGATGGTAGACCTAATGAGAGAGAGGTAGAGAGAGGGAAGGTGACTTACGTATAATGATGCACGTGAGAGAGAGATAGAGAAGTAGCGTTACATTGTAGAAAGTATGGCATTGAGGAGAGAGATGGCTCATGAAGGATTTACATGACTCACATAGAAGACGTGGAGCCAGAGCATCAGGAACTCCCCAATCTTGGAAAACATGACAGAGATCCGCCTAGGCCTCACACGAAGTGCATTAGTAGAGACTACCGGACTCTGCAAGAATGCATCTTAATCCACCACAGTGACCTAGCCCTTGCCCTTAGTTTTCCATTATCTAGTATGACAAGTAACGAGAAAGATAATTTGGGAAGTAAGAGAGTAGGAGTAAGTCAAGGAGCAAGTACATCAATGGCAGGACAAATGAATTCAATGATATTTGGAGGAACATCCTTAGGTGCATCATCCACACATAATGTGAGCACATAAAATTTTGGATTCACCTCTGGAAGTTGAACTACCTCACAGAATGTAGGGGTTCGGTATAGTACTATTTTTGGAGCACAAGAGGATACATATATAGGTTACATTCCCACTACAGGTGGAGGATCAAGAGGTATAGGTGGTTCTAGTTCTGGTGAATCTGGTGGTTTTGGAGGTAGAGGGAACACAGGAGGTTCTAGATCAGGTGATCAAGGTCCATAGTAACCAAAGAATATTTATATGGAGATGTCTCTTCATCTTCTAGAGTATAGAGGCATAGAGGATGTTGCCGAACATGTGCATATGTGTGAGATCTTGTGGCACGCTAAAGGGATCATGGCTGAGTGTAAGGCAAGTCAATTTTCTACTACATTACAAGGACATGCACACAGATGGTATAGGAAGTTTGAATATGATCAAAATTGCATGGATTATGTAGCATTGAAATATGCTTTGTTGAAAGAGTTCCATATCATTGATTTTGAGCATAAGAGTATTAGTACGCTCGAGGATATCAAGAAAGGCACTACTGAGAGTGTACATGAGTATGATGCTCATTTTAAGACACTTCTATCTAAGATATATTATGATATTCACGCTATCCAGCATGCACAATGGTTCATTGGAGGATTGATTACACCATTTAGAAGGGTGTTGTCACATAAGACATACACTGATCTACACAAAGAACTAGAAGTAGCTTTGTGTGTTGAGGTAGTTGGAAGCATTGACACTAGCATTATTCCATTCTTAGAGGCATAGATTGCAGCTATGGAAAAGTAGTTAGAGAAGCTATCAGCAAATTCAGCCCATGAAACGTGCTCAAGAATTTGGTGTACAGATTGTGAAGTGGAAGGTCACACCAAGGATAGTTTCCCTCACAGATCTGTATGCTCATTACTATTGGATTGTGATATTTGTAATTTAAATCATGATGTTAGTCACTATCCTTTATCACAATGCACGATAAGGAAGAATGTATCAAGATTTACAGTCCACGACCCATGATGCCGAGGATTATTGGTTGATTAGTCGATCCAGGATGCTATAGACATTGGGGTATAACAAGTCAAGTGTAATAGGTAATTCTAAGGGTAAGAATGAGCACCTGATTGGGATCATAATCCAACATGCTATGATAGGAAAGAGGGGCATTTTGAAGGAGTTCATGGAAGGGGACATGGATATCATGGTGGATATGGAGGATGAGGCCGTTGTGGAGGTAGAGGTGAGTTCCCTTGTGGAACATGTTATACGTGCAGATCTCTTGACCACTATAGGCGTTAATGTCCTCAGAATATTGCATGTTATTTCTATGGGAAGAACCATAGCTATGAAGAGTCCCCATACTTATATGAGCATCCGAGTAGGCACCATAAGCAAGAAAACAAAGGCGTTGGGATGGTTAGAATCCAACGTGTGGTATAAGATAAGTGGATGCCCAAGATATAGCAGAAGGATTTGAGGCATTGACAATAAAGATTACTACACATGTTGAAGTGGCACGCACAATAAAAGTATTGACCTGGAAGCGTATGATCACCAAGGAAGAGGTTTTGCATGCAAGGTTCCTAGATCCATCTCATCGGAAGGAGGTTTAGTAGGATACCATGGAAGTGATAAGGAATCTCTGTGGTGAGATACAATACTTAAAGGAGTAGAAGAAAGCATCGAGACACAGTCAAACTGATCTCATTGATCTACGAGAAGTGTGTATAATGTTGTGCTAAGAGAACATTATCCCACTATTAGGAAGTTGGTTAAATGAGAACACTCTGTGTGCAAGTCTTGAGACCAGATGGTAGATCCTGCATGTAAATATTCCCCCTGATAGCATTGACTATGACAATGAAACTACTTTGAATGTTGTTGTGGATGGGTGGCTATTGAGAAACATATTGATTGATACAGATGCGGAAGTAAATGTGCTTACATTAGATGCATGGGTATAAATATGGAAACCTCTATTACAGTGCATCATCTAATGTGTTGTTTATGGTAAACCGGACTAAGGTTACTCCCAAAGGAGTTTTGAAGGATGCATCTATAACCATACAAGGGGCCAAGTTCACTGGGATTTTAAGGTATTATTACTTGTAGAAGCGAACAATTTTCTAGCCTTGCTTAGATGCCATTGGTGTTATGCAAATAATGTTGACTTGAGATTCAATAAGGGGTATATTAGCTTTGAGAAAAAGGAGGAAAGAGTTGTGATCACTTTGACAGATGGGAATTCTACACCATATGTTGAGCCTCTAAGTGAGGAGGACTTAAACCAAATTTATGTACATGCTATTCAGGACCCAGAGGTCAATGAGCCATCAAAAGAAGGAATCCTACAGTGGGAGGATTCTCATTCCATTAGTGATACTATGAGTATTTCTTGCAACAATTGGGCTCATGGTACATATAAATTAGTAGGGCGTGAGGTAAAAAGCGTAGTTGCACGCAAGAATGGACTACGTTCGGTCGACGTATGGGTAGCATAGTACCTTGGTATACAGGGGTAGGAGATCTTCCTACATTTTTAAAATCCATGGAAACACAATAGACAGATCAAATTAAGAGAAGAGCTATGTTAGTATATACCTTACGGGACAAAGCAATAGGCGTCTTTGGTGGGTATTTGACATAGATAGTCTTATAGAATGGTAAGAGATTGGAATCACCCTATCTATTAGGTTTGTAAGGAACAATGCACCTATGCAGATTTGCACTTATCATGGTGATCAACCTATTCAACATCACATTCAACAGTGTGAGAGACTCTAGACAACAAGAATTAGAAGCATTACCACCTTCACTATGGGTGTATAAATTGTATTCTATGCTACAAGGATGCGCACCCACCTAGTATGTATATGCAGAACTACATCGAGAGACTGGAAACTGGCAAAAATTGACTGCAAGGATGATCCAGACCTTTGACTACTTTTCTTCTCAACCTCCAATAGAAGAGGAATTAAAATTTATCAAACGCTTAACTATGGGAGATAGTGCAAAAGTAGAAGAGCATATTCAGGAATTATTTGGTGAGATAGAGTCCAGAGCATGTTTTGAGAAGGAAGAAGAAATGGACTTCATACTACTTGAATGCACTTTCCTTGAGAAAGAGAAGGAAAATATGGTTCACATCATGGATGATGAGGAAATTGAGAACCTGGATATTGAACATTAACAAGGGGTGCACGAGGTCTTGCAAAGTGCAGACAAGGATACACACACCTATCATGAACCCATAAATACAAAGAAGGTGAATATGGGTTCGGAGGTTGAGCCTAAGGAGGCCATAATTGGAGACTATTGGTCATACTCGGAGGTAGCAAAGATCATTTAGTTACTCGGGATTATCAAGATTTATTCCCTAAAGGGTATCATGAACTTAAAGACGGTGCACACCTAGTTAGAAAGAGGCCTTACAGAATGAATCCCAATTTACATGAAAAGGTAAAAGAAGAAATTGATAAAATGTTGAAATATGGAATTATCAAACCCCTTGATGAGTCGAATGGGTTAGCCAAATGGTGATCAAAGTATCAAGAAGGATTAATGAATTAGAATATATGTGTACTATAGGGATTTGAATGTTGTATGTCTAATAATCCATTCCCTACACCATTCACCGAGGAGATACTAGAAGGCATGGTAGGGTGTGAAATATATTCCTTCATAAATGGGTTTTTCAGGTATCATCAAAGTTAGGATTTCTCAGAGGATCAAGAAAAGACAACATTTACTACTTTGGATGGGGCGAGTTTTGTCTATATTGTGATGCCTTTTGGATTTAAAAATGTGCTTGCAGTATTCTTGCACATATTTTTTCAGGCATTCAAATATTTTATTTAAAACTTCTTATAGTTCTACCTAGATGATTGGATAGTAAATGGGCTTGTGAAAGATCATTGTGACAATCTGCACTTAATGTTTGACCGGTGCGAGATAGTTAAGTAGCTATTTGAGCATCGAGAAGTGCATATTTTCCACACCATTTGGAATCTTTGTTAGGACATATAATCTGTAAGGTAGGTTTGCTCATTGATCCAACTAAGGTTTTAGTCATTTTAGGCCTGGAGGTGCCTACCACCAAAGTAGGGTGTGCAGATTTTTAGGTCATACAGGATATTATAGAAAATTCATCAAAGGGTATGCAAAATTTTTTGCACCCTTGGAAGAGTTACTGAAGGGGAAAGCTACATTTTATTAGGGAGAACCATAGTAGCGCACATTTGAGATATTAAAAGAGAAACTTTCGCCACACCTATTCTACTCTTTCCTCGTTGGATAAACCATTTCATGTGCATGTGGATGCCTTTGGCATGGCCATAGGAACCTTTTAGCTCAGCCTGGAGAAGGTATTTTCAATCATCCAATTTTTTTGCTAGTAGGAAGTTGACTCCTACTGAACAAAATTATACAACTACAGAGCGTGAAGCTTTGTCCATGATCTATGCATTGCACAAGTTTTGACAATACTTATTAGCAACACCATTTGTGTTTTATACAGATCACATGGCATTGAAGTACTTGGTAAACAATCCCGTCTTACAGGGGCACATATGCAGATGGGTACTCTTATTTCAAGAGTTTGATTTCATAGTTGTGGTGAAGCCAGGAAAAGCAATGCTGTACTGCGGACCATTTATCTAGAAGAAACTTAGGAGAGGAAGCACAGAAAATTGAAGAAACCATGCCGATGCACATTTATATAGGTTACAACGTGCACCATCAAAATTAGAAGACATTTTTGTCTTTCTCCAGACTGGTATAGCACCAAAAGGAATGAAGGCATTAGAAAAGAAATAACTTGTTATATGCATGACACTATTTTACCTCTAAAAGTTAGGCAGAGATGAAGTATTAAGTATTTGTGTATTAGAGCATGAGCGCAAGGATATTATGGAAGAATCTCATGGTGTTATTCATAGAGGAAATTATGGAGGTGATGTGACTTCCCGTAAGATCCTACTTGTTGGATTATGATGGTGGGACAAATTGTATAAAGATTGTATTGTAAGGCATGTAATCATTGTTAGTGCCTAGGAAAACTAGGGCAAAGAGATGAGATTCCTTTGAGACCAATTACTAGTGCTGAACCATTTGAGAAATGGGCCATTGACTTTGTAGGACCTATTTCACCATCCGCGCATAGGAATGGATCATGCTATATCATTACTTGCATAGATTATCTCACACGGTGGGTAGAAGCAACACCTACAAAGGACTGTATACAACAGATGTAGTGGCTAGGTTTCTATGGGAGAATGTTCTTATAAGATATGGATGTCCTTTAAGCTTGACAAGTGATAGGGGTATAAACTTTTTGAAAGAGAAAATCAAGATCCTATTAGATGAGTTTATGGTTACACACCATAAAACTACACCCTACCATCCTCAGGAAAATGGAACTGTTGAGGCTTTCAACAAGATTTTGAGCCAGACTTTGACAAAAATTTGTGATGTTGGAAGAAAGGATTGGGATGAAAAATTTCAACTATTCTTTGGGCATATAGAACAACTTACAAGAGATTGAACAAAGCCACACCATTTTAGTTGGTGTTTGGCACAAAATCCATTCTCCCTATCAAATTTATGTTACCTTCTTTATGCATTGTGTGCATTGGAGGTATAGCTAATGAACATGATTTAGAAGAGCGTATCGAGAAGATGATTCAACTGGATGAGTGATGAGCCATAACACGATGGAGTCAGAAGCAGGAAAAGGCCAAGTAGAAGGCATGGCATGATAGAAACATAAGGGATAAGAATTTTGAGATTGGAAAAATGGTACTTCTTTATGACTCTATGTTCTTATTCCATCCAGGAAAGCTCAAATTACATTGGTTGGGGCCATATGTCATCGCTCACATACTTGAAATAGGTTCTTGCTACTTAGAAGCACTTGATAGAACATGGCTACCCAGCATTACTTTAATGGGAGTAGTGAAGCCCTATTATAAATAAGACTTCTTGGTGTTTGTAATAAGGTAGTATTAGCATTTATATTATGTTTCCTTATGTATTTCCTTAATGTATTTTCTTCATTGTCACTATGATTTGTCGGTTTAGTTGTTGTTCTTGTGTAAAGCATGCTTGTGTGCATGAATCTAATTACTATGTGAATAATTGTTATGCACAGAGGACTACACATACCTTTAGTGTGGGGTGGTTGTAGTTATCCAAGTAAAAGATTGTGGGATTTGAAAGGTGAAAGGAATAAGCTGCTATGGGTGTGCTTTAAGTTAAAAGAAGATTGCTTCTCAAAAGTCACCAAGGATGGAGATGAATGAAAGGATAGTGTAACACGAGGTAAGTGGAGGCCATGATAACTACCAGGAGAAGGTACAAAGTGATGAGGTACTTAGGCACAAGGGCACGCCATGAAGAGAAGTTTGTGACTAGAGGGTAAAAAGGTGCATTAGAAGGTTATAAATTGGGTGCGAAGATGTACCACATGGAACAAACGAATTTGGTTAGTAAATGAGAGGATATTGGTAAGTGAAGAAGAAATAATTGCATCAAAATTTTAAAAAAATTATATAAGGGTGGGATGAAGGTTCATTTTTACCATTGCGACTAAGAGAATTTGAGGAAAATCCAAGTGCGAAGAGCCGAGTAATCGGGTTATGGTGCGAAGGGTGTGAAACCAAGCATGATAAAATGATCTATGAAAAAGAGGCTTGCATCCCGGTGGTGAAGTGTTTGAGTGAAGAAATGAGGTAGAGAGGAGTTAGGGCATGAAGTTTCCACCTAGGCACGATTGAATCGAGCTAGGGTTTGATTCACAAGTTGCAGAGTTATAGAGGAGACGATTGCAAGGTAAAAATGGCACCCAAGAAAGTAGTTACAAAACAATAGAAAAAGGAAAGAATAAGGTGGTCATTGAGGAAGAAGAAATGGCCACCAAAAGCCATTTTTCATAAATTCAATATCCGAAGGATTCATCTTTGGCAAGAGTGGGATTCACCAATCAAAAAAAGCAAAGTGAGTGAATAAAATCACAGGACCGCAGAGAACAAGAAGGAGCTCGATTCCTCACTTCTTACTGCTAGGATGAACAAGCGTACGACAGATGGCATGCCAATTTTTGATGATGTAGGTGAGAAGCTTCTAAAGAGAATTGGGGTCTACTGATTATATGAGCTTCCATATTTCAGGAAGTATGAGCCCTTGTATTAGTGGATCATGAGCGGAGTGCATGAGAACTTATTATACTTTGCAGGATATAGAGTTAGAATCTCGTATGCGGTTATCTCATCGATTACAAGTTTGAAGGTTGTACGAGAGGACATAAAGAATGATCTCATAGATAAATCCATGATCTTGAAGACTAGATAGGAGTTTGGATACTTGAAGGGTCCGTGCGGTATGGATATAGACAAATTGAAGAACTATCTGGTTGTGTAAGTAGCAACACACCTTGTTATAAAGTTGAATGATCAGGAGTAGTGGTCATAGGTAAATACTATGTGGTTACATGTTGCACATAAGATGTCAAAAGGAGAAATCTACAATATTGTAGGCTATATTGTAGAACAAATAGTCGAGGAAGCATGCATAGGAGGGAAGATTAGCTTTGGGGTTGTTCTACTATCAGTAGTATTCATGGAAATTGGAGTACCAGATGGGCCGAAGGAAAAAGTATAGGAATAACTCATGGAGAATAAGTCACCAGTTGAATGTTTCAATAAGTATCTATGTAAAGGGGCCATGATAGATAACATAAAGAAAAGGGTGAAGAAATGGCATGATAGGCTCCGTGCGGAATTCAAAGAAGAGTGGTGCATCCCAAAGGACCTACCATCAATAGTAGGGACACAAGTCTAGTCTGCTATATATCAGCATTTCTGTATTGTATGCTTCCAAATGAAAGACGGAATTTGGAGCCCTTGGTGTAAATTTCCTTACACATTCACTATAAGGTATTTCCAAGCATCTATTCATAGCTTTACAGACACGCGCCAAATGGTATTCAATGTATATAAGGTAGACTTTTAGTACCACACGTTGAGAAAGAATTATGTGTATCCTGGAAGAAGTTTCTTCACCAAGAGGATCATTTTGTAGGTGTTGAATATTAAGCCGATAAGTCTGGCTATAGCAGATGTAGGGGCAACATTAGTGTATCTTCAACTCGAATCCAAAGATGGAGAATAAAAGTATGTGGACGGTGAGATATCTCTTCCAACACCACCAAAGGGAAATCATACAATGGAGAACATCCCAACATCTAAGCCCACAGAGCCAAATTAAGTGGAGGATGAGTAGGATGAGAATGAAGATAGTGGTGGTTTGGAGCATAGAGGTAGGAGACATCCTATAAATAAGGGTGAAGCTGAGCGTGCCATTACACCACCTTAGCCACAAGAGGGGGATGATGAGGACTTGAATGCATTCTAAGGGGAGAACATATTTAAGAAGGTGTTTAGGAGAACAAGGACCCAAGGTGCTACTCCAACCACTTGCACGTAGATCACCTAGACTCTCTCCACAGAAGGAGGAAACCATGCAAAGAAGGAGGAAATTGAAGTTAGATGAGGAGGCGGAAGAGTCAAAAGAAAGCGCACTTAAATCTCCTACACTTCCAGAGAACATAAAAGAACATGGTGAGGAATCAAAGGGAAGAGAAGAGGATGAGAAGAGACTAGAGGAGACAAATCGAGAATGTTTAGGACATGGAGACATAAGTGCCAAATTTGGAAGCTAAAGTCCCTAATCGAACGTATAGAAGAACAAGTGGGGAGCACATTCGACAAGCCATGGGGTATGCAAAGGACATAGGTAAAATTTTCCACACCCACTTTCTAAGCACATTAGTACAAAAGGATTTATTCAGCTGGGAGCTAATGGATGAGGATATGATGACCGTGTGCACTTGAAAGCAAGTATCATGGTCAATCCACAACCATATGTATGAGCTTGACTTTGATGTATATGAAAAGTCATACATTTTGAGACGGCTAAAGAAGGCACCCCAAGCTAGACACATGACAAGTAAAGCCTCTTTGTCATGTAAGATGAGTAGGTAAGAAACACATTGGAGAAGGTTTCTCAAGTGTCTAGAAGAAACATGGAAAAGATACAACAATTAGAGCATTGTGTGAAGAGTTGAAGACAAAAGATGTAGAGATAGCATGAATAACAAAAGAGATGGACTTCACATAAAAAAATAAAGTATTTATCAGCATTGCAAAGGAGATTGGGGACAATGTCATCGAGAGAAAGGCCACACTTAGAGGCCAAGGTAGCATGACGTTTCCTTCAATGATACACTATGTGGGAAATATTTTGGACTTGGTACTTGAAGATGAACCTCTGCGCATGAAAGTGCAAGGAAGTCGTGGCAAGATGCGAATGAGAGAAAGTGTTAGTGATGAGAAAGATTGCATCTTATGAAGGGTTGCTACAAGCGTTATAAGAAGTATTGAAGAAAGAAGCCCGGGATTCAAATATCTCGCACATCTCCGAGGCACTTATCAATATAAAGACCCTAGAAGAAAATATTGAATTCTAGAAAGCAATGAAGGATGAGACATTGGGCTTTGTAGAAATATTTTCAATAGTTAAGCTGAAGCAAGGCACTAGCAAGAAGAAGACAAGATCCACACAAGACTTATTTGGAAGAGCTTGGGAAGCTAATTGTGCAGAAGATAGATATTTTAGAAGGAAGAATGACATCAATGTCCAACGTTGTGTTGGTTCTACAGAATGAAAAGGGAGAGATTACGAGGGATGATTTGAAATCCATTGTTGTGGACATCCCAGAAAAAGAAGAACAAGCACTCACTAAATGGAAGATTTTGGAGGCCGAAATAAAGGAGTATCCAGAATTGATACTGCAAAATGATGCAGAGGAGGCTGTCTTATAAAATTATTTATTTTTCTACATTCTCTCATTCTTATTCTTTCCATTATTATATTCTTTACTTTAATTTTTGGAGGAATACCCATTGTCGAGACGAAAATGAGATTAGTCCTGGGGTAATGTTGATCGAGAATACTTATTCGAGAACACACAAGGAGTTTGTGCAGAGAGAAGGTCGGGATTAAGGGTGCGAGAAGGACATGAATGACCCGCACATGGAAGGCAAGTTTAGCATTTAGGACTTAGCCAATTTTAAGCATGACGACCTATTTTTAGAAAATGGTGTGCAGAACACACCAATGATCCGAGAGATGTGCGCACCATCCATTTTTATATTTGCAGGATGGATCGAAGCATTTTACATGGAGACAAACTAAGAATAAAATTTACACTTCATTTAACCTGTAAGAGGCCTATATATAGCACACTTGCATGTGCGGCTATGCCTATGAATAGCGCATGGCTATTAATAGCATGCATCCTATTTACGGAATAGATAAGAGGTAAAGGGCAAGTCCCAATCCTATATATATAATGTGAGGTACATAGTAGACAAGAGAGGTAGTGAGATGGCTTTATGAAGGTATAGATATATACGCATATGATTGAATTCTTGTATCATATCCATACGTGCATTGGTATCGATTGACATTATTGTAAGGAGATTTTGTGTTTATTAATAGATGGAAGATATTGGCTGAATATAAGTGTCATTCTTGTGTGTAATCGAGTAGTGCATGTTATTGATTCAGTCATGATTACTACTTAAATATTGTTCTTTCATAGATATGAAAGTAGCATACATTATAGAATGATAGATTAGTTATGAATCTATATGTTTCTTCCTTCATCATGCTAACATCCTACTACAACAAACCTAAAGAGGGACTTGGTACCTTTGCATGCTTGGGTGAGTGCTCACCCAGTGAGTGATGTGCCAAAGACATCTAGGAGTTATCTAGTAAATTCTAGGTTGATCAATAATCTCACCAAGAAGGATGAGACAAATTTAAGGAGGAAGTATAATGAAACCTAAGGCAAGTATTGAGATTGATATGGAAAAATATAAGATATATTTGATTGTTGACAAAGAAAAAATAGTGGAGAAGAATACATTTAACCCCATACAAAGATATGAAAGATATGGAACAAATCAGACCAAGAAAACTCAGATGGGCGGTCATGAAGGTAAAGTGGATTTCATGTAAGGTTAAAAATGTTGACTATCTCTGAGCTTTTGGAAAAGTAAGAAGGAGACCAATCCATACAAGAACAAGAAATATAGGGTATAGTCCAAGATAGAAGAAATGAAATGCAAAAAGGAACAAACAAAGATAAGAAAAAATAATGCTAGTGAACTGTAAGGGCAAGGAGGTTATGTAAATAAAGATGTTCCATACGAAATGAAGGAAACAATGATCATTTACAATGGTATGAGGAAACAACTAGGAAGGCATATAAATTCTCGGGGTATGCAAAAGAATTAGATGTAAATGTTTCACAATTTTACTTCATCAAAAATGCGAAAAACCTTTAAAGGGGATAAATGTGAAGATGAGAAGAAATTTGTGATAAAACAAGTTGAGAAGGTACTTAAGCTTTATGATTTGATGCCTAATATTACTCTAGATGCTATGATTGTAGGTGAACATTAGAGTGCAAGGTAGAGTTAAGGTATATGATGAAGAAGATGGAATGAGAGAAAGACAAAATAAATAAATAAAAGTGCATGAATAAGAAGAAGGAGAATACAAGGTTCAGAGTGGTGGTTGGGAGGAACAACACATCAACAAATCAAGAAAATCAAGATAGCGAGAAAAATAAGAAACTCGAAGACAAGGAAGAGGAAGACATCCACAATGCATTTGAGCAGGAGCTCAAATTTTTCTTACAAGGGTACTTTGATGCAGGAGCATCAAGAACAAAATGTCATAAGGTCATATGAGACCATCTAGATATGTTTGGTTAGGTGTATATGAGTGATTTACTTGACCAAATGAATATCAAGTTTAATATGTTTCTAAAAGTGAAATTGAGAGTAAAAGGTAGCATTAGTTGTCCTTACACTTGAATAAGACCATATGTGATGTAATGTGAGTGAAAATAGGGCTTGAAATGTATGGAGGAGATATTGTAATGTTGTTTCATTCAATCCCAAGAGGGAAGGGGGTGTTGAGCTCATTTAGGAGCAAAATTTGGTAGCTAGTTAGGCTAATTGAGAGAATAAGAGAGGAATTTAGGAGAGAATGAGGCATAAAAAAACTTGCAAGACATTTAACAAAGTCCCATGATGAAGAATAAAAGTATTTATGTGTTGATTATATGTTTTTGGTTGTTGAATTGAATATTTGTAGTGTTTTTAATAGCTTTTTAGCCTTTTTCGATAAGACCTTGTTTTAGAGCAACAAGGAAGAAAATAATGGTCAAAGAAGGAAGTATGATTCTTCCTTATTGGTAAAGTATAGAGGTGTGGGAAGGTATAAGGAGTATTTGTGATTTTTTTAGCCTTTGAAACATTTCTATTTGTCCTATAAATCCAAAATTATCCTCTCGGGCCCAAACTAGGGCATCAGGTTGTGTAAATTATATACATTCAAATTTCATGAAGTTTTATGGGAATCTCTGTCTAGGGTAATTAAGGAAGGATGAAAAATTTTAACCTTTAATTTGAATGTGTGACTAAGATCCATAAGATTTTGTGTTGTAGAAAGAATACAAAGATATAAGAAAGAGAGAGAATGAGGTGTATGGATAGGAAAATGAAGGAGTTAGGTCACAAATTTTTGTATACATAATGTGTGGAGAATTTCAAAGGTGGATCTATCATCAACAAAGTGATATTGTAGAGGTAAGTGTCACTGTTATCCACCTAGGGCAAAATTAGACGTAATTTGCATGATAAGTTATAAAGGAAGTAAAAATTCATACAAGGAACCTGTAGTGAAATTTGGACATATTTAAGGACACTATTAAGGATTTCTAAATATAAGATTTTCTTGGTTAGTTGTCTCAGTAAAATAGGATATCCAACTCAATTTTTGTGGCTAGAGGGCTATAAGCCTACAAGGGCTTGAATGAGATTGTAGTTGAACTCAAAGAATATGACTATGGAATGAGTCTAAACATCTTGTTTTGAGTTATATGTGATGTTCTAAGAGTCTTAGAAGTGACTCAGGGTCTATATCAAGTTTTGGGAACATTGGTCCTAGTGACCTAATTGGAGAAGAAGGCAAGTAGGAGTACTCCAAGGTAAATTTGATATAAGGCTGAAAGATTAATGCTTAGAGAAGGTTGAGGGTATATATATGGGAGTGAATATGATGATTTAGGTGCTGAGAACTTTGTGACAAGTTACACAAGTACCCTCCTTCATGTTGCCCCTATAAAATGGTCTATTGACTATTAAGATTGTAGGGAAAACGTTGATAGCTAACTTTGTGAATGTGAATATGTCAATGTACATGAAATTAGCATATATTTCAATGTACAGATGTCACGAGACAATGTTAGACATATATTAAGTAATCTTGAGATAGAAATTGGAGTAAAAATGCTCAAGATATTAGCCAAATTGTGAGACATATACTATTTGGGTATTAAATGGGAGATATAACCATAGTGGAGTGAATAATGAAAAGTGACTATAAAGAATAAAGTGAAAATTTTATTAGTCAACTCATTTATCTTTTCTCAAGCATGAGAGTGATCTATGAGTGTGTAAGGATGCTACAATTTAGAGCACTAGGACCTAGCTATTTCAAGATGGTAGCGATCATCATTGCATCACTTAGAATGGAGTTGATAAGTGTGATTTTTTTTGAAAAATACGTGTGTAGTAGTCCTTTTTGGTGAATTTATATGAAATTTTTATTTTTTTCTTGAGATTTTGGACTTAGAAAAGAGTGGTGAATGCACTAGTTGCCTTCGAGACAAGAGTGCCCAAAACACAGGTGTTGGCATCCTACTCCTAGTTCCTAGTCTTTCCTCTAGGCACCCATTCCCGTAAAGAATGATTCTTTTCTTGAGTGATGTAAACATGAAATTTTATGTATATTGATGTCATAAGTGGTTATATTTGCATATGTATAGTGTTATAACACATTTTTTGTTGTTGTTTCATGTTTTTCCGAGGGATATCCATTCTAGGGATTTTGTGGTAGTATCTATCCGAATACTTTGCTCGGGTTGGGTTTATGAGATGAGCATTGGGAGGTTATGGATTGTGAAGGTCTATGGCACATAGCGAGGATAGGGATGTGCTCCATAATATTCCCATCTTCATAGTGTTGTGTGAGAGATGGTGTTCGAGATACTTATACATTTTGGCTACCTAGAGGTGAGATGACAATCACACTATAGGATGCATATCACATACTGTGATTACCTATTATTTGCGAGAGGGTACAAGTCATGGCTGTAGAGAATATGGAAAGATAGATGAGGGCCCATAGGTGGTTTTTTTTTGGGACTCAAGTTCCTAACAAGGCCCATATTAGTTTGGATGTAATTTTGAGATCGGGGTTTTGTGCTTTGGGAAATTTATAGTCATGGTGATGCATCATCGATCACAAGTGGAGCGAGTTGTTGTGGGCATATTATATAAGATACACAATATTTTCCATCAAATAGAGGAGGAGGATATTAGTTATGCTGGACACAATGTGTGTTGGCCCACTTGTATAGAGATCTTTACATATTTAGACAGGAGGATCATGGAGGTGGGATCAGACCAAATTATTTATTGCATGTATGGGCCTATTATCATAGTGCACTATTGAGGCCGATTGGTGGTCCGTGAGTAGATTGGGCTAGGACATACATATTTTCAAGGTGATGGGTTGGTTTGTTTGGGCGAGTAAGATGGATAATGATACTTATAGAGCCTAAATAGATTGGATGGGATCCGTGGCATTGATATAGAGGTCATATGGAGGTCATGGAGGATGGCAAGAGGATGTGATAGAATTATGGTGCACATGGATAACGATGTGGTTGGAGGATTAGTTCTCGGGTGTGACCAAGTTATTTCAGGTGGAGTTGGTATCTCGATAGTTTGGGATGGATCGAATGTGCCCCTAGAGCCATATATCCGGGTTATATCTGTTAAAGCACTTAGGAGGGCTAGATTTATGCTAGGGCCGCAGAGGAGAGTAGCTAGAACTCCTAGGAAAGACGAAGCCGAGGCTGATGGATGTAGATGATGAGGGGTGTAAAGAGACATATAGTGCATGGTGGATAATGGATCAATGGGTGTTTTTGTTTCTATTATTTACAGATGTGGTGGGATTATCACAAGGAGGAGGAATGGAGCGGAAAGTACATGCCCCCACAATGTAGTGGCAGCGATAACCAAACATGACTATTTATATAGTTATGTTGTATGATTGGTTACTTGCTTATGTGATGGTTATGGTCATCTAATGTGTTGTGATATTGATTGTAGGTGATGCATATTAGAGCTTGATTATGGACACATCTATCTACACATTAACGTGGAATTTGCCCACAAAAATACTTGTGGGTAGAGGTATGCTAGAGCGTGTGGAGGACATTTCAAGAGA